>OU343218.1:16615984-16777050 GCA_910596185.1 Chrysanthemum makinoi
ATTCAGCATTATAAAAGATGTTCAACTGTAAAAAAAAAGGTACCCTATAACTAAAACGTTAAGGCACTTTATTTTGCATACTCAAAATTTTTTACATATTAAGGGATAAATCCCCACCTTTCATCTAGTTTGATTTAATGGTGATGATTAACCTAAAATTTAATATGTCTAAACCTAAGTTCATGTTTTTTTCTTGTCTTTTTATTTTCTTTTTATCATTCTTATTTATTTTCTCAATATTTGTATTTTTTAATCACTTTTTAAATTTTCATTTTTTTTTCGCTTTCGTCAATTTTCATACGTTTTTGTCCGTTTTTTCCGTTTTTTATACGTTTTCGTCTGTTTTCATGCGTTTTCTTACGTTTTTGTCCGTTTTCATACGTTTTCGTCTGTTTTCTTATGTTTTCGTCCGTTTTTATACGTTTTCATCTGTTTCTTAAGTTTTCGTCCGTTTTCTTACGTTTTTGTCCGTTTTCGTACGTTTACATACGTTTTCGTCCATTTTCTTACGTTTTCATACGTTTTCGTCCGTTTTCTTACATTTTCATCCGTTTTCAACGTTTAGTACATTTTCTTACATTTTAGATCCGTTTTCATATGTTTTATGCATTTTCTTAAGTTTTTGTGTCTCTTTTCTTACGTTTTGTCCGTTTCTTCACGTTTTTGTCCGTTTTCATGTCACGTTTTAAATTGAACTTACGTTGCTTTGTTTCCTACATTTTGTCCGTTTTCCTATGTTTCGTTCGTTTTCCCCTCGTTTTCATCCATTTTCTTCGTTTTTGTCGTTTCATACCTTTTAGATCGTTTTTCTTACGTTTTTGCGTCCGTTTATCACGTTTTCGTTTTGTTTCTTCACGGTTTTCGTTTTAGTCCATTTTAGACGGCTTTAGTCGTTTTGGAACTTTGTCATCGTTTCTTCCATTTGCGTCCGTTTTTATACGTTTTCATCCGTTTTCGGGCATTTTCTTTCCGTTATTATCGTTTTTCATTCGTTTTATACGTTTTTGTCCGTTTCAACTTTTTATACGTTTTAAGTCCATTTTCTTAGGGTTTTATAGTTTTGTCTATTTTCTATATTTTTCATGTTATTATTAAACTTTATTATATTACATGTCTAATATCAATTGTGATATTTTATTATAAAAAATTAATGTCTAATATCACTTGTGATATTTCATAAACAAACAATATGCTTTTTAAAACCTTAATATCACCCTGAGATATTTCACTGATATGTATATTTTATATATTATCACACCTATTTTTTCTAATATTTTTATAATTTTCAGTTACAAATAGTTTTTGTGCCTTTCCTCGCAATTGAACATCGCATATTTTTTAAGGCAAATGAATAAGAAAAAAAAGTATTATACTTGACACCATTTGCTTTTGTGGGTAGCGATTTTTTTTTTTTTTTTGCTTTTGTACTTTAAGTGACACTTTTTTTTAATGCAACATCTATCATATAGTGTTTATTCAGTTGTGATACTCAACTAAAATGTAAATATTAATTCATACCAAATGTGATAAGAATTTACTTTATTACCAAGTATAATGAAATAAATGATAATAAACATCACTTATTATATTACTGTGATGATATTGTTCATTTTTCTTTATTTGTGTTTTTTGGAAATATTTTAGTGAGATTTTTGTGTTTATGCTACTATTAAATATTAGAAAGGTGGTTTAACTAAAAACAAAAGATGTTATGAAACTTTTGTTAGACTTGTGGTGGATTTTTCTATTTAATGGATATATTGTGCATATTTCGATAGGTTTTATAGCGGAATTTAAAAATATCTATGTGTTGGAATCACTCCTAAACAGTATTTCAAGTATTTATATTTCATATGTAATAGGTAGCTTTATTATGGCCTTTATGTTTGTTTAAGGTCAAGCTTATGTAGAAGGCCCATAAGCTTAGGCCCAACCCAATAAGAAAGGATGGAAACTAGGAGTGTTGCCCTAGCTTCCCTCCTATAAATAATCTTGTAAACCCTCATTTGAGGGTTGGTTGTTCAAGTTTTCTTTCACACATATTCCTCCCTAACCGTGCTACTCTAATCGTGGTGTGTGTGTGTTGTTTACTTGTTCAATCGCCTTCATCTCTTTCTCTATAACTTGTGTTTGTAAAACTAGTGACCTAACCGTGGTATCAATCGCCAAATAGTTGGGTGTACTCGTTTGTTTTTGAAGTTTTGGTTTTGGGTCTTCACGCGTAAAGATAACGCAATCTTTGGTTATCTTAAAAACTCGTTTTTTTACACTTTTTAATCCAAGATTCTTGTACTTTCAATGTTTTGAGGTGTTAAAATACTTGTTTTTGGCAAAAAGTTTCAAACTTTACTCGTGGATTTACGTTTTTAAGCTTGTTTTTGTTCGTGGGTGTCGTTCTACGCGTAACCCGTTTAGCGTTTTGATACATCAAATTCACCACTTTTGTGTTCTTTCGGTACTATTGAAGCTATTCCATAACAAAAATCTGGTTTAGAAACACATTGGGCAAATCAAAGTTTCGAGTAATCACGTATCAAACCCTAAAATTACGCGTAAGATTTTCCTTGGTTTGATCTTCATTTTCCTGGTTTATTCCGTTTTTTCTTACTTGGATAAGTCTGAAAATACGTCGACTTTGAATATCTTTTGCACTGTGAAGTGTAAAAGATCATTTGGGCAAAACCCTAAAATTACGCATAAGCATAAAGCTTACGCTTAGAAATCCTACGCATAAGATTCACTTTCTTGCGTAAACTTAGGTCTACACATAAGGTAATCCTACGCCAAACTTTCTACGCCTAACTTTTGTCTACGCATAACTTTAGTGCTTTTATCCTACTTACGCGTAAGCTAAAACCTCTGCGTAACTCCTTATTGTTACGCGTAACTTTTGGTGTTTTTACGCATAAGTGCTACTTGGTTCTTGTCTTTTCTACGCCTAAGGACACTTCATCAACAAAGGTTCATTCGACTACAAAGATCCATTTTACCACACAAGTTTATCAACATGTCACAACCACCATACTCTAACTATTTCCCCTTACACTTATAATCATCAACACAACAACAACTTAACTCCACAACATCTACAATGGAATCAACAACAAGCAATTTATCAACAACAATTTAATCAACAACATACTCCACAACTTGTTGCAATTCCACAACCTCAAATGGTTCAACCACCACCAAGTCTTCAAGTTCAACCCTACACAAATGATTTCAATCAACATCCATCAAGGAACACTATGAAGGAACCCACTTGGTTTTCAAAGATGTGTGAAGCTTTAAGCGACCAACAATCAATTCATGAGCTGGATCACTTGATAGACCTCCAATGCTCACTCCAAGCAACTACGATCAATGGGTGATAAGGTTCTTTAGGTTTTGTGATCTAAAGAGGCCACATGGAAAGTTCTTAAAGAAGGTTATCTTGGAAGGTCCATTTGAGATGCCTACTGTCATTGTACCCGGAGATCCAACAGCTGTTCCACCAAGAGATGAACAAACCAACATTGCTCTTTTTTGAGATTTAAATCCTCAGAACTTCTACATTATAAAGCTGATGAACTTGCAATGGAATACATCCTCTTAGGATTACCAAACCCAATTCTTAGTAGTGTTGATGCTCAAAAACTGCACAAAAATGTGGGATCATATTAATCTTCTTATGGAAGGATCTGTACTCAATCAGGAGGATTTGGAATCCAAAATTTACTTGGCTTATGAACACTTCATGATTGAACACGGAGAGACACTAGAGTCTTATCATCATCGATTTTCAGACATCATCAATGATTTGGATAAACACAACATCATCATGCCAAAATTGCAGTGAATACTAAGATCCTGAGTAGTCTTGGTCCTGAATGGGAGAAGTATGTCATTTTTCTCCGTCAAGCGAAGAATATGCATCATTCTACTTATGGATTGTTGTACTATTACTTGAAGCCTCATGAAAAGGAAGTTGATAGGGAAAGGATTCTCCGTGCTCAAATTGCTACCAACACATCACCGGAAAATCAACAACTTGCCTTATATGCTCAACAGAAATTATCCTCTCAACCAGCAACTCAACCAACTGCTTCAAACACACCCTCACAGCAACAACCTCAACAAAATCAATTGGTTCCATACAACAACAACAATGCTCAAGCATATGTCAGTGAAGCTACTGAGGAAACCGATCCGTTCGAAGCATTGCAACAAGGATTTGTAATGATTGCTAATGCTTTTGCCGTTATACCAACAAATCCAACAATGCGTATTAGTTCCTCATCTAACACACGGACTCAAGCATTTGTGAACAATGGGCGTGTTGAAGTTGAGAATCGTGATTATGGTCGTCGGATGGGCGGTGGTCAAGGGTTTAATCTTTGTGGGTAGGAATAACAACAGAGCTCAAGTGGTGGAACAGGGAAATGCTCAAATGGGTTGAATGGTCTTCGATGCTACAACTGCAATGAGAAGGGACACCTGGCTAATGCATGCCCAAAGCCAAGGACTAGGGGTAGTGCTTATTTCAAAGAGGCTCTTCTTTTGGCTCTTAAGGATGAAGCTGGTGGATCTCTCACGGACAAAACGAGCTTTATGGCAAATCTGACTCGGATGATGATATGGAGGACTTGCGACCAATGCAGCTGTTTGATTATGTTGATGGCTAATATGCATGAGACGCACATGAGTGACCTGAGGCCAGTGTATGACAGCGATGGCTTGTCTCAGTACCGAACAAACCATATCATATCTCGATCTAATATCTCCGCCAACATCTGAATCCAGGCAGGATCAATGTTCAAAATGAGTCTTCCACATCTCATTCGAGGATTTTCAACTAACCCGTAGTTATATTTGACGATCAAGATGACCATACAGTTTCCCTTGATAATCAAATTGACTCCGTGGTTATACTTGAGGATCTAAAGAATGATCATGTTGAGACTCACGTTGAACAAGATGAACTTTGCCTCATCACATTTTGCTCGTTACTTCAAGACCAAAAATCAAATGGAAATGTTATGCATTAAACAAGGACTTAAAAAGTAAAAATGCACTGTTAACCAAGGATTTTGAATGTTTACAAAAGCAACTCAACTTTTTCAAAACTCAAGAAAAGCGTGAAAAAGGTTTTGAAGCCGCTTTTGCCAAATCTTATCAAAGCGAAAAATATTTAGAGAGGCAGATCGTGATCTAGCGCCTCGAAGAATGCTTTGTTATGCGAAATAGAACAACTGAAACATGAACATAAAAAGCAAATTACCGCTCTCACCTTGGAAAATCAAAAAGCTAAGGCTGAGTTGTTAAATTGTCAAAAACAGTTCTCCGCATACAAAAAGCATTCAACGAATCGGGTAGATGATCTTCTTGAAGAAATTATCGGCTTGCAAAACAAACTTAAAGAGTTTAAAACTGTTGTTTACAAACATGGTGAAACAGTCGGTACAGCCATTGAAAAGTTTACTTTAAAACCCAATCCAAATGGATATGGAAAAAATCTAGCGATTACAAACCAAAGCTTTCACTAAAACATTCAAACCAAATCCTGAAGTTTCCAGTGCAGAATATAAAATTGATAATACTGTTATGAGTGTTGTTGAATATCATCGTCAAGAGGAATTAGATGCAGAAGACGAGAGTCGATCAAAATTAAAAGCTGTTGTTTACAACAAACCTTTTAATTATAAAATGCGGTCACTTTCGTCACACCAGCGGATTCTTCTAACACACCAAGGTTATCATCAAAACACACCTGAGTCTTCTATTGTTAATCCCAAAGCAGACTTTGCACAAACTTATGGTCCTTTACCTTCCATTAGTGAAGTAAACTCACAAACACGAAAATCGAAAAATTCTTAGATATTTTGACATTTTCATGGATGACCTCAAAATTTTACAACATGAGATAGAATATCGATCTGAAATCAAAGTTGAACATTTTCAATCGCCTCTGGCGAGAGAACAAAGAGACATTTTTCAGAAAAATCTTTTACCTAATGTTAAAAACTTGAAAAGTTGTGCAATTGCATGGGAAAAGGATTTTCATAAGGAACTTGGGTCATGAAAACGTTTTCGAGAAAGCGAAACATCTATTTCTAATACTAAGCGTAAAAAGAAACTGTTGAGAAAAGATGTTGATCGACTCTTGGAAGATGTTATACGTCGCGATGTCCATAATGTTATGCTATTGAATTCTTTGTCATATGAATTTGATTATATCTCTGCTGATATTGTTGTGTTGTACTGTTGAGAACACGATAATGTGCTTGGTCGAGTCTTTAAAAGCTTGAAAATAAACGATTGTCAGCGAACTTTCAATGCAAAACGTCGTCTTAATTGGTGTCAAAAAGATATTCACGATCATCAACTTGTTTTCAAAACAAAATCGCAACCCGATTGAGTGCAAAATCTTGATCCTAAAATTGAGCAACTGGATGATCAAAGCGTGTCTTTTAAGTGTCAAATCTCAAAATATGAACAAGAACTTTTAAAAGTTAAAAAGGAATATGGTGTCATATTTGATTTACTCAAAAGACTCGTGATGAAGCATCAAATGAACTTGATCATTATCTTGCACACACTAAAGAAGTTATGCATTTTCTTTGGAAATGTTGATTACGAAAATCAAGATCGATTCACACTATCTCTAAGTTAAGAGAAATGTTAGGAAAGTATGAACAACTTCCGCCTACGGTCATTAAGAGATTAGCCCCGGTAACACTTAGTACTCATGAACCTAGAATTCTCTGCCAAATCACAAGTAGCTAATGTGCTTCCTTCTCTTGAAAGCAGGAATAGTTGATCTTTTCCAAGCGTCTGCACTTCACGGCCTAGGAGCACTCAATCGAAGAATAGGAAGTTGCGACCTAAGAAAAGATCAATAAGGAATGCTAAAGTAGAAGAACACCCTAGGACTATGAATAAGACTCACGTTGCCTCCACTATAGATATTGCATCTGGCAAATGTAATAGAAATAGTGATGTAACGAATGCTAAACCGTTAAGTACTTTTGATATTGTCGATGCACCTTGTGTTATTTGTGGAAAAGTATGAATTCGATTGTCATGATAAATGTGTTGCTAAAGCTATAATCTCTCGGTTTAAGGAATCCTAAGAATCGAATACCTCTAGCCCACTAATCTTTCTAAGTCTGTGCTTGGTAGACCGCCTTCTTTAGATTCTAAGGCAACCATTGCTATCACTGTAGCTCCAGTTTAACCTCCTAGGAATGTAGTACCACCTAGTGCATTCACTAAGACTAAAGCAAAGAGTAGTTATAGATGGCGAAAAATGGATATATATAACACACTAGGATTTAAGTGGATACCTAAAGCTATTGATGTGTGTATATCTAAACATACGCTGCTTCGAACCCTCTAACATTTCGGGTTCCACATCTACTTCTATTCCATCATTGTCGTCTGATGCATTATTGTAATGCAGGTGTCTGAATCATTCTCTGGATTGTTGATAGCGGATGTTCCCGACACATGACGAGCAATCCTTAAACTGTTATCAAACTTTATTGCAAAGTTCATTGGCACTGTAAGATTCGGGAATGATCACTTCGCAGCTATCATGGACTACGGAGATTATGTCAATGGGAACATCGAAATTAGCAGGGTTTACTATGTGGAAGGCCTCGGTCACAATCTGTTTCAGTAGGTCAATTTTGTGATGGAGATTTGGAGGTTGCTTTCAGGGAGAAAACTTGTTTCATTAAGTGATCTACAAGGAAATGACCTTATATGCGGCTCGCGTAATTCTAATCTCTACACTATCTCTATGCAAGACATGGTTGCTTCCTCTCCCATTTGCTTACTTTCAAAGGCAACATCAACAAAATCCTGGCTATGGCACCGTCGTCTCTCACATCTAAACTTTCAAACCATCACCAACCTTGCTCGACACAAACTAGTTGAAGGACTCCCACGATTCTGGTATTCAAAGATCACCTTTGCTCAGCCTGTGAACAAGGGAAAAGCACTCGTGCTCATTTTCCTTCAAAGGTGGAACACAGCTCTCGGCATGTGCTTCATCTTCTTCACATGGATTTGTGTGGCCCGATGCGTGTGCAAACGATCAATGGCAAGCGCTACATCTTAGTAATTGTTGATGACTACTCAAGATGGACTTGGGTCTACTTTCTTCGTAGCAAAGACCAAGCTCCACAAATGATCATCACCTTTCTCACAAAAATAAAGGTTCACTCCGCAACACCGTCGAATCATCGAGAACAGACAAAGGAACTGAATTTGTTAACCAAACTCTTCAAGAATTTTATGAGAAAGTGGGAATTGAGCATCAGACATCTATTGCACGTACACCTGAACAAAGCGGAGTTGTTGAAAGACGAAACCGAACGTTAGTGGAAGCTGCAAGAACAATGTTAATCAATGCTAAACTTCAGTTACTTATGGGCGGAAGCTGTATCTCTGCATGCTATACTCAAAAACGTTCTATGATCACAAAACGCCACAACAAAACACCTTTCGAGCTTGTCCACAACCATAAACCGAATCTAAAACACTTTCATGTATTTGGATCCCTCTGCTATCCGAATAATGATCGTGATGATTTTGGAAAGCTCAAAGCCAAAGCCGACATTGGAGTCTTTATTGGATATTGTGATAATTCTAAAGGTTTCCGAATCTGGAATCGTCGTACAAAGCGGTGATGGAAGCGATTCATGCTCATTTCGATGAACTCACGGAAATGGCTTCAGAGTATAACGACTTAGAACCGGTCACAACCGTTTAAACTTCCCTCAACCCCCATCATCGGTGAAGAAAGCCCTCGGCTAACTCGTCAACAAATGGAAAGGTTATTTGCTCCTCGTTCGTGACGATATTGATGAACGTGCTCCAGGTGTATCCATTTGTTTCCGCTTGCACAACCTGATAATATTCCTATACGATACACCTGCTACAACAACTCTTTGAAGATGCACCTACACCAGTTGACTCCAACACAACAGTTGAACACACGCTTCCAACAATGATGAACCGGTGATGATATTCTGAATGAAATACCCCCACTGCGATTTTGATCCAAATCGTTCTTCAATCCGTTTGCTAATGAGACCGCTGCACGGATGTCGCGGAATCAATAAACCATTTGAACCCTCAGAATCTGCACAATGTATACCAACATCAACCCTCTACACATAGATGGACAAAGGACCATCCTCTGGCTAACATTATTGGCAACCCGAATCAACCAGTCGTTACGAGACAGCGTCTTCACACAGATGGTGAACATTGCATTTATGCACTCACTGTCTGCCAATCTGAACCTAAAACATTAAAGGCCAATGACAAAAGACAACTGGATTGAATCCATGCAGGAAGAACTCAACCAATTCAAGCGTCTTGAAGTATGGGAACTGGTTGAAAGACCAACGAGGGTCTCGTCATTGGTCTAAAATGGATTTGGAAAAACAAATTGGATCTTTGAAGGGAACGTCATTCGAAACAAGTCACGTCTAGTTGCTAAGGGTTATCGTCAGGAAGAAGGAATAGACTTTGAAGAATCTTTTGCTCCGGTTGCTCGTCTTGAGGCTGTTCGGATATTTCTAGCGTTCGCGGCTCATATGAATATGACGGTCTATCGGATGGATGTCAAAACTGCGTTTCTCAATGGACAACTTAAAGAAGCGGTCTATGTCGGTAGCCAACCGGATGGATTCGTTGATCCTGAGTTCCCGAACCATGTCTTCAAACTGAACAAAGCTCTTTATGGTCTCAAACAAGCCCCTCGGGCATGGTACGATAAGCTATCATCTTTCCTCATTGCCAATAATTTCACCAAAGGCTCGGTTGACCCAACTCTTTTTATACAATATCACGGGGAACACATCTTAATTGTTCAAATTTACGTGGATGACATCATTTTTGGGTCTACACATAAAAAGTTTTCAATCGCTTTTGCAAAACTAATGAAGAAAAATTTTGAAATGTCCATGATGGGTGAACTTACGTTCTTTCTAGGACTACAAGTTCATCAATCACCCGTGGTATTTTCTTGAGTCAGTCCAAATATGCCCTTGAATTGTTAAACAAATTTGGAATGACAACCTGTGACACTTATGCCACACCAATGGCTCATACCAAGAAATTAGATACTGATTTACATGGGAAATTGGTTGACCCTACCAAATACCGAAGTATCATTGGGTCTCTCATGTATCTAACGCTAGCGGACTGATATTGTCTTTGCCGTTTATCTATGCTCCCGTTATCGATCGCGACCAAGCTGAAACCCACCTCTCAAAGGCTAAAAGAATCCTCCGATACATAAAGGGAACCATTAACTTGGGGATCTGGTATCCAGAAGGATTACGGTTTTGAACTAATCGCTTTTTCAGACGCTGACCAGCGCAGGGATGCTTAGACTCAAGGAAAAGTACTTCAGGAGCTTTACAATTTCTTGGTGATAAGCGGTGTCTTGGCAATCAAAGCGAGGATTGTACATCGCGGTCCTCAACCGAAGCAGAATATGTAGCCATGTCGGCGTGTTGTGCTCAAGTCATATGGATGAGAACACAACTCAAAGACTATGGTTACGTATTTGACAGAATCCCGATGTGCTTCTGCGACAATGGAGTGCCATTGCATCTCGTGCAACTCAGTTAGCACTTCGGCTTTCGAAATCAAAGCACATCGATCTTCGCTATCATTTCATCAAGGACCACGTGGAGCAGGGTACCGTTGAATTATACTTTGTGGGTACTGAATACCAATTGGCAGATCTTCTCACCAAAGCCTTGCCTCCGCTAGGTTTAATGAGTTGGTCCACCGAATTGGTATGAGGTGTTTGACTCAAGAGGAATTGGATGACCTCTTAAAAGCAGTCTTAAAACACATCAAACACCAAAACAACTTCTGTAAATATCTTTTCAAAAACAAAATACAAAAATATAAAATCCGATAAAACAACAAAAATATTCTCCTAATCTATATTTCTTTCAACATTGCAAGTACATTTCTTCCGTCAACACTTTAATCTTTCAAAATTCAGTATTTTTCCGATCAAGTGTTGAGGGGGAGAAAATAAACTCTTAACTGTCTCAAAACATCTGTGTACTTGCATGTTATCATATCTCGGTTGATTCTTTTACAAATGGTGGTACACTTTCTGGTTCAAAGACACTCCTCGGACTTTAATTAATAACCTTTCATTATTTTCTCAAGTCGAGGGAGAGTGTCGTCAAGTTTCTTTCCTAAAATCTTCGTTTGGTAACCAAAATGGAAGTTAAAAAGCTTTGGATGAAAATGGAATAGGTGGAGGGACTAAAACTGCCAAAAGCTTAAAGTTACTTTTAATAAAAACACCTCCACCTAACCTAATCCTCACATTTATTACTCATAACCATACAAAAACCTAATCGCACATCCAAATCATTCTTCAAATCCGGTTTCGATCTTCAATTTGTAAGTGGTTTTGTGTTCTTAACATGTTTTTAAACAATGGTTTTAATTTTCATGAAATCCAGCGGTTAAAACTTAAGATTCATGATTCTTGTGTTTCACCGCATAGGCGTAAACACATGATCATATTTGTGTGTGTTTGTGGTTAAAAGATAGTGTCAAAATTTTAACAACATCAATGATACTTTTTTCTATCCTCAAAACAACCGAAACACGATTGATGATTTTTTGAAAATTAGGGTTTATGAGTCGAATTGGGGATTTTCGAATGTGAAGTGTTTTGGTCAAAAAGATTGTTGTGTTATGCTTATGTGATGATGAATTGATGATATCCATGCCTTATAACCACCCAGAAACCTTAATTGATTCAGAATTAGGAATTAGGGTTTAATGTTCTAAAAATTGGGTATTTTTGATTCACTTTGCATAAAAGTGTTAAAACTTGGTCTACATGCTCTCACAACATCTATGATATACCAGAAAAAACTTTGGTGCATAATCCATGGCTAGATTTCATACGCGTAGAATTAGGGTTTAGTCTACGCGTATATCGATTTTCTACAGCGTAACTGTTAAACTGTGTAAATGTGGTTTGATTTGTCATAAACGAATGTTATGTGTTTAACTTTGATGATATGATGCTTTATTTCAGGCTTGCAACACGTAAATTTCAGAATCAAGGTTGTTGTTAATCTACGCATAAGGATCACCTTACGCGTAGCTTGTTATCGTAAGATTAGTCTTATGAGTAGCTTCTACGCATAAGGTTCTACATATGGGACTACGCGTATCCTGTGAAGGATATGCGTAAACAGTGACCTCTACGCATAAGGTCAACTCTTACGAGTAGCCTTACGCGTAAGGTTAATATATGCCTACGCATAAAGCTCTACGCATAAGGTCCCTTTTTTCCTACGCGTAACACTTCTTACAGCGTAAGTTAGGATCCTACGGCGTAAGTTTCACGCCTACGCATATATCATTCCTGTCTACGCATAACTTTACCAATCCTACGCATAAGCCGAGATCATACCTTCGTTATGAATTGTTACGTGTACAAACTTGTAAACAAACTAATCATATCATCACGAATCCAAAAATGTCACTAATAAACTTAAATCGTTTGATATGTTGTGAACAATAAGTGATAAAATAAACTTTAAAACTTAAAGTTAACTAACTCACGAAACATTTCTCGACATCATTGGACTATTGAACATACAAGTGACTTAGGACTCGTAACAATCATTATCACTGTACATTCAATAACTAGACAATAAGACCTTCTGTTGACTAACATTATGTCTTTCGATATGTTGGTTCTTTTGGCTAATGTTATTTGAGATCACGACATGGCTGAACAAATGAATGTGGATGCACACGAAGTTCTCTCCATTGCTGATATCTATCCTCATGGCTATACAATGAAGATAGGAAAGAATAATCTCCGTGTTGACTTTGACACCTCACTTGCTCAGAATCTTCGTGTTTAATTGCTATTGACATTCTGAGGACTCATCCGTATCAGAACATGCTTACTCACTCTGCAACTGTTCCTGAGATCTACATCCAACAGTTCTGGAACACTATGGAAAGGGTCAAAGGACAAACTGCTGTGACGGTGACTCTGAAGCACAAACAAGTCACCATTACACCTGCAGACTTAAGGGCTGTTCTCCTAATTCTGATGTCGATCCAACCAAACTATATGCCACACCTGCTGAAGAGCTCACTCTCCAATTCTTAATCAATATCGGTTATGGCGAGGCTACAGGAATAATCACCAAGCATTCTCACGTAGAGCTTAAGAGTATTCCTCAACCATGGAGAACTCTCTACATGATCATCACCAAGTCTGTTTCTGGTGGTGACAGCGGCTATGAGCACCCTAAGCTCATGGAACTGCAAATATTCTGGGCATTGGTCAACAAAAACACATCGCTATCGAAGCTCTGATTTGGGATGACATGATGTCATTTCTCAACAAACTTGGCTCAAAGATTCCCTACATCAGATATACTAAATTGTTGATCCAGAGAGCACTTGGACTTCATCCTGACATTCCCAAGAGGCTCAATGACCCCGACAATCACGACATGTTGATGGAACCCATTCTATCTGTCGAGAATCAAGAAAGCGTCTACAAAGAAACAAGGTCTTTGTGTTGCGGATTTCCTTCTAACTGAAGATGTCGAGAAAGCTCGAACGTACAAAAGGTATCTGGAAGCAGTTAGACAAGGCAAAGTTGGTCATCTCGACGAAAAATCTTCGGAACACCTGTAGGAGAACCAGAAAAGGAAGTCTTGGAAGTGTCACAATGCTTGTGATAGTCAAAGAATGTTCCAAAGAAGAAACCTATTCCAAAGAGGAAACCCACCCCTAAGAAGAAAGTTCCTTCTCAGGAAGCCACTCCGATCCTTTCACTTGAACGCAAAGAAGCTTTGGGCGAGGACTCGAGGACTCTTGACTACTGACAGAGATGAAGAGATCACATACTCGAAGCGCAAAGGATGAAAATCCCTCATACCAAAACCTACAAGTCCTCAAACTAATAAAGGAAAAGGGAAGACTCCTGCACTTGTGCCACAAGATGAAAGCTCTGAAGAAGATGAAGAGCAACTGGATCAATCATACAGGAAGAAGTTTCACATCGCCAGACATCTTCATAAGGCTGAAGAATTTGCTAAAGATCAAATGGGTGGCCCAGGAGGATCAAGTGGTGCTGCCCACTCTCTCCAGATCGATCATGCGGTTAATCGACCCGATAAGGGATCTGGTTCCACCACTCTTGTGCAACAACAAAAGCCTATTGAGGACACTATTGTGTATGATTTTGAGAAACAGGAAACTGAGAAAGAAAAGTCTAAGGATGACGAGGATGATTATACAAAGTTTCTTCTAGACAGTCCAACACACTCAAAGGAGAAAACCTCAGAAACTCCTAAGGACCCGAAGTCTCCTCATGTCTCCTCATCATCAGACTCTTCATCTCACTCATCACCACCACCATCAACGAAGTCAACCAGATCATCATCCAAATCAGTGAAGAAACAACCTAAATCTTGGATTTCTCAGTCTCATAAAAAGATTGTGAAAGCTGTCCAACAAGTCAGAAAGAAGGACATACTTTACAGAAAACTGAATTGGTTTGCTGACCAGATTCAGTACTTAACTGATGAGAAAGACAAGATGGAGAAAGAAAGGGAATTTGTTCAGAAGTTCATGAAGAGTCATCGACAAGAGGAACTGAACGAAATGATCGAAGGTTACACTAACAAGTACCTAACATACCTTCGGATATCGTTCCTAAAGTCTAAAAGGCTGGAAAACAGACAGAGATCATACTCACAAGTTTCTTCTCGACACTGTCCCCGGTGTGACTAGAAGTATTTTCGGACAACTCACCCCCTAACATCGTAGCATTGGTTAAACATACAATGGCCAAAGAAGCCGATCTCTCTGAATCTGAGTTAATCGCTAAACTTGTGATACAAATGTCAAAGCGATCTGGAGCACGTTTACCGGATGAAGCTAAATTTTTTCGAAAATCTACTTGATTTTCAACTCAGATCATCATGCAAGGAGTCGCCGATCAACCCCAAACGACCAAGGGATGGCGATGATAAGGACAAGGACTCTGCACCTAAGCGTCGAGATGCGTCTGTAAATCTACTTCAATGCCACCTCCTCCACCACGGACTTCTTCTCAACAAAAGTCTCCTCCACCTCGGTCTTCTCTTGATAAACCTCGGGCGATTCCGAGTTACCACCCACGACTCATAAAGCGGTGATTACTTTGAGTCTACGGGTGGTGACGATGAAGAGGTCCTTGAGCCCCGACAACAACCCACCTCACCCAAACAAGTGCAGAAACCAGTATCATCATCAAGGCCTTCCAAAAGAAGAAGAAGACGACTCAGCCTGGAGTCGTATCATGGCTAGATGACGATAAAACCGAAGAGTTTGAATGGTTCTCCACACTTGTCAATCAAACTCCCTACCATGATGAAGGTCAAGAATTGGTAGACGGTTCTACATTGGAGCACGCAAAACTTTTGCAAGAAAAGTTCCATGTGAAGAAAATGACGAAATCTGAGTTGAAGCGAATCAAGAATGAAGCATTTCAACTTCTTAAAGACAGCTCTGAAAGCGCCCTCGAGGTCGAATATCATCTTGAGAACATCGCTCGAGCTATGTCTAACAACATGGATTGGCTCAATCCGGAAGCAAACATTGACTTCACACAAAGGGACAACCCTCCATACTACACCGATTGGACCAAACCCCTACCGACCATTGGCCAAACAGACGAACCAAGGATTCCCTTCAGATACTTCTTTAACAGAGACACGGATTTTCTCTTACGGTAGCGATGGTTGCGAAAATATCGCTACATCATTGACTCTTCCATTCCAGCGACTATTTACTCAAACTGCATAGCTATCGAGGAACGTGCAAATCACTTGTTTTCTGACAGCGTGCAAGCATACGACCAAGATGCATTGTATGGGATTCATCATTGGCACGAAAGCGAGAAGAATCTACTACGAGAAGCACTGGTTAGAAGTCTCAACATGCAGAGTATAGTTCTAAGGACATCGTGGCCATCAAACACATTGATCTCAAGTCTAAGTGGGACTACACATTCTTAAAGAATATCATAGTCAAGCGACAAGATGAACAGGACTATGGATTCTCCGAGGCTGACTTTGAGAACTTGTCCCTCAGCGACATCGAAGACATGTACCTTGCCAAAGTACAGGGTCGTATGAGACAATTCTCGACGGAAGTTCAACGTGAATTTATCAAGTCACTTCTCATCTTCATTAGACTCATCGTGATCAAAGAAGCGTGTTGAAGATATCGGATGGCTGTTGAATCTTATCGAAAGCGCGTGTCAACCTCACTCCTCCAATGCTTGATCTTCCCGACATCAATCAGCTACTCAATATACCTCATCGGCAAACCTTTCGGAGTTGTTTACCGCAGTGAACTTCAAAGAAGCTGCTTAATGGCGTGTAGTGATCTTCAGAAATTCGGGGATCATACTTTGAAGCTGGTTAGGGATGGATTGGCGTACAGGTTGAAGGATATACGCCTGAAAGTTGGGTCTCCTAAAGCGCTGGAATTCTCAGGAAAGGAGGGATGTGAGAAGGATCATCACCATGATTGATGACCGGTTGTTGAGAAGGGATCGATTCAGACGATTGGAGAGCTATGTTGGTGGTCGACCCAGGAGAAACATCACCGGCTTTCAACGCATACCTGTGTGCACTCACTGGAATATCACTGCACTTCCCGGTACCCCTTGAATTGTTTCCTTCATAATTTTGGATGTATGATTATATATGGCAATGGCTTGTGCTCACATAACAGTGTACAACCCGTAATTCTCAAAAAAGGACCCTGTGGTACGCCTCAGTGCCACAATCCTTATAAAAGGAGCGAAAGCTTCTTATTTTTTGAGTGAAACCTATCAAACCTTTCATTTTTCAAGGTTTTGCTCAAAAAGACAAGTACTTCCCCATATGATTTTCAAAACCTCAACCGTTTATATCACTTGTTGAGGGGGAGTATTTGAATTAAAACTTTGTTCACAAATTGTTCATAGTGGTCATCTTCCCGCAACACTCGAAATGGTCATATTTATTCTCAAATCGCTCAAAAATAACATTTTATATGCCATTTTTGAGGGGGAGAAAATTGTGTGATAAGAAATATGTTGTGCAAAATGCAAATGAATCTGTGTACCTCAGACTTTACCAACGAATTGACGGTACTAAACTGTTAGTAACTCGAAAAGACTTGTCCTGGACGGGTAATAATTTCAAGCTAGTTTGCTAGTGATGTAAACGTGTCTCGCAAAGGACTTGTCCGAGTAGAATGTACCATTCGAGAAACTCTTGATAGACATGAACTCTGACGGGTTTGACAACCTTTCAAGGATTGTCTACACCTTCAAGGTAGTTATTAGAGCTAGTTGTCACCTAAAAGCTGACAATGCAACTCTTTAACTCTGCAACGTAACCGTGTCTCGCGGGGGATTGTCTATCTTGAGTGGATCAATTCGAAAAGTGCGCACTCTTTCCTCACTGTGCATTTAACCATTAAAACTCTTAAGCACATGTGGAGGGGGAGTATTTATGCAAAACATCATCTCTCACAATGGTTCAAACATGTTTTCCATTAACAAACCCTTTGAGAGATATTTTCACATACAGTGGTTTTAATGGCAAACATAGGTTAGTCATGGAGTTATAAGGTGACTAAGGTTAGGAATAACCGTCCTATGATCCGCCAGAGCCGGAGGGATCTACCCAAGGACACTACCATTAGTTAGTGTTAAAAGTCCTTAGGAATGATTGTAAAAAGGAGAAAATGAGAATCGGAGAAAGAAGGAGTTGAAGAATAAAAAAGAAATGTAAAGTAAAGGGTGAAAAGAAACAGCCCTCCAGATTATTCAACTTAGGGCAGACTCCGGGTTCAATTCATATGCTATTGGTTGTCACTTAGTGACACCGGTATTGAAGACTAAAAGTCGTCATGGACTCAGTGACGCATGCACTAAACCTTCTTAGCCACTCAAGTTTTTCTCAACAAAAGCTTGTTTCATTCTCACAGGGAACCCTACGCAAACTATTGGCTTTCTCTTAGAGATCGCTGGTATTGAAGATGGAGACCCTCTCCCTAGTCTCCGCTCAGGAAAACCAAAACGCACTATTGAGTCTAGAGACACGAGATTTTATCACTTGATGATCAACAAATAAGATCATCAGTGGTTCATATCGAGTCCTTCACAGATCTTAGCAATCTGTCGAGAACATTTATGAGAGGTTCACATCTGTGATCCTCAGTGATTGAATGGAAACTCCTGCCGGGGTCAACATCAAAGCACCACTGACAGGTCAGTCGGTAACTCCCCGTGGATTACGCGGGTGTGTCTCAAACGGTCTGACAGTCGTGAGGTGATGCCGGTGTACCTCAGGCGACTCATCTGAACTATAAGTGTACTTCGGTACATCGCGTTATCTCACTTGTGGGACTCCAGTTCAGGAGCGGCCTTTGTAAGAATTAGAGTTGTGTCTTCACACTATCTTTGTTACACTCTCGAAGTTCAAACTTGTAAGTGACGGAAACCGCTTATTACTAACCGTTTGAAATGTTTTCTTCTTATGGAAGCTCGGGAGCGGGATGATCGTGCTGATTCTTCTCATGCTCACGCCAACATCAACACTAATGGAAGTTCTATTCAGATGCAACACAACAGTCAGAATGATTCTTCGTCAACCAAAGAATCTACAAAGTTAAAGACTTAAAGAACTTCATCAGTATTGAATTCCAACGTCAAGAGCGTGTGAGCATGTTGAAGAATGGCGTGGAGACACTGGAGCAGCGAAGCAGAACTGAGAAGACGTGTCTGATGACAACAACATACTATCACTCTCACCACTAAGAACAATGATCAAAGAACAAAGTTAAAGATGACGTCAAAGCATAACTGTTCAAAGATAACTATCTCTCTACACTGGGGAGATTGTTGGAATCAAGGCAATTCTTCTCACAAGAAAGAAGAATGCCAGAAGACGTCACTGCTACTATTACATCAACGCCTTCACTGTTTACATTCATATATACTTGAGGGGAGATTGTTGGAATCACTCCTAAAGTATTTCAAGTATTTATATTTCATATGTAATAGGTAGCTTTATTATGGCCTTTATGTTTGTTTAAGGTCAAGCTTATGTAGAAGGCCCATAAGCTTAGGCCCAAGCCCATAAGAGAAAGGATGGAAACTAGGAGTGTTGCCCTAGCTTCCCTCCTATAAATAATCTTGTAAACCCTCATTTGAGGGTTGGTTGTTCAAGTTTTCTTTTCACACATATTCCTACGCCTAACCATGCTACTCTAATCGTGTATGTGTGCTTGTTTACTTGTTCAATCGCCTCATCTCTTTCTATAACTTGTGTTTGTAAAACTTATGACCTAACACTATGGTTGAATCAGCAAACCAAAGAAGTTATGATTGAAGAAAGGACACATCTTTATAAACAAACTAAGTAAGCTCAAACACCTGTGATATCACACATGATATCACATGTGATATCACCTCACTTGTGATATCACATGATATCACTGGTGATATCACAAGTGATATAAACTACGATATCACACATGCTTCACCGTAATATCACACATGATATCACAATTGTATGTCAACCGGTTTTATCACACATGATATCACGTGTGATATCACAATTAGGTGATATCACCTACAGTGTTTGAGCTTCCTAGTTTGTCTAGTAAGATGTGTGCTATCTTAACCATACTTATTTAGTTTGCTGATTCAACCATAGATATTTTTAAATCCCGCTATAAAACCTATCGTAACATGCACAGTGTATCCATTAAATAGAAAAATACACCACAAAAGTATCATAACATCTCTTGTTTTCAGTTGAACAACTTTTCTAATATTTCATAATATCATAAAACACAAAAATCTTCCTAAATATTTTCAAAAACAAAACAATCACATTCTTAGTTGAATATCACAAATGGTAACACATACATGATGAAGAATGTAATACTTTTCATCTTCCTTACAGTGTTATATCACAAGAGTTTGTTAATACAAATATCGTCATTAAACTTTATTTATATTTTTGATCTTTACCTAAGTTTTGTTAACGACAAAAGTATGTTTAATTTGTGTAAAAGCTTAAAGCTTGTTAAGTTTAATAGATATTAAAACAAGCTTTTTCAAACAATATCTTCAACATATAAGCATTTACATTGTGACTAATCGTATCTTTATATGAGTCTAAGCATAATGGATGATAGTAGTTTTTAGAATGTTTTAGTTTCTTAAAAACTAAACATTACTTATGTATTTGCATATTTCTAAAAATAGAAAAACAACACATGACATCATGGAAATCATTGAAAGATTTCATTAGATATTTTGTGTTGATTTGTACTCTTCATATCTTACACAATCTTACATAGATATGGTTGACTTTGGCAAGATCTTGATATCTTGCTGTCAAACCTGGCGGCACCAAAATCAACTACGGGCGGAACCCTTTTAAGGGGTCCGCGGTCCGTGGATGCTGCTGATGGTTTTGGCTATAAATAGCAAAGCCAAACCAAGTAGTTTTGTATCCCTTTCTATCATACTCTCTTACATATCTTCTATCTAACCTTTCTAACTCAGTTTCATATCATATTAGTGATCTATTTTGTAGCAAAGAAGATCAAGTCACATTCAAGCTTTAAACGAGAAGTTAGAAGTCTTGTTTGTTTAGTGTTGTATGATCTTGTGTTGATTCATACTTTATTGTTGTATTAAACCATCCTAATCTTGTGAGTGTGAGTGGTTAATATTTTAGTCCTCAAAATACATTGTGTGTGGGAGTGGTTGTACCCTTGGAAAGAACTCGACATCTAGCTTAGTGTCGGAAATAGTGTAAGCGAAGTGTAAAGGTTTTCTCCGTCGGTGAAAGAAGCTTGTTGACTAGTGAAGTTAAACTCTCGAGTGTGAGACTCGGGGAGTGGAGTAGGGCAAGGAAAAAGAGTCCTTGTAGACCGAATCACTATAAACAACTTGTTGTGGTTTGATCATTTCTTTCCTTATTTACTCTTTACATATTGCTTGCATATTTCATTAACATATCTAAGATCAATATCAATTGATCTTTTTATAAGTTTCAAAAAAAAAATTTAATTGGTAAACTATTCAACCCCCTTCTAGTTTTCTACAATTGGTACCAGAGCCTCGTTGCTCAGAATTTTCTAAAATAATTTGTATTTTATAAACTTGAACGATCCATGGATTCTGAAAACTTAAAGAAGGGCAATCAATGCAAAGACCACCACTCTTTGAAACCAATGGATTTATCTATTGGAAAAAACGTTTTGAAACATATGTAAAATCAAAAGATATAGATCTTTGGTTTATTATTTAAGGGAATTTAGCTCTATAACAAAAGGATATTTCTGTTGATGAACAAAAGAAATTAGTTGCTAAAAATAATGAAGCTAAAATGATGCTTTATAATGCTAACAAGAAAGATATGAAATAATTTTTATGTGTGAAATCGCCAAAGACATTTGGGAATCTTTGATTGTTACACATCAAGGTAATTCACAAGTCAAGGATAACAAAATTGATCTTCTTGTTCAACAATATGAACAATTTTTATCCCTGAAGATGAAACCATTGATTGTGGCTTTGCTCACTTTAATACTATTATTACATCACTTAAAGCACTTGATGAATCTTTTCGTAGTAAGAACTTTGTCAGAAATTTGTTAGAGTACTCCATCCCAAATGGAGAGCTAAAGTGACCGCTATTGAAGAATCAAAAGATCTCTCAAAATGTCACTAGACGAGCTAATCGGTAACCTCAAAGTACACGAAATGGTGATGGAGAAAGATTCGGAGATCATCAAAGGAAAAAGGAGAAGATCAAATCGTTGCTCTAAAAGCAAAGCGGAATCAAGTGATGATGATGAAATCTTGCTCCCATAGTGAAGATGAGGAGTATGCCATGGCCGTTAGAGACTTTAAGAAGTTCTTTAGAAGAAGAGGAAAGTTTGTAAGACAACCTCGAGAAGAAAGGAAGCCATTCCGAAAAGATCGAGATGACCAGAAGGGTAAAGGTGAAAGAAAGTGTTTTAGATGTGGTGATGCAAGTCATCTCATAGGAGAATGTCCTAAGCCACCTAAAAGCAAAACTCAACGAGCTTTTGTAAGTGGCGCTTGGAGTGATAGTGAAGACGAAGAAGAATCAAGCAAGGAAGAGATCGCTCTAATGGCACATGAGTCAAATGAGGTACTTTCCGACTCTTCTTATTCTTCTATTGATGATGACACTTTGCAAAAACAATATAATTAATTGTGTGAGCTAAGTCTAAAAATCATAACTAAAAATAAATTTTTAAAAACCAAAAGGAATTTTTGGAAAATGAAGTTTATGAGTTAAAAGAAAAAGCAAAACGACTTGAAAAGGGAAAAGCAAATGGCGATTGTTGTAAATCATGTCAAGAGCTTAATCTTGAAATAGAAAAACTAAAGCTCACACAAGATGTTCTAATCGAAAATAATTCTAAATTTAAAAGGTTTAACAAAAACATCGCCCTTGCGTCGATGAAATAGTTAAAATTCATAAAACACCGTGAGACATGAATGGGCTAGGATTTAATGAGTATTAATTCCAAAGAGTCAAAACAAAACGCCGAAAAAGACGAACAAACTGTCAAAACCTGCTGCGCAGCACAAAGCACGACCGACGGACCAAAATAAGGGTTCCGTCCGTTGAACCAAATGGTGCCGTGGGTACTTCAGCAGACGAATGTTTGTGATACGGACTGTAATGAATTTGTCAAAGTAACAAAGAAAACCAAGGATAGTGTTAAACTAAAACCATCTGTTACATCAGGAGTAGGACTTGCTAAAAATGAATTTAGATCAAAAACTACTCAACAACGACATAAAACACCTTTTGCCAAACGCCCCTTTCCTAAGAGCAACCACAACGTACAACCCAACTACCAACACAACGGTTGGAATCAAAACTTTCCTAGACCATATCAAACTCCAGATTACATGTCATGGAACTCTTACCCATCGTTTCCATACATGAATCGAATAAATGGTATGTTTAACCCAAACGGACCCATGAGATATTGGGGACCAAATGCTTGAGTTATTTGCTTCTTAGGTATGCTTGAAAGTTGGATTGGAACCCGATGAATGGATAAAAGATAGTGGATGCTCACGACACATGACGGGCAACAAAAGTCTCTTCTCATCATACCAAGAGTATGACGGAGGTAATGTCACTTTTGTAGCAATCTCAAAAGCAAAATCATTGGCAAAGGTACGATCGCTCATAACTCCCTAACTATTGAAAATGTTGCTCATGTGGATAGGTTAGGATTTAATCTAATTAGTATTAGCCAATTATGTGATAAAAAGTATAAAGTACTATTTGATGAAAATGGTAGTAAAATACTAAAAGATGGTATCACCATAGCTAAAGGAGTTAGGAAAAATAATATACACGTCATGAAAATAGATAAAACATCTAATGACAAACTTTGCCTAACAACGTTAGATGATAGCTCATCTCTTTGGCATAGGCGCTTAGGTCACGCTAATATGAGACTTATACAAAACCTATCTTCAAAAGAACTAGTTAGGAATTTACCAAAACTAAAATATGACCAACACTTTTGCGACTTGCAAAATGGTAAAAAACCCATAGTAGTCACAAATCTAAAAATATGGTGTCCACATCTAAGTGTCTAGAATTATTGCATATGGACTTGTTTGGTCCATCCGCTATAAGAAGCTAGGGAGGCAACTTATACACTTTGGTCATAGTAGATGATTACTCAAGGTTTACTTGGACGTTGTTTTTGAAAACAAAAATGAAGCTTTTAATAAATTTGAAATTCTTAGCAAGAAAATTCAAAATCAACTAGGTGTTAAAATTGTGTCGATCCGAACGGATCATGGTCGTGAATTTGACAACGAAACTCAATTTGGAAACTTTTGTGATACAAATGGTATAACACATAACTTTTCGGCTCCACGAACACCTCAATCAAATGGAGTAGTAGAACGTAAAAATAGAACAATTCAAGAAATGAGTAGAACAATGCTTAATGAACAAAACATTCCTCAAAAGTTTTGGTGTAACGCGTTGACACTTCTACATATATTTTGAATAGAGTCTTAATACGTCCTTTCTTAAACAAAACACCATATGAGCTTTATAAAGGTAAAAAGCCAACTGTAGGATATTTTAGAGTCTTTGGTTGTAAATGCTTTCTTAATACTAAAGATTATCTCACCAAGCTTGACCCAAAATCTTATGAAGGTGTATTTCTTGGTTATTCTCAAACTATTAAAGCTTACATTGTCCTAAACAAAGAAACAATGATAGTCGAGGAATCGTTGAACATAACATTCGACGAAAGTTCACCTCCCTCTAAGACATCACCTTTGGTAGATGATGACTTAGTTGAAAGTCAAATGATAAAAAGTCAAGAAATAATTAATAATAACAAGGAAGATGAACCATTAAATAAAGAAATTGTAAACATCAAAGAATCTAAAAATCATCCTTTAGACAAGGTCATAGGACAAATTAATCAAAGAACCTTAAGGTCACAAGCCCAAAATCAAAGTAATTATTTTTGTTTTGTATCCACCTTTGAACCGAAAAACATAAATGAAGCAATAAAAGATGAATCATGGGTAATTGCCATGCAAGAAAAGTTAAACCAATTCGTTAGAAATGATGTTTGGAAATTAGTTCCAAAACCTAAAGATCAAACTATAATTGGAACGAAATGGGTTTTTCGAAATAAAATGGATGAAAATGGTGTAGTATCTAGAAACAAAGCTAGGCTTGTTGCACAAGGTTATAATCAACAAGAGGGGATTGACTATAATGAAACTTATGCTCCGGTAGCTAGACTTGAATATATTAGAATATTACTTGCTTATGCATGTGCTTATGACTTTAAATTATTTCAAATGGATGTTAAAAGTGCTTTTCTTAATGGGTTTATTAACGAAGAAGTGTGTCACAATTCTCATTTTCCGGTCATTTCTCATATTCCATATTCATCATTTCATAACGGTTTTGCATTTTGCATTACACTTTATTTTCTTATTAAAAAAAAACGTTATCGCGTGAGTTATTATTTTAAATATTTAATCCGTTACTTTCAAAAATGATTCCGACATATTTTATATTTACAATTAGTCATAAAAACTATATTTTGACTTTACCTAGTGTTTTGAATTTATTTGGTATATAAATCGTTAAATTTATATTGTTACGACACTTTTCTTAAAAGCTACACGAAAATTTTTATATCACCCAAATTTCACAAGGAATGTATTTTTACAATTTTTATTATCCCATTACATTCTATTTTGATCTATTAAAAACTTACTTGTACCTAAAATCCACCATTTACCTTCACTTATACAATTTCCTACACAACATTTTACTTACATTTTATTTATAAGTATACACAATTAAAAAAAAAAAAAATTTAAAAATTTATATTTGGGAAACATGATCCACAAAAAAAACGCCCAAGGGAGGGTGACATTAATGTTGAGTATGGATTTCTTGATTGCATTAAATGATACAATACATAAAGTCCACTCTTTCACTTACTTCATATCATTCATTTTCATTTCATTCTTCTCACTTTCAAGTTACCAAAAGTTTCTTTCTCTTGTTTTCTTCATTATAACCGGTCATCAAGAGTGTTTCAAAGGGATCACCATTTTTTTTATCAAGCTCAAGTTCTTCACAATCTAGTTATCACTCTTTATTAGGTTTTGAAATAAAAACCAAGAGTGTTTAGGCTAATCCTTGTTACTTACACCTCATCATATTCACTAGTAAGCATGTTACTTTCATTTTTCATGTTTCATTATCATTTCATATGTATCTTTTCATTTTTGGAGCAAGTATGCATGATATGTGATTTATACCATTATTTTTCATGATTTTAAGAAGTTATATATATATTTATGGTCATCCTATAATTATCCCCATGGTATTCTTGGTCTTGATGGTGATTAGGAACCCATGACACCCTAAGAAGGTGTATGGTAGGATTAGATTAGTTTTGGAGTTGATTTGAAGGGATTAGAATAGGTTTTGTCCGAGAAAAACTATTTTCGATAACTATATAAATAGGTTCTGTCCTTGTTTCGAATTTCTGGAAAAACCTACAGTTGGTACGAAACTTTGGCCTTAATTTTTAGAAAATATACTTTAAAACGAATCCGTGGCCGCTTGAACGGATAAAAACGGAGTTATAACGAAGCCGTGGTGAATTTTTAAAGTTTGGCGACGAAATAAATAGTTTTCTGAAATTTCAGCAACATATATTTATCTTGTTCGGGTCAAAAACGAGCCTTAAGCTTCACAAATTATTTCGACTTCTCAAAAATATATTAGTTTACTTCGATACGAAGCTAAGGACGTATTATACGTAGAAAACGGATTTGAAACGACAAATATATGCACGTTTTCAAAAACTTGGCCGAAACTCATTTTCTGCACAACAATTCAACAAAATCACTATCTTTAACCCTTAATATCTTTATGATCGAGACCTTTTGGACGAAAACTCCTGAACTGAAACTTTTAGATATCGATACAAACTTTCCAAAACAGTCGAGTTCGTTCTCTAACGATCGACGTACACCATTTTACGACTAGTTTTCCGGAGCCATTTCTGTTAATTTCATGAAATTTCCGACGACATTGTTTTGCGACGAAAAGTGATAATTTCACTATAAATCATTATAAAACCATTGTAGGATGACATTTTGACGTAAATTCTTGTAAAGTGATTTTTGAATGGTCAAGACGTCAAAAGAGTATTTTTCGACGATAAGTATTATTTTCAAAACTCGTAAATGGTATAAATAACATACGAAATGCGTGCATAACATTACATTGCAACTCATTACATGTCATATCATTCGTAATAGGTCCCGGTTTACGCATCACATTATACTTCGGTGTAACCACTTTTGTCATCACATCTATTCATCAAGTGAGTATTCACAGACTCCCCTTTTTAAATGCTTTAAATTGTTTTGGGGCGAAATGCATGAACCCTATTTGAACTAAATTGATTATTACTTCTATGAACTCTTTAGACTTGAACTTTTGAACTTGACTTAGACTCTTGGACTTAATTACGAATTTATGACTTATTTGAACTTATTGAACCGTACGTGTTATGACCTTGACCTAAAGTCTCCCATTACTGGAGCATCACTATAAAGTCTCGCCTTATTGGTGGAGCGGTCTCAATAAAGTCTCGCCTTATTGGTGGAGCGGTCTCAATAAAGTCTCGCCTTATTGGTGGAGCGGTCTCAATAAAGTCTCGCCTTATTGGTGGAGCGGTCTCAATAAAGTCTCGCCTTATTGGTGGAGCGGTCTCAATAAATCTCGCCTAGGTGGTGAAAGTGACAAAGGAGTCTCCCTTGTGGAGCAAAGGCAAAGTCTCCCATGTTCGGAGCATCTCTAAATTATTATATACTTGGTACTATATTGTGAACTATTCTGACCGCTTACACTTGACTACTTGACGCACTATATTTTTGTGCAATGGGTTGTGTACACACAGGTTGCAAGTTTTGTATGGGCGGAACTTGGAACTGAGTGGATATACAATGCCTTTGCTTTGGGAACTATTATGACCGCTTATACTTGACTACTTGACGCGCTATATTTTGTGCAATGGGTTGTGTACACACAGGTTGCAAGTTTTGTATGGGCGGAATTTGGAACTGAGTGGATACACAATGCCTTTGCTTTGAGAACTATTTTCGTTGACCGAAAGCTTTGAATATTTCTTACGAGTTTTCTTATTTTGCTAAACGTGTTTACTCACCAACTATTTTCATAGTTGACCCGTTTTTCTCTCATGCATTTCAGGTGATCGTTAGTAAGCTTTTCTATCAAGTCTTGCATAAAGAAGTTTTCACTTGTCGCTACAAGTCGTATGTAATAAAACTCAATATTTTGGAATCTAAACTTTGTAAAATAATTGCCGATGACGGCTAAACTAGTATTGTAATGGTGTACTTTATCTTATAAATTTTAATGTTGGTATGTTCTATTACCTTGTGCTTATGTTCCCTTCCGTTACACCTCGTGTTTCCGCCTCCGGCGAGGGTGTGACAGATTGGTACCAGAGCCAAAGGTTATAGAGAATGCCGATTTTTCAAAAATAAAAATCACATCTATAACCGGAAAAAAAAAAATTTTATTTTATTTTATTAAACATTGAACATCATCCGAGTCATCTAGTCCTATCGTTGCATCGTTAATCATAAATTATACATAGCCTGATCAACTATGTCTAATTTATGAAGAACCATGCAATGATAAGAGTAGTAGTTTTAAATCATGTTTAGTCGAGTCTTTAAAGTCTGGTCACCTGAAGTTGCATTGGTCGGGTGGGTATGCATGGCATGTTTTTACGTTCACGTCTACATTACCGTACCTTGTTCATATCTTCTCTTTTCCATCTTTCGACTTGTTAGACATAGCATGTCTCGTTCTGTCATGTTTCGATCACTATAACACATTACCACCGTTCGCACCTCACCGACTTCGTTAGAATGTGGTTTACTCAACCCGATGTTTTGGTCCTCTGTAGAATCATGGCTGCAAGAAACACACGCTCAGGAGGTAACAACAACGGCAACCCAAACAACAATGACAATCCAGACAACAACGCTGCTGGAATAGCGGATTTACTCACCCAAATTATAACACAACTCGATGCTAGGCGAACCAACAACGGGGAAGGCTCTTCAAACGCTGGTCAAGGATGCAGCTACAAAACTTTCATGACATGCAAGCCAATGGAATTTCATGGTACTGAGGGTGCCATTGGATTGCTAACCTGGTTCGAGAATGTTGAGTCGAAACTTAGTATCACGAAATGTACTGAAGAAAACAAGGTTGAGTTCTCTGCTGGTCTACTACAAGGACGAGCTTTGACCTGGTGGAACAACCAACTACTGATCGAGGAGGAAGAGGGGCTGCAAATGCGTTATCTTGGGAAGCATTTAGAAACTACTAACCGATGAGTCACTTGCAGAAAAGATGAAGTGTAAACTGGAAGAAGAATTTTGGAATCACTTGATGGTAGGAGTAGAGATCACAAGTACACGATCGGTTCCACGAGTTAACTAGGATGGTTCCTCACATGGTTTCCACCTCGTGGAGAAGTTGATTGACCGCTATATATGGGGATTGATACCAGAAATTAGGAGGGATGTCACCTCGTCGAAACCAACCACTCTGCAAGCAGCCTGTGAGTATGGAAACGTATCGTTGACAAATGATGTGATCAGTCGGAGAACTAACAAAAGCAAGCGACAATGGACGAAGCGACAGGAGGATCACCCGGGAAACCAAACCAGTCCAAAAAACAAGAGGCAGCGAATAACTCGAACTATGGGGCGACCACCTGTGAGCGCAGAGGATATCGCAGTCCACATCCTTTGTGCACTCGATGTAATTATCATCACTCAGGAGACGCCCAGGTGCGGCAAATGTGGACAGACGGGCCACTTCGCGAAAAATTGCTCAAAGAACGGAAATCAGGGCATGAGAAAGCATGTTACGAGTGTGGAAGTCTAGATCACCTTCGCAATACATTGGCCAAAGTTGAAAAGAACTCCCAATCAAGGAGGTAATCGTCCAAACCTGGCATTGGCAATAGAAGGTCCACCAGAACCAAACATTGAAATTCCTCCCGCGACGTGGGCGAGCATTCTATCTGGTACCGAGGAAGCCCGCAACGCTTAACGGGTACATTCTTTCGAACGACTACCTTATTTCTGTGCGACATAATTTTGAGTGCATAGCTTCCTTACAATCTTTACCACGTTCACGACCTTGATTAATTTGAGACCTATTGATATCGACCTTAGTTGTTATATATATTGTTGATTTGATTTGATTGTGTAAGCAAATCGAATATCGAGCGAATCTTTCAAAAGACTTCATTCAAGGATTTGGAATCCTACCTTTCTAACAACTTGTTTCCTAGCTTGATCTAGTGACAGTTCTTGTTTGATGAGTTGCGAAAATCAAGCTAAGAGACAAGTTTACTCAAGTCGGTTTAGTTTAATCTCATGACAGTTCTTGTTTGATGAGTTGTGAGATTAGATTATAATCGACAACCTAAAGGTCTTTTGAGAGCTACGTTCGATATTGGGTAAGTTTACACTATTAAATCTAATCACGCACGCATTTATTGAATGGGGAACCTGGACGCATGGGCATTGATATGATCATTTAGACTATTCGTACGAGCATGAACTTTTAGAACTCTTGTCGAGGTTCGGACCATAGTATCGTTAATCGAATCATGAGGACAGGATTCCGCTGACATGGGAAGAATGTCACAATTCTCAATTTCCGGTCATTTCTCATATTCCATATTCATCATTTCATAACGGTTTTGCATTTTACATTACACTTTATTTTCTTATTAAAAAAACGTTATCGCGTGAGTTATTATTTTAAATATTTAATCCGTTACTTTCAAAAATGATTCCGACATATTTTATATTTACAATTAGTCATAAAAACTATATTTTGACTTTACCTAGTGTTTTGAATTTATTTGGTATATAAATCGTTAAATTTATATTATTACGACACTTTTCTTAAAAACTACACGAAAATTTTTATATCACTCAAATTTCACAAGGAATGTATTTTTACAATTTTATTATCTCATTACATTCTATTTTGATCTATTAAAAACTTACTTGTACCTAAAATTACCATTTACCTTCACTTATACAATTTCCTACACAACATTTTACTTACATTTTATTTATAAGTATACACAATTAAAAAAAAAAAAAATTTAAAAATTTATATTTGGGAAACATGATCCACAAAAAAAAACGCCCAAGGGAGGGTGACATTAATGTTGAGTATGGATTTCTTGATTGCATTAAATGATACAATACATAAAGTCCACTCTTTCACTTACTCATCTCATTCATTTCATTCATTCTTCTCACTTTCAGTACTAAAAGTTTCTTTCTCTTGTTTTCTCTCATTATAACCGTCATCAAGAGTGTTTCAAAGGGATCACCATTTTTTTTATCAAGCTCAAGTTCTTCACAATCTAGTTATCACTCTTTATTAGGTTTTGAAATAAAAACCAAGAGTGTTTAGGCTAATCCTTGTTACTTACACCTCATCATATTCACTAGTAAGCATGTTACTTTCATTTTTCATGTTTCATTATCATTTCATATGTATCTTTTCATTTTTGGAGCAAGTATGCATGATATGTGATTTATACCATTATTTTTCATGATTTTAAGAAGTTATATATATATTTATGGTCATCCTATAATTATCCCCATGGTATTCTTGGTCTTGATGGTGATTAGGAACCCATGACACCCTAAGAAGGTGTATGGTAGGATTAGATTAGTTTTGGAGTTGATTTGAAGGGATTAGAATAGGTTTTGTCCGAGAAAAACTATTTTCGATAACTATATAAATAGGTTCTGTCCTTGTTTCGAATTTCTGGAAAAACCTACAGTTGGTACGAAACTTTGGCCTTAATTTTTAGAAAATATACTTTAAAACGAATCCGGGCATTGAACGGATAAAACGGAGTTATAACGGCCGTGGTGAATTTTTAAAGTTTGGCGACGAAATAAATAGTTTCTGAAATTTCAGCAACATATATTTATCTTGTTCGTCAAAACGAGCCTTAAGCTTCACAAATTATTTCGACTTCTCAAAATATATTAGTTTACTGAGCATTTAAGTTAAGGACGATATAATGAAAACGGATTTGAAATCCATTAAATATATGCACGTTAAAAAAATCCTGGGTTTAAACTCATTTTCTGCACAACAATTCAACAAAATCACTATCTTTAACCCTAAATATCTTTATGATCGAGACCTTTTGGACGAAAACTCCTGAACTCAAACTTTTAGATATCGATACAAACTTTCCAAAACAGTCGAGTTCGTTCTCTAACGATCGACGTACACCATTTTACGACTAGTTTTCCGGAGCCATTTTTGTTAATTTCATGAAATTTCCGACGACATTGTTTTGCGACGAAAAGTGATAATTTCACTATAAATCATTATAAAACCATTGTAGGATGACATTTTGACGTAAATTCTTGTAAAGTGATTTTTGAATGGTCAAGACGTCAAAAGAGTATTTTTCGACGATAAGTATTATTTTCAAAACTCAAATGGTATAAATAACATACGAAATGCGTGCATAACATTACATTGCAACTCATTACATATCATATCATTCGTAATAGGTCCCGGTTTACGATCACATTATACTCGTGTAACTACACTTTTGTCATCACATCTATTCATCAAGTGAGTATTCACACTCCCTTTTAAATGCTTTAAATTGTTTTGGGGCTAAAATGCATGAACCCTATTTGAACTAAATTGATTATTACTTCTATGATCTCTTTAGACTTGAACTTTTGAACTTGACTTAGACTCTTGGACTTAATTACGAATTTATGACTTATTTGAACTGAACCGCACGTGCACATGAACACCTTGACCTAAAGTCTCCCATTAATGAGCATCACTATAAAGTCTCGCCTTATTGGTGGAGCTGCCTCAATAAAGTCTCGCCTATTTGGTGGAGTGTCTCAAAAGTCTCGCTTTATTGGTGGAGCGGTCTCAATAAAGTCTCGCCTTATGGTGGAGCGGTCTCAAAAGTCTCGCCTATTGGTGGAGGTCTCAATAAATCTCTAGGTGGTCGAAAGTGACAAAGGAGTCTCCTTGTTGGAGCAAAGGCAAAGTCTCCCATGTTCGAAGCATCTCTAAATTATTATATACTTGGTACTATATTGTGAACTATTCTGACCGCTATCCTTGACTACTTGACGCACTATATTTTTTGTGCAATGGGTTGTGTACACACAGGTTGCAAGTTTTGTATGGGCGAACTTGAACCGAGTGGATATACAATGCCTTTGCTTTGGGAACTATTATGACCACTTATACTTGACTACTTGACGCTTATATTTTGTGCAATGGGTTGTGTACACACCAGGTTAAGTTTTTGTATGGGCGGAATTTGGAAATGAGTGGATACACAATGCCTTTGCTTTGAGAACTATTTCGTTGACCGAAGCTTTGAATATTTCTTACGAGTTTTCTTATTTTATTAAACGTGTTTACTCACCAACTATTTTCATAGTTGACCCGTTTTTTCTCTCATGCATTTCAGGTGATCGTTAGTAAGATTTTCTATCAAGTCTTGCATAAAGAAGTTTTCACTTGTCGCTACAAGTCGTTATGTAATAAAACTCAATATTTTGGAATCTAAACTTTGTAAAATAATTGCCGATGACGGCTAAACTAGTATTGTAATGGTGTACTTTATCTTATAAATTTTAATGTTGGTATGTTCTATTACCTTGTGCTTATGTTCCCTTCCGTTACACCTCGTGTTTCCGCCTCCGGCGAGGGTGTGACAAAGTGTATGTTGCTCAACCTCCCGGTTTTACCGACTTTGAGAAACCACATCATGTCTTCAAACTCAAAAGCATTATATGTCTTAAGCAAGCACCAAAAGCTTGGTACGACCGATTTAAGACTTTTCTTATTGATAACAAATACACTATGGGATTAGTAGATAATACTCTTTTACCAAGAAAAAGGAATCACATATTATCATTGTTCAAATATATGTTGATGACATTATATTCGGATCAACTTGTCAAGAGCTATGTGATGATTTCTCTAAAATCATGCACGAAGAGTTTGAAATGAGTATGATGGGTGAATTAAATTTCTTTCTAGGACTTCAAATTAAACAACTAGAAGATGGCATATTTTTAACCAATCTAAATATATAAAAGACATGCTTAAGAAATTTGGTCTTGAAGATTCCAAACCAACTAAAACACCCATGTCCTCGGACACTAAACTCACCAAGGACGAAGAAGGGAACTGTGATAACACTAAATATAGAGGAATGATTGGTAGCCTACTCTATCTACACGCTAGTAGACCCGACATTATGTTTAGTGTTTGTCTATGTGCTCGCTTTCAAGAAACCCAAAGGCATCACACTTAGAAGCCTTAAAAAGGATTTTTAGATATATTAAGGGAACAACATGTTTAGGATTATGGTATCCCAAAGGAACGGGTGTAGAAATATAGTGTATGCCGACTCGGATCATGCCGGTGACTATGTCGATAGAAAAAGTACAAGTGGTATTTGCACTTTTGTTGGACATTGTCTCACCTCATGGTTTGCAAAGAAACAAACGGCTCTAGCCATCTCAACCATGAAGTCGAGTACGCCTCACCGAAAAGCATGTCAACTAGCTCTTTGGATGAAGCAAGCTCTCGTAGATTACGGAATTCATCTCAACGACATTGTGATACTTTTCGACAACAAAGGAGCCATCGATCTCACAAGAATCCCGCTCAACATGCCGACAAAGCATATTGAAATCCGCCATCACTTTCTTCGCGACAATGTTCAAAAAGGAACATCTCAATCGAAAGTATCCTCCTCAAGACAACATTGCCGAAATATTAACTAAGCCTCTTAAACGAGAACCTTTTAATCTTCTTAGACTTGGTTTAGGGTTAATGGAACCAAACATGTAGGATAAACATAGCCCAAAACATTAGAATAGTCAAAACAAAACAATTTTGTTTTGTATCTCGCATCAGAGCCACGGCACCAAACGACAACAACGGACGGAACCAAAAATTTGTACCGTCTCGTCCGCGTGGTGCTCCTCTGAAGCAAAAATGCTATACCTACAAAACATCTTCTTCCTCAAAACCCACTATATCAAAACGTGTAAACATTAAACCAAGCTCATTATTGACACCTTCCCACTCACTAATCACTGAAGATAAAATCATTGTAAGTATCCTAACTACATTTTATCTCTTAATTCAGAGTCTATGATTCTTATTTATGCACAAAACCATTACAAATCATTACATGGGGTTTTATGTATGCTTTTATACTAAATATGAATTCAATTGGCAAATTGCATTACTAGTCATTGAAATTAGGTACTACATTATCATATTGCATAAACAAATCATGCTTCCCACTAATTAATAGATAATGAATATAAGGCCTTATTCAAATAACAAAACACCCCATGTCAAAAAATTTTAAAAGCTTCTCACTTGTAGGAAAAGAATTTTTTCATTGTTAATACAAATAGAAACGTTAGACTTTCATCACTTGTATGCTCTTGAATACTAAAGGTATTGCATAACAAATATGCATTCCCGGGTATATTCAAATGAAGCCACATTGAATTAGGAGCATTTGGGTTATCTCATGGTATTTGCCAAACACCCCACTAAAACCATTTTTTTTTGCATAAAATGAGTCGAGATGTAAAACCCGAAAATCGAAAACATATATAAAGACGAAAATACCCTTGGAACCAAGAAGTATAAAATACGTAAAATCCGTTTATAATTAATTAACGAAATTAATAACCTAATAAATAAAACTTAACCAATATAATTACGTGAACTAATTTTGGTACTTCAATGATGGACTTAAACGTTTGCTAATAATGTCAGCCATTTATTGTTGGACGGGCTCGATTGTTTTGTTTTGTCTTGCGCCAAGCCGAGAGCCAAGAAGAGCCCAAGGGGCGTTTGTTTGTGTTCGTTGGATCATAGGGCCGAAGCCCATTTGGGTGGGTTTGTGGTGTGACCGGTTGGACCCAAGCCGAACCCAACTCCCTTTCTAAGCCCTAACTAAAAATTCTAAACTATAAACATACATAATCATTAAATTGAAACCCTAGTTTTAGTTTTGCCTCTCTTCTCTCTTTGTTTCCATTCGGCCGAGAACCAAACCACCATTGGTGTCGAGATTTTGCTTCAAACGAGTTAAGGTATAACGTTTATTCGACTTCCTTTAACGTACCTTGCATGTATATGTCGAGTTGTGTTTTGTTTAGTCGAGCTTTCTTGTTTCTTTTTGTTGGCCGAGGCATGTGAACCAAAACCAAGACAAACCCTAATGAATTAAACCTTGTAACTAATAAGAGACATGTAACGTAATATGTAATATTGAATCGGGTCATGAATATGTTGAGTTATGTATGGCCGAAGCATGCATGTGTTAGAACCGAACCATATATGTATTCGGCTAAGGATTAAATTATCATAACTTGAGTACGTAACGTGTTTAGATGAGCTAGGACTTGCGTAAAATCTACTAGTCGAAACCCTAGTTGAACCGAATATATATATATAAGTTTTGGACGTGTAATAAACAAGTAAGGGTTACGTAAACATAAACCCTAGTTTAATATGTAAAGCGAATAAAGTATATCAAACCCTAATTGTTTGTGAACCTTGTCTCATATGCGTGTGTTATTATAACTAAAGTGAATTTGTAAAGATATGTAAACGTGTAATTAAAGAGTAAGAAAACCCTAGAACATAAATGAGAGTCGATTAGGGTATGAGCTAAATATAGTAATTCGTTATTTCATGTGTGAGTTATAACTTATAAACTATTTTCACATTTAACCCTAGACTGTAATAAATGACATAACGAACCCTAATCTACAACATTAATTATAAAATACTTAAGTCTCATTTAATAAAACCCTAAAGTAAGAAGATCATTAATATACATTAAGAAGGAACATCAAACATTAAGAAGATCATTTTGACGATTATGAAATCATAAATAACATGGACGACCGTTAATGTCTATAGGTTCTGAGAAGAGGGAGTAATCCTTTACCTTTCGTCTTTCTGCTTTTCGATCAGTTGCGTTGGAATAAGGTACAGATATTCCGACCTTTTCAAAGAGTTGCCTTTTTTAACGTTTTCTTTCGTATTAGGGTTTCCTAAGCCTTTGCTATGAATCCCATTCTGATTTGTTTGAGCTACGCTTATATCTCAACTCACTGAATTATGAAACATCTGATTTTGAACTATCTGATATGAAAACCGTGATTTTGGAAATATGAATGATTTTCTGATAAAATATGATCTGTGTCAGTTATGACATTCTGATTTAACCTAAGATAGTTTGACACCCGAGCCAAATATTTAACTAGTCATGGGGGTTCCATGTCCGTATCGCTGATGCACCTCTGATATGACTCTAGGGCAGTAGAGTGATGTTCGCCACGCCTCGATGGTGAAGCATATTTGTGAATATGTGGGAAGGGCGTATGGATGCATCCTAGATCTGTTATATGTTATATGTTATCTGTTATCCGATGATTGATGCTGCGTGCATGCACGTCCTTCATAACTCTGGTAGGTCTCCCCTACAAATGTTGCCTTATGTGTGTATGAATATGATCGATATATGTTTCGGCTCGTGGTAGTTGACTATAAACTTTATTTTGAAATTATGATTTATGCATTGAAAATGATTATGATTTTGCTATCGCTCATTCACTTTATTTCATATTCGTTATCGTTTAGTATTCGCTTTGCTTTCATATATTCTGCTCATGGGCTTTTGAAGCTCAGCCGCATTTTCTTTTCTTCCGCGGCAAGTATCTAAGCATTGGAAGCTGGGTTGCTTTGGGATGAGTGCTTGAGTGGACTAACCTTAGAGATTTTAGATTTGATTTCTTATGATGCCATTTTAGACTTATTTATTTCGGATATTATGTTGAGTTTATTACGTTTCCGCTGGGACCTATGTATTGAAGTCATTTTACTTGGATTATTTCCGCATTTATGTTAAGACTTCTTTTGGTTATTTATGTTTTGCTTTGATATGACACCATTACTTGTGATTCCTTTACCCTTATGGGTCGGGCGTTACAATTTATGGCATCAGAGCCCAGGTTTACGACTTGTAGTCAGGACCTGTGAACATAAGAACCTTAGGTTATCCCTTGGAGTTTAGGATTTGACCCGTGAGGATGGGTAGACTTAGGTTTCCTTCTGCGAACTTCCATTTCGTATCTCACCTTTGTTCATTTTGCTAATCGTTTGAATATCATTCAGATGGTTCGTACTCGTTAACTAACGGTACCGATGGAGACGATGATATTCCTGGATGGATGCTGCGGTTGCCACGCGCCACCACACTTTTCCTGGTCTTACTACACCTGAGGTGATGACACGTGATCAACAACATTCGAATCGACTGGTGCTTCGAAGTGGTGGAGGAAATCAACCCGTAGGCATCTCACACTTGGCTCGAGCCGTAAGCTCGCCTCTTTCTTTAGCACCGCTGCTACTCTCACTGGCCGAGGACTGGATCACCTCATGTTGAGAAGCTGTTGAAGTACTGGTTGTGGAGACGAAGTTTAAGACTCGTTTGGCTGCGTTCAAATTGGAGGGTGATGCTTTAAATTGGTGGAAAGCATTGAAACAAGCACGAGAGGAGATGTTTTGCTATTACTTGTACTTGGGCGGAGTTTCGGACTATCTTCTATAACCGTTATTTCCCTGACAACAAAGAAAGGTATGAGAGGGATTATCAAAGCGATCTACCGCTGATCATGAGAACTCCAATGAGTACATGAGTAGGTTTATGAGGTTGGTAAGCTTTGTTGGAGCGAATTGAGATGGTAGGCTTGCCAAGCATTTCAAATGGGTAATGAAGAAGTGGGTGTTGGACCCCATGCTAACATGAGTATGATGTCGCTCTGCAATGATGCGCTCGTAACATTGAGATTTTTCATGAGGGTTCGGGTTACAACAAGCGTAATCGCGATGGTGACCGGATTCAAGGTAGGACTCAAAGTAATGAGCATAAAGGAAATACTGGCAGGAGTTATGATTCAAGGGGATAAGTGGATAAGGGTTATGATCGTGGGGCAGTCGGGAAGGAATGTGGACTCTAGGCGCCCTGAGACGGGTCGATAGCAGAAAGCCGTAAGAGTGGAAATGATCGTCAGAATCAAGGTAACAATAACCAAAGCGTACAACAAAGATCGGCGGCTCGAGGATCAAATCAGGTCGCGGCTCGGATCTTCCGTCAAAGAAAGGACACTGGTTTTGCCTCCCCACCTATCCTGTATTACTTGTGAAAGGCTCATCCGGGGCAGTGTTTCAAGGCCACTGGTGGATGTTTCTCTTGTGGTTCTACTACTCACAAGATCAAGGATTGCCCTAAGAGAACCCGGCGGACCGAAACTACACCAAGCCGCCACCTACCACTGGACGTGTTTATGCTACTACTCGAATCAGCGGAGCATACCGGTACCATTATGGGCACTCTTTTCATTGATGATTATTCTGTCTTCGTTTTATTTGACACCGGTGCAACACACTCCATTATATCCTCACATTGTGCTAAGAAACTTAATATGAAGCCACAACCACTAACGAATCACTTATCGATATCTACTTCATGAAAAACCATGATCATTGATCATAAATACGCTAAGTGTCCTCTTCGCTTTGATGATCGTATTCGCCTGCACATCTGATCCTCTCGATATGGTCGACTTTTATATCATTCTAGGCATGGATTGGTTGGCTTATCATAGAGCTTCCATCGAATGCTATGCTAGAACTGTGATCTTTGGAGACGTAAAACATCCTGAATTCGTTTATTATGGTTCTAAACCGCTCAAATCTTTAAGCTCATTTCGCTATGAAGGCACGGACCATGCTTGCTCATGGGTGTCAAGGTTTTCTGGCATCTGTCAAGGACACATCTTTGGAGAGTCCTAACATTGAAAACCTTTCCGTTGTTTGTGAATTCACCGACGTTTTTCCCGATGAACTTCCTGGTATTCCTCCAGCTAGAGAAGTTGAGTTTAGCATTGAGTTGATTCCTGGTGCTACATCGATTTCGAAAGCTCCGTATCGTATGGCACCTGTAGAGAATGAAGGAGTTGAAGGAACAGCTGCAAGAGATGATAGATAATGGATTCATTTGACCTAGTGTTTCTCCATGGGGTGCACCTGTCTTGTTTGTGAAGAAGAAGGATGGAAGTATGCGCTTATGTATCAACTACCGTGAACTCAACCGTATTACTATTCGGAATCGTTATCCTCTTCCGCAAGATGACGATTTGTTTGATCAACTGCAAGGAGCTAAGTTCTTTTCTAAGATTGAGCTGAGGTCTGGTTATCATCAACTACGTGTGAAGGAGCAAGATGTTCCTAAGACCGCCGCTTCGCATACAGATATGGTCATTATGAGTTTCTCGTTATGCCTTTTGGTTTGACGAATGCGCCTGGCCGTGTTTATGGACCTGATGAATCGTGTTTTCCATGAGTTCCTCGACAAGTTTGTTATTGTTTTCATCGACGACATTTTAGTTTACTCTAAGTCTGAAGAGGAGCATGAGCAACATCTCCCGATAGTTTTGAGATTCTGAGGAAGAAGAAGTTGTATGCCAAATTCTCGAAGTGTGAATTTTGGTTAAGACAAGTTGCTTTCCTTGGTCATATATCAGAGTCTCGATGGTGATCACCATGGATCCGTCTACAGAGGCTATCACTATGGGCCAAGACCTACGACATAAAGGAGAGTAAGTAGAGTTTTAGGACTTGCTGGATACTACCACGTTTTGTTGAAGGTTTCTCTCGTTTAGTTCTTTGCCTTTAACCCAATTGATGAGGAAAAGTGAAAGTTCGTGTGGACGGATGAAAGAGAAAAGAGTTTTGAAGAGTTGGAACGAAGATTGTGTCCGCCCTATTTGACTCTTCCATCCGCTCGAGGACTATTCGACCTTAGAGGACATGCTAAGGGCTTGTGCTTTGGAATGGACTTGCGTACCGATGAATATTTGTGTTTGGTAGAATTTGCATACAACAACAGTTGGCATGCTAGCATTAAGGCAGCACCGTTTGAACTTCTTTATGGGAAGAAATGTAGATCACCTACTTGTTGGGATGAAGTAGGTGAACGTCTAATCAAGGTCCGAAATGATTGAGATCAGTAATGAGAAAGTAGCTGATGCTAGAGAAAAGTTGAAGGAGGCTAGGTCTCGTCAGAAAAGTTATGCCGACAAGCATCGCCGTGGATTTAGAGTTTCGAGTTGGTGACCGTGTGTTTTGAAAGTCTCGCCGTTTAGAGGTGTGAAACGCTTTGGAATCGGCAAGCTCACCCTCGATTCATTGGTCCGTTTGAAATTCTGGAGCGTATAGAGAAGTTTCAGACGATTAGCACTTCCTACCGCTTATCGCATGTTCATGATGTGTTCCATGTATCTCTTCTGGGGATACAACTATCATCCATTATCGCTGTTTCAGATCCGTTGGATCAAATTCAATCCGATATGTCTTTATCCAAGAACCTAAGCTATTTTAGAAAAGCAAGAAAGAGTTATGAGAAATAAAGTCATTCCGTTCGTTAAGATTCTTTGGAAAAATCACCCGAGCGAGGCTACTTGGGGAAACCAAGAGTCGATGCGAGCTAGTTATCCTCATTTCTTTGAATAGTTCGTATGTTTTCATCTCGCTTCGTTTCGTTTATCAATTTTCGAGGACGAAAATTTTTTTGCAGGAAGAGATGTAAAACCCGAAAATCGAAAACCTATATAAAGACTAAAATACCCTTGGAACCAAGAAGTATAAAATACGTAAAATCCGTTTATAATTAATTAACGAAATTAATAACCTAATAAATAAAACTTAACCAATATAATTACGTGAACGACTTTGGTACGACGATGGACTTAAACGTTTTGCTAATAATGTTGGGCCATTTATTTGTTGGACGGGCTCGATTGTTTTGTTTTGTCTTGCGCCAAGCCGAGAGCCAAGAAGAGCCCAAGGGGCGTTTGTTTGTGTTCGTTGGATCATAGGGCCGAAGCCCATTTGGGTGGGTTTGTGGTGTGACCGGTTGGACCCAAGCCGAACCAAACTCCCTTTCTAAGCCCTAACTAAAAATGTTAACTATAAATACAAGACATAATCATTAAATTGAAACCCTAGTTTTAGTTTTGCCTCTCTTCTCTCTTTGTTTCCATTCGGCCGAGAACCAAACCACCATTGGTGCCGAGATTTTGCTTCAAACGAGTTAAGGTATAACGTTTATTCGACTTCCTTTAACGTACCTTGCATGTATATGTCGAGTTGTGTTTTGTTTAGTCGAGCTTTCTTGTTTCTTTTTGTTGGCCGAGGCATGTGAACCAAAACTAAGACAAACCCTAATGAATTAAACCTTGTAACTAATAAGAGACATGTAACGTAATATGTAATATTGAATCGGGTCATGAATATGTTGAGTTATGTATGGCCGGGTTATGCATGTGTTAGAACCGAACCATATATGTATTCGCTAAGGAGTAAATTATCATAACTTGAGTAATGAACGCGGTTTTAGATGAGCTAGGACTTGCGAAAATCTACTAGAATAACCCTAGTTGAACCGTAATATATATATATAAGTTTTGGACGTGTATAAATAAGTGTTACGTAAACATAAACCCTAGTTTAATATGTAAAGCGAATAAAGTATATCAAACCCTAATTGTTTGTGAACCTTGTCTCATATGCGTGTGTTATTATAACTAAAGTGAATTTGTAAAGATATGTAAACGTGTAATTAAAGAGTAAGAAAACCCTAGAACATAAATGAGAGTCGATTAGGGTATGAGCTAAATATAGTAATTCGTTATTTCATGTGTGAGTTATAACTTATAAACTATTTTCACATTTAACCCTAGACTGTAATAAATGACATAACGAACCCTAATCTACAACATTAATTATAAAATACTTAAGTCTCATTTAATAAAACCCTAAAGTAAGAAGATCATTAATATACATTAAGAAGGAACATCAAACATTAAGAAGATCATTTTGACGATTATGGAATCATAAATAACATGGACGACCGTTAATGTCTATAGGTTCTGAGAAGAGGGAGTAATCCTTTACCTTTCGCTTTCTCGCTTCGATCAGTTGCTTGGAATAAGGTATGTGATATTCTGACCTTTTCAAGAAAGGTTTCTTTTACGTTTTCTTCGATATTAGGTTTCCTAAGCCTTGCTATGAATCCCATTCTGATTTGTTTGAGCTATTGCTTATCTCGAATCCTGATTTCTCGAATTATGAAACATCCGATTTTGAACTATCTGATATGAAAACCGTGATTTTGGAAATATGAATGATTTTCTGATAAAATATGATCTGTGTCAGTTATGACATTCTGATTTGACCTAAGATAGTTTGACACCCGAGCCAAATATTTAACTAGTCATGGGGTTCCATGTCCGTATAGTGATGCACCTCTCGATATGACTCTAGGGCAAGAGAGTGATGTTCTCGCCACGCTCGATGGTGAAGCATATTTATGAATATGTAGGAAGGGGCGTATGGATGCATCCTAGATCTGTTATATGTTATATGTTATTTGTTATCTCGATGATTGATGCCGCGTGCATGCACGTCCTTCTATAACTCTGGTAGGTCTCCTCACAAATGTTGCCTTACGCAGGTATGAATATGATCCATATATGTTTCGCTCGTGGTAGTTGACTATAAACTTTATTTTGGAAATTATGATTTATGCTTCGAAAATGATTATGATTTTGCTATCGCTCATTCACTTTATTTCATATTCGTTATCGTTTAGTATTCGCTTTTGCTTTCATATCTGTTCACCGGGCTTTTGAAGCTCAACCGCGACTTTTCTTTTCTTCTTCAGTGGCATTCTAAGCATTGGAAGCAAGTTGCTTTGGGATGAGTGCTTGAGTGGACTTACCTTAGAGATTTTAGCTTTGATTTCTTATGATGCCATTTTAGACTTATTTATTTCGGATATTATGTTGAGTTTATTACGTTTCCGCTGGGACCTATGTATTGAAGTCATTTGACTTGGATTATTTCCGCATTTATGTTAAGACTTCTTTTGGTTATTTATGTTTTGCTTTGATATGACACCATTACTTGTGATTCCTTTACCCTTGGCGGGTCGGGGCGTTACACGAGATAACCGCAACTCCAAATTGTTTTCATATAGGCACACACTAGAACCAAAACGTTAAAGTTTATTCTCATTTTTAACATATTAATTCTTGCTCTTAGGAATAACCATGGTAGCCGCAATATTCTATGATCACAAAGACACCCTTGGCTATATTCCCAAACATCACAAAACCAAAGGACTTTCCAAGGAACAAGTAGAAATATTTAAGAGTCTAGAATCAAGGTATTTCTATGAGGGTAGAACGATTCACTCATCTTTCATTGAAAACACCAATCTCCGTGAAGAACTAGCCGCCATCCAATTCGATTGTCTTCTTGACATCGATGAACCAATTTGTCCTAGGTTTGTGTTAGAGTTCTATGCTAGTGTGACCGGCTTTAGTGATGAAGATGATGATGAGTTTTGTCTTAGGTTCAAAATCAATCAAAACGACTATACCATCACCTTAGCCAACTTTGCTCAATTGCTAGGAATTCCCAACCGAGGGACTTGTGTCTACTCGGATAAGTGGTCACTCACCGTCCTTGATGCAATCAATGACCGCACTTCTCCCTACCAAACCCATTTGGCCGATAAGGATGTTATTCGTGAACACCTATTTAACCCAAGGGTGATTCAACCCGAGTTACCCGGAAGGGAAATGAGGTAAACCGAGATCCATATGGAATGGAGCTAAATGAACTTAAGCTCGAATTTAAGAAATGAGAGGAGCTACTTAGAGCCAACGTCATTAGCACCATAGGAAATAGGAATCACATCAATGCTTGCCTTTGTCACATGCTCTACAACTTGTCCACCCGTCAACAATTTAATTTAGCTTACTACATCGCTAGGAGAATGATTGATATTCCAACTCAAGGATCGGTTGCTCTTATATACGGGATGCTTCTCACCCGTCTCTATAGAAATTTTGCACCAATTCCACCAAACCCAAAAGGGATGCACCTTCACTATGAACTCATCCCTCACATCTTTGTACCTTTGAGTGATGAACGAGTTGCTAAGACAAAAGGCAAGAGAGCAAAACCTCCAACCCCATCATCATCATCATCAAATAGCTCGGGATGGTCTTCCAAGCTCTCATCTTCCACCTCATCGAGTATTATGCCTCTTCCGAGATCGAGAATGAATCAATGAATTCAAGCAAACTAAGGGAATGTTCAAGTGCTTTAGTAGGATGATGAACAAGATCTACAAGAAGTTGGACAAATGAGGGTCCACTAAGGAGTGTTTGGAACAATACGTTATCATTAATGTTTGATACAATTTAGTTGTTTTTATTGTGTAGGATGATAATATAACTTAAAAGTTAAAACAATGTGGTATGCTAACAATCTTATGCAGGGGGATAGCACAAGTATGCTATCACCCCAATTATAATGTGAAAATCACTTAGCCTTGCTCAAAATCCATGCTCCATTATGTTTGTACTTGTGTTATTTACTTTTCCTAACTAGAAATGTTTAATGTCACAAGTTTTGAGAAAAATTTTAGGTTTCGAAAAGTCCCGACACCTTAAAATATACTGAAGTTTTCTGCATGCACGGATCGACGGCACCAACGTTTTGGTTCCGTCATGAGAAATGGTACCGCCATTCAGACAGCGGACCGCACGGACCATTATAAGTGGGTCCATCCGTGTAAATTTTGGTGTCGTGGATCCTCCAGGTAACTTTCTGAATTTCGACTCTTTCGTCATTCCAAATTACCATCCATTGCTTATAAGTCAATCTTAACTAGTTTCTATACTTATTAGAACTATTGCTATAATTCAATCTTAGGTATATAAGAAAAATCCATTTCCCACCAAAATTCAAAAATTTGAAAAATCCACCCAAGGAGCCCTTTGGCATAAAAGAAGGAACCAAATTTTTGGTACCTTCAAACGCGTGGGTAATCGATTGTTAGGAAATTACACTCATTAGAACACATTTATTGCAAATCTTTTCTTCTTCACTCCATCTCTCTTGTATGGCTTGACTAGGGTGATATGACTAGCATTTAACCCACTTTCAAATCATTAGGAACCTCATCTCTTCAATGGTTTAACATCAAATCAAACACATTTCTCCATAATTTTTCACTTCTATAAATTGAGAGGTTTTACCATGATCATCCTCACACCTTCTTCATTCTCTCCATCATCTAGCAAAGAAAAACACAATGACAAAATCCTCTCCTAAACCTTGCAAGAAAACCGCTATAATTAGCATGAGGCCTTGTTGCTTCAGAACTTGAGCTCCTCATCCGAGTCTTCTCCACTCACAATCTCATCTCCCATCCGAGATGATACAAGCCTTAACTTGGCCACACCTACTCAATCACCAATTGTGATCACCACTCCAACACCTACAAAAACACCAACTTCACCTCCACCGGCACCCATCCAAACATCCAAAACACCCTCACCACCAAAGTCTCCAACTCTCATCCCTTTGGAGTTATTTTCAACACCACCCACTTCTCCAAATCCTTTCTTGGAGGACTTAGATGACTTGCCTCCTAGGCCAAATCATCCACCACCATTGCCATCCTTTGGCACAATTGAGCGAATTGCTCATGAGTCACCTAGGTCATCTTTTGACCCAAATGTCCCATTAGGGCCAAAACCTCTTCTCTTCCACCCCATCCACAAAGACATCCATGGACCTTTGTATGGGGACCAATCACTCCCCACATCAATGTCCCCTCACTTAGAGGACATTGAGGAGTGCATATGGGATGCTAATCCTACAAGAGAGGAGATTTAAGCGGAACTCCACAACCTCCACCAATTCAAAGGCGTGGTGGATTCTCACCATAGTGAGACTATGCAAATGCAAAATGCTTTGCTAGCCTCCATCATGACCACCCCAAACATTCCCACCAACACCAACACATCTACCATTCCACCACCACAACCTCACCAAACATACTATCCTCCTAGGCATGGTTGCTCAACTTGTGAGCAAACGGCCCAAACCGTTGAACGGACCCGGGTTATGGTCCATGACTTTCAAGAGGAAATGAGGTTCATCCTCAATCACATCCTTGAGCGCCTCAACGCTCTTTCTCATCCACCATCTCATTAGGATGGTCATAGATTAGCATTTCTAAGTTTTTCCTTTTCTTAGGATTATTTTCTTTTTCTTGTACTAAAACACATCATTGTGTTCTCTTTTCATGATCTTTATTCATGAAAATTTTTAACTAATGAATGGTGTTTTTTATATTGTTGGTGCTTTTACATAGTGTTTGGAAATTCTTGTGAATGATCATTATTACTAACATTTTTTTTGTAGCTTTATTTTCACAATCCATGTATCTTCCCATTAAGCACCCAATTTAGGGGGAGCTTTGATCAAGGGGGAGATAATGGCTCGGGCTCATTACATTTCAAGTCAGCCTCTTCTTTTGTTGAGACAAAAGGGGAGAAAATATAGAACTTGTTTATACATTGACTTTCGAAAAGTAAAACATGATACTTCATTGGTAATACTTGACTTTTCTTAAAAGTCAATCGCGTGACTGACTTTCAAGAAAAGTCAACATCATACATCAACTAGTGAATACTTTGACTTTCTAAAAAAGTCAAACATCATACACTTGCATTATCATTTCCTTTTCAAGTTCTAAAACTAATATTTTTATAACTCTTGCACAAACTTTGTAACTTTTATAAAAATAAAATTTATATTTTGTCCTCAACAAAAAGGGGGAGATTGTTAATACAAATATCGTCATTAAACGTTATTTATATTTTTTTATCTTTACCTAAGTTTTGTTAACGAAAAAAGTAAATTTAATTTGTATAAAAGCTTAAAGCTTGTTAAGTTTAATAGATATTAAAACAAGCTTTCTCAAACAATATCTTCATCATATAAGCATTTACATTGTGACTAATCATATATTTATATGAGTCTAAGTATAATGTATGATAGTAGTTTTTAGAATGTTTTAGTTTCTTAAAAACTAAACATTACTTATGTATTTGCATATTTCTAAAAATAGAAAAACAACACATGACATCATGTGATGCATCATGAAAATCATTGGAAGATTTCATTAGATATTTTGTGTGGATTTGTACTCTTCATATCATACACAATCTTACATAGATATGGTTGACTTTGGCAAGATCTTGATATCTTGCTGTCAGACCTGGCGGCACCAAAATCCACAACGGGCGGAACCCTTTTAAGGGGTCCGCGGTCCGTGGATGCTGCTGATGGTTTTGGCTATAAATAGCAAAGCCAAACCAAGTAGTTTTGTATCCCTTTCTATCATACTCTCTTACATATCTTCTCTCTAACCTTTCTAACTCAGTTTCATATCATATTAGTGATCTCTTTTGTAGCAAAGAAGATCAAGTCACATTCAAGCTTCAAACGAGAAGTTAGAAGTCTTGTTTGTTTAGTGTTGTATGATCTTGTTTTGATTCATACTTCATTGTTGTATTAAACCATCCTAATCTTGTGAGTGTGAGTGGTTAGTATTTTAGTCCTCAAAATACATTGTGTATGGGAGTGGTTGTACCCTTGGAAAGAACTCGACATCTAGCTTAGTGTCGAAAATAGTGTAAGCGAAGTGTAAAGGTTTTCTCCGCCGGTGAAAGGAGCTTGTTGACTAGTGAAGTTAAACTCTCGAGTGTGAGACTCGGGGAGTGGAGTAGGGCAAGGAAAAAGAGTCCTTGTAGACCGAACCACTATGTTAGTGCAAATATTACGATATTTAATCTATACAGTCTCGTTTGTTTTGATTGATGACAAGCATGTAACTTGTAATACATAACGTAAAATGTACAAGTTACTTGTAACTACATTTGTCTCAACATACATTCAACACCTCTCGATGTCTCAAGTCCTCGTATGTTACAACACATGTTCGTACATGTTTGTTATGTGGCATTATGATCAAACCCATTAACAAATCATTTAAAATGTTTAAAATACGTTTAGAGTCACTAAGTGTATTAATAGGTTAACCATTCTATTTCGAACCTCATTTTACATTTTGCATTCACAAGTATTTTATACAAATACATCTTTTGTAAAATGTCTAACAAATATATACTTTTATTTGTACAAGTAAACTAACTATAATATTCATACAAGTACTAAAGTTTACTTACACTTGACAAAATATATTTTATTTTGACAAGCACTCAACTAGATATTTTATTTTACAAAAGGTTACTTACATTTTATTTACAAGTAACTTACCTTTTTAATAAGTATATACATTTGTTTAAATGTATTTTTCATAAAAAAGAAAACACTCTTTTATTACCTCATGCATAGTGTCATCTAAATCTTTAAAAGATTTTGGAAGATATTCTAAGATATCAAATCTAATAAATTATTATATTTTTGATTACCACTTTTGGTTATAAATACCATCCCATGGTTTTCTCATATCTTCATCCCTTCCAACATACATTCTCTCAAACATTCTTTCATCACTTAGATTTATAGATAAACATGTAGTAGCATACATCAATCACCCTCACCATCACATGATCATAATGCTTCTAACATTCATCTTTGTTGTAAGCATATTTTATATTTTGATCAACCAAGGAAAGTTTGGAGATCTAGCCATCCTCATTCACCAAAGCATATCAACATATGAAGATTCAAGATCTCTTGATATCCTCATTGATTGAAGACTTCTTATTTAAGAAGATCATTTAGATTAGTCATTCATATCCATTAGACATTTATGTCATGGATCATCATTGTAAACATTATTGCATCATCACAACACTTTCACCAAACTAGATTAGATGGGTTATGTGTTTGAACCATAAAACACAAGGTTGGTTATGTTGGGCCATAAAACATAACGGGAGTGGTTGTACCCGAAAAGAACTCGACATCTAGCTTAGTGTCGGAAATATTGTATAGGCGACGTTAGGTTGGTTCTACCTCGAACTAGAACCCGGTATTTAGCTTTGTACCGGAAAAATTGTAAGCAACGATTGTAAGGTTTTCTCCGCCGAGAAGGGAGCTTGTTGATTTAGTGAAGTAACTCTCGAGTTGGGTACTCGGGGAGTGGAGTAGGGCGGAGAGGAGATCCGTGACCGAACCACTATAAATCCTCGTGTTCGGTTTGCACTTTCCTTTCTTTATCTCTTTACTTTTATAATTGCTTGTGATGTGGTTTGATGTTTATGCTTGTGTGAAAACTTGGTTTACTATGCTTTATATTAGTCACAAACAATAATTGGTACTTTCATATTATAACAATCTTCATAAACGATTTGATAAAAAAGATCTAATGTTTTTAAACGGTAACGTATTCGCCCCCCCTCTACGTTTTCACAATTGGTATCAGAGCCTCGTAGATCTTATTTTCAAAACAAATGGTTTTTAAAATGGAGCATGATCCATGTATCAAATTACCATTGAAGTGAAATATAATATGAAAAATATTTTGCTAATTATACTTAGAAATTTTGTTGTTAAATGTTTAGATAAGTCACATTAGTAAAAATAATAAACAAAATATGTGTATTATATTTTTTCTATCAAATCTAGTAAGTCCTACACTTTTTCACTATGAGTAAGTACATTTTTCAACTTTCTGTGAAGACCACGGATTGGGCAGAACCAAAAAAAGGGCTCCTTCCTTGTAAATTTTTGGTTCCTTGGTCTGCACCGTACGCAGTTTTTTTGGCCAATTTAAAAAAAATTCATAACTTATTAACCGAAGTTCGCAGTAGGAGTCGAGCCACCAATAATTTTAAAGGGAATTGAGTCTACTTTCATTTAAAACTACTCTCATGACCTGAGTCTAATTTTAAATAAGTGAAATAGACCAAATACTACGAGTATGTCTAAGATATTAAGTTTCGCTTTAACATAAAAACTCAAATTTTTTAGTCAAGCAATTTAAGATGGTATTCTTAGAACATTGATATAATTTATTTTGAAACTAAATAATTATGTAATATGTTTAAAGAAAACTAATCAAGCTTGGTAACATCATCACATTTAAACGATAAATGACGAAAAGTGTTTTTCTTGTTATGCTATGCTAAATGACCACTTGTTTATGTTGTTTGCATATATGTTGCTTGCTTATTTTCAAATTGTTGCTTACACTTGTTTGTTTGCATAATATAAGTGTCAATCTTGCCATGTTATTTATTCGCTTGCTTGACGATTTCTTGTTTATGTACAATAGGACATTTGCTAGATTTTGTGCACTTAGTTGGAAAATTATTTTACCATCACTTATAGACTTAGATCACTTCCTTTGCATAGGTTATACTAACATCTCGCATAACTTATGAAATGTCATAATTACTTAGCAATGAGTACTAAGTAAATTAGTCAAGTACTTTGAAAAATGGAGGTTTTAAGAGAGTGTTTGGTACAAGGACAAAAACAATGTTGTATGATGTAATTTATTTGGTTTTACTTTGTAGGATGATAATATGACTTAAAACAATGTTGTATGCTAACCGGTTTATGCAGGTGGATAGCACAAGTGTGTTATCAAATTTTACCCATTTTCACTTTTATGTGAAAATCGTTAGCCCTTGGTCAAAGTCTATGCTCCACTATGTTTATATATGTGTTGTAGACTTTTCCTAACTAGAAGTAATTAATGTTACATGTTTTAAGCAAAATTTCAGTGTTTCGAAAACTCCCCGACACCTAAAAAATGGGTCTGTGAACTTTTCTGGTATCCACGGATCAGACGGCACCAAAATGTTGGTACCGTCTGTTATGCATTTTAGTACCGCCATACTTGTACAGGCGGACCAGGCGGCACCAATTTAAGGGTTCCGCCTGTGTAAAGAAATGGTGTTGTGGATCCTACAAGTAAGTTGTTGAATTTTACTAAATCCCGCAATCTAATTTACCAAATCTCGTTTCTAGGATACTTGTTAATGCATATCTTTCATATATCACTCAACACATCCTCAATGGATTAACTTAGGATGTTTGACATGATCTTAGACACTTCCATCTCATTAAAAACTACCATTTTTGTATGGATTAACATCAAATAAAACACATCTCTACGTGAATCCTTAGCTCCATAAATCAACACATTCAGGATGGTCATTTTCACACCTACACTGTTACTTTTCCTTAAGCTTAGCATTTCTTAAAGCAAAGTCAAAATGACTAAATCCTCAACCTCAAATAAACCACTAGGATTAGCATTCGATCTTGTTGCTTCATTAAACTTGAACTCTTCATCCTCGGACTCGTTACCTCTCAACATCTCATCACCCATTCAAGATGTGAACTTTCTAAACTTAAGTACTCCAACTCCACCACCAAAATCACCCATCATTATGACTACTTCACAACCATCCAAAACACCTTCACAACCAAAGTCTCCAAAACTTGTACTTTGTGCAACACCACCAACATCTCCTCACCCATTTGCGGATGACTTAGATGACTTACCAAGACTAACAAATCTGGACTCATTATTTGCAAAGATATCATACACAAATCTATCATATGATTATAGATATTGTTTTGGATCTACATGTATTGCCTCACTTGGTTAACATGAAAATAATGTGTCATCCTTCAAGACGATAAGGATTTACATAGAGTCATAACTCACACGTATGTTAAAGACATACTATCAAGTCTTGTTATCCTTGAGTTCAATCTAAGCTTTATAATCTCAACAAATTAGGATTGAGAACTTAAGTATTTCATACGAAATATTCAAGTATATGCGACTTACGATTGTATTCATTAAAAGTCATATCCGAAAAATCAACACCCAAGTATTTTAACAACACATGTTGAAACACTTATCCAAAACAAACAACCCATTGTGCCACTTATCCCTCTTTGACACCTACTATCCCTCTTCCATCTTTTGGCACCATTAAGCGTATTGCTCATGAACTTCCAAGAGCATCCTTTAAATCAAACGTGCCCTTTCAAGGTGAACCTATACCTCAGCCCCTAAGCTTCATAAACATAACCAAAACTTCAAGCACTTCACCCACTAGTTGTAGCAACCAATGAACCATAAGAATTAGTATCCGTACTTTTTTGTGTTCAACATCTATGGACAAATAATCAACCTAAGTAATCCCATAGCACAACAAACCCCTACATCACCACATCCTTATTTAGACACACTAGAAGACCTACCACCTAGATCAACCAATCCACCATCCTTACCATCATTTGAATTCGTTGAGTGTATTGCTCAAAAATCCCTTGTGTCCAACACTTGTATTGAATCAAATGCACGTTTGAACAAACTCAACCATCCTTTCCCACATATAAGGACTTAGATAATTCATTATGGCTAGAACCTCAACTATCAAATAAGCATGGTGCTCTTGGTAATTGTTGTCAATTTCCACTAGGTATAAGTAGTACTACCTTCACAAATTATCAAAGTATTAGTAATACTTTGTCGTTAAACTTCTGCATAAATTTCGTTAAACCTCAAATCAACATTTTAACAACATATGTTAAAATGCAATCTCAAAGCCAACATCATACACCCCAAGCAACAATGACTCTTGAGGAGTATACATAAGAAACTCGAGTGAATTCCTCTTGTCATCATCTAGTGAATATAATCTTGAGACCAAGTTTATTTAGATGGGACTATCCGATTCAAACACTTTGGCTTCATATCTTCATTTAGGAAAACATGATGTTTTGAAAAACATTATGCCTAAGAAATCATGCGTTAAGTATTCATCTTGTTAAAAGGATATTGTATATCCTATGCATTATTCTCTCCTTGCGACATAAATGGTTGTGTTACAAGAGATTTCATTACACCTCATTGGCTAAATGATCTTGAAACGAACATCTACAAGTTCTATGAACTAGCATATCCAATTCATCTTGTCATACTTATTTTCATAAGCATGATAACTTTATCCCATGCGATAATCTCATTTGTTGAAAGATACTATTTGTATCCATTTCCTTTTAAGCGTACATCATAACCTAACCTTGCTCAAACCTTGTGCACATCCAAGGTTAAAACTACACATCTCTAGAACATACACATGATCTATTGAAGTTAGTAACCTTATTTAGATTCTTGTAAAATAAAGTTCCAAAGAGCTTTCTTGAGAACATTCTTAATTTAACATATTCCATTCCCTAGTCTTAGATAATCAAATCACTTTTAAAGTATACACTTCAACGTAAAAGATGTCATCCATTAGATAATACAATTAGCTATGTAATTTGAACAACCTTAGATTCTAAACACAAGATTAAAACATATTGTTTATCAACACACCATTGTTAAAATTCATGTGTACAACATGACATCTTCATCACCTTAGTTATATTGCATATTAGTTAAGTCACATTAAGCCAAGTATTGGTAAACTATCATCTTTTATGCACTTTAATAGGCAAAAGTAGGAGTTCCCATCTTTCTAACATGAGAATGACTACTTGAGAACCTATTGCACTAGAAACTCAATTTGACCTAACGGTTGAATTGCTTCCTAGAGAGAAGTTGGGTATGTGGAATCACCCGTAAAATTGGTCGTGTTTAGCCTTAATTGAGCACCGCTAGTAATAGTCTCATATTCATTCTCCAACTTGAAAAATCTGTTTTCCTATACTTGCCTAAAGTAAGTGTTAAAACATTGATAGTTTGCCTCGCTTAGGAATACTAATCAAACAAGTAGTATATATGACTTTTCTTTTAAAACCACTTGCATTGCACTTACATGTGTTGATTACATGTTCTTGTTTGATACGATAAGTTGATTTGACATTATCTTAGTGTTTGATAACTAGTCAAATGTGTAAACCTTAGTACGGTTTTATCTTTATAATGCTTGTATTCTTGTTTCATGCTACTAAACTTTTAAACCTAAACTTTATTTGCATGATACTTACTTTTGAATTATTTTTAGCATGATTAACATGTTACTTATGAACTCATAATATGCCATTTTGATACGTGATAATTTTGATATGATATATTTGTGTTTGAAAGCTATTAGTAGGCATTCATTATATCTATGTGTAGTACTATCCAAATGATACATGCTCCAAATTGTTATGTCTTAAACATGGCTTGCATGAATCTTTCATCTTGTTTCTTTTGCTTCTTGTCACACTATTTGTTTGCTACGTGTGCACATATAATCTGTCAAAGTGCTTTTGGTATGACAAACTTTTAGAAGCCTTTTTATCTTACAAATTAATCACATAGATTATTGTATATCCAAGTATGCTTAAGTGTCTAAGTCTAACGACAAAACAATCTCATGTCTTGAATAAAGTCGTATTCTTGCATAATATGATTGTTTTGATGCTATCTTGTGTGGTGATTTCTTGTCTACTAAGTGCAATGTGTTGTTTTTGCTAATATAAGATGTTATCATTTGATTTCTATCATGTTAACATCTTTTGTCACTAACAAATTTGTTTTGTAGGTTGATAACAAATTATTTGTTATCTCACTTGGTTCTAACTTTTATATGCTCATTTTGCATAATCCCTTTATTGCTACGTAGATTAGTACTATGCTTTATGGGACCCCTACATTTGCATATAGTTTAAAAGCATATAGAATTAAGTTCTAGAGGGTTGGCTTTGCATTTTTGTCTTTCAACCGACCTCTTTCCAAATCTCATTTTTGCTTCCACTTTCCAAAAATCACCTCCATCATTATTTAGTTATAACAATACTCTAATCCTCTTCACTTCCTATTAGGAAACCACATGCCTCATCATACGATCATCTCGTATTAATCGAGAAGAGGTACGCGACTTTAAGGATGAAGTTCATTGTATGCTAACCATCATCCGGAAAATCATCACTAAGCTCATCTCTTTCGTTAACCCGAATAACCTCCTAAACACTTTGTTGTCATTCTTTATTTGATACATTACACAATATGTTGGATGTCCACCAATTAAGGGGGAGAGAAATCCATTCACATAATTGTCTTTTGTCAAAATTTATGTCTCTTAGACTCTAAAATACCAACACATAGGTAAACACCACTTAGCTAAAACCGGTTCACGAAACCACAACTAGTTCAACCTTTTAAACTTTTTATTACAAGTTTGCACCAATACCTCATCAAGTGAAAAACGCATCACCTTACAACTTCACTATCTATAACACCATCATAGGATCTTATCATTTTCTCGCTTATCATGCATGTCCTTGTCAGTGCAAACGATATATTAATCAAAACAGTCATTCCCAACACGTTGGTCTATCCAACTCTCACTCATATGATGTCATTCTCATCCTCATATAGGTACTCATTATTATTATTAGTATTTTCCATATTGTCTTCACTTCTTTTCAATGTGATAATCATCCATGTTGGTCAAAACCATGCTAATACTACCTTTCCCATTGTCACCTAGAATAGGTCATTTTTATAATTCGTGTCAATCAATGAACGAATTTATCTTCATGTTATCACTTTTATATTTTTTGGTATCTTCATTCTTAGATAGAACGCATTATTGATTACTCTTGGGTTGAAGCATATGAGAACTTGCTCAAAACAATAGGTTGTTAGCATCAATAATTCATTCAAATCATAACCCTTATGCATAATTGAAATGCAATGCTCATTCATATTTTTTTTCTCTTAACTTTGGTCACTTGACATAACGAAAGGATTGCATGAGTCCATATTTTTATATTTGCAACACATACGAGTTTCTAACTCCTTAATAGTTTCCTACCTAATCACCACCACCTTCCATCACCACTTTCACTAATCATCACCACCACGGATTAGCGAAAACTTACTTTTGTAGATCTCGAGTCATCTACCATCACCACATGAATCCTACTAGTAAACCGACACCAACACTAGCACCACTAGTGGCACACCCGGTGGGAGACTTCATATATTCTTTCTAGGAACTATTTTGTAGGATTTCATCATATTTTATTATGATTGTAATTAGGAGACTACACTTCATGAGATCTTTGATTATATCATTTTTCACATATATACATCTTATTTTTCTTTGTGAAAAAGATGAAATATATTGCACTGATGTTTTTCATTGTAGGTTCATCATCATATATACTCGATTGTATATACCTTACTCATCTAAGGATGAAGTTTGCATCAATTATTTTTCTTATTTTAGGTGCTTCTTGACACCCTCGAACAAGGAGGAATATCCTTTAAGCACTCATATTGCATCGTCTATACACTTGGTTGTATATGACATATTTGTCTAAAGACAAAGCTTCTATTATACTAATATTTATTTTGAAGGTTCATCTTGACGCCCTAGAGCAAAGGGAGCTTTTCTCAAGAATTTACTGAATGCATCTTATACACACTTTGTTGTATATCACTTACTCGTCCAATGACAAATATAGTTTTGCACTAATATTTGTTTTATAGGTTTTTAATCATACCACGACACCTCAAACAAGGGGAGCAACCGTCAAGGAGAGCATGCGCATTTAGCATCATTATCACTTTTCAACAAGCATTTGTGCTTCGATAAAAAGTGGAGAAAATAGGCTAACATTGCTATGCAATTTTCTTTTTCATATATTTCTCAAAATTTTTGTTGCATAAAACTAACCTTGATGTAGGTTAATCCTCTCTATTTGATCCATGGATCCGCGACCAAACAAGGGACGGATTGAAGTTGACAATTTAACTTCACTATGGATGATGCAAGCTCGCCTTTTTAGGGAAAAATAAAGTTAAACTCCAAGGACACGCCCTTTTTGTTTCGACAAATGGGGGAGAAGAGTGCAAACGGAGAAGGTAATGTAAAGGTAGTAAGGATACAAGTAACCTTTTACATTTTACTTTCTATTACGTTTACATATATTTGTCATCATCAAAAAGGGGGAGATTGTTAGTGCAAATATTACGATATTTAATCAATACAGTCTCGTTTGTTTTGATTGATGACAAACATGTAACTTGTAATACATAACGTAAAATGTACAAGTTATTTGTAATTACATTTGTCTCAACATACATTCAACACCTCTCGATGTCTCAAGTCCTCGTATGTTACAACACAGGTTCGTACATGTTTGTTATGTGGCATGATGATCAAACCCATTAACAAATCATTTAGAATGTTTAAAATACGTTTAGAGTCACTAAGTATTTTAATAGGTTAACCATTCTATTTCGAACCTCATTTTACATTTTCCATTCACAAGTATTTTATACAAATACATCTTTTGTAAAATGTCTAACAAATATATACTTTTATTTGTACAAGTAAACTAACTATAATATTCATACAAGTACTAAAGTTTACTTACACTTGACAAAATATATTTTATTTTGACAAGCACTCAACTAGATATTTTATTTTACAAAAGGTTACTTACATTTTATTTACAAGTAACTTACCTTTTTAATAAGTATATACATTTGTTTAAATGTGTTTTTCATAAAAATGAAAACACTCCTTTATTACCTCATGCATAGTGTCATCTAAATCTTTAAAAGATTTTGGAAGATATTCTAAGATATCAAATATAATAAATTATTATATTTTTGATTACCACTTTTGGTTATAAATACCATCCCATGGTTTTCTCATATCTTCATCCCTTCCAACATACATTCTCTCAAACATTCTTTCATCACTTAGATTTTAGATAAACATGTAGTAGCATACATCAATCACCCTCACCATCACATGATCATAATGCTTCTAACATTCATCTTTGTTGTAAGCATATTTTACATTTTGATCAACCAAGGAAAGTTTGGAGATCTAGCCATCCTCATTCACCAAAGCATATCAACATATGAAGATTCAAGATCTCTTGATATCCTCATTGATTGAAGACTTCTTATTTAAGAAGATCATTTAGATTAGTCATTCATATCCATTAGACATTTATGTCATGGATCATCATTGTAAACATTATTGCATCATCACAACACTTTCACCAAACTAGATTAGATGGATTATGTGTTTGAACCATAAAACACAAGGTTTGTTATGTTGGGCCATAAAACATAACGGGAGTGGTTGTACCCGAAAAGAACTCGACATCTAGCTTAGTGTCGGAAATATTGTATAGGCGACGTTAGGTTGGTTCTACCTCGAACTAGAACCGGTATTTAGCTTTGTACCGGAAAAAGTGTAGCGGCGATTGTAAGGTTTTCTGCGCCGAGAAGGGAGCTTGTTGATTTAGTGAAGTAACTCTCGAGTTGGGTAATCGGGGAGTGGAGTAGGGCGGAGAGGAGATCCGTGACCGAACCACTATAAATTCTCGTGTTCGGTTTGCACTTTCCTTTCTTTATCTCTTTACTTTTATAATTGCTTGTGATGTGGTTTGATGTTTATGCTTGTGTGACAACTTGGTTTACTATGCTTTATATTAGTCACAAACAATAATTGGTACTTTCATATTATAACAATCTTCATAAACGATTTGATACAAAAGATCTAATGTTTTTAAACGGTAACGTATTCACCCCCCTCTACGTTTTCACACACTATAAACAACTTGTTGTGGTTTGATCATTTCTTTCTTTATTTACTCTTTACATATTGCTTGCATATTTCATTAACATATCTAAGATCAATATCAATTGATCTTTTAATAAGTTTCAAAACAAAGATTTTAATTGGTAAACTATTCAACCCCCTTCTAGTTTTCTACAGAGTTAAATAAGTGTTAATTACAAATATCAAAATGAAAACGTGTGAAAACGGACAAAAATGTATAAAATGAAAACAGACAAAAACGGACAAAAACGTCTGAAAACGGACAAAAACGTATAAAACATACAAAAACGTATAAAATAGGATGAAAACGTATGAAAGCGGATGAAAACGTCTGAAAACAGACGAAAACGTATAAAAACGGACGGAAATACATGAAAACGTAAAAATACAGACGAAAACGTCTAAAAACGGACGAAAATACATGAAAACCTAAAAAAACAGACAAAAACGTATGAAAATGGCCGAAAACGGACGAAAACATAAGAAAACAGACGAAAACGTATGAAAGCGTAAAACACGTCGAAAGCGTGAAAATGGACGAAAACGAACGAAAACGAACGAACGTATGAAAACGTAACGCGTAAGAAAACAAACGAAAACGTAAGAAAACAGACGAAAACGTGTGAAAACGGACGTAAACGGGCGAAAACGTAAGAAAACAGACGTAAACGTATAAAAACGGACGAAAACGTTTGAAAACAGACGAAAATGTCTAAAAATGGACGAAAACGTAAAAATAGACGAAAACGTATGAAAACGGACAAAAACGTCTAAAAACAGACGAAAACGTATATAAACGTACAAAAACGTATGAAAACGGATGTAAACGTACGAAAACGGATGAAAACAGATGAAAACGTCTGAAGTCATACGAAAACGTAAAAAAAAGACGAAAACATGTGAACACGAACGAAAACGTATGAATACTTATGAAAACGTATGAAAGCGAAAAAAACTTGAATAAAAAAACGTGAATTTTAAAATTAAAAAAAATTATAATAATAATGAAAACCTAAAAAAAAAGACATGAATTTAAAATAAAAACGTGAATTCCAAAAAAAAGAAAAAAAAAAGAAAAAAAATGTTAAAAAATAAGAAAGACAAAAAGGCAAAGAAAAAGGTGAAAAAAAAACATGCACTTAGGTTTTAATATTAAATCTTGTGTTAATCCCTACCATTAGATCAACTAGATAGATGGTGGTGATTTGTCCCTTGGTAAGCACCAAAATAAGAGTAAGCATTTGAAAATTACTCTTAGCAACTAATGTTTTATAGTTATATGTTATTAACAATAACTCTACATATGATAAAAAAATTAATGTTAAGACAACTTTAAGTAATGGCAAAATATTTCATATAATATACTCATACGGAATTGTTGTAATATAATGTTGGTAGTAAGTAATATTATGAAGATAAAAGGTCAAAGTGGTTGGTAATGACTTATTCATAAGTAGTTAATAAACGGCGTGATAAACTTAATTACATTTTATACGCCAAAAACGTTACACCTTCTATGTTTTCACCATATCAGATTTTAAAATATATTTGCATCATCTAATAAATGTATTTACAAATATACATTTTCTAAAGTTATTTTTTTGTATCTTATTACTATTGTCAATAAGTTTTTAAAATATATTTGTCTCACATTGTTGTGAAGTCTAAATAAAAGATTTCCTATAAATATAATAAAAACACTAATGTTCAACAAATTATGTGAAGATGACGAAGAAAATATATTAATATCACTTTGCATTTTTGCATCATTTGTCATAAATAAATCTGTAAAAGTATATTTCATAAATAAACATTTTGTCTTTGTTTTTGTGGGGTTTTTTTGGAAATTTCAAGGTGTGTCGTTGTTGGTTATATATGAATGGGACAAAAAAATGAGAAGTGTTAGAAGTCATAATATAAGGCTGCCCGCAATAAGCACCTCGACCGATTCGGTCGAGGAGGTCGTCATCGGTTGTCCTTGTTGTGTCGATCTCGGTTGGCAAAGGTCGAGAGCCATAAGGGTCGTGTACTCGACCGTTTAACAAACTCGGTCACACGTGAACAATCAAAAGAAAATAGTACCGTTTGCAAAACGTCCTTCAATCTTTGATTTACTATTTTATATAACAAGAATCAAAGGGATCTTCTACATTTTTTGGTCTCTGTAGGTGATAGGAAAGGACTTGTGGTGACTGCCTATTTCACATAAAGAGATTAGGTTTAAGTGTAAAATATTAGGGTAGTGTGTTTTAAATTAAGATAGTGTGTTTGGATCGGGTTTATTAGTTGGGTTGGACATAAAATGAACTGGGCTGATAATCTAAAAAAGGGACGAACTTTCGTGTGTAAAATTTTGGGTAACTCAAAATTTTGTGTGACTTTTTGGTTTTTTATTTGAAGTTTTTTTGTAATGTTTTTAAATGTATTTGAATTATTATGTAATGTCTTTTTTATTATTAATAAATTTAATTTTGTTGTTAAAAAAAGTTGAGATAAAAAAGATGTCGGTCGCGTTACTGTGCCTAAAAGGTCGATTATAGGTCGGAAGAGAGAGAAAGCTGATGTGACAGGAAAAATGAAGGTCGCTGAAAGTTGTTATTGAGGGTAGCCAAATCTAAACTTTAATTACACACCTATAAGTTATATTTAATATTAATATAAGTTTGTAAATTTAATTATTAATAAAAATGCCTATATGATTTATATTAGTTAAAGATAAGATATGTATGTGTAATATATTTTAAATAATATAATTATCAATCAGAACTTTATACATTTGCACATTTGTCTTTAATAAATTCATACAAGTATATTTTTATTAAAGAACAACTCTTTTGTTTTTGCCAATTAATTTGGTGAAAATTTCAAGGTTTTTCATGATTGATTATGAAGGTAATAACAAAAAATTATACATTTTAGAAGTCATAATATAAGCTAAAGTTAGTTACATAACCTATAAAGTATATTTGATAACAATATGATGTTAATTTTCACGAGTAAGTTTAATTAATTATATTAAGTTATTATATGTCGCAAAATTCAAAATTAAAGAATACAAATAGAAAGTTTGGAAATTTATTTTTTGAAAAGATTCATAGTAATAGAAAGACGTAAATGATTTATAATAGTTAAAGATAAAGACTAAAGATAAGATATGTATATGCATTGTATTTTAAATAATATAATTAGCACTTAACACTTTAAACATTTGCACTATTTGACATTAATAAACTCACACAATTTTTTTCATAAAATAACAACTTTTTTGTTTTTCTGGATTAATTTGGTGGAAACTTTAAGGTGCGTCGTTGTTGGTTAAGAAGGGTATAACAAAAAATTATAATTTTTAGAAGTCATAATATAAGCTAACGTTTAATTACACAACTATTAGTTTTATTTAATAACAATATGATGCAAATTGTCATGAGTATATTCAATTAGATGCATTAAATTTTATATGCTATAAAATTTCAAAACGAAAGAATATAAATATAAAGCACGTAAACATAATTTTAAGACTTTTATTAATAAAATGAGCTTAACAAATGCAAAACAAAGGATTTAAGAAGATTAATTGTTAATTAACTTAATTCAAGACAAGATTGTCAGTCGGAATTTGCTAATGGATGCTCATTAAGTATTTTTAAAAATGTAAATAGATGGAAAGTTTGAGTGAATTAAATGAAAAATCACATGTAATTATATTAATTTAAAAGTTTAAATAATGTTTATGAAATGCATTTTTGATTCAAAACGAAAAGTTTTAGCCTATTAATTACACGTTATATACATTTTTTATATTTTATAAGATGCTCCGTAAACACCCATTAGCAAATCCTTGTCAACATAAGATTTTAATTACATAAAAAGGAAAGAAAATAAACATACCAATTCCCACAACAATACACGCACTTCTACACAGATACGGATTAATTGTCATAATAACAATATAATAAGTAAAAAGGGAAATAATGCGTTACGTTTCACCTTCACAACACATTAACATCATGCCGCTCTCCTAAAGTCCTAATCTTCTTCTTTAAACATTTTTTCACTTCAAATTTACTCAATCAATCATTTTATAAACACGTACAAACACTCATTCAATTCGATTCGACTCATCGATAATCACTCGATATCATGATCAAAAACTTACATACACTCACAACTCAAATAACTAAACGCTTATCCGATTTCAACAAATGGCGATATCTACTCGTTCTCATCGTGCCGGTTTCGCTCCTTTTATTCCTCTCAACAACCACCACACGCAGCGTAAAAAACAATCCGTTAAACTACTTAAACAACCTCAACGCATTGCTGTATAACCAAAGCAGGTATAGTGATCGTTCGAATAACGAGAATTTGAACGTAAAAGAGTCGAGAATAGCGGTGTGTTTAGTAGGTGGAGCGAGGAGATTTGAACTAACTGGAGGTTCGATTATTGAAAATGTGTTGAAAGAGTATCCGAATGCGGATTTGTTTTTGAATAGTCCGTTGGATGAGAATAGTTTTAAGTTTTCGACGTTGAAGTCGGTGTCGAGAATTGGAGGGATTAGGATTTGTAAGCCGGAGGTGATGCCGGAAAGTGATGAGGCTATGAGGGTTTTAACTGCTAGTAATTCTCCTAATGGTATTCAGGTAACTTTTATTTACCTTTTTTAGTTGTTGACTTATTGTCACATCCCTTTTATTTACCTAATTATATGCCTAAAGTGATGTGGCAATAAGTCATTGGTTTGTGAAGAAGCGAGTCCCTCTCATGTCACAAATAGAATACTGACACATATGTTTAGGCATGTAATTAGCCACACCATTTAGACATGCCAATCAATGCTCTATTTTTTATATCGGCATATTATTACCACAATCCGTAAAAGTTATTGCATGGTGAGAGCAAAGGGTGTGTTTATTATTATTTTTTTAAATGTTTTACTAGCTCTCTTACCTCTTACTCAGTTAGAGGTAATCAGATCGCGGTTTGTTTGGTTTTTTATTTTTGAGTCGGATACGATCAGACAAACCTCTTACCCAATAAAAGATAGGAAACTTGTCTTATTGCCTATTTTTCTCTTTTATGATGTGTAATAGTAGTGTATTGTTATCATAAATTTATATGTGTTAGGATAATTTAATTATAGTATATTGATTACGTTAAATGTAGATAAAAATGTTTAGTTTTATATTTATAAAAGTTAAACTCATTCATCGCAATGCGATGTTAGTTAAATTTTGCGAATTAAATTGTTCAGACAATTTAATAAAAACAAACAATTTGATTTACAAAAATGTGATAGTCAGATTCAAAATGTTTTGTTTTGATTCCAAGATGAACTTTGAATTTAGGCTACTTGAACTGATTAAACGTATAATCAACTTGTAAAATTCGAAAAGGAAAGATGAGCTGAAATATTAATAGTCAGTCGATCATGTCTGAGTATGATTTTGATGTATTGATTTTTATTGGCCGGACCGAGTTTGTTCGATGGACCATGCAATGCATGTGTTTTGATTTTGATATAAAGGTGTTATTGTGTGTGGTACAACCTCCAAAACTGGTGTGCCATTTTAGTTTTTCCTTTTTAATTTTTATTTTTTTTTTAAATTGTTTTGGTGTTGCTTGCTTAGTGGTTTTTCTAAGTTTTAGGTTTTTGGATAATTAAATGAGAAAATGTACATGCCACAATAAAAGACTAACAACTTCTTTATCTATATCATTTAAAAAATCGAAGAAAAAAGATTGATACTTAATATCTCCCTCAGTAACATGTAAACGTTGGACAGCTTTCAAACGCGTAAAAAGTTATATTCGTTAGAAAAGGTCGACAAACACTCTTCTGAATCGGCATGAGTCTGAATATAAACATGATAGATAATCTAATAAACGGTAACGAACTGGCTTAGCTCAGTTGGCCACCTGAGTTCTTTTTGGAGCTTGAGGGAGGTTTTATTCAGGGTTCAAGTCTCGCAAGTGACAAAAAATTCAGGTTTTCCTTCTAGTACGAAGCCGTGAGTTTTAGGTGTTTCTCTTCACGGGTCTCTCCTAGTGGTTCGAGTCCCGGAGCCTACCCGTTTGGATGATTTAACTCGAGGGTCGGATTTCAAGTGTGATGCCGTTCTAAATAAATAAATCTAATAAACGGTATTTATTTATCTAAATAAAGTTGGTTGTTGCTGATTTAAAAGATAGTGTTGGTTAACTAACAATGGCTGCCAACTATTTAACAACTTTTACAATCATAATTGACGGGTGGCCCTGTTAATTAGTAGCTTCTTGTTTTAGTATATCTCCACATGTTTTATACAAGATTATGAATATGAATGTGAAAATTCTAGTAGAATCCATGTATTTATAATTTTATGGAATTGGAGAAGTGTCACATTCAAATTTAGGTTAGTTGTTGCAATCAGTTGGTAAGATCCATAACTCCTGAATGGAAATGACTGTGTGGGGATGCATTTTATGGTGGTGGTCTCATGTTTGCTTATCAAAGTGTTATTAATACAAAAAAGTTGAATGGTTTCATGTTTGCTTATCAAAGTGTTATTAATACAAAAAAGTTGAATGGTTAAATAGAAAGTAAACACTATATACTAGACAATGCTTAAGGCATAATAAAGTAATTATGCATTTAATAAATTTGTTCTTTTCATATTCAAAGTAATTATGTATTTAATTTACAATTATAATGAATATAAAAATTAACTTAAAAATATGTCATTTTTGATATAACAAACTCTAAATTTCTTTTTATATTTATATAAAATATTGCTCGGTGAGCATTGTTTAGTAAAACTCAAATAGAAAATATTCTAAAATGATATCTTTTGATGTAAAATTCACCAATTTTAGGGAATTTATCCCATAGATGAAATTTACTTTCCATGAGAATCAAATACTATGAAAGTGAGTTTTGGACTTTTAGACAGATATTTTTGTTTCAAGCTAGAAAGCAATTTTATGTGTTTTATTTCATACTAGCTTATTGACCCGTGGAATCACGGGGTTTTTAAAGAAATTTTGCATCAACAAATTAAGTGTTAGAATAGAATAAGAAAGAACAATGAATGTAAAAAGTTTGAAATGTTTTGTGAATGGAATAATAATTAGTAACTTTTCCCTTACCACAACATATACTATATGGTTTGTTTGCGGGATTAACGTTTCCTTTTCTCGCTTCAGCTTCCCATAATAAAGCATGACATTTTGTACACTCAAACGTCGGATCACCATGGTCATAGTAATCTAAAAAATGTAAAACATTATTGTTTAATGTTTGACACGATATCATATTAATAGAATTATTAAAAAAAGAACACATAAAATTACCTTGAGATATACCAACATATTTGTCGTAAACTTTTCTTACATGATCATCATCATCAAGATTAAAATATACTGGCGTGCGAGATTGTCGTAAACTTTTTATTTTATTTTTTATTTTTTTTTATTATTTTTTTTTTTGTTTAAAGTCTAACTATGTTACAATTTATGCGATTCCCTGAACATTTTCCCTAAAATATTTTTTAGGTTTTTTGTATCAAACCTGGTATTACATAATCGATCAAATTGGGCATAATCTATTGTTAATACAAATATGGGCGCTTCTCCTACGAGGATTAGTTTAAGCTAACTCTTCGGAGAATAGATCTTATATTAAGTGAAATCTTCGATTACTAGCTGCTAAGAAAACCAACACCGTTAGCCTCACCGCGGAACGGGGTTCCGCGGTCAACCTCCGGCGTGAGAGTAAGTGGTTGTTTTAGAGAGATGAAATGAATTCTAGAGAGTGTGTGTATGTTACCGTTTGAGTAGAGGTGAGACCTCTATTTATATGGTTGACCTTTCTGTCGTGTTCTCAAGGTCACGGGTCTTGAGAGCGACAGTTTGTGACGTAAGCCCGCTGCAGAGCCTGTCTGCTTCTTTGTGATGGTGATGCTTTTGGGCGGGAGTTGTCCCGCTTTCCCTTTTTGGGGACTGCAGGTCGTAGTACGTTCAACCTAGGCAAGATTTCTTTCCCTTTGTGTGAAGCGCGGTTGTATCCTTCTTCGGACGTGTCTACTATCCGCGGAAGGGTTTAGTGGCGTAGTTGGGCTACGTTTCTAGTCCGCAACCGCGCTTGTGTGGGTTCTGGGGAATCCATGGTGTCCTGGTCAGTTCGCGTCAGACCGTATGGGTGTTGGGGAGACCATACGTGATCAAGTCCCCCCAGTCTAGTTGTGCTTGTTGGTCTTGATACAAGCGCTGCTAGACTTAGTTAGTCCTTCCGTCCGCGGTTGAGTGAATTGTACGGAGTCCTAATCATTGCTGACTGTATGTTCCACTTATGCTAAGGATAAGTGTTACACCTGTCCGCAGGATTCGCGAACCGTTCTTAGCCGCGTATTCTCTGACTGACGTGACGTTTTGGCTCTTTCTCTCGCATCCGTTGATCTAGACAGATCTGGGCTGTTCGTTACTAGTCGGAGACGTGGCACTTTTTCGACCGTTCGATTGAACCATTGGTTGTCTTGTTCGAGAGTATAAATACCCCCCATTTTTACTTTTTCGGTTACTGTTGCCACTTCGTCTTCGCTAGTAAAAAAGAAAATCCTCTACTCAGATCTGTGTGTGCGTCCATATTTTATCAGGTTAGGTTTTCTTCCTTCCTCTTACGCTCTGTTCCTTAGTTTAAATAGGAAAGAAGAGAAGGTGTAAAAGGGAAAGGGGGGCCTAAACAGAAGAGGAAAGAAGTGATAATACATTTTTTTTTTTGTTCCGGAGTTCGAAAAAAAGGAAAAAGAAATATAACTTTTTTGTGTTTTCAAATCGGAAAGAAAGGAAAAAAAAGTTAGTAATTTTACTATTATACCCTTACTAGAAATATAAAAATCAACTACAAACACATAACCATGAGTATTTTACTCAATTGTATTTTGTTAGTCAAGTAGTCTAACTTTCAGACTTAGCTTTTGCCAAGCCCAACAAACAAAGCAACCACCTCATGCTCCATGTGTAAACATAGTTAACTACGCATGAATTTCAAACTCATGCTCCAATTTCATCTACCTTATTAGTGGCTCCATCACAGTGGTTTGTAATACACTTCGTATTTATTTTAAAGGCTCCATCAATGGCTCCATATATCTCAATGGTTTCTTGAATTTCTTTATGAACATAGATTGTTGGTTTTTTTTTCTTAATGGCTCCATGACAGTTAATGGCTTCATCACTTGTTTTTTTGCTAAAAAATTACAGTAGTATACTACAACATATTAATAGGGAGGTGATACTCACACCACACTTTTTGATTAATACACCACAAACTGTGCATTACAGTATTGTACAGTACAAATTGTAATGCACAGTTTGTGGTGTATTAATCAAAAAGTGTGGTGTGAGTATCAATTCCCATATTAATAGAAAAATTTACAACAACTTTACAGTGGAAATTGTATACACCAACAGTGATTTTTTTTGTTGGAAACATACATAGCATACTAGTATATATCTAGACAAAAAAACACAGGATTAACAAGCATGTCAAAGAATAAGTACAAGGATTGTTATCTTGAATTACTTGTTAAAAGAAGATGATATGGGTAGTATGCATGTTGGTCGTGAAGCTGTTGCATTTGATTTTGGTAAAAATAAGGTCGACTTATATAAAAGCATTTATATTAAATTAAGGGTATTTTGGTGATTAAAAAAAATTAATGAGGCTTGTGATTTACTTCTCTCCAAATCATCCCAACTTTGGGAAGAAGATTAGGAGAAGGAATTACACATGATTTACATTCCATGTCTCTTCTCTTCTCTCTTAAAAAAAATCTCTGGAACATGAATTTTTACAATTTCTCCTCTTCTTCTTTCCACTTCTTTACCCTTCTCTCCAAAAATAATCTCGGGAACAGAGTGTTAGTACCATGGCTAAAAAACTGTTAAGTGATTTCACTTGTAAGTTAACACAGAAAGATCTTAGCGATTTTTGCTCGAAATATCATATTCCTTCTACTGTGCATCCCCTTCTTCCTAGTCCAGAGGCTACCATTAAGGATGCCCCTCCGGGTAAAATAGAGTGTACACTAGATTCTTCGAGTTTTGCAACTTTAGGATTCCTCTGTCCGCGTTCCTGTGTAGGGTTTTAGAATATTTTCAGATCCATCTGTCCCAGTTGTCTGTATTAGCCGCTGCTAGGATTAGTCATTTTGAAATCCTGTGTCGCGTCCATGGTGGAGCCCCGACTGTACCCTTGTTTAGGAAGTTCTACTATTCCGGCATGAGTAATGGGTGGATGACCTTAGAGAAACGTAAGGGTCCTAAGTCTTTAGTTGTCTTGGGTTTGCTACACCGCCCCTAGATTCCGTGAAAAATTGGAAAGAATATTTCTTTTGGGTTGGCTTGTGTTCCCATTGGCAATCTCGTGGAATGAGAAGGTTTACGTTGACCGGGATCCACCTCCGACCGGTGACGATATTGACCTTGAGTTGTTGCACCGTCTTGACACGATGCGCGCTCCGTTTAAGAAGTTGCCGGAGCCTTTTCTTTGTCTTTGTTGGACTTAGCCGTGCTTGGGATGATGCCACAGCGCGACCTACTTTTAAGTCTTCGGAGAATGAGGGTGGGTGATTTTTTAGGGTTTGTCGCGTCCCATTGTCTTTGATTTTATGTATTATTACTAACTTGTGCCTTTTCTTTGCATATATGTCTCTCTTCTCTTTCATTAACCAAGCGGATCCTTTCGAGGTAATATGCGGGGAAAGAACTCTCCAAGAAGGTGAGAAAACGTTCTTTGGAGGAGACCGCTAACCGAGTTATTGAGCCTTCGGAGAATCTCATTACCCTAGTCCAAGAGACCACCGTGGACAAAGTAAAGGCGGCTAAGGCGGAGAAAGCGACTGGGAAGAAAAGAGTTCGGCTTGACGTTCCTACCAAACAATCGGAGAGGAAGAGAATTACTCCTGCCCCTGAGCAGAGTTCCGGATCTGTTCTTTGGTAAGGCGCATATGTTTTGTTTTGTGCTTCCTTATTGTTTAGGGAGTGAAACTTAAATGTTTGTGGTTGTGCAGGGGACGCGGGTGCAGAGCTTACTCCTGTCATGAAGCTCCGTGATGAGTCTGATTCTGGACCTCGTCCGCAGGATGTAACCCACATTTCTTCGGAGGCTACCCCGGACCCACGACCCGATCCCGATTCTACCTTGAAAACATCTACCACTGCTCATCAGGAGAATTTGGATGCGGATATGTCCGGGCCATCCCCAATACCGCCTGTGCAGCAAGAGAGTGTTTTCGCGGCCGGGTCTCCGCCGCAGGACCAGTCTGTTCACCGCCCCGCGGCTTCAGATAACGACTTCTATGAGTCATTGTCCGTGGAGACAGCGGAAGCAAAAAATATTTATGTTCCTAAGTGGTTGCCCACTAATGACTTCCGGATGGACGACGGTTGGGTGTGTCAAAGCATCTTTGGATAATCTTGCTACTCCAGGTTATTTGTCAACGCTACGCAACATGCCGCACGCGGACTTTCTTGAGCAATACAATGTTGCTACTATGCAACAAACATGCATGTCGTCTGAGGTGCGCCTGCGGCTGGAGTTTGAATTGAATCAGACAAACACGCTGACTAAGAGGCTTGAGAGGAGGGATGCAAAGATTGAGACCCTTAAGCAGAGAGTGGCGGAGTTAGAATCCGCGGCTGCGGAGGCGAGGGGTCTCCGCGAGCGCGTGGGTCAGCTTGAGTCTGAGTCCGAAGAGATGAGGAAACTGCGAGAGCGCGTGGCGCAATTGGAGAATATGATTGCTCCTAAGGATGAGCAGTTGGCGAACCTGGCCGTGGAAAACGCTGAGTTGAAGGGTAAAGTCACCGGGCTCACCTCTGTCTGCGATCAATTGAAAGAACAGGTGAAGAGTGCAGGTTCGCTGGAGGAGAAGTTGAAGGAGTGTGAGGATAGGGTCCGCGGTGAATATGATGGTCAGCTTGCTCAATTGGATCAGCGGTTGGCGGATCTTAATCGTGATTTTGATGAGGATTTGTTCCCGAGCACTCTTGTGGCTATTGAGGGAAAGAGGTGGGTGATCGGGCATGGTTTTCGCCGGGCTTGGATGGCGTTCAAACAATCGGATGAGCTTAATACGCGGTTGGGAGATTGCATTAGCAAAGCTATCGCGGAGGGTCTAAGGCAGGGCCTAGAGGCTGGGGTTGTTCATGGTTCCGAGGGCCGCACGCTGGGTTAGATCAAAGCCTATAACCCGCGGGCTAAAGAGGTGTATCGTGAATCTGTTGTTCGCTTGAGCGACGTTCCTTTCCCCCTGCTGGACTCTTTGGAAGCATGCAAAGACTCTCCCTTGGAATATCTTATGGCCCAATTGGTTTTGCAGGAGGAGCGGCCGGGTAGTGCGGGGGAGTTTGTGTTTAATCCTCCGGTAGGGGAAGAGGTTGCCCTTCCCAACTCTTTGCTCCAAACTATCACCCGACGCCCGCGCGCCATTGCTGCGTACAAGGAGAGGAAGAAGGCAGCCTACGGTAGGAAGTTTGATATATGGAACGCCGAGTTAATTGTGTCGGAGGTGGACCATCAGGTTACTTCTACCGGGGAGCCTTCCATGGTGATCGTTCCCATTGGTCCGACCCTTCTTGCGGTTCTTGGTCCTACTAGGGAGGACGAAGCAGAAGAAGATGAAGAAAGCCCGTTCATGATGATATGTTTGGCGAGCGTCTGGATCATGGTGGGGATCACGAGTGGCGTTTGAAGTGGTCATTTTGTATGGGCGGCATTTAGACTATGCCGCCTTTTTAGTGAAGCTTTGGTGCTCTTGTTAGTTTTTCCTTAGGTCGCCGTTACGCGATGCCTCTTTTTGTAATCCGGGGTATGCCCCCGAGTATTTGTCGAGAACTTATTTCGTACTTAATGAAAGTGTTGGAGCCGTTTGTACACATGTTTTTTGTTTGATTGCCGGGGTTGGGTAATCCGGGCTTTGTACCCTTGGCCGTGCCAAAAGTCAGGGGTATCAAATAATGGACAATGGGTTTGCAATACCACTTACATGCACGAGTCAATTTTGAGGTTGCTCGTCTGTAATGCGACAACTGCTCTGTCGCGGTTGTGAGAATTATGCACAGGGTTTAACACTTGAAAAGAAAATGATTGCATTTTTGTAGAGCGGGCCAGGCATCTACGTTTCATTACTTAGAAAATAGTACAATAGAGATATGAAAAGTTAAAGTTCCCCTGTTGTCCGGACCTGGTCCGTAATCAACTTACAAAAGACGGGGACAACCTACTTACGCTTAGATGTAACATTTCTTCAAGTTGCGGATGTTCCATGTCCTCGGGAGTGTCTCCCCATCCGCGGCTCTGAGCTTGTATGTTCCATTCCCTATTGCTTCGATCACTTCATACGGCCCCTCCCACTTGGGGCCAAGCTTTCCATATCTTCCGCTCTGGCTGGCTTCATTGCTCGGTAGACAAATTCTCCGGTCGAATGCCGTGCTTCGTACCTTGGAGTTGTAGTACCCCTCCATTCTTGCTTTGCTACGTGCTTCTTCAATGGCCGCGGCTTCTCTCTTCTCTTCCAGGATGTCCAGGTTTAAACGAAGCTGCTGGTCGTTGGAGATTTGGTGGACGGCTGTGCACCGAAGGCTTGGCATTCCAATTTCGACCGGGATAAGCTGCCGTGCCGTACGTAGAAAATGGAGTTTCCCGTTGCTCGTTTGATCATGGTTCTATGTGCCCGAGCACGTCGCGGCACTTCCTCCACCCAGTCCTTGCTTCCTTTTTCCAATCTTGATTTGATGCCTTCCCCCAAGCTTTTGTTCGCGCTCTCAACCAGCCCATTTGCCTGCGGATGTTTCACCGACGCAAACCGCTGTTTAATGTTGAGCTTCTGGCACCAATCTTTGAATGGATTGTCGCGGAACTGCTTTCCGTTGTCCGACACTATCTCTCGGCAAGCGAAGTGGCGGAACTATGTTATCCCAAACAAACTTCTTCACTTGCCTCCCTGTGATGGAGGCTAAGGGTTTGGCTTCGATCCATTTAGTGAAGTAGTCTATCGCGACAATCATGAATTTAACCTTGCCGGGACCCTCCGGGAAAGGTCCGCAGATGTCGATACCCCACTGGTAAAAAGGCCATGGGGAGGTGATTGGGGTCAGATTTTGTTGCGGATTCTTGGGTACTGGACGGTGGACTTGGTAATCTTTGCATTTCTGGATTAGCTCGCGTGCATCCCTGTGCATTGTCGGCCAATAGTATCCGGATCTAATTCCTTTGGCGACCACCGCCCGTGGGCCGGAATGCATGCTACACGATCCCTCGTGGATTTCTCGCAGCACGTAGTTGGCTTGGGTGGGGCCTACACATCGGAACCAAGGTTCTAGAAAAGATTTCCGGAACAAGATCCCGTCTTTCAACGCGTATTGCCTTGCTTTGATCTGCAGCTTCCTTGCCTTGTTGTCGTCCGCTGGTAGTATTTCGTCCGTAGGGTACTCGATCGAGGCGTCATCCACGTATCCCGTCCTCTTCCACAATTGCCAATACCTGCTTTTCTTCAATGGATTTTTCCTTCAAGACTTCCACGAGGACTGTTTTGTCGGTGGACAAAGGTGGTGGATGCCATTTTGCCTAGTGCGTCGGCTGTTTGTTTTGACTCGGGAACTGTCGATTGAGAACGTCCGGAACCCACTGCAATCGGTGCTTTGGCCTTCGCCAAGTAACGTACCATGCTTTCCTCCTTCGCCGTATGCTCCGTTTATCCGGTTCGCCACGAGGCGGAGTCAACATTCTTGATAAGTCTTTGACACGCATTTGTTCAGCAATCCTTAGTCTGCGATTAGTGCCTCGTACTCGGCCGTTGTTGGATGCCTCGAACTCGAAGCGGAGGCGTAGGTGAACTCTGCCCTTCCGGACTTGTCGGGATTAAGCCTGATCCGACCGCTTCTATGCACGAGGACCCGTCCGTGAATAGGCTCCATGGCTCCGTATTGTTGCTTTGTGCTTTTCTTGTCGGAGTTTCTTCATCGGGATCTCAGCGATGAAGTCGCGAATCTGTCCCTTTATGGCCGTTCGGGTGCGAAGGTGATGTCATGCTCGTCTAGCTCTATTGCCCATCCGGCCATTCTCCCACTTTTTCCGTCTTGGTGGGACCTCGCTTTAATGGTTGGTCCGTGATTACCGCAACCGGATGTGCTTGGAAGTACCGCCGCAACCTGCGAGATGCATACACCAGCGCGGGGCGAGCTTCTCAATTGGAGTATAATTCATCTCCGGGCCTTTTAGGGCGCGTGACGAACTCTGCTGGTGTTGCCTTGATTCTCTTTGTGGTAACAAGACCGCTTACAGCTTCTTGGGGCGGCTGCTAGGTACATAATCAATTCTTCCTTTGGTACGTGGAGCTATGACCATTGGCGAGGTTAGCAATGTCTGCTTTATTTCTTTAAATGCTTGCTCGCCTCGTTGTCCAATAAAAGTCGCTCTTTTGATGCACTTCTTCAATGTCACGAAGAGCGGAGGGACCTCTCCGTGACTTGGACATGAAACGACCGAGTGGCTAGTTTTCCATTCAAAGACTGCACTTCCTTTTTGGTCGTCGGGGATTTGAGGGTAGCTACGGCCGCAGACTTATGCAGGCGGGCTCGGATGCCCTCTTTGCTCACCACATGACCTAGAAACATTCCCTGTTCCGCCCCAAATGTGCACTTCTTGGGGTTAAGCTTCATATTGATGTTCCTTAGGGTCTTGAATGTTTCGTTTATGTCCCGGAGTACCTCTTCTTCCGAATGACTTTTGATTACTAAATCGTCAACGTACACTTCCAAATTTCTTCCAATTTGCTTCTCGAACGCCCTGTCCACAAGTCTTTGGTATGTGGCACCGGCGTTTTCGAGACCGAATGGCATTTTGGTGTAACGAGAAAATGCCTTGGTTTGTATGAAACGCATTTGTCTTCTCCTCATCCCCGCCATTTGTATCCGGTGATATCCCATGTACGCGTCGAGGAAGCGCTTGAAAGGGTATCCGAGAGGGATTCGACTTTCGGTCGATCTCCGGCAAGGGATAGCGATCCTTTGGGCGGCTTTGTTTAAGTCTTTGAAGTCCACACACATTCTCGGCTTCGTCACTTTTTTGACGAGCACGGGGTTTGACAACCAATCGTGGCGATTACCTCCTTCATGATTCCTGCTGCAACTAACTTGGTAACATCTTCGTTGATTGCTTTGTTTCTTTCTCGGGCTGTCATCTCTTCTTTTGTCGTACAGGGTCGTAACCGTCCCGGACATTTAGCTTGTGCTCCGCGATTGTCCGCGGAACTCCAGTCATGTCGGAGGGCTCCCAAGCAAAGATGTCCAAGTTTTTCTTGAGCAGGTCGCAGAGACTCTTCTTTCCTTTCTCACTTAACCCACCCCCTATTGTGATTGTTTGGTCGGGGAACTTGGGGTTGATTGCTACCACGACTCCTTCCTTTACTTCGCCTCTGCAGCCGTGCGGTAGGGCTCTGGATCCGCGACCATTCGCATTCTCTGGAACCACCTTGTCACTGCGAGTCACAATTCCGCCACAGGTAGGAAACTTTAGCATCCGTGCGCCGTGGATGGCACTATCATATGACCTAATCCCCGAGCGTCCGATTATTCCGTTGTAGGGGGCGGAGATCGCACAACCATGAAATTCATCCAAGCACCGGTGAGTTCTCCTCGTCTCCCAACGTGACTTTCAGGAGGATCTGTCCTAACGGCCACGAGAGTTCTCCACTAAAACCCAACATGGCGGCGTGGCGGGAATTAGCCTTTGCGGATGTGCGGGCTTAGCTTGTTGAAGCAATGTTCGTCTGAGAACTTATGAGGCGCTTCCATTGTCCACGTACATCCTGTGGATTGTGCATCCTTCCACGTCCGCCTTGATCACGGCGGATGATCATCCCGATCATCCCGGATATGGGAGGAAAAGATATTTCCATGCTCAAGACTCCTACGGACCCAACTTGGGTTTGACCGAAGCGCCAAGTGTTGACCATGTATATGGCGTGGGCTTTGTCTTTGGCTGCGGTCTCTTTCTTTCCTCCCTTGGGGCCACCATTCTTTTGTGCTCCATTCTTGATCTCTTTGACCAAATGTGCGAGCTGTCAGGACTGACTGCCTCCTCTATCTGTTTCTTCAATGATAGCATTCGTCCAATATTGTGCCCCTTTTCCTGTGAAAATCACGATTACTTGTCTTTATTTCGGATTCGGCTGGGCGGACATTGGTGGAGGGCTGTGAACTTGACCGTATCCATGGCGGGATTTCTTTCGGTGTCTTTTGAGGGGTGTGAACTGTCCCTCTCTTCCTCTCCGGCACAGGCGGTTCCTAAACTCTCCTTTCCGTTCGGAGATCTGGATGCTTTTCGTCCTTGGTCCGGTTCCTCCACTGGGGTGTTTCTTCTTTGACCGGTTGGTGCGGCCACCTCACCTCTAAGGAATGCCTTCATAACCTTCCACATTTCATCCTGCGACTGGGGGATGTTGTCATTGAGCCTTTTGATTAGTTCCGGGTTTGTTATTCCGTGCATGAAGCAAGACACTCTCATGCACTCTGGAGCTCCCTTCACATACATGCTCTCCGTCTTGAAGCGTTCCACGAATGCCTCCGTGGACTCCCCTTCTCGCTGCTTTATATGGTGCAATTCGACAGGGTCTTTCGTATACTTCTTCTGCTGTAGGAAGTATGAGAGAAAGCGTGACCTCAATTCCTCAAAACTGTCGATGCTTTCCGGACTCAGCTCATCAAACCAGCCGCGGGCGTGCCCAACGAGGGTGGAGTTAAACATGTGGCACCATGTGGGCATGGCCCATCTTTCCACTTTTGCCGCGATGTCCGAAGATCTTCAAATGATCCTCCGGATCTCTGTCCCATCGTATGTTTTGATGTGGCTGGCATTCTTGTTACGTCCGGGAACTCAAAATTCCATATCGCGACGGGTGAAGGGTGCTGTGTCAGCCACGTCATACGGGGAATAGAGGTCGTCGTCGTCCCGTTTCTTGCTTCTCGGGGTGGACCTCCGGTGTCCTCCGGTGCTTTCTCCGCTTTCCGGGGTGGATACTTCCTTTGTTCTACTGCGGCATGAGTGATATGTTTCTCCTCCGCCCGACTCGAGTGGGAAATGCCGGGTGACACTCGACCATTTGGTGTCTTTGCTTCTCAGTTTCTCTTCGTATTGCCTCTGGGAGTAACTTTTGGCTGAGTCTGGAGAATACACTCGGTTTTCGGTCACCGAGTCTTGTGGATACGTGTGGGCGTTCCTTTCGATCTCGAGAAGACACACAGGTCGTGGCCTTTTGGTTTCCAGCGGCTCTTTTCTCTAGAACACCCGTTATCTCGATTGCTGAGTCTCGAAAACACTCCTCGACTTGGAGTACCGAAGGGTCGACCTAACAATGGGGTGGCCTCGCGCCTCCTTTTAGGTGCCGTTTTCTTTCTGCTCGACCGAGTATTGAGCATGTTCTCGAGATCTCTCATTTCTAGTCTCATCGTCGAAATCTAGGCTGGTTTTGACCCGGTCGATTTTCACGATGGACCTTTTCTACCATAAAGGGCAAGATCTGATGGTAGTGCTTTTCGCAGAACTCCCTTATTGACGCGTCTGTCGCGGCATTAGGGTGGTGTTTCTCTGCATTTTGCACCTTGTCTCGTTCCCCGTGTTACTCGTGGGCGGCTCGGGGGCGGAAGGGTCTTCGCCAGGTTGCTCATTAGTGTTTTTAAAAAAAAGAGAGCGATTGTGTTACTAGGTCCACGGATGGCGCCAACTTGTTAATACAAATCTGGAAACTTCTCTTACGAGGATTAGTGTAAGCTAACTCTTCGGAGAATAGATCTTGTATTAAGTGAAATCTTCGATTACTAGCTGCTAAGAAAACCAACACCGTTAGCCTCACGCGGAGCGGGGTTCCGCGGTCAACCTCGGCGTGAGTAAGTGGTTGTTTTAGAGAGATGTAATGAATTCTAGAGAGAGAGAGTGTGTGTATGTTACCGTTTGAGTAGAGGTGAGACCTCTATTTATATGGTTGACCTTTCTGTCGTGTTCTCAAGGTCACGGGTCTTGAGAAGCGGCGGTTTGTGACGTAAGCCCATGCGAGCACAATGCGCTTCTTTGTGATGGTGATGCTTTTGGGCGGGAGTTGTCCCGCTTTCCCTTTTTGGGGACTGCAGGTCGTAGTACGTTCAACCTAGGCAAGATTTCTTTCCCTTTGTGTGAAGCGCGGTTGTATCCTTCTTCGGACGTGTCTACTATCCGCGGAAGGGTTTAGTGGCGTAGTTGGGCTACGTTTCTAGTCCGCAACCGCGCTTGTGTGGGTTCTGGGGAATCCATGGTGTCCTGGTCAGTCCGCGTCAGACCGTATGGGTGTTGGGGAGACCATACGTGATCATCTATACTATTTAAATTGGGCATAATCGAACAAATTGATATAAAATTCGGCATAATTGAAAGTCAAACCTGTTATGATATACACCAACAATATGATTCAATGGTATGGAATCGTTTCCATATGATGTGTCTTTGTTTTTGAATTGGAGAGGAAGATTTGATTATGCTATTCAATGAGTCGGTTACAATGAATGGACTTTTCTAAACTGAGTTGTCGAATTAAACGGGATTTGGAGGAGCGGGGATGACCGAATATTCCGGTGACCAAGTAAAGATAAGAGACGTGTTTGTTCTCTGAATATATTTTAATATCATAGTGGAGTTAATGCTTTAGTTTTGAGTGAATGAGAAAAAGATATTAATGTCATTTAAGTGAATGAGAAAAAGTTAGTATTTAAATGATATTTTTCTAAGTGACGTGGGATAAAGAGATTCATTTACTTTTGCTTGGTTATGGCATTAGTCAATGCTATTTTTTATGTAACCGACAATAATTATTTACAAAAAAGTCATTTAGTTTTGTTTGTTTATGCTATTGAATGAGGGTGCAATGGTGTATTGTACATATTAAATGAGCAGCCAATCACAATTGAGACACATCAACACATTAATTGCATTGGGTGCTTAATCAAGTTGTAACATATAGGTGTTTATTATATAGTATAGATACAGTGTGTTTTATTCCTTGATATAGAAAGTGTTGTCATATCACAAATATTTCTTCCGTCTCATTTAATAACACATGGATAATGAATCAAGTTTTTAAAAAGAATATTAATAACACTTTCTACCAATAAAAAGTCATAAGTGTTTATTGAATCTTTTTTGATTTATTAGCATATGTAGCAAGGTTGTCAGGATCGAGATCTTATCTAAAGTCGTTTTCAGCTTTATAAGATCGTAATCGTAAAATCGAATCGAGATCGTAGATCCTGTAAAAGTATATATTTTTGTATAAGGGTTGTAGTTTTATATTTATATATATTTTTTTATATGATAAACAAATCTAGATAGATGATAAAGAAAATGTTACTCTCTCCGTCCCATATTAGATGTCTAGTTTGAATTTTTTAAGTCTTTCTTTCTTAACTTTGACCATAAATATTTTTGAATGTGTTATATAATATTTGATGCAAAATATATTAATAGATTGAGTTTTAAATATATTTCCACTACGTATAATTTTTATTTAATACTATATAACACAAGCAAAAATATTTAAGGTCAAAGTTGTAAAAAAAAAGACTTGAAAAGTCAAACTTGAACATTTAATATGGGACAGAGGGAGTATATGTTCAAGTACAGAAGTAGTAGGATCAGATCGTAACTGATCCTGCAATCCTAGTCGCGATCATATGATCATGAAACGATCCTACTTAAATTATAAGTTAATATAGCAAAAAAGAGTTCAAAAAATAGGTTAATAATAGGATCGGATTGTAACCGATCTTACGATCCTATGATCCTGATATGATCTTACTTAAAAACGATCTTGTTACGATCCTAATTGTATTTGCGTATGAAATTGTAGGATCGTACTAAAATAAAGATCGCGATCCTGACAACTATGAAATAAAGTTAGTAATTTCTTTTAGACAACTATAAATAGAAATAGACCTTGTGGGATGGAATGATTAGTAAATAGAAAGTGAATACTATACTTTTTAACGTTTTGTATTATTATGCAATCATATTTGCATGTTTACGAGTTTAGAGGTCTATCATTATTTTACAATATATATTTTTGTATAAGAGCACAAGGTGTCACGATGAGTCATACCCTCTTCGTTAGTGTCACTTCAGCGCCACATCAGCATCCCACTTCTCCACAACTAACCACAACAAACCCCACTACTCATAACAAACTTTAACCTCTTCATTTGAGGCCCACATTTATAATTTATTTATTTATTTTTTTTACATTTTCACACATATACAATCATATATACCAAAATATAAATAAAAAAATATATATACAACTTATATACTGCCAAAAAAAATATATAATAATAAAAATAAATAAATAAATAAATAAAAAAACCCAACCACCACCATATCTTCTTTTATTTTCACACACACACCATTTTCACATACACAACCACCACCATAAATACAACCATAAACCACCACCACCATCTACAACTCACACACACATACACACGCTGCACACACACACAACCCACAAACCATTTATAAATTGAAAAAAAAAAGATTAATCTCACACTTGAGCCCACATTTGTCAGCGTTTTGGTTCGTCGACTGCACCAAGAAGGCTTGTTTGGCGAGCCACGACGAAGCACCACGGTGTGGTGGCGAGCGTCGGCCAAGTGCCACGGTGGCACGGCGAGCTCGACGGCGAGACCACACCGTCCGCTCTAATTGTGTCTGTGATTTGTCAAATATTTTATTCTCGAAAGGATAAAAGTAGAAAATGAAATACGCTAAAAGAACAAGGTCAATCATAATGTATTACAATGTTTCATCAGAAATTACATTTTGGTCATCTTAATCACTCTTTCGTATCATTTTGTTAGTAATATGATAACACGTCTCTTGACAAAATAAACGTGAAAAGTGTCAATTCTCAAAATGTCGCCTAGCATGTTTGACACGAAATATTGAAATTTTAAAGATTTATAAAGAAAGTAGCTACTTGTCTAACTAAAGCAAACTTTTTCCCAGTCAAGGGTAGAATAGTCTTACGACACCAATTATATATATTAACTAAAAGGCGGGGAATGATTCTCCACACGCCACGTGTCCCAAACAAGTGTGAACACATTTAATGCCAACTTTCGCAAGTTGGAAAAAATAGTCCCTGAGGTTTAGGTGTCGTTCTGAAAGTAAGTCAAGTTGGCAAAATAGTCCTTAAGGTTTGATGTCATTTGCAAAGTAAGTCCTTTATAGCAATTTAGCAAAAATAGTCCCTATCCAAATTCACGGCTACAAAACCAATCCCGCTGCAACGCGCGGGTTTCCACACTCGTTTCCTCTATGAATTAACCTTTTGCATAACAATTTTGGGTATTGAATGTGTGCATATTACTATTTTTTTATAGCTATTGTGTTGAACCAAGTTTCACCTAACCTAGGGTAGAATAGTCAATTAACAATGCCACCTTTTTTTCTTCAGGGTTTGTTACAATATTTCAATTTGGTAGAAGGTTGCTTAACAATGATCAATTCTCACCAACAACAAAACAACTTCACCTACGACTGGATAATCCGAACTCGAGTAGATGGTTACTGGTCAACTAGACTCGAACCTGACCTCTTCATCCCGGGTCAATATGTTGTACCATCTGGATCCTCATATGGCGGTCTCAACGACCGTTTTGGCATTGGTGATTACAACACTACGATCACGGCCCTTTCCGCTCTCCATGATCCCGAACTCGACAATGCGGGCTCCATGAACTCAACTCAGAATCCGCATTTCAAGCTCAACTTAAACTAAGAAATGTGTCATATCTCACTAAAAGAATCCCATTTTGCATTGTCTCACGATCGGACGTCGATTTTCTCCGGAAGGTTTGGTGTTCTGTGGCGGCCTTATCGAGTAAAGGGCCATTGAGTGGGGTGAAATGCAGGCCATGCAGGTCTAGTTTTTCGAGCAAATGGGCGGAAATGGTCCTAAACGGGTTAGACAGGCAATGGAGTTGGACAGAAAGTGCTAATGGGACACTGCAGCTTTGTGATGGTCATGACAAATGGGAAGATGAGTAGGAAGATTTGTTTGATAAAGTTCTTTGGAAAGAAGCTCGCAGCTATAAGGAAAAGGGTTTCGAAGATGTCGTTTGATGAGTGTGTTGAGGATTTTGAGATTATGAAACAGCAGTCGGCAGCCTCGGACTTGCCGCCGGCCGAGGAGCTTTCTTTGGTCAGTTAGGAAGATAGAACATTAGTCTAAATTTCTGGGTGATTCCTTACAATCTGGATTTTGGAATTACAAATATTACTTGGTAAATAGTCTATATACACACATTAAAGATAAAGTCATTTTTCTTTTGTTACTTGCTAGATATTAAGTATATGAGCATTGATTGGGATGACTTAGGTGGTGTTTGTTTTTTAAGAGGTTCTGAATCTGAATCTGAATCGCACATCTGAATCTGAATCTGAGGCGTAAATGTCTGAATCTGACCGCATCTGAACGGGAAAAAAAACTCATGTTTGAACCGCACATTTGCTTACTCGTACTATTTTTTTTTGGTATTTTTTGTGTCAAGAAGGCAACAAGAGGCGTTCGGACACCTCTCAAGTCAAGGCCATTAAGATCTTCGCCTCTGAATCGTCGAACGAGAAAAAAAACAAACGGTCCGAACGACCAAAATGTCTGACCGCGTCTGAACGGTTCAGATTAAGAGGCTGTTAAGAGCCTCTTAACAAAAAACAAACACCACCTAACTGTATGTCTAATAACATGCCTACAATTGGGGACAGCAAGAGGACCCACTTTTTGTCAAACCAATAATTAATTGACACATCTATTAGGCACACAATTAGTCACACATTTTAGGCCTCCCAATCATTTTCCTAAGTATATATGATAATTTTAGAAATTAGTTTAGATTAAAAAGAATTATACTTTTCTTTTTTTGTAAAACACATTGGTCTTTCTTTATGTTAACTCACTTAAGGGGTATGTTTGGCAAAGCAAATGTAAGCTATAAATTGTAAGTTGTATACTGTAAGGTGTAAACTGTAAGATGTTAACATGAGCTACAAGCTATTTTTTTTTAAATAAAAGTGTTTGATAAACTAGCTGTTAATTATACTTATAAGATGTAATTTGACATATCTATAATTGTAAACAAATGTAAAACATAAAAATAATAAACTCACGATATTCTGGTCTAGCGGTATGGACGTTTTACCCTCCTAGGCAAGGTCTCAAGTTCGAGTCTTCTTTAGGGCGATAGGGGTTTCGTCCCGTGTGCGTAAAGGGAATGATGTCATTGCCTTCAGGGCTGGACTCAACCTGGTTTTGTGGGCTCGCTACGCCTTCTGGGCTAGGGGTCATGCAGCCACAATTGCCGTTCAAAAAAAAAAAAATTATAGTGCTTTAAGACAAAATGCTTATAATAGTCATTGACGACATGCATTCCATATTGATATAACAATATCATCCGGATTCGTTTAATCTCATTAGATATTCCGACATTTTTAGTGTTTTATTAGAATCATAAAATGTATATCACATATCATAATCTTGATACTATAACATATAGAAAACTTTAACACATAGAAACCTTTTATTGTGTTATAAAATATTGTATAATAGAGATGTAAACTTACATATGAGAGGTAGAGAAGTTTACTGGTGACAAAAGCAAATTAAGATTAATGAAAAGACGTAATTATTATATATGGCTGGAGGGTATATCAGAAGAGCTAGATGGTCTTTCTTGTACGTGTATAAAGCTGGTTAATTTTGTAAAAGAATTTGTTTACACGTTTTAAAACACTAGAAGGGTACCCGCACAATGCGGCGGCGGGTACCCGGTGACTATTTTTGTGGCGAGCAAATGTTTTGTTTTGTTTTTTTTATTATTATTTTTTTTATTATTTTTTTTTAACCTTTTCTTATTTAGCATGTCCCAAATATTTTATAACGTAATAGATATATGTTTTTCAAAAGTATAACATCTACATTATTAATAGTGTAAATAGTTAGCACTTTTATTTTTCAAATTTTAATATTAAATTGGTTGTTATAAAATTAATAACCCAAAAAATTAGTCACTTTGTCATTACGAAACCCAAACGTAACCATATACCACAAATTATATCAAAAATTGGTTGATTTTAACATCATAAAATCAGCTCAATACTAAACACAATCAACCATATTAGATGATAAAATTCTGATATAGGCCCAGATTTCATTTAGTAACACACCGGCCCAATATGTACTAATTTCGGATAGCAAGCCCATAAGTCCATAACCACATACCCTAAAAACACTATAGTTAAAACTGACGCACAAAGAAATGCAGCCACCAAACTATCTCATTTCATTCCTCACAAAAACGCAGCCACATAAAGTTTCTCATTTCTCCTTCAAACAAACACAAACAATCGCAACCTTTTAATCTCTTCTATTACCCAATGAAACAAAAGCACCTTGATTCTTTCTTATCCTATATAAACAAAACACATAAATCATAAATCGTCTCGGGTAGATATTCTTTTTGTTCTGGTTCGATTCTTATGATCCGGTGGCAGTAAGTTTGGGATCGGTTAAACAAAACGCATAAATCATAAATCGTCTCATGGCAATAAGTTTTTTGATCGGTTAAAGAAAATGAAAGCTAAAAAATCATGTTAGAATTGAAAAAACATTCGAATGATTCGTGGCGCAAGGACCACGAAGCAGAAGAAAAATGGAACGATCTGAATATGGATCGGTTTTAGATAGTTGTGGCTTGATGTTGTTTGTTTTGGTTAATAATATAATTAGATTGTACCTTAAATAATCGTATATTTTGGTGAATGGGTAAATTAAATTGTGTATTAATTGATCACTTTAATAGCATTAATGTGGTGTTTGTTTACTTAACATGTGAATTAAAGTGTTGTACACTATGATTATTTTCTTGTAAGTCAGAAAATTATGTTCATTAAGTATTGTACATCATGCTTAATTTGTTGCAAGTCTGAAAGTCTGAAAATTTATTAGGAGAGAGATGCATTCGTGTATTATAATTTTAAAACATTACGGATTCTATTTTTTTTAAAGTTACTCTTTAAATTGAGATTTGAATATTCTTCGAGACTGAACCAGGTCATCTTTTTTACTTGCATTATTATAGCTATGTAATTTGCATGAAATGTTACGAAGACATAAAATGAATGACAAGGGTGAAATATTTGAAGAACATCTTGGGATTAGTGCCAAAAAAAATCTCCCCTTGCCAACCTAAAACTCATTACGACTTATCCTAAAAAAGCCAAACAAAATTTCCTAGGCAACGGCTTTAATCGAAACAAACTATGTTCGGGTATCTCCGAATGACCCAAAGTGACCGTTTGGATCACCACATCGAACACTTCTTCTCCAAGTTGTTGAGATTGACTGATTCACTTCATGAAACTTCAAAGTTTTTGAAGTTCATTTCGATTATACACTAGAACGCACCACATTGTGATTATGCCGCAAAAGCTAAGCCGTTATAATGTTACGTTCCGTTTAAAGGACATATAACTGGTATTTAACTTTCAAATCACTACTACAAAAAAGGGCATAGAGCCCAGTTGAAAATGATCATAGAGCCCGGTTTTGCATACATGCACAAATGGGAGGGGACTCTATTTGAAATGCATATAAAGCCCGGTTATGAAAACGGGCTCTATTACCCGTTATATAGTCCTGTTTTCTATCACCAAACATGGCTCTATGCGGAAAAAAAATATTAAAAAAAATCTTGTTATGCTGGTACTGAAGCTATTCAATCAATTTTTTTGGCAACCTGAACAATGTATATTCAGATCAGGAAGAGTCATTGAGATTACAACTTACTTTCAGTTCATACAATTATCTTGCAACTAATCTTGCAAAATCTACAAACTAACTTAACAACCACTAGAACAAAAATGGAAGTGAAAATTACACCATTGGCATTAATGTGAAGTCTCGTTATTATGCATCATCTTTGAATAACATGACCAAAATAGATGGAGTTTGATGACGTCCCAAACCGGTTTTAAAAGCTAGATGAAGAATAAATAGCAAGTCTTGACTTTGCCCATCCTAGTATATTCTTTAAACCACAATGGTAACCAGCAAAACACCACATCAACCACCTGCAGATAATAATAAAAATAAATAAATAAATAAATAAATAAATAGATAAATACTTAACATTTCTTGCCAAGTTCAAAGAGATATCAACAGCATTGAGACGACCATTGAAAAAAAAATCTACGGTTCAACCTTGAAGCCATCTGTGATGGTTTTCAAGGTTGGATACCTAAATATCAAAATACAAATCATTCTTTATAAGGTGAATATTATTAGAATAAATAAAATATTGTAGCACAACAAAATGCATACCCGTTGAGGGATAACATATCTTCTACTTCAACCAAGGGAGATGACGTAAATAAATCGGTTCTAAAACATCTCCCCTTTAAGAATGAAACCATAGTGGTTGGAATGCTGCTAGCATACACCCTATTCATCGCCTTTTTTGCCTACATACATACATGAGAATTATAAAAAGAATATCACTTCGAGGAAGCTGAAAAATATGAGAACCTAATACCTTACTGCCAGTTCCCAGTTTGTACACGTTGTGATTATTATAAGCAGCAATGCGTGAAGTCCACTCCCACAAATGATCCTAATCCACAAGCCCTGTAAACAGATCTGACAACATTAGAGATGGCAATGGGTCAAAGAGGGTAAAACCAAATGCTAATGATATCTTACTAAGATCAGTGAGAATAAATAATTAATGATTAGCTTTCTTTAGCGTAACAATATAGAACCTTTAAGATATTTGATTTAAAAATAGAAGTCCAAAGTTTTACCTTCTCAAGTGAGCTACATATTCCTGTCTAGACATGTTCTTCATATCTACAAATTCTTGTTCATAGTTCTCTAACTAATAAATTCATAACCAAATAATATATTTAAGATGGTATAATTACATAGTTTACAGATTTAAGAAAACAACGAAAGGCTACCGGAAAATTGATGTGAGTTGCACTGTTACAGGACCCCAATACTTAAGTGCAGCTAAATCATAAGATCTAGCACCTTTCTGTTCCATATCAGTTATCATAACCACCTAAAAATCAATCAATAAAAAAAAAAACAACGTAAATGCTCATCTTTACTAGTATCTTTTGGTGAAATAAACTATAAAAATTTAGTTGAAAATTTGAAATTAAGACTGAAGCAAACTTTGTCATCACCAGCAAACAAGAAACAAGAATAATGGTAAGAACTTGTAGCAATTATTAGTCAAAGATGACAAACTATGAAGTCAACATAAGCACTGATCTTTGCTTGCATCTTTTAACCAAAGTTATGATATATGCAAAATATCAATAACCTAGACGAATGCAATTAACCCTAAGTTTCAATTAAGCCTTAAAGTAATTCTACATACACATACGCAAATCCGAAATCTAACCCCAAAAATTAACACATATAGATACATACACACACTTTAACCCTAAATTAAAACTTGAATTAAACAAACACAGACATAAAGATTAACCCTAATTTTTAATTAGGAATGAAGGATGACTCACCATTAGCCGGGCAGAGTGTGTAGTTATGTTTGAGGTAGGGAATTGAAAAAAGGTGAATGAAGGGAAGAAAAATGGTGAAGGGAGGGAGGGGGGAACGACGGCTAAATATGTAATTATGCTTGAGGTACGGTATTGAAAAATTGAAATAATCCCTCTCAAGGAATAAAGCCCGGTATTTAATTACAGAAACAGGGCTCTATTAGAAATACGAGATAAAGCCATGTTATATACTAATAGGTAACCGGGCTTTATTAGTCATCAAAAATGCAGAGAAGCTTATAGAGCCCTCTTTTCTATATAAGAGGGCTTTATTTGGGGCTTTTATTCCATTTTTTGTAGTAGTGAATAGAAGTCACGAAAACAATATACTATACTCACTTGAGAGAACCTAATGCAATCAACGGCCATCTCTTTCGATGATTAACTCTAAGCGCCACATAAATGTTAATTTTTTACACAACTGAGAGCGATTAAACGCAGTTAGCCATTACCATATTTTAAATAACTTTATGCAAAGAGTTAGAAAACAAAGAAATTTTTGCAGATCTATTTCTATACATTGACAATAAGATCATGAAATGTTTTGTAATTCCACTTCCTAAGAAGTTAAAAAGGTGCTTGCACCTCTTATTCATGTTGAAAAATTTAGTGCACTTGTGGGAAGTATTAATGTTAATACTGTTGGGTGAGTTAATATTGCTAGTATTAGTGTTAGTACTGTTAGACAGAGTTACTACTGCTAGTGCTGCTGGAAGTAACTTGTAACAAGCTTTGACCTTTTCAAGTGGCAGTTATAACTGCTTAATGACCACATTTAATTGGTCATGTAACTATTATTAGCTTTAATGAGGATAATTATTTGGCGATTAATGGGCCGATTAATCATCATAATTCTATTTGACTAGCTATGAGTATTTTCCTATAAATAGGAAATCATATAATGCATGAAGGTGATACAAAAAATATAAACTCTTGGATGCAAAAAGATTATTGATTTGTGCCTAAATCATTAACATACATTTGGTCTTATCCCAAGTAGATATTCGTGATATCCCAGGTATTAGGGTTGAATAGTTTACTTTACAAAGTGATAACACGATTTCAAGTGATATCCGGTAACATGTATTGGTATTTGGTTTGCTATTGATTATCTTCACCCTGCTCTGGCTCTTAACCACCAACAATTCACAATATTATCATAAGAGTCGTACAAACCATGCACTCATGTGGAAATGGTTTAAATGATGCAGGTGTAGTAGGTGCTGGATTGCAGTCCCCACAATGATCGATACTCAACTGATGTAGGTATATTGGTAGTCATAGCTCTGTTATTTACAGTTGGGATATACTTGCATGGTTGTATTGTGTTTATGTGTTGTTTGTTTGTTAAGAGGCTCTGAATCTGAATCTGAATCGCACATCTGAATCTGAATCTGATGCGTAAATGTCTGAATCTGAATCTAATAAGACTGTTTGTTTTTTTCTTTTTAAAATGTCTGAATGTTGGTAAATGTAAAGCGGAATCATTCTTACAAAGCATAAACACATTCGAACATTAAAGAAAATATTTGAGTCATAAATTTAACATAGTCTAGCAACGTGAAAAAAAAATGTCATAAAATCTAACATTCAAGACATCAAAGACGCGTTCAATGACATTTCTAAGTTTCGCATGTGCATGATCAAATTTTTCTTTACTATTCATTGCCAGTTTAAGCGAAAATCTCCAAGAAAAACTTCATTCTTCATGGTAAACTTTAGTTTTCACTTGAGTCACCCATTCCTATAATCAAAGAAAACACCTAAAAATCAAAGTGCTCTATATAATATCCTAAACTACAAAATAAATAAGACCGCATATCTGAATATGAATCTGATGCGTAAATGTCTGCATCTGAATCTAATAAGACTGTTTATTTTTTTCTTTTTAAAATGTCTGAATGTTGGTAAATGTAAAGCGGGATCATTCTTACAAAGCATAAACACATTCGAACATTAAAGAAAACATTTGAGTCATAAATTTAACATAGTCTAGCAACGTGAAAAAAAAATGTCATAAAATAAAACATTCAAGACATCAAAGACGCGTTCAATGACATTTCTAAGTTTCGCATGTGCATGATCAAATTTTTCTTTACTATTCATTGCACAGTTTAAACGAAAATCTCCAAAAAAAAACTTCAATTCTTCCGCGGTAAACTTTAGTTTTCACTTGAGTCACCCATTCCTATAATAAAAGAAAACACCTAAAAATCAAAGTGATCTATATAATATCCTAAATTACAAAATAAATAAAACCGAAAAAATCACATATAAAGTTTTCCCTAAGATCAATAGGTTCATACTAGATGATTAAATTGTTTGCTCTCTTATGTTAATTAAATAATATATACTACAAAATGGCTGCCTTTGTTCATATATATAATGCAAATGGCTGCCTTTATTCATATATTTGTTCATTAAATTAAAGTTGTCACTGTGTATTCAATTTTTATAAATTCATACACTCGAATATATTGGGCTATTAGGGTACTGACAACGCTCTCGGTTTGCCATTCGGTTTGGAGAATGCCGATCGGCATGAGTGGTGCCTCGAATTACGGCGGCATGGATGAAGCAATTGTAAAATCGGCAAACATTGCCGAATTGGTATGAAAGAAAATGTGAACGTTGGGACATTAAATGGGGTAGCATGGTTGAGGTATAATTATAAAAATAGTTGAGGTATGGGTTAGACATGGTTGCCACTAAAAATCTATTGTTAGGTATGAGATTGGTATGAGATGAGATGAGATGAAAGAATATTATTGGTGGGTAATTAGGCATGAAAAAAAGGCTTAGGCATGGTTGCCAGAACCGTTAGCTGGTGGACTCAAATTTGTTGAAAACACTTGACAGTGAGGTATTTTGTTTCATAAAAAGTCTTTGTTGATGACATTCTTATACAAAATAACACACGAACATGAATGACAGATTCTTGTACATATCGTTTACGAAGGGTAACATAAATATCAGATTCTTGTACATAACATGAATTAGTGATTCCACACATATAGCAAAATCTGAATGGGACAGATTGAGTACATAACCAAAAGACAAAAAGTTCTAATCAACTTCTCGTAAGGGAATAAAAAAACAACTTGATGAAGTGGCGGCTGGTAGTGGATGGTGGCGTCTGGTGGCCGGAGATGAAGTGGCGGCCAACGTTAGGTGGTGGCCAAAGATGGGGTGGGGGCTGCAATATCATATGCGTTTAGAATTTGGATAGGTTTGGGAGGGACTATGAAAGAAGGAAATGTTTTTTATGTGTATTAAATGTCAACAAGAGGCATTAAGATGCCAACATGAAGTCTAGACCATTAAGATGTTTTTACATCTAACCGCGTCTGAACGGAAATAAAAAATCAAACGGTCTGAATGCCTAAAACATCTGACCGATTAAGAGCCTGTTAAGACATTTTAAGAAAAAACAAACACCACCTTAGTAACTTTCAAGGTTTTTCTAGTTTAGCATATTGACTCCTCACATAAGGGCAGCTAGTTATACATTGTCTTTTATTCCATAATACAGTGTGTTTTATTCCTTGATATAGAGTGATGTCATTCCATAGTAACTTTCAAGGTTTTTCTAGTTTAGCATATTGACTCCTCACATAAGGGCAGCTAGTTATACATTGCAATGTCGCATACCTGAAGACTGATAAACTCTATTAATTACAGATTAACCAATATAGGCCTCACGCAAAATGAAAGGAGAATGTAACACGGGTGAAAGCCAATAACGCTATCAAGATTTAAACATGCTAAAAACAATTGAAAGGCATGTCATCATTGATTACTTGAGCAATACGACATGTTTAAAAGACAACCTCCATTCTCGAAAATGCATCATAGACAATGACCAGAAGCAACACGAATTATCATCATCTACAAGGCTGACTCACTAATTAATAGAGAGAAATGAATGAGGTCTACATCAATGCATTCCTTTTTGTGACCATACTAACTTGAAATACATAAACCTTGATAATCATAGGTGTGTAGAATAGTGATGAATGTAAACATTTAAATGATATCAAGCATAACATTACTTGTCTACATTAAAAAGTGTGAAAATTACTTGAAGTTGATTATTCCACAGCTTAGCTACAAACTAGCCCCGACAAAATATCACTTCGTAATCCACAATTCCACACCTTGCAATGTTCATCTCCAGAATAAATTTAAGTCATTCCTTATTCCAGAAATCCCAAGATCACTTAATGATGTGTTCAGAGCATGGTTGGTAAACTTCAAGTGTTGTAACGTGTTCGACCTATGTTTTAGTTTCTATCACAGGTTCGCTATTCTTCATAGATCCCAATATATTATTAATTGTTGTACCAGGTGTGTTAATTGTGAATAGCTTTGTGAAGGAACCATCATGCTCCAGTTGGTAATTTTACAACTTTCAGATTTTGGGTATGTTTGGCAAAAATAGATTGTGTTGGTGTTGTTACTGATGCTAGTGATGGTGCTGTTACTGAAAAGATTATAAACAAAGATTATTTTTATAAGCTACATGAAGTAACCTTTTTATTTTCAGAGATTATGGAAGATTATTTTTTTGATAATCTTTTATAAAAACAAAGATTACTTTTTAAGTAGTTAACCTTTAAAAAAAATAAACATATATAATCTCATGTGCCAAACATAACCTTTATAAAGATTACAAATGTGATGTTAGGATCGGACACGACACATACAAACACAATTAACTGCCACAATAAAGAACACAAGGATTTAAGGTGGTTCGGTCTAATCTAACCTACGTCCACCACGGGGTAACTAGGAGTATTTTATTTCATCTTTGTTGTGTGTTGTTTACAAATACAAAGGAATCTCTTAAATAGAGATTGAGATGATAAGTGGTCAAATAAACACACTGTCAATTACGGCTATCAATTACGGCCGCCCATCAATCACCGTAAATTATGGCCGTCCATCAATCTAGAAGAACATGGTCAATTACGGATGTCCATGTTTTCTAGCACTACCTTTTTGACCAGCCTAATAAGTGGCTTCACACTCAAATTACCAAATTGCCAAACTTCTCAATCTTGATCTTACTATCATCTGCCATTTTAACAAACAAATTACCAAATTGCTACAAACCAAACAGGTTCGTACTGCTAAATGGCAATTATACGAGCGGAAGCAATGAAATAGAAACACGAGACTTTTCTATTTCGTGTGTTAAATGGCTATGAACTTGTGCAAAGATCTTGATTAAAATATGAGGGACTACTTTTGTCAAAGTAGAAACTTGTGACACCTTAAAAGAAATAACAACTTTTTTTTTTTTTTTTTTTTAGAGAAGCAACCTTGTCGCTCTTATCTTCCTCCCAAAAAATATGTCGTATATTTTTTCTTCACCCAAAAAATTCACCACAAAACCACAAAGCTGGTCCCCTTAAAAAAAGAGACACCTGCTTTTCTTCTTCCCCAAAAAATAAAGATCAGTATATGACTTCTTTTTAAAAGAAGAAAAATATTCTCCTTGTCTGGTCCTTTTCCTTCACCCAAAAAACAAAAGTCAATCTTTCTTCACCCAAGATCGGTATCTTTCTTTACCCTAATATAAAGATGGTATCTTTATCTTCACCCAAACAATATCATGACCTCCTTTAAAAAGAAAGAACCGCTTTTCTTCACAAAAAGATCGGTGTCCCTTCGTTCTCCGGTGGGTTGTGATGGTGATCGGTGATCGGTGACTGGTGATGGGGGGGTAGGTGGCGGTTGGGGAGTTGCAATGGTGGTGGCTATTCAAGTGAACATACTGCGGTAATAATGGCGACCAAAAAACCTGGTCTTGATATCTGCCAATCAGGTAAGCTTCCTTCACCTTCTCTGTTTGTATGTGTCAATCAAGAGCCAAAGCTCTGATACCAGTTGTTATGATCGGACACGACACATACAAACACAATTAACTGCCACAATAAAGAACACAAGGATTTAAGGTGGTTCGGTCTAATCTGACCTACATCCACCACGGGGTAACTAGGAGTATTTTATTTCATCTTTGTTGTGTGTTGTTTACAAATACAAAGGAATCTCTTAAATAGAGATTGAGATAATAAGTGGTCAAATAAACACCGCTGTCAATTACGGTACTATCAATTCGACGCCCATCAATCACCGTAAATTATGGCCGTCCATCAATCTAGAAGAACATGGTCAATTACGGATGTCCATGTTTTCTAGCACTACCTTTTTGACCAGCCTAATAAGTGGCTTCACACTCAACAATCTCCCACTTGAAGCCACGAAACAATCTTTACATGTGCTTCAACTGCGTATCTCTGTATTTCGTAAGACAAGAACTTTTGATCTTAGCTCCATCCTAATTCTGTTGCCTTCTCATCGGTTAACTTGAAGGCCGTTGAAGCTCCCGTTAGCTCCAACACATCGAGTCATGGCTGAAATGTCACTGACCCATTCTCGTCCTTATCGGCTCCCAGCGACCACGAGCGCCCGATCTGGAACATCCACGAGAACAAACACTCTCAATAAAGCGGATAATCAAGCGGAGAGACTTTGATGCTATGGAATACTAGTTCTCTTAACCCACCGTCGTCGGTAACTCTGAAGCACAACCTGTGCTCCCACTGCCATGAATGCCCACGGTGGTTTTTGAACCTTTTCTAGCACGTTCAACTTGAATCGACCTGTGACTCGGGTTTGCCATCACCAAAGCAAACCTTCTTCGCCCACGAGACTACGTGAGCCGGACTTTGGTCTTCTTGAAAGAGGCGGTTACTCCCTCAGGCCCCGACCACATACAGAACCTTGTTTCTTTCCTCGAGCTACGACTAGATTTCCCTTCATAACCTTCCCTTGCGTTCTGAACTTAACCTCGTGTCCCTGTTCATCCAACTACCCAACAGCAATCAACTGTTTCTTGACTTGGAATTACAGGACATCCTTCAAGTCCATAGACCGAAATTGGAGTCTTGGATCTAAGTCACCTATGCTCGTCGCATCAAGAACCTCATCGTTCGCATTACCTTACCAAAATCCCCTTCTTTCAGATTCGCGGTGCTTCACGGTGTGGGTAGCGTGAAATGAAGCTTTTCGAATCCATAACCCAAATCCACATTGCTCTCCACACTCTGAGATCAAAACATCATCATCGTGTGGTCTACTTTAGCGTTAACTTCTTTCTTGTCTTTTGGACATTGATTCTGAAATGTCAACCTCTTTCTGATTCCAACAAGTCACATCATTTGAGTCCTCGTGACTCCTTCTCTTGTTCCCTACTCCCCGCCTCTGTTATTTCTTCTACCTCGACCGCATTTAATTGTTCACTTGATGATTCCACGGAATTTCTTCGTCTGCGGCGTCTTCGCCTAGAATTAAATCGAATTCCCTCAAAAGTGAGACCTTCGATCCTAATGAACTAGTAACGGTATGCTTAACGTTCGGACCAGCTGTCGGTAATGATGATATGAGTAGTAAAGCTTGAAATTCATCCTCGAACTTTATTCCCACTGACCCAAGTCTGGATAAAATCGAGTTTAAATTGTTGATGTGCAGTGTAACTGAACTTCCTTCCCTCATCAAACTTCTCAATCTTGATCTTACTATCATCTGCCATTTTAACAAACAAATTACCAAATTGCTACAAACCAAACAGGTTCGTACTGCTAAATGGCAATTATACGAGCGGAAGCAATGAAATAGAAACACAAGACTTTTCTATTTCGTGTGTTAAATGGCTATGAACTTGTGCAAAGATCTTGATTAAAATATGAGGAACTACTTTTGTCAAAGTAGAAACTTGTGACACCTTAAAAGAAATAACAATTTTTTTAAAGAAGCAACCTTGTCTGCTCTTATCTTCCTCCCAAAAAAATATGTCGTATATTTTTTCTTCACCCAAAAAATTCACCACAAAACCACAAAGCTGGTCCCCTTAAAAAAAGAGACACCTGCTTTTCTTCTTCCCCAAAAAATAAAGATCAGTATATGACTTCTTTTTAAAAGAAGAAAAATATTCTCCTTGTCTGGTCCTTTTCCTTCACCCAAAAAACAAAAGTCAATCTTTCTTCACCCAAGATCGGTATCTTTCTTTACCCTAATATAAAGATGGTATCTTTATCTTCACCCCAAACAATATCACAGCCTCCTTTAAAAAAAGAGAAGAACACGCCTGCTTTTTCTTCACAAAAAAAAGATCGGTGTCCTGCTTCTGTTCTCCGGTGGGTTGTGATGGTGATCGGTGATCGGTGACTGGTGATGGGGCGGGTAGGTGGCGCTGGCTGTTGGGTTGCAATGGTGGCTGGCTATTCAAGTGAACATACACGCTGGTAATAATGGCGACCAAAAAACCTGGTCTTGATATCTGCCAATCAGGTAAGCTTCCTTCACCTTCTCTGTTTGTATGTGTCAATCAAGAGCCAAAGCTCTGATACCAGTTGTTATGATCGGACACGACACATACAAACACAATTAACTGCCACAATAAAGAACACAAGGATTTAAGGTGGTTCGGTCTAATCTGACCTACATCCACCACGGGGTAACTAGGAGTATTTTATTTCATCTTTGTTGTGTGTTGTTTACAAATACAAAGGAATCTCTTAAATAGAGATTGAGATAATAAGTGGTCAAATAAACACACTGTCAATTACGGCTATCAATTACGGCCGCCCATCAATCACCGTAAATTATGGCCGTCCATCAATCTAGAAGAACATGGTCAATTACAGCTGTCCATGTTTTCTAGCACTACCTTTTTGACCAGCCTAATAAGTGGCTTCACACAACATGTGAAAAGTCTATTAATTACAATCCAAGTACGATAATTTTAGAATTGGAGAAGTGTCACATTCAAATCTAGGTTAGCTGTTGCAATCAGTTGGTAAGATATCCATAACTCCTGAATGGAAATGACTGTGCGGGAATGCATTTTATGGTGGTGGTCTCGTGTTTGCTTATCAAAGTGTTATTAATACAAAAAACTTGAATGGTTAAATAGAAAATATTCTAAAATGATATTATAAGTATAATATCTTTTGATGTAGTTCACCAAATTTAGGAAATTTATCCTATAGATAAAATTTACTTTCTATAAGAATCAAATACTATGAAAGTGAGTTTTGGATTTTTATATAGATATTTTTGTTTCATGCAAAAAAGCATTTTTTATATGTTTTATTCCATAATACACTGTTTTATTCCTTGATTGATATAGAGTGGTGTCATATCATAAATATTTCTTCAGTCTCATCATTACTAGGCGAGTACCCGCGCCTAACGACAGCGGTTTCTAGCGTCAGATAATTAATGATTTGTGATATTGTGGTGAGTGTTTTATGTAGCGTTTAAAATAGAACGTGAACTGATGAAAATGCAATTGCAAACGGTTGTACTATACGATAACTAAGGTGTAGACAAACTTCTTAACATCTATCAAACATCATATAAAAACATTTAATGAAAATGAAAGTAAACATTACATCAGTTATGAGATAAAAACTAACAACACACGTTACTTGTCGCGTAAAAACTAACAATGATGGGATTAATGGTGTCGTTGTTAAGAAGAACGCAAGTACCAAAATTAGCATGAATGTGATTAGCCCAAAATAAAAAATGAGCTAATTTTGGCTATTTTGTAAAAGATTTAGGCACATTTAGCCCCATCTTTTTTTTGAAATGGACGCATTAGCCTGTTGAAAAGTTAAATGTGCACTAACGGGCACATATTTTCTCTTAATTGTAAAACATTATAATCGTTTATGAAGAAAACTTATATATATATAATATATTTATATAGTGACAGATCGTTTTGTGTTAAAAAAAGTTTATGAGTTCTAAACGAAAAATAATAAAAGTTTGAAGATTTGGGGATTAAACATAATGTTTTGAAACGCAGTTCGACCCGGGTGGTTAAACCGGTTGAACCGTTCCCGTCGAAAAACGGGTCGATTTAAACCAAGTCAACCCGACATGTTGGGTCAAAACGGGTCAAATTAAACATGGTCAACCCACCGGGTTTGAAGCATCCCGGGTCAACCCGGTTTTCTATATGTATTAATAGTGTCAACTTTTCACTTTTTACTTTTTGGGTACCCTGTGACGATTAACCGGAAAAATAGATCTCGATGAGACCTGATTCACCGGTTTGTATCGGTTTCAACTGGTCATCTCTAGTCTATTTTTGGATGGCTGTTATTGGTTAGCCGAACCGGTGGCGACACCGGTTTCCGATTGAACCCGTTGGTCCGGTCCGATTTTCAAAACTATATGTACGATCAACTTGTTAGCTTGTATGAAGTTTTGTGTGTTTTATTAATTTGTATAATGTGTATAATAACATTAATTAGTGTGTTTAATTATTTTATATTTAGGATTATGTTGTAGCTTGTTTAAATTATACATTGTGAAAATGTTATTGTACTTTTTAGTAAGGGGTGATTTAATTGGTTGTTTTTAATTTAGTAGAGATGCTTTTAATTGTTTGTACAATGTGAAAAAATTATTGTACTTTTAAGTAATGGAGTATTTTAATAAGAGTATTAATTACACTATGCATTTCTCTTACCTTTGACTTTCAACTTTTCACTTTTCAAAGTTTGACCATTTTTCTATTATATGTAGTATAGATAGTAACACATGAAAAATGCATCAACTTTTTAAAAGTCTATTAACAACATTTTTCACCAATAAAGTCATATATATTTAGTGATTTTTTTTTTATTTGTTGAAATATGAAGTGGTTATTTCGTTTAGACAGCCATAAAATAAAAATGTTTACATGTTTATGAGTTTAGAGGTCTATCATTATTTTACAATATACTATATTTAAACTAGTTAAATCAACAAACCACCACTTGACCTATTTATTTAAATGGGTTAAACGGGTCACAAATTAGTTACACGTGTTATGCTGAGTTCGGGTTGAGTTTCTTGACACGATTAATAAATGGGTCGTGTTCGGGTAAAGACTATACTAACCCGCCAACACGCGAACCCGAATATATTAACACAAACACGACTCGATTGACACCCCTAATATTTATGCATGTGTGATTTGTCAAATATATTTATGTATGTGTGATTTGTCAAATATTTTATTCTCGAAAGGATAAAAGTAGAAAATGAAATACGCCAAAATAACGAGGTCAAACATAATGTATTACAATGTTTCGTATCATTTTGTTAGAACGAGCATGATTGCCCGTGCGTTGCTGCGGGGCTTCAATTTTTCAGTTAAAACATTTTGGCAAACCACAACTTAATTTCTTCATATATATGCATGATAAAACAACACATATGACTATAACAATTAGCCATGTAGCAACTGAAACGAAGTTGTTAGCAGCCCGATCGTATCCTACCACTTTCGTGCACATAAAACTAAAGTGACTAATGGCACTCGGCGGTTTAAGCGTTCAAGAAAAGCGTCAATATGCAATTATATTATGGTAAGTTTCTACAACCCAAACCATATCATGGGACAAAGCAATAGATCAAATGGCTATGTCCAAGCATGCTAAACAATCGTTGGTACAATGCGTCCGAATTAAAATAGATAAAAGGTCAGAAAGAATTGTTTTCAGCTTAATAACAATTTTTCATTGGAAAGGACATCAAGCCTCTTCTCGCTAGGTTCATATTTACCTTTCCGGAGCTGGTAACTATGTGGCACAGCTGAGATTGTGTAATTCTGGCCTTCAATTGTTACACCATCTTCACATTGCAAGTTCTGCCAAGATACATAATTGTGATGATATTATTATATGGGGAAAACATTCGTGCTGCGGACAGCACATAAGATAGTTTTATTCACCAGACAAGGGAATAGACACAAAAAAAGGCATACAACGGAATTGCAACTCAATTCATTTGTGATTTCATGGGTGGTATATAGAAATACCTCTGAAATCAGCAAAACGCATTTTCCGAAAACAAAGGTATTCTGCGACATATGTCACAATCAGTTTTGAAGAAATGAAAAAACAAAATGGTTTTTTTTTGTTGAAATCCATAATTTTGGTGGTTTTCTTGTAGAAGCATTTATTCACGGTATTTTTTTCCAAATAGATAACTTAATTTAAATCAAAATGTATACTGTTGCATAGGCTAATTATTCCGTAGGCAATAGCAATGGAATGCAATTTGCCTTCTCCAATGGAATTCATAATTTTGATAAAATTTAGTTCCATAAGAAAACGAAACCAAAGACAATACGGAATCTTGATTTGGAATTTATGATACCATTATTTTGAACTCTAGTAAACTAACAATAAACACCCCATGAAACTCACTTAAATACGCAATCAAAAACACCCCATAATGTATCAAAACATAATAAGCAGTAATAAACAAACATAAACACCCCATTAAACCATGATCAACCAAAATCAAAAAATGTTTGAAGAACTAAGCAAAGTCAAGTATATCTTTCAAAATTAATGGCAATACAGGTATTAAAGGGACATAAAATTTACCTTTTCTGTAATCACTTCCTCTTCTTCTTTTTCACCATCCTCATTATCGCCATCCTTCTCAAGAAGCACAACCTCTTTATTCTCCAACTGATTCACAATCTCTTTTGTAAGATATTGGATTTCACAAACACACTAAACCATAATCACAAGAGGCGTTCAAGTAGTTTAGAGAGAGAGAGAGTTCTAGAGAGAGAAAGGGAAGAGAGTTGGGAACTATGTGAAACAAAGAAAAAATGGTATTGAAGCTCCAACCCTCTACCTTGGGAGGTAGAGGGTATTTATAGTGTCTTACAAATAAATGCCACCAACGGGCTGTGGATCAGGCATACAGTGGGTAAAGACCCGTCCGTCCTCCACGGTATTACTTAACAAACTACTTAATAACATAACATGACTATGACTACGAGCTTTCTAATGAATACATATACTTGAGGTGACCGACTTTTTAACGACTGAATTATCTAATTCCTAACAATCTCCCCCTAAGGGAGGTCACCTCAAAAATACAATGAATACAAACAGATATTACATATAGATTGTTCTTGCATTCTTGTTCTTGTTCTTTGCTCTGAAGCCCGTAGTCATTGATTCTTCATTGTTGCATGTTTGAATAATCCAAGTGGAGGTCTTTAACTGATCCACGTGATGATGAGTTTTGAGCCAGCTTTGAGATCATCAACAATCATAAATCTCAGACTCTTCCATTGTGGTGTTGTGACTTATGGACCGACATGCTCACATTCTAGATCATGATATATTCTCATCAGAGTAGCGGAAGCTTTTCTTTGGATCATGATATTTGCAGCAGCATAGCAGAAGCATGGAGTGAAAGTATCGGAGTCGTTGAAGCACTTATCATGATTTCTTTCGAGATGAATGTGTAGTGTGAGCATGCGGCTATGGATTGACGCTTCATTCGATCAGCTGCAAAGCGTCGGGCGTGCACGCATACAACAGATTAGCAATAAAATGCACGAAAGTGTCTTTGATCACTTTCGTTGAATTGAGTTACACGACCCACGTTCCCCGTTGATCGGTACAAGTACGCGTGATCGGTATAATTCGAAGAATTTCCTTGATGGGTTTAGCGGTGCTCTGGCGTTCTCAAACCGAAGCGTCTCAAAGAAGACAACGGAGTGAGTGAACCGCGAAGTGAGATCCATGCGATTGATGAAAAGAGATTATTTGAAAAACAATCGTGTATCGCTCAATAGAAATTGTTTTTGCAACACAACGAAGGTTTTAATGAAAATCAATTATCAATCATAAACACCTTTTATTTTGAAATATTAGTATACAGTCGATGTGCTAAAGAAAAGAGTTTTTAAGCACAATGACCGGTTTTTCAAAGGAATCTGTCAATCCATAACCTGAACCAGGATTGATTCAAAAGATTGAATCAACCCATTTTTTCTGTTCAGTTGTCACATGGTTGATCTATTGGATAGATCTCGCATGCCACCTACCAAGAGCTTGTCTGATGTTGACTCCAGAAGGCTTTCCATCTTCATTGTGAATGTGTTAGCATATCACTCAGATGTTTTGGAAATACCACAAGGATAATGCGTAGGACTCATAAGATATAAACTTTCTTTCCACATTGTGTGAGACAGAGAGTCTTCATTGACAGTTTCCTATAGAGATTTATATGATGATCTCGTGGCTCTAGACTCAATTTGTTCATATTTGGTTCCTATATCGGAGACTAGGGAGAGGGTCTCCTTCTTCAATATCAACAATCTCTAAGAGAGAGTCGATAGATAATGTCGGTTCCCCGTGAGAATGAAACAAGTCCTTTTAAGAGGAACTTGAGTGGTTTGGGAAGTTGAAGTGCAGTGCGTCACTGGGTCCATGACATCTTGTCTTCAATACCGATGTTACCTTGGTAACCATCAGTAGCACATGAATTGAACCCGGTTTCTGCCCTAAGGTTGAATAATTGGAGGGCTGTTTATTTTCACCCTTTTCTCATTCAATTCTTTTTCATTCTTCAACCCCTTCAGTGCTTACCGAGACTTCATAACTAGAACCTTGTTGGGTTTACTCTAGTACTAGCTCAGTCCCATATCTCATAATTCTCCTTTTTTTCATCATACCTAAGGACTTTACACTATCTAGTGGATTGTCCCTGGGTAGATCCCTCCGATTCTGGCGGATCATGGGAACAAAAACCTAACCTAACCATCCTTATAACTCCATACATAAAGTAAATTTGGTCGGTCTTTTGGTATTGTTCATCAGCCATTGAAACCAATTGAAAACCATTTGAAAAACAATCCAGATACTCGTAATTTATTATCAAAGCATTTTGTACCTGAATCGTTTTTTGATATATTAGAAATAGAGCTCCCCCTCAACATGTGCATCATAATTATAAATGGTTTTAGCACATGGAGGCAAGAGGAAGAATTAACTTCTTAGATTACCATTTACTAAAAGATATCAACATCACTTCACTGATTAAGTCAATTAAATAAAGCATATTGGGGAATGATGAGGTTTTCAAACGTTTGCTCCCCCTCAATAAGTGCCTCGAAGTTTGAAAGAGTTTTGCACATATTAGGAAAAGACTGCACATTGAAATAAATTGATCACGTTTCAAATCTTTGTGGTTTAAGATAGATGCTCCCCCTCAACATGTGCATGCAAAATTTGAAATCGTTTGGCACATGTGGGAAGAAGAGCTTGTACAAAAATTTGATGCGCTCCCAAACAGTCAAGTTTTCTCACTCAAGCCGGCCACTTGTGAATGGCCGACCGTAAGAAACTTAAAACGGTTCAGGAACGAACTCAATGAAGATCTGAGGAGAATAGGGTTTCCCCGGGTCGTTATGTCCCAGCGAGCTATGCGATGGATTATCAAACGTAAAGTGATCGAGAAATTTGAACAGAAAAAGGGATCTGATAATGATTATAACTACAGAAAAGCCAACAAATTACAACGGCTTAAATGCAAATTAAAGGAAATTAAAAAGATAAAAAATATTAAATAAACGCTATCACTATTTGCAAAATGATGTTTTCGTTTTATGTTTTTACAAAACTGAAATTAAAAACTACGTGACGTACAAATAAAAAACGTGAAACTTACACAATATTAACCCTAAAAATATGAAAATGATATTTTTTCAAACCTAATGATAAAATAAAATATTTAGAAAAAGAAAATTATTTTTATAACTATTAAATTAATTATTATTAATTAAAAACTATTTTTAACTATTAAATAATAACCTAAAAGACAAGAAAATAGGAAATGAAGCTAGAAAAATAAAATTGTGACTTAGAAAAATCTAAAATATCAAAAGAGAATTTTCAAAACTATTTTTGGAATTTTTTGATTATTTTTCTATTTTCTAGGAATTAAAAACTATTTAAAACTAATTAAATTACTTAAAAATACAAATTTAACTAAGAAAAATCTAGAAAAATATTTTTTGTCTTTTTATATTTATCTTAACTTAAGAAAAATGAAAATTTATTTTTTTGAAACTTTTCTGAATTATTTGTATTAAATGCTATTTAAAAATGCTTAAAAACTAATTAAAATCAAGAAAAATAGTAAACTGACTTGGAAAAATCTGCAAATTTCAGGAAAACTCTAGAATTATATTTAGAATCTAGGAAAATTGGAAAAACAGATGGTTGTGTACAAGAAAAAGCAACTGCTATTGCAAGTGCTTATGAAATAAGCACTTCAAATAAGCAAATGAAAACCTAACACCACCCACTGATCACAGAAGCTTAAATAAGCTAGAAGAACTAAATTGCAACAAGTATAAACTGCTTTTAACCACTGGATTACAAGTTACAAAGATTTGGTGTATTTGGCTAATTAGCTAAAAACAGTTTTAAAGGTCCTACTTTATGCTTAAGCACAAGTTACAAATTAAGCTAAAAATGAAAAACACAAATTGGAACCTAAAGCAGACCTGGGTGAGACCTAGTAAACCAAATTCCAGACCTAGACAAGCTCTTGAGAGCTCTGTGGAAGGGTTGCAAATGACTGAGAAAACTCAGCTTATGCTGAGTATTTGAACAGGGCAACTAAGACCCAAAAGACAAGCTTGTTTGAAGCTTTTATAAAAATTGTAAAATTCTACAAAAATGACTATAAGAAATGAGACCAGCTTAACTTTTTAAAACAACAATTCTCACTGAATTTGGTCCAAGGATGAGTCCATGAAAATTCCTTCCATATGGGCTCAAAACTGATTTTGCCAATTTGACTTTTAAAGCAGTTGAGTGTAGTTGACTTTTATGAAGTTTGATCTTAATTTCTCAACTGAAAATGATGTTAAGTGATTAAATGAAGATACTGCAAGCTATGTTTATGACTTTTAAACACAAAACAAGTGATTTGATTTTCAAAAATCCAACAGTTAAGACAGTGAGACAAGTTTTGAGGAGTTTTGACTTTCAGTGATTGTAAGCACAAAAGTAAGACAGATATGAGTTAATTTGGAGTACACATGCATAAACCAAAAGGGCCTAACCCATGAACAAGCCTTTAGCTCAGTCAAACCAATAGATCCAAACACCCTTATAACCAACTGTTATGACTCAAAACTGATCCAAACACTTAACTAGCCCATGATACTGATCCAAATGAGTTTAATTACTCTAAATACAACTATTCAAACAGATTTTAACTACTTAAAACTACTAAAACAGATTAAGCTATGAAACTTAGAAAATCACTTACAAATGGGTCCTTAGCCACTATGGCTTGAAACATGTGCAACAGAGAACCACTATCCTAAATATCAACCCATATGAATCTAAATAAACCTATTTCCATGCTGCATCAACCCATTTCCATTTTAGCCCCCAGTTGACTTTTGTTGACCAGAATACAAAATGGCTTGAAACTTGACTTTAAGCTTACAAAAAGCTATTAAAAGCTTGTATAAACTTATTAGAACTGAGAAACAAGCTTATTGAAGCTTGGGTGTAAGAAATAAAAACTGAAACTTCCAACAGTGGTGTAAAAATTTGAAATGTGAATGATAACTTGAATGGGTACTTAAAAGTTGATAATACTGATACAATAACCTTACTTTGATACTTAGAAACAAAATATTTCAGATATTACATTAAATTAAAAGCTTTGAATTAAAAACGACATAAGTGAAAATAAAATAAACTACTAGCCTCTTTCTACCTCTTCTTTTCTCTCTTTATAATCCAAGAGCTTTCTCTCTCAACTCTGATTGAATCCCACTTGTTTCTCAGCCATTGGATGGCTTTAAATTGATCCTAGCCTTTGAATGAGATTTTAGCGCCAAATTGCTTTAACAACTGGAGAGGTTGAGTGAGGGGGGGGGGAAGTGCATTTAATGCGTATTGGATGGTAGCTGAGGTGGGGGGAACATGTTTGAGTGGAGGAGAGGAGGGGGGATGGGAGTTGGATTGTTGCAGGCAAAGCAGGTGGAGGGGGTGACTTTTTGGCGCGATGAGGTGTTTGACCAAGTGGTTTGACCGGGGTTAATAATAAAAGGGGGGGTCAAAATGGTTAAATGACAGGGGTCCAAGGCTATGGCAGGGTCCAAAATGGGTTTAAGGGGTTTAATACATAGGGACCTTTGTGTAATTTTCTGAAATTGAGGGACCTAATCTGCCATATTCACAAAGTTGTTCCAAGGGCTGAAAATGACAAGTTCCAAAAGTACAAGGACCAAAGCTGACATTTTCCAATTTCCAGGGACCAATTTTGCCAATTTTCAAAGTTGGAGGACCAAACTTGTAATTTTCTCAAACTTTTTATATTTTTCACCAAAGGACTAATTTTGACAACTTATGATTTTAAAAGGACCTTTGGTGATTTTTCTTTTGAAATTATGTGCTCAGGGACTGTTTTTGACAATTTTAGAAACTTGGGGGACTGAAACTGCCAATTATGCAAACTTTGCTAATTTTTCATCTGATTTTAAACATTTTGCATCTGAAACATATAAAATGCAATTTTGGAATATTTTCAGTATTTTGATGCATTTCTAAGCATTTTTAAACGCGGCGTTCAGTTTAACAAAAAATGATGAGTATTTACACACTCATCAATCCCCCACACTAAACTATTGCTAGTCCCTAGCAATCTTTTGAAAAAACTTAATGGATTTGAATCTCTTTACCAAAAGCCATTACTTCGGGAGTAGCCAAATGTTTTAGTTCAAGTAAGAACCATGGTAAGCAGATAACCATGTGATTTTGAGCAAACCACCGCTTCTAACGGATTTGATTTGTCTTTACAGAAAGCGTTTGCTCTACGGACTAGCCAACTCTTAGATAAATTATCAATATTATCTTTGGTGAGTCGATTACCAATTATGGTTTTCCACTGCCTTTACCACAAGCCATAAACTTGCGGGCTAGCCAACTCTTCACTTTTAGGATATGGTGAGCTGAATACCATACAATTTTGGGCAAATTGCAAGCCGTCAGCGGATTTGAGATATCTTTACCAAGAGCGTTTGCTCTGGATTAGCCAATCCTTTTGTTTATTAGACAAGATGCGGATGATAACCAAATGAGTAAGTGTAGAACACTTACTCCAAAAAAAATTTTGGCCAAAAGCGGGGGAATTGGTATAATTATATGATAAAATTCGTGAGAATCCCCACACTTAGAAATGAATATTGCCCTCAATATTCAAAGTACCTAAGCGGTTATGCGAAACAAAGAACGTAAAGGGAAATATTACGTCGGCCATTATTTAGAAAGAAGATTTTTTTTTTTTTTTTTTTTGGAAACACTTATATACACAACATGTGTGGGCAACCCCACACTAGGGTGGTAGAAAATAGAAAGAAGTCAGAAATATGGGTGAAGACCCATATGGCATACTCTCTTGTTTTTGATTACCGAGTCGCTAGCTTGACTCTACCCCGAATTAATTTGTTCATGGGGAAAGTAGCGTGGAAAACCATCTCGATCGGACTTTCGTTTCACAATGTTAATAAACATATGAACATCAGAAAGTTCCACAGACGAGATATAACCGCGGTATTGTTTAATAGTAGAAACTATAAAGGATGATACCGGGGTCAAAGATGGTGTCCTCATTCCCCGAAAGAGAAAAGGGAAAGAGCAACCACACCATCTGTGAAGAATGGAATAAAGACGTACATGAGAATGCAAGTCCATTCCTCGTCAGAGAGAAGCAAATCACCAGTTTTGACATCTTTAAGTTTAAACTTGAAGCTTAGATGGTGATTGTCAAGAAGATGTCCGGGAGGGAGGGTGGGAAACGCTTCAATCAAGATTTTCCAAAAGGATGTCTCCCTCCGGATCAAGGTAAGTGTTATCAATTCCTGTTGGAATTGACTCATCACTAAGAAAGGCATCGACTTCATTTCAAAAGTTGTCATCTTCCTCATCGAGATGAGAAAGGGATGGAAGATCTCGGAATAAGACGGAAGATGATGGATCATTTCTGAGCAATTCATCAATGGGAAGAATGTCTCCCATTGGATCACAAACATCATCATCCAACTCGATGAAACCAAGAGAGTTTGGTTTCATCCACAATTTAACAAACTCGATGCGACAAACTAATTCCGGAGGTGGGACAAGTGGTGTGCTCTTAGAGCTAGCAATTTCCACCACTTCCGATGAAGTCTCCAATTCTAGATCATCATCATCATCAAGAACACTCTTGACTTCCCTCGTACAGCTTTCAAACCATTTGTTTGAACCAGGGGTAATTTTCAAAGCTTTGAGCTCACGCTTTTTGGTGACTCGTCTTAACCGTGAAATTTGAGAGTGTTGCATTGAATCTTCCAGATCTTTGATCAATTGTGGCAACACTCTGTTTATACAGAGGTTTGGAGTTCTGGTTGATATTCAATGTGAGCTCTTCGTTGTCAACCCGTATGGTCAACTCTTCAACAAACACATCAATCGAGCACAACTCGTTCTCAAGAAAGCTCTCCTGATGGGAACTCTAGGATCCGCATCGAAGTCTACTACAACAAAGTCAGTAGGAAAGTGAAACTTTCCCACTTTCATTACGACATCCTTGGCTATCCCAAGTGGACGAAGTTACTGGTATGGTCCGCTAGCTCGAGTGTCATACAAGTGGATGAAAGTTTAGGAAGAGACAATTTCTTCCATACTGAGAGTGGCATGAGGTTAATGCTAGCGCCAAGATCGCCCAAGGCGGAGCATTGAACCATCCCCAAGAAATCACACGGAATTAGAAATCTGCCAGGGTCTTCAAGCTTTTTGGGAAGCTTCTTGAGAATGATGGCCGCGAGCATTGCTCATTGAGAGGAGTTTTAGCCATCTCAGATGGCTTATCTTTGTTGGTGAGTAAGCCTTTAAGCGTGGATGCAAATTTAGGCATTAGAACGAGCGCATCAACGAAGCTTATATCAAAGTGAAGCTCATTGAAGATTTGGAAAAATTTTTCCATTTGCTCTTGGTTTTTGTCTTTGAGCTTCTCATCATTCATTCTTGATGGGTGGAAGTCGACTAGACTTTTGGGCCGGATGGAAGTATTTTCGGGCTCTAATTTTTCTTCTGAACTTCGGGTTCCGGACTTAAAGCTTGGACTACCGAAGGTGGGACGTGTGCAGTACTTTGTGGGCTTGAGAATTGCACCTTGTCCGTTGTATCCTTGGTAACTTGACTCATTGCCACAGAGGAGGGGGGAATTGGAGTCGAAGGTCCATTGTGCTTTGTCTTGCCACCGCAGTGGTGACGGCTTTCAACTCGCATTGATTGGGAATAGTATTGGTTGGGAGTCCTCCAGAAGATGATGAAGCTTTGTTCATATTCATGTTCATGAAACTGCTCATCATATTCTTTAACTCATTTGTCTGCCGAGACATTGTGGTATCAATTTCCTTTTTAAGCTCAACTCTCATGTTATTGATCTGAGTTTGCATTGATCGTATGCTTGTCTCAGTCATTTTTATGAAGTCATTTGGCATGGGAGCTGGAGAAGGTTGTTGATAACTTTGATGATTAGGAGCTTGATAAGGTTGGTTGAAATTGTTCCGGTTTTGATTGAAATTTTGAGAGTTATTAAAATTTTGTCCTTGATTCGGAACAAAGCGATTTTGATTGCCATGGTTTTGCACAGGAGGAAAACCAGGTGGTGTCATACCGCTAGGTGCACGGTAGTGAGGATCAGCCTGTGGTCGGTATTGATTGTGGTTTACCAAGCTACGAGCTTGGTAAAAGGAAGCAGCGGTTGCTTGACAATCATAATACGCATGTGGACCACTACAAGTTTCACACACCTTGTTACGGCTTTGACTGTAGTTCGGCTTATGAATTTCGCTTTTGATTTCCTTTACATCTTTTATCATACAACGGATGGCATCCGTTAGAGCTATCGGAGCGCTAACTCGAAGAGTTACTGGATGAAGAAGCAGGAGGGTTAGGAGTATTGACTTTGTTGCGAGAAATAGGAACTTTTGATTTTTGCTCGCAAATCTCAATCACATCTTTAGGTCTACGATTCAAGATATTGCCGCCTGCGGCTGCATTCAAGGAATCTTGATCATCACCGTTCAACCCATTGTAAAAGATATTGACTTGTTGAAGCTCCGTGAATTCATGATGGGGCATTTCCTGAGGAGATCTTTGAATCTCTCCCATGCCTCTCCAAAGTTTTCATCGAAATTTTGACGAAATCCAGAAATTTCATTTTTAAGATTAGTCGTCTTTGATGGAGGGAAGAAATAATTAACAAACTTTTGAACAAGATCCTCCCAAGTTTCGATAGATCGAGGGGGTTCTTTTTCCAACCAAATCCGGGCGTCCCTCAAGTGAGACTGGAAAAGCATCAACTTGATCACTTTTTGTGGTACATCCTTGAAATTGATAGTTGAAGTCAACTTGTTAAACCAACGGATGTGTGCATACGGGTCTTCACGATCAAACCCGTGGAATTGATTTGTAGACACAAGTTGGATCAAATGTGTCTTCAATTCGAAGTGATCAGAATTGATTACTGGTAAAACAATGGCATCTCCATAACCCTCGGTGGGTGCCGGAGCATTTCGCCATAGTATCGTTGCCATATTGTTGCTAGGAATAGTACGAATCTCGGGTTCGACTATTTGGGCAGCACGTCTACGAGAACGTCTTCTTGGAATTTTTGCTAGATCACGCAAAGGATTCAATGATCTAGAAGAACGAGTGCGCATGCACTAGAGTTAACTCTAAGGGATCTCAGAGCTAAGGAAGGGAATTATGAAATTGGGGAAAGAAGATTATTTTTGAGTTTTATGGTTATACATATATAGAGAAACAAAAGAAAAATATTTTTGTATTTTATATGTTTTGAGATGTTTTTGGGTTTTTTGGATTTTTATTAGAAAATATGGATAGATATATATATGGATGGTATGAACAAAGAGTGAGGATTCAAATCACTAATCTGCTAGACGGAAGATAATCAACACAGCTCCCCGGCAGCGGCGCCAAAAATTTGATGCGCTCCCAAACAGTCAAGTTTTCTCACTCAAGCCGGCCACTTGTGAATGGCCGACCGTAAGAAACTTAAAACGGTTCAGGAACGAACTCAATGAAGATCTGAGGAGAATAGGGTTTCCCCGGGTCGTTATGTCCCAGCGAGCTATGCGATGGATTATCAAACGTAAAGTGATCGAGAAATTTGAACAGAAAAAGGGATCTGATAATGATTATAACTACAGAAAAGCCAACAAATTACAACGGCTTAAATGCAAATTAAAGGAAATTAAAAAGATAAAAAATATTAAATAAACGCTATCACTATTTGCAAAATGATGTTTTCGTTTTATGTTTTTACAAAACTGAAATTAAAAACTACGTGACGTACAAATAAAAAACGTGAAACTTACACAATATTAACCCTAAAAATATGAAAATGATATTTTTTCAAACCTAATGATAAAATAAAATATTTAGAAAAAGAAAATTATTTTTATAACTATTAAATTAATTATTATTAATTAAAAACTATTTTTAACTATTAAATAATAACCTAAAAGACAAGAAAATAGGAAATGAAGCTAGAAAAATAAAATTGTGACTTAGAAAAATCTAAAATATCAAAAGAGAATTTTGAAAACTATTTTTGGAATTTTCTGATTATTTTTCTATTTTCTAGGAATTAAAAACTATTTAAAACTAATTAAATTACTTAAAAATACAAATTTAACTAAGAAAAATCTAGAAAAATATTTTTTTGTCTTTTTATATTTATCTTAACTTAAGAAAAATGAAAAATTATTTTTTTTGAAACTTTTCTGAATTTTTTGTATTAAATGCTATTTAAAAATGCTTAAAAACTAATTAAAATCAAGAAAAATAGTAAACTGACTTGGAAAAATCTGCAAATTTCAGGAAAACTCTAGAATTATATTTAGAATCTAGGAAAATTGGAAAAACAGATGGTTGTGTACAAGAAAAAGCAACTGCTATTGCAAGTGCTTATGAAATAAGCACTTCAAATAAGCAAATGAAAACCTAACACCACCCACTGATCACAGAAGCTTAAATAAGCTAGAAGAACTAAATTGCAACAAGTATAAACTGCTTTTAACCACTGGATTACAAGTTACAAAGATTTGGTGTATTTGGCTAATTAGCTAAAAACAGTTTTAAAGGTCCTACTTTATGCTTAAGCACAAGTTACAAATTAAGCTAAAAATGAAAAACACAAATTGGAACCTAAAGCAGACCTGGGTGAGACCTAGTAAACCAAATTCCAGACCTAGACAAGCTCTTGAGAGCTCTGTGGAAGGGCTGCAAATGACTGAGAAAACTCAGCTTATGCTGAGTATTTGAACAGGGCAACTAAGACCCAAAAGACAAGCTTGTTTGAAGCTTTTATAAAAATTGTAAAATTCTACAAAAATGACTATAAGAAATGAGACCAGCTTAAGTTTTTAAAACAACAATTCTCACTGAATTTGGTCCAAGGATGAGTCCATGAAAATTCCTTCCATATGGGCTCAAAACTGATTTTGCCAATTTGACTTTTAAAGCAGTTGAGTGTAGTTGACTTTTATGAAGTTTGATCTTAATTTCTCAACTGAAAATGATGTTAAGTGATTAAATGAAGATACTGCAAGCTATGTTTATGACTTTTAAACACAAAACAAGTGATTTGATTTTCAAAAATCCAACAGTTAAGACAGTGAGACAAGTTTTGAGGAGTTTTGACTTTCGTGATTGTAGCACAAAAGTAAGACAGATATGAGTTAATTTGGAGTACACAAGCATAAACCAAAAGGGCCTAACCCATGAACAAGCCTTTAGCTCAGTCAAACCAATAGATCCAAACACCCTTATAACCAACTGTTATGACTCAAAACTGATCCAAACACTTAACTAGCCCATGATACTGATCCAAATGAGTTTAATTACTCTAAATACAACTATTCAAACAGATTTTAACTACTTAAAACTACTAAAACAGATTAAGCTATGAAACTTAGAAAATCACTTACAAATGGGTCCTTAGCCACTATGGCTTGAAACATGTGCAACAGAGAACCACTATCCTAAATATCAACCCATATGAATCTAAATAAACCTATTTCCATGCTGCATCAACCCATTTCCAACTCCATTTCCATTTTAGCCCCCAGTTGACTTTTGTTGACCAGAATACAAAATGGCTTGAAACTTGACTTTAAGCTTACAAAAAGCTATTAAAAGCTTGTATAAACTTATTAGAACTGAGAAACAAGCTTATTGAAGCTTGGGTGTAAGAAATAAAAACTGAAACTTCCAACAGTGGTGTAAAAATTTGAAATGTGAATGATAACTTGAATGGGTACTTAAAAGTTGATAATACTGATACAATAACCTTACTTTGATACTTAGAAACAAAATATTTCAGATATTACATTAAATTAAAAGCTTTGAATTAAAAACGACATAAGTGAAAATAAAATAAACTACTAGCCTCTTTCTACTCTTCCTTCTTCTCTCTTTTATAATCCAAGAGCTTTCTCTCTCATCTCTGATTGATTCCCACTTGTTTCTCAGCCATTGGATGGCTTTAAATTGATCCTAGCCTTTGAATGAGATTTTAGCGCCAAATTGCTTTAACAACTGGAGAGGTTGAGTGAGGGGGGGGGGAAGTGCATTTAATGCGTATTGGATGGTAGCTGAGGTGGGGGGAACATGTTTGAGTGGAGGAGAGGAGGGGGGATGGGAGTTGGATTGTTGCAGGCAAAGCAGGTGGAGGGGGTGACTTTTTGGCGCGATGAGGTGTTTGACCAAGTGGTTTGACCGGGGTTAATAATAAAAGGGGGGGGTCAAAATGGTTAAATGACAGGGGTCCAAGGCTATGGCAGGGTCCAAATTGGGTATAAGGGGTTTAATACATAGGGACCTTTGTGTAATTTTCTGAAATTGAGGGACCTAATCTGCCATATTCACAAAGTTGTTCAAAGGGCTGAAAATGACAAGTTCCAAAAGTACAAGGACCAAAGCTGACATTTTCCAATTTCCAGGGACCAATTTTGCCAATTTTCAAAGTTGGAGGACCAAACTTGTAATTTTCTCAAACTTTTGACATTTTTCACCAAAGGACTAATTTTGACAAGTTTTGATTTTAAAAGGACCTTTGGTGATTTTTCTTTTGAAATTATGTGCTCAGGGACTGTTTTTGACAATTTTAGAAACTTGGGGGACTGAAACTGCCAATTATGCAAACTTTGCTCATTTTTCATCTGATTTTAAACATTTTGCATCTGAAACATATAAAATGCAATTTTGGAATATTTTCAGTATTTTGATGCATTTCTGAGCATTTTTAAACGTTTTGCAGTTCAGATTTAACCAAAAATGATGAGTATTTACACACTCATCAATCCTTATAAAACCATTTACCGAATTATCAGTTTAAATCCAATTTAAATCACAAATTCTCCCCCGATCACAATTATCAAGTCATTTGAGATTTGTGATCTCTGTAGATTTAAATTGATTTTGAAAGCTTTTGAGGAGAATTGTGACTTGTTTATGAAAACATTTAACCGATAAGAATTAAATTTTCAGACTTTAAACTCCATTGTTTAAGCTTGCATTAGTATCTTTTGAAAACATAACATTAGCAAAGGTTATGAGTCAACTGTATAAAACATTGTTCTTTTTGATTATCCCATAATAAACCTTGCTCATTAACGTTTCCAATTGTTTTAAAAAATGACCTTTCAAAATAACCTTTTTAATTCGAATAAAATCATTCTCCCCCTCAATCAATGACACACGTTGTTGATTGAGAGATAGCGATTTTGATAGATGATAAGCACATATGATTTACACGAATAATATAGTGCGAGGTATTTTCAAAACAATTTAGTTTTCAGAAGAATCATTAGAATCATTTGCTATAAGAATCAGAGCATGAGATTGAAAAATAAGATAAAGCATGGCTCTGTTCTTTACTTTTAAAACGGGTTACTGCCTGAAATGACAATAAACTCCCATTTTTCTCCATCTCGTTTTTTTTTTTAAATTCGAACTTCATCTAAAGACCCGTGCCATTCTTTGAGTGACAACTCAAAGTCCGTAGATGTCATCGAACCAAGAAAAGCATGACAAAAAGATAATATTTTTGGAATTTTTCAAGATTTTCTAATTTTTATGGATTTTCAAAAGTTTTACATTTTTTTTTTTTTTGGTTGGTTTTATATTTTTGTATTTTGTTTTTGAAAAACTATTTACAAGAAATAGATGAAGGAAAACCTTTTACTCCTCTTCTTCCTCTTGAAGACGTTTGAGTGTTTCCGGTTGTAGGCTTTTTAGACCAAGTCGTGGAAGGATAAACTCAAAACGTTCCCTAGGAAGAGCTTTGGTGAAGATGTCTGCTAACTGATATTCAGTCCTCACAAAATAGAGTTCCACCACACCTTTTTCCACTTGTTCCCTGATGAAATAATGTCGAATGTCGATATGCTTTGCTCTTGAGTGTTGTACGTTGTTGCATGAGAGAGCAATAGCACTTTTATTATCACAGTACAGAGGGATTTTGTTGAATTCAAAGTCATAGTCAGTTAGTTGAGATCTCATCCATAGGATTTGAGCACAACAGGTTGACATGGCTATGTATTCAGCCTCTGTAGAGGAAATAGAAGTACTCGTTTGCTTCTTTGAAGACCAGCTCACAAGCTTATCACCCAAAAACTGAGCACCTCCAGACGTGCCGGCGTGTATCTTGACACCCTGCATGATCGCATCTGCATATGCTGTTAGTGACATGCCGGTGTCCTTCGGGTACCAAAGTCCCATGTTGATGGTTCCTTGGAGGTACCGAAAGACCCGTTTAACCGCTTCAAGGTGCTTTTGGTAGGCTTAGCACGGTATCTAGCATACATGCATACAAACAGAATATCGGGTCTATCGGCTGCGAGGTACATCAGGGATCCAATCATACTACGATATTTCGTTTGGTCTATCATGATCCCTGAGTGGTCCTCATCCAGTTTAGTACGCTCAATCATGGGAGTGTCAACGGGGTCACTAGAATCAAATCCAAATTCCTTTAAAATCTCATTTGCATATTTAGATTGATTTATAAAAATGCCTCCGGGACTTTGTGAAATTTGTAATCCCAAGAAAAATGACATTTGTCCCATCATTGACATTTGAAATTTGGAACCCATTTCATTTGAAAAGCGATCACATTCATTGGGGTCAGTCGAGGCAAAGATGATATCATCAACATAAATTTGAACGTGAATTAAATGTTTGCCTGACTTCCTGGTGAACAATGTTGGATCAACTGCTCCTTTGCTGAATCCAGTAGATAGAAGAAACTTTGATAGCGTATCATACCATGCCCTTGGAGCTTGTTTCAAGCCGTAAAGGGCCTTCTTCAAACGATAGACATGAGTAGGATGCTCTGGATTCACAAAACCTTCCGGTTAGCTGACGTATACGACTTCTTTAAGATCTCCATTAAGAAAAGCCGTCTTTACATCCATCTGATAGACAATCATATTCTTACTTGCAGCATTAGCCAGGAAGATTCTGATTGCCTCGATGCGTGCCACAGGAGCAAATGATTCTTCAAAGTCAATACCTTCCTCCTGACGGTATCCTTTTGCAACCAATCTAGCCTTGTTCTTTAGTACATCACCATGCTCATCAAGATTCACTTTGAAGATCCACTTTAGAGCAATGATCATAGCACAATCTGGAGCAGGTACTAATTCCCATACATCAAGTCGATCAAACTCATGAATTTCTTCTTGCATGGCATTGAACCAGCTGTCTTCATTCATATCAGTTTTAACATCTTTTGGTTCGACCTTAGAGAGTACGGAGTTAAAGAAGCACCATAAGGCATCGGTTGCAAGTTGTTTCCGTGTTGATACTGGACGAGAGGGGTTTCCAATGATGTTGTCCAATGGATGATTATGTGTCCATTTCCTGAGGTGTTCATGTGGTTGTTGTTGAGGAACTAAAGTAGCCGAGTCGATTTCTCCTGATGAAGATGGTTCTGATGATGATTCAGGAGCAAATATGTTTTCAAACGGAGCATCTTCAGGAGTAGCAAAGGGATTTTCTCCATCATTGGTGCCAGAAACTATTCCATGATGTACATTCGAAGATTGATGATTTGTTGATGAGACAGAGTGGTCAGCAGCAGGCGCTTCTTGACTTAATGATATTGAAACTGAAGGGTTGACTTCATTCACAGGGATAGGAGCAGCCTCTATTGTGGGAATTGATAGATCATTGGCACATGGCTCATAATGTTCATCAAACATAGGATCAAACAGTTTCTTCAAGTCATCTTCTGAAGGAGGCACATACGGAGTTGCTGGCGAGGAGTCGAAAACAAGAGTAGAACTGATAGGACTACATGATGATGCGGGTTCAGAACTGGGATGTCCTGGAGCCATTGGACCGGTCTGCTCATCAAATGTAACGTGAATTGTTTCCATTATATTTCGGGTTCTTTTATTGTAGATTCGATATCCCTTTTTGTTTGGTACGTATCCTACAAATACTCCAATGTCCGCATTAGCCTTAAGTTTGCCTAAGTCTTGGCCCTCATTAGTTGGATAACACAATGCACCAAACACACGAAGGAATGAAAGATTAGGTTTTCTGTTGTGGACAAGTTCATATGGAGTTTTTCCATGAACAGTGTGAATCAGGGATCGATTTTGTGTGTAGCATGCAGTGGCAATGGCTTCAGCCCAGAGAAACATTGGAACCTTTGAGTAAATCAACATTGTTCTTGCGGCTTTCACAAGAGTTCGATTTCGTCTTTCAACTACACCGTTCTGTTGAGGAGTTCGTGGAACACTTCTTTGATGACTGATTCCAACACTTTCATAAAAATCACTAAGCTGTTTGTTAACAAACTCATTCCATTGTCCGCTCGAGATGATTCGACAGCTTTGTTAAGTCGAACCTGCAGCTGTTTGATGAGTTTGATGATGATATCCGGAGTTTCATCCTTTGTCCTTAAGAACTTGACCCAAGTGAATCTAGAGTAATCATCAACCACAACTAACACATATTTCTTCCCAAAGATATTCTCAGACTCTCATTGGTCCACATAAATCCATGTGAATTGTATGAAGAACTTCTGAGAATGAGTTTGTAGGTTTGGGTTTATGGGCATACTTCTTGCTTTTTCCCAATTGGCATGTTGAACAAAGATGATCATTTTCATACTTTAGTCTAGGTAAACCTACAACTAAGTCCTTTCTAGAGAGATCATTGATGGTACCGAAGTTCAAGTGATTGAGACGACGATGCCATAACCATGACTTTGTTTTGAAGCCTTTGACAACAAGCAAATTGGAGAAGACTTTATCATATCTTCGATAGAGATGGTGTATAGATTTGAACCACGTGTTCCTCTTAAAAGTTCCTTACCATCAAGTTCTCTAACGAAACAAGTATGTTTTCGAAGGCTACTTCTAGATCGAATCACGAATTGACCAACAGAGAACAGGTTATGACCAAGACCTTCCACATAATATACCCGGATATAACACTTTCACCAACAACATAATCTCCATAACCCATAATTGCACCGAAATGATCGTTCCCGAATCTAACTATCCCGATGAATTTGCTCATGAAGTTCATGAGCGCGACCGTCTCCGGTCATATTCTTGGAACGGCGAGTCCGTGTACCACGAACGATTTGAACGATCTGCAGTTGAACACAGACAAGAATGAATAATTGGATAATTGGGAACCCCATGCAATAATGGGTTCCACTTGGTTAGTTACAGTGATTGGAACACCCACACCAGGAATAGAAACATCCATATCAGAAATAGAAGCAATGGAATCATTAGGAATATATGCAATGCTGGTGTCCGTATTTAACCTATTCAAAGTATGTTCACTTCTTAAAGGAATAGTTCTACCAGTAGGCATCCATTTTCTAGTGGGCATTGTCTTAGCAGATTGAGGACAAAACTGATTAGCCTTTTGACCAAAAGGTATCCATCGATATCCTATCTTACTAAATGTTCTTCCTGTGGGTTTCCACTGTTTTCTAACTTTCTTTCGTCTTTGCCTTTTAGCCTTCTTAGCATGATTTTTTGCATTAACAATTTTCACTGGACAATTGACAGCATTAGACAAAACATTCACACCACATTCATGACTAGCAACAGAATTCAAGCAGACATCATTACATGGTTTGCAGATAGTATCAGAATTCGAATTAATTACAGTACTCATATGGCTAATACTAGAATCAACACGATTCATTTTATTCAACTCAAACTTAAAGTTCCTAGGTTGGTCTTCTACTCTCTTCCAATGCACATTCTTAGCTTGCGAGGTCCTATCTTGCTTGGTATTGCCTGGAGGCTTTGACCTGCTTGCTTTAATGTCACTGGTTACTCATGTAGAGGGAATTATGGGAACGTTAGTCGGTTGATCTACCTTTTGCATTCCTGAACTAGATGTGCAAGGATCTGAACTACTAGAAGGCACATTAGTGTTCACTTTCTTAAAATTGAGTATGGAATGGTTTGTATGCTTGGCACTAGGCATAGAGCAAGGCATCACAGCTTTACCTTTCGCACCTAAGGATTTAGGACATGTTGTAATTAAACATTCTAGCAGCTCCTGAGATCGTTTGGCCTGAATGCAAGCAAACCTAATTTCTTTATCAAGAAGCTTATTTATGAAATCCTCTTCCACAATCTCACGGAGACATTCTAGACTATCCTTGAGGTGAGCACAATAGTTATTAAACACAAGTTCATTATTCCTAAGATGAGGAGGAATGTATTTAACAGTCACAGTATATTTTCAGTCAGAGGATGACTTTGAAGCTACATTCTCATTAAAAACAAGTGGCAGTTTCCCTCTTTCCTGACCCCTCAGATTCTCAATTTCCTTTTGTAAAGAAGTTAATTTTTCGTTGTTTTTGTCACGAGTGACTTTAATTGAATCATATAACTCTTTAAAGTGTCGTTTAACTTTTTTATTTTCTTCCAGAAAACTTTCATTTTCTTTTTGTAAAACATTAACTAAGTTTTGAAGATGAAAAGTTTGAGAATACTGAGAATCTAAAGGAGGAGGCATTTGGGAACCAGTCACATTGTTCTTTTCACCCTTTAATTGAGAAATCTGGGCTTTCAACTTTCTGATTGTGTTACAATGAGCTTGAATCTGTTCATCACGTTTGTTTATCTGAAAAACTGCATCAAACTCAGGAACATTTTAGGATGTCTTGATGTTTGAGGTTTTGACATTTTCTTTAAGGTGTTGATATTTTAATTGCAAATCAAAATGTTCAACTTCTAGTTTAGAAAGATGTTTTACCAAATTTTCATGATCATCCTGATCAATTTTCTCATTTAGTTATGAGTTTTTGTTTTCATGCTCAATGACACGATCATGAGAAACTTTTAATGCAACAGTTAATTCATGAAATCGAGAAGTAGTAATTGAATGCTTTGTAACAGTATAAAACACATCTTGAGCAATACAACTCGAAATCAAGTTCTCATTTAATATATGCAAGTTTTTTCTTTCAACCTCATTATATTTGAGTTCCTGTTCATACTCATTGACCTCAACAATCATAGCATCAAATTCCTTTTCCATTTCTTTAATGTCAGAATTTATTCCTTTTTGAAGACTCTCAAATTGACCTTTTAATTGTTTAAAGAAAGGCATGACCTCAGTTAAATAACATTTCTTAGTTTGTTCAAAACCCCTTTCCCCCTCAGTTATCCCTGTAGGTGTAATTATCTTCTTACAAGTTTTCTCAAAATCAACAAACAGCTGATAAACAACATACAGGCTGATTAAGGTCTTGCTATTAGTGGCAATAGATCTAGGAACTAAGTGCATTGGTGTATTAGGAGGATACACAGTTGCCTTAGGTAATTTCCTACAAGGGGAATTCATTTCAACAAAGTTTTCAGCTTTCTGCATTTCCATATCCTTTTTCCAAAAAATCTGTTCTGGGGTTAATTGAGTTTGAGGCTTGAACTTGTTTAAGGAGATCCAATTTTCCTTGGTGTAATCATGGGGTTTTATCGTTATGTTTTTCTCTTTACATGCAGGATCTTCTAGCTTTTTATTCATTTTCTCCCTAGTGACTTCATCTAATTTCTTATCTTCCTCAGTGCACTCAACGCAACTAGGTTTCTGCCTAGGCTTAAGGATTTCATTACCATCATAAAGTACCTTATTAGCAACTCTAGCCTTTTTGATGACCTCAGGATTTGGTTCCTCTACAATGGGAATGCTATGCTTATCGTTTAAGACTCTATGCTTAGTGATCAAGTGAGCAGTTTGAATGGTATTTCCTTGTACGTACAACTTATTTTCCAGCTTTTTTTTCAAATTTTTTAGATTGGAAAAATCATTCAAAAGTTTTGATTCCTTAGCATTGAATTCTTGCTTAAGCATTTTAACATTTTCTTGAAGTTCTTGTTTTTGCTTAGCAGTTTTAGAAAGCTTTTCTTGTAAGGAGTTTAACTCTTTTTTTAAGATTTCTTCTCTAAAATTACTTTTTCGAATAATTGTACGCATTTGGTCATCCATTTCCTGCTCACATGTGGTTAACTCAAACTTGGCACGCTGTTCATAAATATCAACTTGTTCTTTATAGGCATTCAGTTCAGAGATAATAGAATCATCAGGGGTACATGCAGTGTATTCATCAAACCCACATTCATCATTAACTGCAGAAGATGCATTACTTGGTACAACCTCACTTTCACTTTGCTTCACATATTGATCATATGGGACAATATTGTTATTTCCCTCATTATCAATATCTGATTCATAAGTTTCAAGAGATTGTACTTTATTATGCATCTTTTGCTCATCAACTTCATCATATAGTTTTAATACCTCTGAGATGATTGATTCTTTGGATGGACTAGCTTGCTGTGATGATGAGACCTTAGGAGAGACCATTGGAGAAATGCTAGCCATGAAAATTGTTTGTGCAGTAGGTTCATCATCAACGTCAGAGTCGTATGCATCACAGTCAGCGACTTGGAAGGTATTCTGATGATTGTGACCTAACTCCTGAATTGGCTGCTCATCCACATCTGCATCATAGGTCTTGGCATTCCCTTCAGCAAGAAACAATAACTCCTCTTCATCCAAAGCTGCTCCATTATCCTGATCTTGCATGAGCAACATCTTATCCCTGAAGTACTCTGCATTCTGAGGGCATTTTGGCGATGTGCAGTTCCTTGCAATGTGTCCCTCACCTCCATAGTTGTAGCACTTAATCGGCTTTGCTTGTCCCTAATTTCCATTCCTTCCCCTATTCAGATTTGCCACATATCCTCTACCAACTCCACCTCTTCCTTGTTCGTACTTCGTACTGCCTTTCTTGAACTGGCTGCACCATAACCTTCCCATATCTGACAGTGGCTTGATTGTGTGGATTAGATGCTGTTCTGAGGTTGTTGTTGGTGTGTGGGAGAGAGTTCATATTTTGACTACATGAGAGCCAGTTGATTAATGAAGTTTCCCACGGCTGCATCAGCATCAGCTTGTTTGAACATTGGATCAGGAATGAGTTTGTGATTACCATTACCCATGGGTATAACTAGAGAAGCTTTGGTGGTAATTCCAACATTGGTGTAGAAAGCTGCAGAATCATTTGAAGAGCTTGATTCCCCCTGAGCTTTGAACTGATCAAGAATCCTTTTTTCAAACATAGCATGCCTCTCATTCTGAAGAAGGAAAGCATAAAGTTGCTCATAGTTGGTGTTCTTCAATCCTTTAGTTAGCTTCACAGATGTAACAAACTTGTGCCATTCGGGATTCATGTTGTTCACAAACTTTGAGTTCAGTTGAATATTTGGCATAGTCATCTTGATATTCCTCATATCATTCACCAGCTTGTGGAATCTCACATAGTACTCATAGACACTCTCATCAGGTTTCATCTTGAAGTACTCAAATTCATCATACAGCTGTGATTCTCTGTCTTCCTTGGTTAATTCAGAGCCTTAGAGAAGCATCTTGAAATTATCCCATACAGCCTTTGCTTCAGTGTTGTGATTGATGAGTTTGTAGATGTCTTTTGGAAGACCTTGAAGTATAATGTTTGAAGCCCTAATATTAGCATCGAATCTCTTTTTCTCCTTATCATTGAGCTCATGATACATCTTTGGTCTGTCCATTCCAAATATCATTGTTCCATCAGCAGCAGTGTCAATTATGTCTCTTGTAGTCTCTATCTGGTAAGGTCCTTCATCAATTGACTTGAGAATGTTGACTCAGTTTTCTTTCCCCAAATAGTATAATCGGATTCATTGAGCCCATGAGTCATAATCAGTTCTGTCAAGCATGGGTGGACGAGTATCGATCCAAACTGCTTGAATGTCCTCAGCTGCAGAAGAAACGATAGTTGGTACACTGTTTGACATGATTACAAGTTCTACGGGATTTTACTATTCTTTGATTAAACCGGGAAATTGATTCTTTCACGGGATTTTACTAAACCAAAAGAACAACCGTAAGAATGTATCACGAAGAAGTAACAAGTCTCAATAGACAAGTAGCTAAACACTCAACTCGCTTAGTTATCAACTCGCTAAACAACCAACTCGCTCAAAGAAACAAGTCGCTTAAGGAATCAACTCGCTAAATAGCCAAGTCGCATTAGTATCAACTCGCAAGACAATCAACTCGCTTATTGAATCAAGTTGCTAAATAGCCAACTCGCTTTAGTATCAACACGCAACACAATCAACTCGCTTAATGAAACAAGTCGCTTTAAGAATCAACTCGCTTAATAGCAAGTCGCGAACAAACACAACTCGCTTAACCACCAAGTAACAACTCGCATATAACAACTCGCTAAACAGCCAAGTCGCATATAACAACTCGCATCCAGTAATAAAGCAACTCGCTTCGAAGAAATATATGTTCGAGACTCAACTCGCTTTGTACAAAGTTCAAAAATAACCACTTTATCAATCAAAAACAACCAAACCACAGTGATTTAAGCCTTCCAATTCAAAACTTAAACACATATGATGATCCTAAACACAAAAGTACAAGCAAAATTCAAACTTTAATACTAGAATTTGTCCAAATGAATCAAACTCTTCTAAACACTTAATACCCCAAAAGCCTTATGAAATCCACCAAAACAAAGAGCATGAAAGATGAGTGATCAAACCATGGCTCTTGATACCAATTGTAAGATATTGGATTTCACAAACACACTAAACCATAATCACAAGAGGCGTTCAAGTAGTTTAGAGAGAGAGAGAGAGTTCTAGAGAGAGAAAAAGAAGAGAGTTGGGAACTATGTGAAACAAAGAAAAAATGGTATTGAAGCTCCAACCCTCTACCTTGGGAGGTAGAGGGTATTTATAGTGTCTTACAAATAAACGCCACCAACGGGCTGTGGATCAGGCATACAGTGGGTAAAGACCCGTCCGTCCTCCACGGTGTTACTTAACAAGCTACTTAATAACATAACATGACTATGACTACGAGCTTTCTAATGAATACATATACTTGAGGTGACCGACTCTTTAACGACTGAATTATCTAATTCCTAACATCTTTTGTCTGAAAGCAAAAAATTTATGCAAAAGTATCATCAAATCCGATGATAAACAATCTCATTAATTAAAAATTAAAAAAAAATAAGAATGAATTAAAAAAAAGGACGGTAAGCCCTCGTGTTGCTGCGGGGCAGCCGTGTGTATGTTTATAAGAATTATTGCAATCATTTATTTTTCATGAACTCTTTAATAACCACATTGTTACAGGGTTCATTAAATCATTGTTGATGGCAAATAAGATCATGTATCAACTACACTAATCACATTCAAATATGACAATCAAACCGTCATCAGTGCTAGTCGCTTACTCGATAACGCTAACTTTACTATTTCCAACTCTTGAACATAGTTACAGTACATGGTATACACAAAATCAAAGCATTTTTTACCCATTAAAGACAAAACTAACATGTGAAAAGAAACTCGTGTTACATGTTTTTTACAGCTATCAGTTACAAACTTAAAGGGTCATTGCATACAAAAAGTTTATATCTCTAGTGAAATATTGGTTCCAGAATCTGAAATACCTTTTTAACAAAATAAGAATTAATAGGAACTATGATTGAAATTCAGTAAAGAGGAACCCGATTAAGTGATACCTATAGAAAAAAAGGAGCCCGATTAAGAGAATGTAACCGCATCACATTAACCATGACATGTTACAAATCATTTATTGCACGACCTCATGTAGTTGGCGTTCTCGCCGAGTATTCTGATGTGAGCTGGAACAACCTGCGATTTTTGTCCCAAGACCTACAACGATATCAGGCATCATTAAGTTAATATAAGGTATTCCAAGGTAGTTGGGCTAAAATGGTGTAGTAGTGAGTAAATGTAACTTCAACATGTTATCCTAACATACTACTAATCCTTAATTACGCTTCCGACTCCCCTTGTAATCTTTCAATAATGCGTTCTTCCTCTTCACATAACAAAAATCAAATCAAGTTTTTTCACTCGAGGATATAAACAGCTTGTTTCATTTGATTTCAATACACCTACTTTCATTTTAGTGAAACTCAAATCCATGGATGTTAAAACCCCTTTATACGTCATAGTTATGTCTGAATTTTGAGGTACCTACACCTAAAAGTACTCGAACTACTCAAAGTAAGAAAGTAAGGCCAACATACCATGGTATAACATCTTCTTTTATGCTCAGTAGGTTTTCCAAAATGAACATTCCTAGTTATATCCGTTGTACAATCTTGATGCTACAAAGAATAACGCCATAAAATGAGGACGTGTTATATATGCAAAAGGTAGGTATGACAAAGGTCTCGTATTAATCCAGCAAAAATAAATAAACAGAAGTTGAGCTCCAAAATCACAAACAGAAGAAGGCGCCGGGTGTAAAAATTTAAAAGGTTTCTCATTATACATGAATTTGCCTACAACGTGTTTGTTGGGTTTTAGGTTCCTTGGTTCAAGAATTATTCTAAGTGTTGGAACCGCGGACAGGCTTGATAAAACCACGGACAGAAGACTGGAACCACTGCTGAGTGAAACCGCGGCTAGTAGTATTGTATAACCACGGATAATGTATTGTAACCACTGCTAGTCTTGTATAGTCGGTTTAGTATTCTGTATTAGATAAATATGGAAAAGATATTTATCTTGTAGATTACGTATTGTATTGTGTAGGACTCCTTAGCCTATAAAAGGAGGTCCTAAGTTAGATTAGATAAACGTATGTTTTATATCTAAGGTCGATACACTTCAAGGTTGCAAAACCCTAATACTGTAAGAGTATTCGTATTAATAATATTGAGGTGTTGAGTGTTTACTGTTGTTCTTCTTCTTAAGATTAAGTATTAAATTCCGCGTGATACTTAATAAGTTTATTGTTAAAGTCAGTTTCTATACTAGATCGTTTGCTCAATTGAGATCAACAAGTGGTATCAGAGCTTGTGATCTAGAAACTGTAACCAAGAAGAAGTTAAGCTTTATTCAAGTAAGTAAAGATGTCTGACGAAACTGACATGGTGACTGCTTCAAAGGTGCCCATGCTCAAGCATGGTGAGTATCAAATCTGGAGAATGCGAATGAGGCAATACATTCGTATGATTGATTATGCTATCTGGGATGTTGTTGAAAAAGGGGATACTCTTCCTAAGAAGGGTGATGATGGTCTAGAGATAACCATTGTTAGTGAGATTGACAAGGCAAAAAGGAAATTGGAGATTAAAGCTCACAGTATTCTCTCCATGGGAATACCTAATGAGTATGCTTTGGACTTTGAACAATATGAAACTGCTAAAGATTTATTGGAAGCTCTTGAATTAAGATTTGCTGGTAATGAAGCTACAAAGAAGTCAAGGATGAATATGCTCAAGCATCAATTTGAAACCTTCACTGCTCTTAGTGGAGAAAAACTTGATGGCACATATAACAGACTTCAAAAACTTATAAGCCAACTGAAGTTAGTGGATTACAAGGTTATTCAAGAAGATATTAATTTGAAGTTTATTAGAAGTTTATCATCTGAATAGGCCGTGCATACAATTGTGTGGAGAAATAAGGTGGACTTTGATAAGATGACTCTAGACAATCTCTACAACAACTTGAAGGTTTATGAGTCTGAAAACAACTTTGCTGGTGCATCTTCTGCTAATCAAAACATTGCTTTTGTTTCTACTTATCACAAGAGCCCACAAGATGTATCCAATGCTGCCTATGGTATAACCACGGCTATTGCAAACAATACCACTGTTAGTGATAATGTCAGTGATGGTGCAATTTGTGCTTTTCTGGCTGATTTAACTACCAGTGTTACTGTGTTGAATCAAGATCTAGATCAAATTGATCCTGATGATCTTGAAGAGATTAATCTTCAATGGCAGATGGCTATGTTGACTCTCCAAGCAAGGAAGTTTCTGAGGAGAATTGGCAGGCAGGTTAAGTATGATGGTCAAAGAAGAGCTGGATTCGATAAGAGCAAGATGGAGTGCTTTAACTGCAAGAAGAAAGGTCACTTTGCTAGGGAATGTCGAGCTCCAAAGAGGACTGAAGGCATCAAGAAGACCACTGAAGAGCCTGCTACTTCTTCAGCATTGGTTGCTCAAGATGGTATTGGTGACTATGACTGGAGTGATCAAATTGAAGAAGGTCCCAATGCAGCTTTTCTTGCTAGTGAAGCTTCTAAAGAGCATAACTTTGCTCTAATGGCCTATGCTTCATCTTCTGGTTCTGATTCTGAGGTATCTAATGATTCTAAAAATTCTACTTGTTCCTTTAAATCTTGTCAAGATAACTTAGAATCTTAAAAAGCTATCACAGAGAGTTTGAGAAAAGAAGTAGATAGACTTACACTAGATAACTTAGGTTATAAAGTTGGTCTTGAAAGTGTGGAAGAAAGGCTTAATTACTGCATTAAATGTGAGTTTGAGTATGTAGATAAGATCAATATCTTAGGTGGTGAAATTGATCTTAAGGATAGAGAGATTAAGATGCTTAAGGAAAAACTAGCAGAGGCAGAGAGTATAAAACAAGAAGCCCTAGAGGAAAAAGAAAATCATGTTGTTAGGGTTGCTAAAACAAAATTTTCTTCTGATTTGGTTCATAAAATAATAGAGTGTCAATTAATGAGAAAGGGTCCTGGGATAGGTTACAACAATATGCCACCACCCTCTTTAATGAAACATGCACCACCTGTAAAAGAACTATCATTTAGTAGTGAATTCAGTTTTAACAAACCTAAAGAAGAGATTAGTAAGACTGAAACACCTAAGATAGGTTCTGATAAGTCATCTGATGCTCCCATAATTGAAGATTGGGAATCAGATACTGAGGATGATAGAAGTGAGTCAACTAAACCTGAGAAGATAGAGAATGCTAAGAAAGTTGATTCTGAACAAGTCAACCTTGTACGTAGATTTGGAGCTCAAATTGCTAAGAAAGTAGTAGAGTACAAGGAAGTACCTAGGGAACAAATGAAAAGATACATTCCTAGGGGAAATCAGAGAAACTTTAATGGCCTAATTTCTGACAGATTAGGAGATGAGTTTCAATGTGTTAAAAAGGCTTGTTATTTATGTGGTAGTTTTGAGCACTTACAGAGAAACTGTTATGAAAACAGACCACAAGTTTGGAATCATTGGAGGAGGGTAAATCATCAAAAATTTTCAAAGAAAACAAACCCTCATCCTAACAAAAACATGATTCCTAAAGCAGTGTTAATGAGGAATGGGAATACAAAGTCAATTGTCACTGCTGCTCCCAAATGGGTTCTAACCACTGCTAAGCAAAATGTAAACACGGCTAAGCAAAATCAAACCACTACTAAGCATAATATCACCATTTATTCAAAAGAAGTTTTAAAAATTCCAAAGGTGATAACTGACACAGTGGTTGGAAACCATTTTTATGCTATAAAGGCCTCAGCTAGTTGGCAATGGAAGCCTAGGACCAAATTTTTACATAATGTCAACTGTGCATCAATAGACCTAAAGAAATTTGATTACTTTGATGCACAAGGAAGACCCAAGTCAGTATTGGCTTCGGTCCTCAAAAGGAACTAATTTGTTTAATTTCATGTGCAGGGCAATCTACAAGATGAGCTAAAAGATAAATGAGTTTTTGATAGTGGTTGCTCTGGGCACATGACTTGGGATGGGAGCAACCTGGAAGATTTTGAAGCTTTTGATGGAGGATATGTGGCATTTGGCAATGATCCTAAGGGAGGAAAGATACTTGGCAGAGGCACAATCAAAACAGGGAATTTAGACTTTGAAAAAGTCTATCTGGGGCTGTTTGGTAACTTTGGCAAAAGAATATTTATCTCCCCAAATCACGGATGGATCATTTACTTGGTTTTCAATTTGGCGCTCTCCATCAACTCTAATCACTATCCTTTGTATAATTCACAAAACCCACATCATATTACAATGGCGGAAAAATTTTCCAACACACATAACCTTGTTGCTTATCTCGTCAAAAATGATCGATCTGAAGGTTTTCATCAAATGATTGATTTCCTTGTTCACAGTCCTATCCACTTTGCCCTAACTGTTCAACCCACCATCCTTAAAGCCTACATACATCAATTTTGGGGAAATGCTAAGCTTGAGGAGGTCGATGGTGAAGAGGTGTTTAGTTCTGTTGTGGATGGGAATGACATTCTGGTTACTGAGGAGGTCATTCGCAGGGTTCTTCAGTTTGATGATGCTGATGGTATTGTTAATCTCTCAGATGCTGAGATTGTTGCTGGTTTAGAAAGGTTAGGCTATACACATAGGGCTAACAAGGTACAATATTTTAAAAGTATGTTTTCACAACAATGGAAGTTTTTGATACATACTTTGTTGATGTGTATGAGTAATAAGACTACTGGGTTTAATGACTTTCCTTCCAAAATTTCTACTGTTGTTATTTGTTTGTCTGATGGAAGGAAGTTTAATTGGTCTAGGATGATTTATGAGGGGTTAGTACAGAACATTAGGAAGAAGGGTAAATATTATTTGTATCCTAGGTTTGTTCAACTAATTGTGGAAAGCCAAATAGAAGAACCTGTTGAGCATTCTAAGGAGTATGAAGTTCATTATATGCTTCCTAAGGTCTTTGCACATATGAGGAATCAGCCTCAAAATGTTCAAATAAGAAATGTTCCATTATTTCCCCATATGCTTACTTTGCCTGCTGATCCTGAGTTTGATGAAGGTTTGGAGGAACCAACCATGGATCCTGAACCCACTGCTAGTACACCTCAAACAACTGATAGTACACCTGCAACCACTGATAGTGCAATTCAATCCCCTGTTAGTCGAACCCAAACCATTGTTACACCGATTGTATGGACTAGGAGAAAGAAGGGCACTCAGCTATCTCAGGCTGGTGTTAGTGGTGTTGTTCATGAGGCTGTCACATGGAGTGGAGGTGACATGATTGGAAGGGCTTTCACTACTGATTCATGCTTAGATGCTGGTCAGGATAGTGGAAACATCATTAAGACCCAACCTTTGGCAACTCCTAATGTGGAAAGTTCCTTGGAACTTCACACAGGTGGAGGAATCCCTAGCCAACTGGCTCAAACAGGGTGTATAGATGATCAGGCAAGGTCTGGTGCTATGTTTACTTTATCCAAGGATTCACCTCTCGGAGCAGTTAACCCAGCTCGAAGTGATGAGGATAGTGTGGAACATGATAATGAATTGACGGATCCAAAGCTGGTACATGATGACTTTTCCAATGAACCACCTCTCGGACCAGTTCACACAGGTCGAAGTGGGGAGGATATACTTGAACGCTTAAATGAATTGACGGATAAATGTACCAACATGGAGGAAACAATCTCAAGTCTTCAAGGGTTATCTGTGTTTCAGGGTAAAGAAATTAGACGGCTGAAGCATCGGATATTGGTTTTGGAAAAAGTAAGAAGACCTGGGCTTGCTGTTTTGAGATCTATGAGAAGAATGAAAAAGAAGGTGGACTCCTCTCCAGCTCTGAATGTGGAGAATGCATCCAAACAGGGGAGGATTAATGGCATGAATTAAGGGGAGGCTGTGGATGTACCTATGGAAGAAGATGTTGATAGTGGAGATCAAGAATTTTTGGTATTTGATAAAGATGGGAATGAGGCTGTGCTTGAAAGTTTGAAGACTGTGGCTGAAGCTGAAGTGATGGAGGACACAACCACTGCTAGTGTGACTGCAATCACGGATAGTACTCTTGAAACCACTGCTGCAGTGTCAGACATGGCAATTGTACCCACTGCTATCATAACCACTTCCACTATTGTTACAACCATCTCTGTATCACCACCCAAAACAAAAGAAGTTGAGAAAGAAGCTGCAAGTACATTGATTAATCTAAGCAAAACCTCAGCTGATTCTACACCTACCATTGCACCTGTTTTATCTGTTCAATCTACTGCAACCAAACCCAAAGGTAAAAGTTTAGCTATTGGTGAGCCTTTGATGAAGAAAGTGGCTCAATCAGATGTTGGAAAAGGTAAAGGGGTTGTTGTACCAGAGTTGAAGTTTAAAAGTAAAGCATAACAAATTGCCTATGATAAAGAGTATATAAGAAAGATGTTGGCTGAAGAACAAGAAGCTATAGAGAAAAAGAAGCAAGAAGAAGAGGAAGCTAGTCAGAAATGGATAGCTACATGGTATGAATCACAAAACCATCTTCAAGCTTCTAATCAAATACATGATGAGTATACTCCACAAGAATGGGCATTGTTGGATGATGAGGAAAGAGCTAGACTCTTGGGTGAATGGGCAAGGAGGATCAGTAGAGAAAGAAAGCAAATTATAAGAAAGAAACCTCCTACAATTGCACAGATGAGGAATGTACTGATGAAGATTATTAAGAATTCAGGCATACATATTCCTGATAATCTTAATAAGTGTTCATATGAAAGAATTTTTGTGATTTATCAGAGATGTATGAGGATTAATAATGATGATTTCTGTCCAATGAATTCTGAAAAAGAAGAAAAGTGGCTTCAAAGTAGACAAAAGAGAAAATTTGAGATTCAGGAGACAACTGATTCTAAAAGATTGAAATTAGTTGAAGATGGTAATCAAATTATCTCTTATGTGTTTAAGCTTAATGGAAGTGAAGGATGTTGGAAAATTCAAAGACTCAATAATGAAGTTTATGAGTATAATAAATTTTCACAGATGCTTCAGTATTTTGATAGAGATGATTTGATTAATTTTTGGATACTTTACAAGAATAAGTTTGGTGAAGAACATCCAAGTGATTATCATGAGAGACTGGTTTATCATCATTTGAAGATTTTATTTGAACCTACTCATGATGAACATGAATGGAAAGGACTCTACAATGGGCATGTCACAAGATGGTTTCTATATCAAACTTGTGGAGTTCATGTTTTAACTGTTTCTGGAGAAGTTATTCATATGCTTGTAGAAGGTGATTATCCTCAACTGAATAAGTATCCAGGAGTTATTGCTCAGATGATGAAGCCTGGTATTTTCAAGATGTTGGTACCCTATGATGGTCAAGCTTACAATTTGTTTTTGAAGTATGAGAAGATTCTTAAAGCTAGTAAGTGTTTGGCTACATCCTCCAATTCAGATGTTTTGAGCTTAAAGGAAACTTGAGAATTCTATTTGAATGTATCAAGTTTAGGGGAGGATTGTTGGGTTTTAGGTTCCTTGGTTCAAGAATTATTCTAAGTGTTGGAACCGCGGACAGGCTTGATAAAACCACGGACAGAAGACTGGAACCACTGCTGAGTGAAACCGCGGCTTGTAGTATTGTATAACCACAGATAATGTATTGTAACCACTACTAGTCTTGTATAGTCGGTTTAGTATTCTGTATTAGATAAATATGGAAAAGATATTTATCTTGTAGGTTACGTATTGTATTGTGTAAAGGACTCCTTAGCCTATAAAAGGAGGTCCTAGGTTAGATTAGATAGACGTATGTTTTATATCTAAGGTCAATACACTTCAAGGTTGCAAAACCCTAATATTGTAAGAGTATTCGTATTAATAATATTGAGGTGTTGAGTGTTTACTGTTGTTCTTCTTCTTAAGATTAAGTATTAAATTCCGCGTGATACTTAATAAGTTTATTGTTAAAGTCAGTTTCTATACTAGATCGTTTGCTCAACTGGGATCAACAGTGTTGATAATACTTGTATGTGTTGAAGGGTGACCGACCAAAAAAGAATGAATTCTCACCTTGAACAATCATTCATTTGATCACCTGCTGCTAGGGGTGTAATCGAGTCGAGCCGAGCTCGAGCTTAACAGGGCTTGAGCTTGGCTTGAAATTTATAATTTAGGCTTGAGATTGGCTTGATAGCTTGACGAGCTTTAATCATCCAAGCTTGAGCTTGGCTTGAAAAATTCTATTAAAGCTTGAGCTTGGCTTGAAAAGCTTGAATGTATATAAAAATATTGTATCGAATAAAATAAAATTTGTTTCTTTCACATTTGGTAACAGTGAACCTGATATGATTATTTGATAAAATAAGTGTAGCTACAACTACAAGATATTAAATTTAAATGCTGAACCAGTTGGTGAAATTTTAGATGCAAGTATGTTAGAATCCTATAAATGGCCATTAAGATGTTTCATTTAACTATTGCATCACCATGATTATGATACATAATAAAGGGTAAAAGAACAACCATGCCTTTACGAGCTTAACATTGTCTTTAAATGTCCAAAACTTTAGCTGTTTTAGTCCTTTCAACCTTTTGCCTTTTATTTGTTTGAAATTCTTCATTATTCTCATTTTCGTCCTCAATCATTGGATCATCTTGAAACACAGAAGGGTTAGAGGACGAATCATCAAGTATAATTGGATCTCGTGTTGTTGACATCGATAACCTAAGTATAAACAAAAAATAAAAATGACTATGCAATATATAATCATTCAACTAACACAATAAATTAGAGTAAATAATAAGTAGTACAAATAATGGAATACAAATAATGGAGGAGGAACATGCACATAGATGATGTTAACAAATAACACTTAACATTATTGAATAAAATTTGTTGATACTTGATAAAAGAAAGGCTTTGGACTTACAGAGTTACTGGGAGAGTGACTAGACTGGAGATTTGGAAAAGATCAGATCATCAGAAGAGAATGCAGCCAAGATTAGATTAAATAATACGTAGTACAAATAATGGAATACAAAACGTTTTGATTAATTAGGTTTAATCTAGAATACATGTTTAATTATTTACAAAGTAAGTCCTTATAATTATGTTAATAATCAAATTATCCCTAGTTAGTTATATGAATTTATAATGGAAATATATTTATATTAAAGCTTGAAAAAGCTTGATAGGAACTCGAGCCGAGCTATCAAAAGCTTGAGCTTGGCTTGTTATATGTTTCGAGCTAATTTTTGGGCTTGAGCTTGATAAAAGCTTGACTCGATCGAGTCAAGCCCGAGCTCGAGCTCGAGTTTCTTGATAAAAGCTTGACTTGATTACAGCCCTACCTGCTGCCACTATTTTTCAAACCCAATGTTAAAAAATCGTAAAAAACTATAAAAGTAACTTATTTGGCGAATTTGACAATATATAAGTACTCTAAAAAACAATAACGATAGATAAAAAAAAGTATGTGTGACAATTCGTAATTTCAGGTCATTTTACAAACTTTGAAAATTTCACTATTCATCTCGGGAATTTACTATTCATCGGTTACTATTCATCATTTTACTATTCATCGTTTTCGAAGTCGATTAGATATCCTGAGAACGTATTTCAAAATTTTACTATTCATGAAACACTATTCATTCCGGAGAAAATCACTATTCATGAGTCACTATTCATCATTTTTCGTAAACTAGGTTTACGTGTATCAAATACGCGTAACCTGGAGGGTTAAGCTGCGTATTCATGGAAATTCACTGAGGACATTTCATATAGACTAGATTTAGTCTACATATCATTAGCAACATCATCGTCATATTATTTCATGCATGGATTTACATTTTTCATTAAACGTTTATTTCCTATTAAATAAACGCTATCGCGTAATCATTCACTTTGAATATTAATTCGACACTTTCAAAAATTATCCTGATATATTTTTATACTCATTCTAAGATTATAAAAATTATATTATTCGTTACCCGATGTTTTGAACTTATTTTGTATATAAATTGTTATATATATATATATATATATATATATATATATATATATATATATATATATATATATATATATATATATATATATATATATATATATATATATATATATATATATATATATATATATATATATATATATATATATATATATATATATATATTACGACGGTTTTCGTAAATACTACTCGATAATTATTATTTCACTAAATTTTTGTAAGAAATGTATTTTTATAATTTTTATGACATCGATATATTTTATTTTGTTCCGCTAAAATTTATTTCTAGCTAACGCTACCTCAAATATCTATTTTAAGTTACAAGTTACCAACTATACATATACATTTATACATTTACTAATAAAGAAAATACATCATCCTCTTTTTCTTTTACCCTATGTCGACCAAAACAACATGACACAACAAATTGTGATACAAATATCTTACTCTAGACTACACATATGCACTAATAGGTAGGACATGTATTAATTTTTAATTATATTCAAAGACATAACACATACATTCACATTTCAAAGGTGAGAAAGAAATATTACTCTCTCCTTTTTCATCCATTGGAACCGGTCATAGGAAGAAAGAAGCAAGAATCCATATATTTTTCAAGAACAAGTTTAATTATCACCTTTAGTATACTCTTAATTAAGGTTTTGAAATAAAAACCTAGGGTAATTAGGATAAACCCTTGTTCTTTAAACCTCATCACTTAAATAGTAAGCATTTCATGATCATTTTTATTTTTCATATTCATACTTTGGTCATTTTATCATGCTTGAGAAAAACGTGCAAATTATATGATTATCTATACCACTTTATTTGTTTTTAAGTGCTATTAATGAATATATATAATCCTATAATTATCCCTTGAAACATATCATTTTTGATGATGTCTAGGAACCCATCACACCCTAAGAAGGTGTATGGTAGGTTTAGAATAGCTTTGGCGTTGGTTTGAAGTGGTTAGAATAAGTTTTACGCGAGAAAAATCCATTTCGACAACTATATATAAGGGTCTGATCATTTCTGTGAATTCTGGAATTTTCGAAAGTTGGTAAAAATTTTTGGGCTAGATATTCAGAAAATATACTTTAAAACGAAAACGTGGCCGCTTGAATGAGTTAAAACGGAGTTATAACGAAGAAGTTATGCTATTTTCAAGTTTAACGACGAAAACTATATTTTCAGAAAATTCAGCATGTTATCCCAAACTTTTATGAGTCAAAAATGAGTCTTAAGCGTTACTAAATGAGTCGATTTATCAAAAATATATTAGTATACTTTAATACGAAGCTAAGGACATATAAAACGTAGAAAACGGACTTGTAACGATTAAATTACACGCGTTTAAACAAGGTTGTCGTAACTATTTCATATAAGCATAATTAATATATTTTCTAATAGCCGAAGATATCGGCCGCGAATGACCATGTTGAGGGACGTTTTTAACATTGATGTAGTACTTTTTATAAAATGATGTCTTCTAGTAAAAGTAAGTTTGCCTAGCCTATTTTCCAAAATGTCCAACCGTTCGTCAAACGGAGTTGTAACGAGTAAAATACGGTCACTCAAACTTTGCCGAAAACCACCCTTAAACAATATTTTGGGATACAAGTACCCTACTTTACCTATGTTTTTCTCCATGATAGAGACCTCTATGATAAAAACTTAAAAGCTAAAACTTTGAGATAATGATACAAGCTTTTCAAAACCGTTGAGTTTGTTTCCTAACACTCAATATTCAACATTTTACGACTAGTTTTTCGAGCATATTTAGTCACTTTCATGAAATTGTCAAATTATATTATTTTGCGACGAAAAACTATAATTTCATAATAAATCATTAAATGATTATCGTAGGATATTATTTCAACGAAAACACTTGTAAAGTAATTTATAAATTTTCAAGACGTTATAAGATTATTTTTTGACGATAAACTTTATTTTCAAAATTCACAAGTGGTATAGATATCATACGAATTGCATGCATAACATTACATCATAACTTATTATAGAACATATCATTCATAATAGGTCACGGTTAGAGGTTGCGCCTCATTTCAGCGTATCCACTTTTGCCATTATATCATCATAAACATTGCACCAGGTGAGTTTTCATAGCCCCGATTTTATTCAAGTTTATACATTATTTCAAACCTACGGGGGAGAATACACTGCACATCATTTTTATTACGATGCCAAATATATCAAATTCATTACATTGCTTAAGTTATTTCATTGCCAATTGAATGTCCCCATTTCTAAATCATAAACCGTTAATTCCGGAAGAAGCGAGGGTGAGTAGATAGATCTATTGAGGGTGACTCCTCCATCCGGGTTGGTGGTCCCAACTGGTCAAACGAATGCATTTCATTTTTATCATTATTGAGTTATTTGGAAAAACACTCTGTTGGGGCGAACATCAGTCCAGGTTCGGTGTCATGTGCTTATAGCAATTGTATCATTTTTATGTGACATGTTTGTCATACATGGCCTATACTTGTGGTAGTCGTATAAAATATTTTCATAAACTCTATGAACTCACTCAACCATTGTGTTGACACTTTTAGCAATGTATTTTCAGGTATCTAAGGCATACACTTCATGGCATGCATGTGGACTTATCATAGAGTCGTGGTGACGACGCGTCACACATGAGATTTATGCACTTTAAAACATCGTTTGGCTTGTAACAAACTTATTTCCGCACATGTCTAAATTCATTTGGGACCTATCTTTTGTAAACTCTGAATGTTTTATTATACCAAACGATGTTCTTTTCAAACGACACATTAGGTCGTTCAATATATGTGTAACTGTGATGCTATGACAGTCAATCCCAGGAATTCCATTCCGCTGCAAAACAGGTAATTTGGGGGTGTGACAGATTGGCATCAGAGCTCCGGTTATAGAGAACTAGGTTGCATCATTGACCCTAGATATAACTACATCATCATAGCATCTCATCATGTCATCATAAGTGCATAGTCACGATACATGCGGTTTCATACGCACATTTTGCGAGTTATTTACTTTCATTTCAAAATCGATTGTCACATTGATGCCTTCAAATACCCATCCCATCATACTCACATCAGACTCCAACGTGGAGAATGCCCTGTCATTCCCTATCACAATTGTTACATCAGTTGACTTAACACAGATAACATCGGATGATGAGACCGAACCCTTTGAGGAAAGCGAAGTTGCACCTACACCATCACGATCATTATTGATTCACCGTAGGATCAGGACAGTTTTAATCATTCTGTCGGGACAGATCATACCATTTTGTAGAACTTATAGGTTTAGTCCTAATGGACCTATTTTCCTAACTTACCACTAGGATTTCCATCATCATCATTATCATCTAGAGCACCATCCGTGCCATCACATCTTATGGACACTATTCATACATCTGACTTGCAGCTTGGGAAGCGTGCATGATTTGACACATCATTACCATCTATCACTGTAAGAATTTCAAAGCTGTTGCTGCTAGACAGCCTATTGCTCCTACACTTGAGGCATGATTAGACCATCAACAGGAACTATTAATATGTACCTTTCTATCTAATGTAATCTTTATCCCTTATTAACTCCACGATAATCACAACCATCCAACAAATCTTATTTCATGTTATTTTGTTATCACTTTATGAAATTATTTCACATAATTTTATTCCGAGCTATTTTACTACCACTACGCGTAACGATTTTTATGTTACTGTGAAAAATTGTTTGACCCATCATCTTACAAAACAAAACGTTGAACACCATCTAAAACTTCGGAGAAACATAATACCATTTCAACAAAACCAAGCATCACATCATTTGTCCTCGATTATACATAGCCTGATCACCTATGTATAATTCAGGAAGAATTATGTCATGAAAGTAACAAGCATCATTTCAAATCTCCTAAAGCAATCCTCATTCAAAAGCAAAGTTTTGTAATCAGATAAATTGTGCATAAACATTCCTTTTTGATAACACTCTATAGAGGCCTACGCCATTCATCCCTCACTCAACCGATAAGTTAGAACTTGACGAGTGACCTTTTTAGGAAAGAATTTCTATACCATCTATGAGGAGGATTCCTCGATACAAGAAAACAATGAAAGGATTTCAGAACTACCAACAAGGACTAGAAGTATGTAGTAAGATGTTTCAAAACTCAATAGAAATTTTAAGATATCACGAGACATTCCTAACTATTTTGGACTAGAAGCGAAATTATATCATTTCAAAAGCATCAGCTGGACCGAGTTACAAGATTTAGTACAAAGCGAATACCCACTAAGTAACACTATAGGGATAAATCAAGTCTCCTAACGGAAACTACAGAACATTTCATTAAACATGACCTCAATGATATGCTAACTTCCCTACAATGAGTTCCCTCAAAGGATAATAGAGTTAAATTAAGGTTATCAATATAAACTTCTCCTAAGGCATTGTGTTCTCTAGAAATTCCAAGTAACCTCACTTCTATATCAAGAGATGCAACAGGTTTGATCATATCGGACAATCAATGGCACTCCATCTACAAGTGAAATTAGAACAAACATTCTTCGACATAGTATGAGCTGAAATCTATGTTTTTGCTTGCATGATAACAATCTAGGTGATGAACTATTTTAGCAGCACTCAGTATCGGAACAAATCTTGAAAATCAATCACCACACCACATCACCTAAATATTTAAGGTTTTGTGACTTGACAATATATAGCATGGCAAATTTCAATAAGATAAATTAGGAAAGACACCATCAAACAATAAACACATTAGGCAAGGAAGACTCAAGTCATGACATTCGCTAGAACTAGAAACATGAGGAATCACAACTATTACCCATAATCTATTCTTTTCAATAAGGTCCTTTCGACAGACTTAACATTTTGAAATTTGGCATGAGACACGTGGTATCAATTTCAGTTGTACCTATTATAAGCTATTCGATTCACCTTAGACTTCTGACAATTATTTCAAGATTTCCATGGAACCTACTAGGACATGAGTGCCGCCTATTATTCTCAACTCAATGGTCAAAGCGAGAGAATAATTCAAACATTAGAAGATATACTCAAAGCATGTATGATTTTCTAGAAATTATTAGGCAAATCATTCATCGTCGAACAAGTTCCCATACAACAATAGTTATTACATGAACATATTGACAACACCAATTGAGACACACTATGGTTGAGGTGTCAATCACTTATTTACAGACCAAAATCAGGAAAGTCCAACTCACTAGTCCATAACTCATTTATGAAACAACAAAGTAATCGTACAGATCAAGAATCAGTTACAAGTAACAACATATAGATAGAAAAGCTACGTTGTTATACGACGCAAAATATTGGAAATATGTTCCATAAGTCGCAAACCATTAGAATTTCAAGTTGGCAACAGATTTATGTTCAAAGTCTCGCCTTGGAAAGGTGTAGTACGATTCAGAAAAACGTGGGAGGACCCTATGCGACTCAAATATCCTCACCATTTCACCGATAACATCGTAGAACCCAACATGGACTGAATTCAGGGACTGAATTCCTTTTTGGGTGGGCGAATGTGACAATTCGTAATTTCAGGTCATTTTACAAACTTTGAAAATTTCACTATTCATCTCGGGAATTTACTATTCATCAGTTACTATTCATCGTTTTCAAAGTCGATTTGATATCCTAAGAACGTATTTCAAAATTTTACTATTCACAAAACACTATTCATTCCCGAATAAAATCACTATTCAGGAGTCACTATTCATCATTTTTCGTAAACTAGGTTTACGAGTATCAAATACGCGTAACCTGGAGGGTTAAGCTGCGTATTCATGGAAAATCACTGAGGACATTTCATACAGACTAGATTTAGTCTACATATCATTAGCAACATCATCGTCATATTAGTTCATGCATGGATTTACATTTTTCATTAAACGTTTATTTCCTATTAAATAAACGCTATCGCTTAATCATTCATTTTGAATATTAATTCGACACTTTCAAAAATTATCCTGATATATTTTTATACTCATTCTAAGATTATAAAAATTATATTATTAGTTTACCCGATGTTTTCAATTTATTTTGTATATAAATTGTTATATATATATATTTACGACGGTTTTTGTAAATACTACTCGATAATTATTATTTCACTAAATTTTTGTAAGAAATGTATTTTTATAATTTTTATGACATCGATATATTTTATTTTGTTCCGCTAAAATTTATTTCTAGCTAACGCTACCTCAAATATCTATTTTAAGTTAAAAGTTACCAACTATACATATACATTTATACATTTACTAATAAAAAATACATCATCCTCTTTTTCTTTTACCCTATGTCGACCAAAACAACATGACACAACAAATTGTGATACAAACATCTTACTCTAGACTACACATATGCACTAATAGGTAGGACATGTATTAATTTTTAATTATATTCAAAGACATAACACATACATTCATATTTCAAAGGTGAGAAAGAAATATTACTCTCTCCTTTTTCATCCATTGGAACCGGTCATAGGAAGAAAGAAGCAAGAATCCATATTTTTTTCAAGAACAAGTTTAATTATCACCTTTAGTATACTCTTAATCAAGGTTTTGAAATAAAAACCTAGGGTAATTAGGAAAAACCCTTGTTTTTTAAACCTCATCACTTAACTAGTAAGCATTTCATGATCATTTTTATTTTTCATATTCATACTTTGGTCATTTTATTATGCTTGAGAAAAACATGCAAGTTATATGATTATCTATACCACTTTATTTGTTTTTAAGTGCTATTAATGAATATATATAATCCTATAATTATCCTTTGAAACATATCATTTTTGATGATGTCTAGGAACCCATCACACCCTAAGAAGGTGTATGGTAGGTTTAGAATAGCTTTGGCGTTGGTTTGAAGTGGTTAGAATAAATTTTACGCGAGAAAAATCCATTTCAACAACTATATATATGGTCTGATCATTTCGGTGAATTCCGGAATTTTCAGTTGGTAAAAATTTTTGGGCTAGATGTTCAGAAAATATACTTTAAAATGAAAACGTGGCCGCTTGAATGGGTTAAAACGGAGTTATAACGAAGAAGTTATGCTATTTTCAAGTTTAACGACGAAAACTATATTTTCAGAAAATTCAGCATGTTATCCCAAACTTTTACGAGTCAAAAATGAGTCTTAAGCTTTACTAAATGAGTCGATTTATCAAAAATATATTTGTATACTTTAATACGAAGCTAAGGACATATAAAATGTAGAAAACGGACTTGTAACGATTAATTACACGCGTTTAAACAAGGTTGTCGTAACTATTTCATATAAGCATAATTAATATATTTTCTAATAGCCGAAGATATCGGCCGCGAATGACCATGTTGAGGGTCGTTTTTAACATTGATGTAGTACTTTTTATAAAAATGATGTCTTCTAGTAAAAGTAAGTTCGCCTAGCCTATTTTCCAAAATGTCCAACCGTTCGTCAACCGGAGTTGTAACGAGTAAAATACGGTCACTCAAACTTTGCCGAAAACCACCCTTAAACAATATTTTGGGATACAAGTACCCTACTTTACCTATGTTTTTCCCCATGATCGAGACCTCTATGATAAAAACTTAAATGCTAAAACTTTGAGATAATGATACAAGCTTTCCAAAACCGTTGAGTTTGTTTCCTAACACTCAATATTCAACATTTTACGACTAGTTTTTCGAGGATATTTAGTCACTTTCATGAAATTGTCAAATTATATTATTTTGCGACGAAAAGCTATAATTTCATAATAAATCATTAAATGATTATCATAGGATATCATTTCAACAAAAATACTTGTAAAGTAATTTATAAATTGTCAAGACGTTATAAGATTATTTTTCGACGATAAACTTTATTTTCAAAATTCACAAGTGGTATAGATATCATACGAATTGCATGCATAACATTACCTCATAACTTATTATAGAACATATCATTCATAATAGGTCACGGTTAGAGGTTGCGCCTCATTTCAGTGTATCCACTTTTGTCATTATATCATCAAAAACATTGCACCAGGTGAGTTTTCATAGCCCCGATTTTATTCAAGTTTCTACATTATTTCAAACCTACGGCGGAGAATACATTGCACATCATTTTTATTACGATGCCAAGTATATCAAATTCATTACATTGCTTAAGTTATTTCATTGCCAATTGAATGTCCCCATTTCATAATCATGAACCGTTAATTCCGAAAGAAGCGAGGGTGAGTGGATAGATCTATTGAGGGTGACTCCTCCATCCGGGTTGGTGGTCCCAACTGGTCAAAGATGCATTTAATTTTTATCATTATTGAGTTGTTTGACAAAACACTCTGTTGGGGCGAACATCAGTCCAACTTCGGTGTCATGTGCTTATAGCAATTGTATCATTTTTATGTGACATATTTGTCATACATGGCCTATACTTGTGGTAGTCGTATAAAATATTTTCATAAACTCTATGAACTCACTCAACCATTGTGTTGAAAGTTTTAGCAATGTATTTTCAGGTATCTAAGGCATACACTTCATGGCATGCATGTGGACTTATCATAGAGTCGTGATGACGACGCGTCACACATGGGATTTATGCACTTTAAAACATCGTTTGGCTTGTAACAAACTTATTTCCGCACATGTCTAAATTCATTTGGGACCTATCTTTTGAAAACTCTGAATGTTTTATTATACCAAACGATGTTCTTTTCAAACGACACATTAGGTCGTTCAATATATCTGTAACTGTGATGCTATGACAGTCAATCCCCAGGAATTCCATTCCGCTGCAAAACAGGTAATTTGGAGGTGTGACAGTATGTAACCAAGTTTTGCGTCATCCTCATCCTGTCCTTCAGCTTCACAATCAACATCAGCCTTAAGCTTTTCCACTCGACATCCTAGCGGTATAATCATTGATCTGCCGGTTCACCAATCATTGATGGTTCTAGAATTGCTAATCCTGCGTTACATGCAATAGTACCTAGAATTACTACCGAAAAAATATATAAAAGATCGTTGGGCCATGCTGGCTCCCCATTCCTAAAGCAAAAAAAAAATAAATAAAGTAATCTCAAAGCTCTAAACACTCAAGGATTGTTTTTATTGCTTATTTTTACATGATTTTCCACTTTTGTTTTCAATATAAAAGGGTAACCATAAAGCAACCCCAAAAAGCCGTTAAAACTGTTAATAACCTTACCCGATGTCAACATCCATCTCATATCTCTCCATCATATAGTGAACTTTTTGTTCACTGAATTATGAGCAAACCAAAAAAAGGTATAAGTAATAGGAAAAAAAAGCCTCAGATGCTAAAGTAAAAGATATTCAATAATAAAAAGGCTGTTATGGAATGTCTGCAGCAACCGCACACACAGGATTTCCTTACCGTCATCCCCATTGAGGGGCTAGGGCAGCACATGTCTCCAATCGAATATAGGGCGATCCTTAAATATCGTCTAATGATCCCGTTGTTCCCAGTGGACGAGCCTTGCCCTGTGTGTCATAAGGTCGCCTTGGACAAGTTTGGGAACATGCAACTGCAAAGAGCTCCCGGTTTCAAGTCACCACGACTTGGTGCGGGATGTGTTGTTTGATGTCCTTCGGAGGGCGGGGATTTCGCCAAAAAGGAAGCTCCCGTAATTTCCTTACATGCACCCTATTGAGGGGAGGTCCTCTCGGCCGTGATGTTTTGGTTTTGGATGGGCGGGGAAACATGCTTGTGTGGACCTCACGGTGTGTCCCTCGATTTTCGGGGCAATGGGTTTACTACGGTCAAGTGTTATGAAGGGCTGAGATAAAGAAAGGACAAACATGATAAAGCCCTGCTCGAGAATCAACACGGTGTTTGTTCCTTTGCTTTTGACACTTTTGGTTCCTTAGCCCCCTAAGCCGGTGCGCTTTCTTGGATCGGGTTCGTAAGATTGTTTGCAGAATATATCGGCCCCGAGGGGTCACGATTATGTTTTCAGTAGAATAGGGTTTGCTATTCAGAAAGGGGTGGCGGCGCAGCTTGTTGCCCGCTTACCTACCACCTTGATGTAAATCCCAAATTACATTAATTTAAAACGATATCTCAACACAAAAAAAAAAAAAAAAAAAAAAATCAAACGAATATGACCTTAACAAATGTTGATAATCTCTACTTAGGTGCACGGGCTGCAAATAAGACCCCCCATTTGTCAAACCCTATCCGATGCAAATAAACAGCTCTTCACCGTTCCCCAAACCCCAATCAATGATAGATAAAAAAAGTGAAAGTTTAAAAGGCCTTTATCTTTAATTAATTTTCTTCTCCATGGCAACACATTCAATTTCATACCATATGCTATAGCTACATCATATAGAAAATAATATTCAAGAAATCTAAATAATCACACAATTCAATATATAAATTACCTTAAGTCATCTAAAGATTCGCAAGCAACAACGACATTAGATTATTTCTTCTTGGTGATAAATTACAGTAACCAACACACACAAATGTATGAGTCGATTTAGGATACTAAAACTTGAAGAAATTGGGCACATACATTCACCTTCTAGCACTGCGAGCATGTCTACTTAACGATCATGTAATCGATGGGGCAACGAAGTGGAGCGGCGGCGGTCGTATTAGGAGAACAAGAGGCGGTGGTGTGTTTGTGTTAGGTAGGTATTAGAAGAAGAGGCGATGATGTGAGAATGGTAACTTCTGGATTTCTAGAGTAGATAAAGCATGGTACATAATATATATGTTATGTATTCATACGGTGAACAATAAACTTAGCAACACACATTAGCCAATGTTATTGTGCCACAACAAATTTTTTTGTACTACAATTTGTATAATAATAGAATGGACCAATAAGATGTTGACAACATGGTATGTATCAAATTTTTTTTATACACCCACTAAATGGTGGTTAGTATATATTATAATATGGCAACACGTCTCTTGACAAACTAAACGTGAAAAGTATCAATTCTCAAAATGTCGCCTAACATGTTTGACACGAATAACTCTTGGGATTTTAGAAAATGTTAACCAGTAACCTCTACGAGTACGCATCAGATATTGGATCTAGTTATCGCAATTATGTTAAGCACGTAATTAATAAACAAATAATTAATACAATAATTAATTAATTAAAAGGGATATAGAAAACCTAACCTTGTTTGGCAATTGATCTTTAGTAACGAACAAGAAACCAAAACGAAACCCAAGTATCAAAATTAGATACCTCGATGAGTATCACACACAAACCCGATAACGTATACGTTCGATTAAAAGCTAGTCGAGAACGTATAAATAAAAACCAAATCAGCACTTTGACCACTTGAATTATTTGATCAATAAAAACACCTAAGTCTATATTGTCTTCCTGCTTGAGATCAGAAAACCCAGAAACAACTTTCCACCTTTATACCCGATGATCTGATATCAAAACTACTTCTATCCGAGATGTTTACCACAACCAGAAAACTCCAAAACAGAAACCTAGTTGTTGCTGTTAGTCGAAAAGGAGAAGCAGGAACAAAAACCAATCTTGCAAATCCTACACACTTGATTCGAGTACAAGTATAAGATTGAATACACAAGAAACAGGAACTAAAGGACTTAGCAAAAAGTCTATCAAGAATCTGGAAAGGTGTAATCAGTTAATCAATTTAGGTATAGGGATATAATGATTGTGCGTGAGGTTTGTAAGAGGCTGTGTTTGCTTATATACTAACCAAACCGACTCCTTGTTAGAGTCCAACACTTGCTTGACAAGTTACAACCCAAGCCAAAACCCATACTCCCTTTCCTTCCCATTCGTTTTCCAAGCTACAAGTCCCAAGGCAACTTAATTAAACCGACCCAAGTCCAAACACTTGTACATGGATCGTTTAAAGAAAACGGGTCAAGTTTCATATACACGGGTATAGTATAATTCAAGTATTATAAACGTTCGTCACGTATACTCGTGTTTATCGTGTGTGCCCCCATCGGCTCACACACTATTAGTCGTTTTGTCATGTTTGAAAACTCCACAAACCAACAGCTCCCACTTGGGAGTTGGTGTGTCGAATGGCACATAAAACTAACGACGGAAACTCCTAGCAAACGCTCTCACTCGCTTTTTAACTAAAAGTGTATGAGAGAATAGTTTCATAAAAGTTTCTCAATAGCATGGTCATTCAATGTCTTGCTGTAATCATCCTTTGTTATAGATACCGTTAAACCATGGATTATGGATCTCAAATCATTCCATATAGTTTAACCATTTAGAATATTGTTATAGATTTTAATTCAGATACACCAAATGTAATCAAGAATCATCTTGTATTACCCTTTGGTCTGGCCGCATACTGATTAAATCGAGAGGCGCATGGTATATTTCTCGCACATATCAAGTGGAGTAACAAATCCTTTATTGACTACAAGTGTTGTGGATGCCGCTTCACATCACTCAGAAATATAGCTTTTATAACTACCTTGTTCAGATAGCGTTTTGCGTATACTTACAAAAAATGATATTCACACATAACAGAGCTTACTTGCATCTCAAGTCTAAGGACGAAGATAACAAACCATTTTCAATATTTTACTTATGACAAGGATCCAAAAGTAAATGTTTGAAAGTTGGGGAATCCAATAAGCATCTCTAGTGAATACATATGAGTTTGGCGGGAACAATCCGAAATCTCGTTAGAATTATAACCAACACTCACATTTGCCTTATCATAACAATTTCCCATATTGTTAACCGACAATGGACACATTTAGAATAATAAATCATTTCATGGATTAAACATGCAAATATGGAATAACAGATTATATGAATATAGTATCAAATACCTCGTATCTTTATTAATCAGAAAATAATAACTGTCTTACAACTCCAAATTATCCAAATACTAATTAACACACAGTTTACATGAGACTACTAGCAGGTACCAAACCTATATCTCTAGTCAATTTAGAATGCTTAGGGAATTCCAAAGCTTTTGTAAATGGATCAGCTAGATTTTCATCTCTGTGTGAACTTTAATATCTTCACATCTCTCATTTCAATGGTCTCTCAAAGATAATGAACTTTAGCGCGATAATGTCTAGCACCTTTAGTGTCCGCTTTCATTAGCTATAGTAATGGCTCCAGTATTATCACAATACTTATTAATGGGTTCTTCAATTGTGGGATCAATGTTCAACCCATAAATGAATTTACGAATCCATACAACCTCTTTTGATGCATCACAAGCAGCAATATACTCAACTTCAGTAGATGAAGTAGCAAAGATACTTTGCTTTGTGCTTTTCCAATCAACAGATAAGAACAAATACATATCCAAATTGAGATTTTAAGTCGCCAGATCTGCCGATATCCAAAGATCGTGTAGCAAGAAACCCCGAGCTCTTGTTCATCTTTCCTCCATAAATCGAAACATATCCTTAGTATTGCGTAAATACTTTAAGAGTATTTTTCACAAAGCAGTCCAGTGAAGTTCACCCGATTCTGTGAAATCGGCTTGTCATATTCTCGCGAATGCAACATCGGACGAGTACATCTCACAGTATACATAATAGATCCTATAGCCGAAGCATAAGGAACTCTTTGCATGCTCTTCTTCGACGTGTTTCAGACCTTCGACTTACTCAATTTTGGCTTATCTTGCATTGGGATCGCGCCACGTTTGGAGTTCTCCGTAAAAAATCTTTTCAAGATTTTCTCAATGTAAGCACTTTGACTCAAACCAATTGATCGTCCAGATTTTTCTCGATAGATCTTGATTCCAAGAATATATGCAACTTCACCTAAAATCTTTCATGCCGAAACATCTTCCAAGATAGGATTTTACACCTTGTAACATTGGAATATTGTTTCCCATAAGCAATATGTCATCAACATATAGAATTAGGAAAGTGTCATAACTCCCACTAGCTTTCTGATATACACATGGCTCATCTTGATTTTGAGAAAATCCAAATTTCTTGTTCTCATCATCAAAATGTTTATTCCATTGCCTCGATGCTTGCGTAAGTCCATAAATGTAATGCTTGAGCTTGCATACACGGTTAGGATATTTTGGATCAACAAAACCCTCAGGTTGCTCCATATAGACCTCTTCAGAAGATGTACATTGAGGAAGGCGGTTTTGACGTCCATCTGCCACATCTCAAAGTCATAGTATGCAGCTATGGCTATAAGAATCCTTATAGCTATAATGTCTGCTACAGGAGAAAAGGTTTCTTCATAACCAATCCCGTAGGTTTGAGTGAAGCCCTTTGCTACGAGATGAGCTTTAAAGGTGTATACCTTACCATCCATGTCAGTCTTCTTCTTGTAGAGCCACTTGCTGCCAACTGTCTTGCAGTTAGGAGGAAGCTCAACTAAGACCCAGACATCATTATCTTTCATGGATTGCATTTCCACATTCATTGCATCAAGCCATTTCTTGGATTCAGGATCCAACAATGCAGCTTTATAGTTATTGGGTTCACCAAGATCCTCTAACTCATGTTCCTAAGCGTCAATGTATAAACACATACGGTTAGGATCACGGCGTGTCCTATTGGACTTTCGAATGGGAACAATATCACTTTGAGGTTCTTCAATTTCATGATCATCCTCATCGTGATGAATGCTAGTGTCTAAAGAAGGATTTGTATCTTCTTCTTGAAGTAATTCAAGATCATCTAAACTCCCACTTGCTTTAAGATCCATAAGATTACTCTCAAAGAGCTCAGCATTTCGAGCAACAAAAACTTTGTTCTCAGATGGAAGATAGAAAGAATATCCCATAGTTTCCTTAGGGTATCCTACGAAGATACACTTAACAGCTCTAGGTTCAAGTTTGTCAGGTTTAGTAAGTGTATCACGCTTAGCAAGTGCCTCACAACCCCATGCCATACTTTGTATGGTGTATTTTCAACCTTCTTAGTTTGAACCATATTGAGAATGCGTGCAGCAGACTCAAGAGCATAATCCCATAAGGACTTTGGAAGAGTAGTTTGTTTCATCATAGAACGCACCATGTCAAGCAGGGTTCGATTTATCCTCTCAGATACACTATTGTGTTGTGGAGTATAAGGAGAAGTTCGATGGGCAATAATCCCATGCTCCTTCAGATGATACAAAAACTCTTGACTCATATATTCACCTCCACGATTAGAACGTAGTGATTTTATGGTCTTCCCGAGTTGATTTTCTACTTCCTTTTTAAACACTTTGAATGTTTCAAACACTGCATGTTTATGTTTCAAAGAAGTAAACATAACCATACCGACTATAGTCTTTAGTGAAAGTCAACGGTAATTTGCTTTGTCTTGATGTGATTCTAAATGGGCCACATACATCTGAGTGTATAAGTCCAAGTATATCTTTAGCCCTTTCCACTTGATGTGTATAAGGTTTTCTTGCCATCTTACCAGACATGCAAGCAACACACTTTTCAAGAGACTTAATGTCAGATGAGTTGAGAAGTCCATCATGTTGCAACTTTTCCATGTGTTTCTTGCTAATGTGTCCAAGACGACCATGCCACAAGAGAGTAGAGTCCAAGTTTTACTTGGCTCTTTTATTGCTTACAGCAAACATACTTTCATTTGTATTCGAACAAGACATTTCAATTTCATAAATACCATTACGAGGAATAGCAGTAAAATAAACAACGTTATTCTTAGTAACTGAAATATAATTATTCGATTCAAAATGGTTAATAAAACCATCATCATACAAACGAGAAACAAAAATAATCCCCCTAGTAATAGAGGGAGCATAATGAGAATCATTTAAAACAATAACTAATCCACTAGGGAGAGATAAATGATAAATTCCAATAGCTTCAACTTATGGTTGACCATTGCCCAAGTACAAACTTAAAGCTCCTGGCCAGCTTCCTACCGCCTTAGACCCCGAGTATTATTATGTGAGTACCACAGCCCGTGTCATATACTAAGGATGATTTAGGGAAAGAGTAGAGTTCTATAGTGAAAATACCTGAAGAACTAGCTGCAAGAGACTGCTTTTCTTTTTTCATTAACTCGCGAGATAATCGGGACAATTCCTTCTATAATGTCCTGTCTCACCACACTGGTGACAGGTAGCGTCCTTCGCTGGATTATCCTTCTTGGGTGGCGAAGGAATCTTGGATTTGGATTTAGAAGAAGAAGCATTATATGGCTTATACTCAGTAGCATAACCAAACTTGATGTTTCAATTTCCATGATTCCCCTTAGCAGCCTTAAACGATTTATTCTTCTTTTGGTTTTTATGGACCTTACCACCCGCTCCACTTACATAATGTAGTGCAGGTGCAGAATCTTTCTTTGGCAACGTCTGCTCATGTTGCTTAAGCATAGCAAGCAATTCATTCACAGTATTCCCCATGTTGTGCATATTAAAGTTCTGCACAAACGAGATGGGTTTCTAGCCCAAAAGGTTTAATGCTAATTCTTGTGGTTTTCTTAACAATTGTTGAATGGGTTTGTTGAGGTGGGATTCTAGCATTGTTATCTCTTACGAGAGATGATTCGCTGGATGAAATCTCATGAATCATATAACCATTCCTTTTGGATGAACCTTTGGTTGAAGAGTTGTTGCTAAGTGCTTTAGTCATGGTGATGGTGAGGATGCAATATGAGCTTCTAACTACTAATTTTTGAGTACTAGGTAAGAGTGATGACTTAGCCTCAATAGTGTTTGGTTTATAAAGGATGATTTTGAATTAAGACATTAAATTCATGACCACTAAGGGGATTAAGCATGCACTAAGGTCAGTTAAGATATTGTTCAGCTCTAGGAAAACATTAAATGGTGGCTAAAAGTGTTTATATTACCAAAGGTGGCTAAAATTTGAAGAGAAAAGCTGATTAAGGTCTTTCTGTAGACACAGATCCCACGGATCCCTCTCACCAGGGATCCGCCTGGTTATAAACTGTGGATCCGTCTTTCAACAGATATGTGATGAAATGATTATGACTTTTGTAAGGTCTAGTACCTATGAATCTTGAGGATTTGACTTTCCTTTGATGTCTTGAGTGGTGGATATCTTAAATGCTCAACCATGAGGAGTAAGGATGTTTAATGATGGTTTTGGGTAGGAAATTGGACTTTAGAAAGTCTAACTAAGTTCTTGAGAAGGATACCATTTGATTTGAAATGGGAAAATGATGATACTTAGTCTTAGAAATCAGATAATGACTCAAGAAAAAATTGAGAAAATCCTAAAAAATAAAGAAAAATAAAAAAGATAGTTTTAGACCTATTTTGAGGTAAGAGTGACTAAAATTAATTTGCTAAAATTGATAGAAATATCAAAATAAGTGTTATGAGATGTGAGGAATAATGTGTGAGCATTGGAGCGGAAAAATGGTGGATATTGGTAAGTTTGAAAAATCAAAAGTACTTTGGATTTGTTCCTAAGTTATCTACGGATGAATGTGAGACCTACTATGCTTGAGGAGGCCTTAAGTAGTGTTAAAGAATCATGTTAAGCCATCATGATATGATTGGGGGGATAACTTGGGTGTATGGTGATCTGTATTAGATAATTGTCTTCCCGGATCCCACGGTTCCCTCTTGGGAGGGATCCGGCTAGTTATAATGCTGGGATCCGCCTACTGCAGATCAGAAGGCTTTTAGAAAATGTGCAATTCTTGAACTCTTAGCAAATGCTTCCCCTAATTGTTTCTACAAAGACTAAATGCAAGAACACATCAAGTATAACACATAGCAAGTGTGGGGGAACTAAGGGTTGCTAAAGATGAGTGACGACGACTACTTGAATGATTTCAAGAAGTCGTAAAATCTCATCCTACACGTTCCTAAGTTAAGATTGTTCAATGCCAAGTTATGGCAATACCTACATACTACATCCTACTCTACATAAGTATTGTTTAGATGTTACAACCCATTGTTTCAAATTGTTTTCACAAATTAAGGTTCTATGACTTTACCTTACTTCCCCATCTCCTTCCACATCACTCCCCGTCTTCATCCTCCCCTCCACTCCTCATCACACTATCTCTACTTCTTTTTCTTCAAGAAGTTGGTGAAGCACTTGAAGATCCCTTTGGTTTGTTGCCATTCTTGTGATGGGCTAGGAATGTTCGGCAATTGATTGATGTAATCCAAAGGGTCGAGATCGGTGTTCGTGAGAAGGTTGCTACTACCTTCACCTTCTCTTTGCCTCTCCCGTTCATCCAAGGAATCCGTGGGTGGGTGAGGTCTTTTGCCTTCCACCATAAACCTTGTAGTTCTACCCTCGGTCAATGACACCATAAATTTGTTGCAAAAGCTATGATCATATGAGTACGGAGAAGAATCTAAAGCAAAGATGAACCTTGCAAGACGGGTTAGGAGCATTGCGTACGTGTTAGGAATTAGAAATTCCAGTTATTAAAGAGTCGGTCACCTCAAGTATATGTAATCAATAGAAAGCTCGTAGTCGTAGTTCTTTTAAGTTAAGTAGTATTTAAGTTAAGTAACACCGTGGAGGACGGACGGGTCTTTACCCACTGTATGCCTGATCCACAGCCCGTTGTGTGGCTTTTATGTAAGACTATAAATACTCTCTACCTTCCAAGGTAGAGAGTTGGAGCTCATAATAAGATTTTCTTTCTCTCACTAAAGTTCCCTAAACCTCTAACTTTCTCTCTCTAAAACTCATCTTCTATACGCCTATGTTTGATTGTGTTATGATGTGTATGTGAAAACCAATATCCTACAATTGGTATCAAGAGCCATGGTTAGATCATATCGCGTACATCTTTGGATTTCTAGTGGTTTTTAGGTGGTTTTGAGTTTGAAAAAGTTTAGTGGTTTGTGCATCATTTGGTTGATTTCTTGTGTTAAAGCTTGGATTTTGTTAGTACTTTTATGTTTAGAATCATCACAAGTGTTTAGGTTTTCATTTGGTAAGCTTGAATCATCTTAGTTGGGTTGTTTTTGGATTGAAAAGTGATGTTTATGTGGTTTTTCTTGCTAGCGACTTGATATAGGATCTCTTTCTTCAGAGCGACTTGCTTCACAATTTTGTAGCGAAGTTACGTTTTTGGAGCTAGCGACTTAGACCTAGCGACACAAGTACAAGTAGTGGACTCTCCACTACGGGTAGCGACTGGTGGTAGCGACTTGGTCTCAGTAGCGAGCTGTTTTAGCGACTTGAATCTTTAGCGACTTGTAGCGAATTGTCGCCAAAATTTTGCTAGCGACTTGAGGCTTAGCGAGTTACTACTTAGCGACTTGCATTTGTTTAGCGACTTGGGACTTTAGCGATTTGGTGGTGTAGCGAATTAGGTGTTAGCGACTTGGTGCATTATCTTCTAGCGACTTGGGTGATTGTTTACGGTTTTCTCTTGATTTAGTAAAATCCCGTGAAAGAATCTATTTCCTTAATCATAGAGCTATAAAATCCGTATAATCTTAACATGTCTACCAACGTTCCTACTATCATATCCACTGTTGCATAGGATGTTCAAGCTGCTGGATCAGACACTCGTCCACCCATGCTTGACAGAACTGACTATGACTCTTGGGCTCAACGAATCAGATTGTACTGTCTGGGTAAAGAAAATGGGGTTAACATTCTTAAATCTATCGATGAAGGACCTTACCGAGTTGAAACTACTAGAGATATACTTGATACTAATGAAGATGGAACTCCTATTTACGGAATGGACAGACCAAAAATGTATGATGAGCTTAATGATAAGGAGAAAAAGAGATTTGATGCAGATATCCGAGCTTCCAACATTATACTACAAGGTCTACCTAAAGACATCTACAAGCTTATCAATCACACATCAAGCTAAAGCCGTATGAGATAATGTCAAGATGCTTCTCTATGGTTCTGAGCTAACTGTTGAAGATCGAGAATCGCAACTGTATGATGAATTTGAGCACTTCAAGATGAAACCGATGAGAGCGCTATGAGTACTATGTGAGATTTCATAAGCGGGTGAATGACATGAGAAACATCATAATGACTATGCCTAACATTCAGCTGAACTCAAAGTTTGTAAACAACATGAATCCCAAATGGCACAAATTTGTTACTTCTGTGAAGCTCACTAAAGGATTGAAGAATACAAATTATGAGCAACTCTATGCCTTCCTTCTTCAAAATGAGAGGCATGTCATGTTTGAAAAGAGAATTCTTGATCAGTTCAAAGCTCAGGGAGAAGCAAGCTCAACAAATGATTCAACAGCCTTTTACTCTAACATTGGGATCACAACCAAAGCTTCTCAAGTTTTACCTTTGGGTAATGGTAATCATAAACTCATCCCTGATCCAATGTTTAAACAAGCTGATGCTGATGCAGGCATAGGAAACCTCATCAATCAACTAGCACTTATGATAAGTCAAAACATGAATTCTCTCCCACAAACCAACAACAACCTTAGAACAGCATCTAACCCACACAATCAAGCTACCGTCGAGATGGGAAGATTGTTGTGCAACCAGTTCAGAAAGACAGATGATCGGGAAGAGGTGGAGCTGGTAGGGGTTATGTTGCAAATCATTATCGGGGAAGAAATGGAAATCAAGGTCAGGCTAAGCCGATCAAATGCTATAACTGTGGTGGTGAGGGACACATTGCAAGGAGCTGCACATCTCCAAAACGTCCACAGAATGCTGATTACCGTGGGATAAGATGTTGCTAGTACAAGCTCAAGACAATGGAGCAGCTTTGGATGAAGAGGAGTTATCTGTTGCCAAGGAAATGCCAAAAATTATGATGCCGATGTTGATGAACAACCGATTCAAGAGATAGGTCATAATCATCGAATGCTTTCAAGTGGCCGATTGTGATGCATACGATTCTGATGTTGATGATGGACCCTCTGCACAAACAATTTTCATGGCAAGCATTTCTCCTATGGTCTCTCCTAAGGTCACTTCTTCACCACCAACTGGACCATCCAAAGACCAAATCATTTCAGAGGTATTAAAACTATATGATGATATTGATGAGCAAAAGATGCATCATGAAGTACAATCTTTTGAGACTTATGACTCAGATATTGATAATATGAGTAATAGTAATGTTGTCTCACACGATCAATATGTGAATCAAAGTGAAATTAAGATTGTACCAAGTAATGCATCTTCTGCAGTCAATGATGACTATGCCTGATGAGGATTTCATGCATGTATCCTCGATGATTCTATTGTCTCTGAACTTAATGCCTATAAAGAACGGGTTGCCATTTATGAACAACGTGCCAAGTTTGAGTTGACCACTCGTGAGCAGGAAATGGATGACCAAGTACGTACAATCATTAGAAAAAGTAATTTTGGAGAAGAAGTTTTGAAACAAGAGCCAAATTCCTTGCAAGAAAAGCTTTCTAAAACAGCTAAACAAAAACAAGAACTTCAAGAAAATGTGAAAATGCTCAAGCAAGAATTTAATGCAAAAGAATCTAAACTCTTGAAAGATTTTTCTAATCTGAAAACTTTGAAAAACAAACTTGAAAACAAATTGTACATACAAGGGAATACCATTCAGACTGCTCACATCATCACTAAACATAGAGTCTTAAGCAATAAACACAGAATTGTCCTTGTTGAGGAACCCAATCCTGAGGTCATTAAAAAGGCTAGAATTGCACATAAGGTAATTTATGATGGTAGTGAAATCCTTAAACCGAGACAAAACCTAGGCTTGAGTGTTCGAGAAGATAAAAATCGATGAAATCACTAGGGAAAAGATGAACAAGAAACTAATGATCCAAAATGTAAAGAAAATAAAGTAATCATCACACCCCATGATTAAAAAAAGGAGAATTGGATTGCCTTAAACAAGTTTAAGCCTCAGACATTGTTGACTCCCGAACAAGTGTTCTGGAAAATGGATTTAGATAAGCAGAAGGCTGAAAATATAGTTGAAACCAATCCCCCTCTTAGGAAAAAGCCTAGAGCGACTGTATATCCTCCAAATACCCCAATGCATCTAGTTCCTAGAACAATTGCCACTAAAAGTAAGACCTTAATTAGTCAATATGTTATCTTTCAACTATTCGTTGATTTTGAGAAAACTTGCAAGAAAAGAATCACACCCACTGGTATTACGAAAGGAGAAAGAGGCTTTGAGCAAACTAAAGAATTTTATTTAACTGAAGTCATGCCTTTCTTTAAACTACTAAAGGATCACTTTGAGAGTCTTAAAAAAGGAATGAATTCAGACATTAAGGAAATGGAAAAGGAATTTGATGCAATGATTGTTGAAGTTAGTGATTATGAGCGAGCATTAAAATATAATGAGATTGAGAGGAAGAACTTACTTACACTGAATGATAACATAATTTCTGAATGTATTGCTCAAGATGTGTTTTTCATCGCTACGAATTGCTCCATTAATGCTTCTCAATTTCATGAACTATCTGTTGCTCTGAAAGTCTCCCATGATCGTGTCATTGAGCTTGAAAAGACTAACTCTAAACTAGCTGAGAAAATTGAACTGGATGATCACGACAATTTGGTTAAACATTTTTCTAATTTAGAGGTTGAGCATTTTAATTTACAACTAAAATATCAACATCTTAAAGAAAGTGTAAAAACTTCAAATATCAAGACATCCTCAGATGCTCCAGAGTTTGATGCAGTTTTTCAAATAAACAAACGAGATGAACAGATTCAGGCTCACTGTAACACGATCAGAAAGTTAAAAGCCCAAATCTCACAATTGAAGGGTGAAAAGAAGAATGTGACTGGCTCCCAAATACCTCCTCCTTTAGATTCTCAGAATTCCCAAACGTTTCATCTTCAAAACTTAGTAAACACATTGCAAAGAAAAACGAAATCTTTCTTGAAGAAAATTAAAAGGTTAAACGTCATTTCAATGAGTTATTTGAATCAATAAAACAAAAATAACGATCAAATAGCTTCATTACAAAAGGAAATTGAGAATCAAGCCGTGAAAAAGGAAAATGCCAATGATCAATGGGGGAAATGATGGACCAAATGTTCCAATGGATAACAAATATGCTATGTCTATGAAATATGTCCCTCCTCATCTCAGGAATAACAAACTTGCTATTCAAACATACTTCTCATCCCTTAAAGAGTGCCTAGAATGTATGCGTGAGATTGTTGAAGAGGATAAGTTAGAAAAACCACATGATAATGCAATCGGGCATGCATGCTTATATGCCAAACGATCTCAAGAAATCCTAGAATGCTTGATCACAATATGCCCTAAGTCATTAAGTGAGAGAGTTAATCCTTTGATTCCTTGTTCTATGCCTAGTCCCAAGTACAATATTCATTCGATGCCCAATGTGTTGAATGTAGACCTAAGTGTGCCCTCAAGTAACTCAGATTCCAGATCCATGAATGCTAAAAGGCATCTCTAGTATGGATTCAAGAAGTTCAAATCCTAGTAATTCTAGTGATAATAAAGTGAATCTTAATGTGCCTGCATGTAGTTCAGATCCTAGCACATCTAAACAAAAAGCAAAGAGTAGCAAAACCAACTAATGTTCCCATTCCCTCTACAGGAGTAATCAGTGACATTAAAGGGAGCAGGTCAAAGTCTCAAGACAATACAAGGAATGATAGGACCTCGCAAGCTAAGAATGTGCACTGGAAAAGAGTAGAAGAACAATCTAGGAACTTTATGTTTGAACCTAATAAAACGAATCGTGTTGATTCTAGTATTAGCCTTAGGCGTACTGTAATTAATTCGAATTCTGATACTATTTGCAAACCTTGTTATGATGATTGCTTGAATTCTGTTATTTATCATGAATGTGGTATGAATGATTTGCCTAATGCTGTCGATTGTTCAGTGAAATGTGTCAATACTAAAAAACGTGATAAGAAGGCTAAAAGAAAAAAAAACAAATGAAAGCTAGGAAACAGTGGAAACCCACAGGAAGAACCTTCAGTAAGGTAGGATATAGGTGGATTCCTTTTGTTCAAAGGGGTAATCAGTCATGTCCCCAATATGCTAAGTCAATGCCCACTAGTAAATGGATGCCTACCGGAAGAACTATCCCTTTAAGAAGTGAACATACTTTGAATAGGTCAATACGAATGCCGTAATGCATTCACATTAATTTCGTCATTGACTCTATCTCGATTTAAATGTTTCCATTCCCTGTGGGTGTTCCAATCGCTGTCACTAACCAAATGGAACCCATTCGCATGGGGATCCCATTATCCGATTATCCATTCTTGTCTGTGTTCAATGCAGATCGTTCAAATCATTCTGTGGTACCTGGACTCAGGCTGTTCCAAGCATATGATGGAGACCGGTCGCGGCTCATGAACTTCGTGAGCAAATTCATCGGGACTGTTAGATTCGGTAATGATCATTTTCGGCAATCATGGGTTATGGAGATTACGTCGTTGGTGATAGTGTCATCTCTAGAGTATACTATGTGGAAGGTCGGGTCATAATCTTCTCTGTTGGTCAATTCTGTTATTCTGATCTAGAAGTAGCCTTCAGAAAACATACCTGCTTTGTTAAAGAACTTAATGGTAGGGAACTGTTAAAAGGAACTCGTGGCTCAAATCTTTACACCATCTCTATCGATGACATGATGAGGTCTTCTCCAATTTGCTTGTTGTCAAAGGCTTCAAAAACAAAGTCATGGTTATGGCATCGTCGTCTCAATCACTTGAACTTCGGCACCATCAATGATCTTTCCAGAAAGGACTTAGTTGTAGGTTTACCTAGACTAAAGTATGAAAAGGATCATCTTTGTTCAAAGATGCCAATTGGGTGCAAAAAGTATGCCCTCAAACCCAAACCTACAAAGTCAATTACAGAAGTTCTTCATACCCTTCATATGGATTTGTGTGGACCAATGAGAGTGCAGAACATCTTTGGTAAGAAATATGTGTTGGTTGTGGTTGATGATTACTCTAGATTCACTTGGGTCAAGTTCTTAAGGACAAAGGATGAAACTCCTGATATCATCATCAAACTCATCAAACAGCGGTGTTCGACTTAACAAACAAATGTAATTATCCGAACGCACAATGGACCGAGTTTGTTAACAAACAACTTAGTGACTTTTATGAAAGCATTGGAATCAGCCATCAAAGAAGTGTTCCACGAACTCCTCAATAGAACGGTGTAGTTGAAGATCTAAATCGAACCCTTGTGGAAGCCATAGAACAATGCCGATTTACTCAAAGGTTCCAATGTTTCCTGGTCGAAGCTATTTCCACTGCATGCTAAACACAAAATCGCTCCCCGATTCACACCGTTCATGGAAAGACACCATATGAACTTGTCCACAAAGAAAACCTAATCTCTTCCTTCAAGTGGTTGGAGCATTGTGTTATCCAACTAATGAAGGACAAGACTTAGGCAAATTTAGAGCTAAAGCAGACATTGGAGTATTTTGTGGTATGCACCAAACAAAAAGGGTACCGAATCTACAACAAAAGAACCCGAAATATCATGGAAACAATTCACGTTATGTTTGATGAGTGATCGTCAAACGGCTCTCAATTCACTGACCCGCACTTCAAAACATTCCAATTGGTTCATCCCTTGTTCCAAACTCTTCTCAAGAAACTCCATATGTACCTCCATCTGAAGATGATTTAAAGAAATTGTTTGATCCTATGTTTGATGAACAGTATGAGCCAAGTGCTAATGAACTGTCAACTCCTACAACAAAGGCTGCTCATGTTCCTGAGAATGAAGTCAATCATTCTGTCTCAATATCATTAAGCCAAGAAGTTTCATCACATCACTCTATCTCATCGACAAATCATCCATCTTCTAATGTGCATCATGGATCTGCTTCGGTATCAACGAAGATATTCCTATTACTAATGAAGATGCTCCATTTGAAAACATATTTGCTCCTGAATCGCCATCGTAACCATCTTCTTCAAGACATCAACTCGCTATCAAATTCCCCAACCAACGCCACATGAATACCTCGAAAATGGACTCCATGATCATCCATTAGACAACATCATTTGAAAT
>OU343218.1:16777150-16900700 GCA_910596185.1 Chrysanthemum makinoi
ATATTGAACAATTTTAAAGAAATTGTTTCTAGTCATTTTTATCTCAAAACGGTTCAAAAATTAGTTTTTCAATTCTTTTGAATTTTGAGGATTTTTCAAACTCCATCTCAAGCTAACATCTGGTCTCTAGGATCATTTATTATGACTTGACACCACCTAAACTCTTAGTGTCATTCTTGAACATCCATTGGTAGTCATTTAGTCCCATTTTCCTTCCATAAAAAGCAATCATTTGCTATATCATTCATTACTCTTGATCGTTCAAAGTACACCCTCACTTAAAGATACTTAGGAGGACTGAAACACTCAAGATGGTATAGGTTTTAGCTCTTAGAAACTTTATTTCTAACCTTTCATAACCACAGAGCGGATCCCTATGATATTAGCTACTGATCCTCAAGTGGGGAACCATAGGACCCGGGTGACAGATTAAGTCAAACTCTAGCTAAAACAATCATTTCAAGCTCATCTTGCTAATTCAAACCCTCCATCTCATCTTAAATAAGTTATTAGATCAGTGAAACTCTGAACTTCAATCTTGTGCATGTTAATCATCACATCTCTAAGAATATTAGTGGGTTAAGTCTTAAATGCACTTGCCAAACTCTTCCTTTTATAAGTCATATTGCTAGAACACCTTAGTCATCAAACACAACACAACTCTTAGCAATTACAAACATCTTCCTTAGTCATTTCATCATGAGAAAAGCTCCTGGGCTAACTCATCCACCCAAGAACCACCCAAGAAACTTGATAGTGGTCATACAGAGTTTTCAACCTAATCATTCTGCTAAGTCCACAAATGCTAGATTTCCCCACACCAAAGAAACCAATCAAACTAATTCCCAAAAGGATTGTTCCCACAAGGATATCATCACCAATTTCTACTAAACCAAACACAATTTTCAACCCAACCGATCATTGGTGCCTAGAACCACATCATTTAACACCTCACAATCATCTCCACATTATCAAAACTTAGAGGAATTACCCCCTTGGCCAACTCATCTTCCACCACTACCAACAAATTCACTTGAAAAGGTTGTGCAACAAAACCAAAGTGTTGAATAAACACTTGCACCAATATCAAATTCTCCAAATCCCCCAAATAGTCCATTTTGGATTATGATGAGACATCAAAGTCAACCACCCAACCACATGGTAGTTGACACTTCTTTGCCTTCACCCTCAAACTTTGTTGAGCCACCATTTAATGATTCTCCACCAATTCTCCCTCTACTTGAGGATCCTCAACCCACCATACTTGAACCTCCATTTCAAGAAGCTCAAAACCATGACAAAGATTGCTATCATTGTCAACATGTTGAAAGGTTGATACATGAACTACGTGAAGAGCAACGCTTCATGTTTTATCACCTCCTTGAACGTTTCGAAGAGGTAAACAAACCTAAACAACCATGAGCCTAAAGAGGTGTCCTAGTCTTAGATCAACTTAGAACGTCTAGGAATCCCATTTTATCCTTAAGAACGTGGTTACTTCTTAAGTTTAGGTGACTCGTTATTATTTGTAGAAAATGTTTGGCTAGATCATTCTCTTAGTTTTAGAGATTTGTTTGATTATCTCTATGTTTTATTGAATGATATCTTATGTGCCATATTGCTTTGAGTTTATTATTTATACTTATGTCACCTCATTATTAGCATTGTTTGGCATATCTTCATTGCTGAAGAAACTGTCACCAGATAGCCGGATCCCTAGAAATGGCCTAGACGGATCCCTCAATGGAGGGAACCATGGAATCCGTGGTACAGAAGCACAAATTACTACTAACTTGAGTCTTATTTTCAGGAAATTATGCAATGTACTCTTGTTTGCTAACTTTTATTTTGTAGATTTTCAAAATACATATGAAGATTTTGACACCATAAAGCTAGGGGGAGCTTTGTGTTAAACCATATTGCAAAACCATTTGCAAACATAATCCTCTTTTGGATTATTCTTCATGACACCCCATTGCAACATTGCAATCTTCAAGGGGGGGCATTTTTCATCACACGGACGAACCATTTGCAAACATATTTGCAACACATTAGTTTATTTACGTTATGTACTTGTCGCCCTCACAAAGGGATGGACTCCGCTGGGGAGTTAAGACGAGAACCATTCCGCCACTTACTCCCTTACATCTTTCTCTTCGTGCATGTTTTCTTAAAACTTTGTGTTAGTTTCTTTTCGATGCTCTTTTTGTTTCGACAAAAAGGGGGAGAAGAGAGTAAAACTTCAATTAACTTTTATTTATCTTAGTTTTTCCTTAAAATAATTTTATGTTTTGTCATCAACAAAAGTGGGAGATTGTTAATAAATAAGTGGTATTTTATTTATATTTTAGGATCTTCTTATGTTTTGTCGATAACAAACGTAAAATCATTTTAACGAAACAAATAAAATACGTAAATAGTTTCAGCCAATAGTTTTCTAACACACTTACGTTTTCACATAAAACACTAAAACAAGTATAAGTGATTTTATGACTTAGTAATACATATGTACAACAACTAGTGTTTACATATTTGGGTAAATATATACTTAACTAAGTAATACTAAAATGGGTAAAAACTAACAAATAGTATTGACCCATAACCCATGGTATTATCCAAACCACTTAACTAGGTTCATTGTATTCATAAGATACATTGTATCTAGTAAGTAACCCATGGATCAACCCATACCCCATGACCCATGACCCATAACCAAAAATACCCATGGGCAAAGAGGAGCGTCCCACGGATCCCTAGCATTACGCTAGACGGATCCCTTGTGGGAGGGATTCGTGGGATCCGGGGAACAGTGGCAAGTTTTGCCTATAAATAGTGAGCCATTTCTTCCTTTCATCTTGCCACTCTCACGCATACTTTCCCCAAGTATTGTAACTCTCTAACCACCGATCCTAAGGGATCTCTTATGTAGTTTGTCTTTGTTTTTGTGTGATTCTCTAGGTTCCTCTTAAAGGCTAGATCACCACTTCTTGAAGTCGAGCAAGCTCAAGTCCATGAGTTACATGCTTCGGCCATCATCAAGATTACGAGGTTCTCTTGTTGATAGTTCCTTCTTCCTCCGTAGATGTGTTGTGTTGAAGGCATTAGTGAAGGATGCCGAAGGAGTCAAGATGTAAGCATTAGTGAAAGGTGTTTAACGTCCGTGTCTAAAGCATTAATGAAGAATGCTAAAGGTGTCAAGAAGAAGGCATTAGTAAAAGGTGCCAAGCATTGTGTCAAGAGGCATTAGTGAAGAATGCTAAGGTCGTATAATCGATGAGGTGCATCGTTATACATATTGTAATAGGTGTTCTCAAGGATGGTGATATCCTTAATGGTATTGTAATAAGGAGTGGGTCTCCTTTGGGTTTAGGTGTTGTGAAATGTTATGATTTATAAAATCCATGTGTTAAAGATTCGGTCACCTCAAGTATATGTATTCGTTAGAAAGCTCGTAGTCGTAGTTATGTTATGATAATAAGTAGTCTAATATGTAACACCGTGGAGGACGGACGGGTCTTTACCTACTGTATGCCTGATCCAATGTACTGTAGGAGGCGATTTTGTAAGACACTATAAATACCCTCTTCCTCTCAAGGTAGAGGGTTGGAGCTTCAATACCATTTTTCTTTTATTTCACATAGTTCCCAACTCTCTTCCCTTTCTTTCTCTAGAACTTTCTCTCTCTAAACATTGTATACGCCCCATATGATTGTGGTATGATGTGTTTATGAAATCCTATATCTTATAATTGGTATCAAGAGCCATGGTTTGATCACTCATCTTCATGCATGCTTTTGTTTCAGGTGATCATAGTTAAAAGTGTTTGTTTGAATCATTTGGTTAATTTCTAGTGTTAAAGTTTGAATTTTGATTGTACTTTTTTGTTTAGGATCATCATATGTGTTTAGGTTTTGAATCAGTTGCTCAATCATATGTGATATTGGTTGGTTTTTTTATTGTTAAAGTGGTTGTTTTTGAATATTGTACCAAGCGAGTTGAGCCACGGGTAAACGCTTCTTGGAAGCGAGTTGGTATGTTGTTTGAAGCGAGTTGTCTCTGAAGTGAGTTGATACTTAAGCGAGTTGTTGCCTAAGCTAGTTGCTTTGTAAGTGAGTTGTTTGTTTCTGCGAGTTGTCTCTTGCTTGTTGTTTAAGCGAAGTTGTCTTGGAAGCTTAGTTGGTTTATGCGATTTTGCTATTGTTAAGTTGTCTCTTTATTACTTGGGTTTTATGCAACTTGGCTATTGCTTGTAGTTGTCTCTTTAAGCTTAATTTGGTTTTAAGCGAAGTTCTCCATTGCTTCGAGTTGATATCAAAGTTAGTTGGTAAGTGGCGCGACTTGTCAAGATTCACTACTTGTCTATTGAGACTTGTCATTTCTTCGTGCTGCATTTTTACGGTTGTTCTTTTGGTTTGGTAAAATCCCGTGAAAGAATCCATTTCCCGGTTAAATCAAAGAATAGCAAAATCTCGTAGAGTATAATGTCTAACAACGTACCTACTATCGTCTCTTCTTAGGTCGATGACGCTCAAGTCACCGATCCGACACTCGTCCTCCTATGCGAATCGAACCGATTATGACTATGGGCTCAACGAATCGTGTTGTATCGTTGGGAAAGGATAATGGGGTTAACATTCTCAAATCAATTGATGGAGGACCTTATCAAATTGAGACTACAAGAGACACACTTAAAACCGCCGTGATGGTACGTTGATCTTAGGTTTGGATGCACCAAAAGGCGATGATGAGCTTAATGATGAGAAAAGAGATACGGCGTCTTGATATCGGCTTCAAACATTATACTCGTGGTCTTCCAAAAGACATCTACAAGTTAATCAATCACAACACCGAAGCCAAGGTCGTTTGGGACAATGTTAAGATGCTTTCTCTCGGTTCAATTAACCAAAGACAGAATCTCAATTGTATGATGATTTTGAGAACTTCAAAATGAACCCGGAGAAAGTATCACCAATACTATGTGGAGGTTCCACAAACTTGTGAATGATATGAGGAATATCAAAATGACAATGCCAAATATTCAGCTCAATTCAAAGTTTGTGAATAACATGAATCCCGAATGGCACAAATTTGTCACCTCAGTGAAGCTAACCAAAGGGTTAAGGCACAACAACTATGAGCTATTGTATGCCTTCCTAATTCAGAATGAGAAGCACGCTATGTTTGAAAGAATGATTCTTGAAAAGTTCAAATCTAATCATAGAGATGCAAGCTCATCAAATGACTCTACAACATTTTACACAAATGTAGGAATTACCACCAAAGCTTCTCAAGTCATACCCACGGGTAATGGTAACTACAAGCTCATTCCAGATCCAGCATATAAGCCTCCTGACTTAAACGCAGTCATGGAACATTTCATCAATCACCGCTCTCATAAGCAAAACCCCAACCTCACCCACACACTAACAATGAAATCAATCGCATCCATCTACACAATCATGCTAATGTCGAGATGGTAAGATCATGGTGCAACCAAGACAAGGAAGACATAAAACAAGGAAAGGGTGGAGTAGTGGAGGGTATGTGACTAATCGTAATCGTGGGGAATGCAACTCCGCGACAGGAAAAAGCCAATCAAATGCTACAACCTGTGGTGGTGAGGGACATATTGTAAGAACCGCGACATCTCCAAAACATCCACGTAATGCAATACTTCAAAGATAAGATGATTTGGTGCAAGCTCGTGATAATGGAGCAGTTGATGAAGAAGAGTTGTTGTTTCTTGCGAGGGTAATGCTAAGACATATGATGCGATGTGGATGAGCACCAATTCAGAAATAGGTCACAATCATCAAAATTCCTTTCAAGTAGCTGATTGTGATGCATTTGACTCTGATGTCGATGATGAACCCACGCCTGCATACAATCTTCATGGCTAGCATTTCACCAATGGTTTCTCCAAAGGTCTCATCACATACGTGGTCCATCCAAAGATTCAATCATCTCGAGGTATTAAAACTATAATGACAGTTGATGAGCAAAAGATACATGACAAAGTACAATCACATGAAAATTGTGAATCAGATATTGATAATGTGGGTAATAGTAATATTGTCCTATATGATCAATATGTGATAAAAAGTGAAAGTGAGAATGTACCAAGTGATGCATCTTCTGCAGTCAATGATGACTATGTTTCATGAATACACCGCATGTGCTCCCTCGATGATTCTCATATCTCAACTGAATGCCTATAAAGAACAAGTTGCCATTTATGAACAACGGCAGTTTGAGCTAACTACCCGTGAGCGTGAAATGGATGACCAAATGAGTACAATTATTAGGAAAAGTAATTTTAGGGAAGAAATGTTAAAACAAGAGCTAGATTCCTTAAAAGACAAATTAAACAAAAATGTTAAGCAAAAGCAAGAACTTCAAGAAAATGTTAAAGTGCTTAAACAGGAATTTAATGCTAAGGAATCAAAACTTTAACTGATTTTCCAACCTAAAAACTTTGAAAAACAAGCTTGAAAATAAGTTGTAAGGGAATACCATCTGATCTCACATGATCACTAAGCATAGAGTTCTAAGTGACAAACATAGTGTTGCATTAGTTGATGAACCTAACCCTGAGGTTTGTAAGAAAGCTAGAGAAACTCATAAGGTAATCTATGATGGTAACGAAATCCTTAAGCCTAGACAGAAACCTAGTTGCACTGAGTGCACTGAGGAAGATAAGCAATTAGAAGAAGTCACTAGAAAGAAATTGGATGAAAAACTTAAGAGCTCCTCATGCATAGAAAACAACATCAGTTATAAAACACCTAACTATGCTAAGGAAAACGGGATTGCCTTTAACAAGTTTAGACCTCAAACACACACCCACCAACAAGTATTCGGAAAAGGATATGGACAGGAAAAGGCGGATGATTTGTTGAACAGAACTCCCTTGTAGAGAGAATGCTTCCTGCACCTTGTGTATCCCCCAATACACCCATGCATTTAGCCTAACACTTCCTACACAGAGTAAAACCTTAGTCACCTATATGTAGTGTATCAATTGTTTGTGACTTTGAAAAATGTGTAAGAAGAGAATCACACCAATCGGATCTGTAAGGAAAGGGGTTTGAACAAATAAAAGAATGCTACTTGACTGAAGTCATGCCTTTCTTTAAGCAACTAAAAGAACAATTTGAGTCTTTACAAAGGCAATTGAGAATCAAGTGAAAGACATGAAAAAAATGTTTAATGAAATGGAAATTGAGGTTAGTGACTATGAACGAGAATTGAAATATAATGAAATTGAGAGGAAGAACTTGCATACCTTAAATGAGAATCGATTTCAATGTATTGCTCAAGATGTGTTTTACATCGCTACTAATTGTTCTCATAATGCTTCTCAATTTCATGAATTGTCTGTTGCTTTGAAAGTTTCCCATGATCATGTCATTGAGCTTGAAAAAACTAATTCTAAATTGCATGAGAAAATTGAACAGGATGATCATGATAACTTGGTGAAACATTTTTCAAAATTGGAAGTTGAGCATCTTGCTTTGCAATTAAAATATCAACATCTTAAAGAAAATTTTAAAACCTCAAATATCAAGACATCCTTGGATGCCCCTGAATTTGATTCGGTTTTTGAAATAAGCAAGCGTGATGAACAAATTCGAGCTCATTGTAACACGATCAGAAAATTGAGAGCCCAAATATCACAATTGAAGGGCTAAAGAAATAATGTGAATGGCTCCCAAATGCCTCCACCTTTAGATTCTCAGTTTTCTCAAAATTTTCATCTTCAAAACATAGTTAATGTCTTACAAAAGGAAAATGAGAGTTTTCTAGAAGAAAATGAAAAACTTAAACGAAACCTTAAAGAGTTATATGATTCAATGAAAGTCACTCGTGACAAGAACAACGAAAAAATAACTTCTTTATAAAAAGAAATTGAGAATCTGAAGAGACAGGAAAAAGGGAAAATGCCACTTGTTTGGGATGACAATGATGTCTCAATGGCATTTGGTGTTCTAAGTATGCGTCGGTGCAATATATTCCTCCTCATCTCTCTAAAACAATGAACTTGTGTTTCATGATTACTTTTATCATCTTAAGGATAGTCTAGAATGCCTTCGTGAGATTGTAGAAGAAGATCACATAAATAAACCACTTGATTTTGAAGTTAGGTATGCTTGCTTATATGCCAAACGATCTCAAGAGCTTTTACAATGTTTAAGAGCAACATGCCCAAGATCCTTTTGTAAGAATGATAAAGTTATTATGCCTTGATCTATGCCCAGTGTTAAGAAAGTGAACTCTAATGTGCCTTCAAGTAGTTCAGATCCCACCACTTCTAGATCAGGAATGCAAAAGGTAGCAAACCAACTAATGTTCCCATAATTCCCTGTGAGTAATCGTGGCACAAAAGCAAGCTGGATCAAAGCCCGTGCAATACAAAGCAAGATAGGACCTCGCAAGCTAAGAGTGTGCAATGGAAGAGAGTAGAAGACCACCATAGGAACATTAAGTTTGAGTTGAATAAAACGAATCGTGTTGATTCTATTATTAGCTATAAGCGTACTGTAATTAATTCGAATTATGCTACCATTGGCAAAATTATAATGATGATTGCATGGTTTCTGTTATTAATCATGTATGTGGTGTGAATGATTTGATTAATGCTGATAAATACCCAATTAAAATTGTTAATGCCTACAAACAGGTTAAGAAGGCTAGAAAGCAATGGTGGAAGAAGGTTATAAAACATTGGAAGCCCACGGGAAGAAAATTTAGTAATGTAGGTTATCAGTGGATACCTACTGGCCGCAAATTTAGTCTTAATGAGTTGTGCCCTAAATTATCTAAGTCAATGACCATTAGGAAATGGATGCCTACTGGGAGAACTATTCCTTTAAGAAGTGAACATAGTTTGAATAGGTCTAATGCATACACTAGCACAACATCTATCCCTGATGATTCCATTTTTTCTGTCGTCAATGTGGGTGTTCCAATTACTGTTACTAACCAAATGAAACCCATTCTTGCATGGGGATCCCAATTATCCAGTTATCCATTCTTGTTTGTGTTCAACTACAGGTCGTTCAAATCGTTTTGTGGTACTTGGACTCCGTCGCTCCAAGCATATGACCGAGACCCATCATGCTCATGAACTTCGTGAGTAAATTCATTGGGACTTAGATTCGGAATGACCATTTGGTAATTATGGGTTATGGAGATTATGTTGTTGGTGATAGTGTAATCTCCGTGGTATATTATGTGAAGGTCTTGGTCATAACCTTTTTGTTGGTTAATTGCGTGATTCGATATAGAAGTGGCTTTTAGAAAATATACTTGTTTTCATAGAGAACTTGATGGTGTGGAACTTTTAAGAGGAACACGTGGTTCAAACCTATACACCATCTCTATCGAAGATATGATGAAGTCTTCTCCTATTTGCTTGTTGTCAAAGGCTTCGAAAACAAAGTCATGGTTAGGCATCATCGCCTCAATCACTTGAACGGCACCATAAATGACCTTCCGTAAAGGACTTAGTAAGAGGCTTACCCACTAAAATATGAAAAGGATCATCTTTGTTCAGGATGCCAATTGGGAAAAAGCAAGAAGTATGCCCACAAACCCAAACCTACAAATTCAGTTATGGAAGTTCTTCATACCATTCACATGGATTTATGTGGACCCATGAGAGTGCATTATTAACGGAAGAACTATGTGTTAGTCGGTTGATGATTACTCGATTCACTTGGGTCAAGTTCTTGAGGACAAAGGATGAAACTCTAGATGTCATCATTAAACTTATCAAACAATAAGAGGTTCGACTTAACAAGATCAGAATCATCCCAATGCACAATGGAATTGAGTTTGTTAATAAAGAACATAGTGAGTTTTATGAAAGTGTTGGAATCAGTCATCAAAGATGTGTTCCATATGAACTTGTCCACAATCGAAAACCTGATCTATCATTCCTTCGTGTGTTTGGTGTGTTGTGTTATCCAACTAATGAGGGTCAAGATTTAGGTAAAGCAAAGCTAAAGTGGACATGGAGTATTTGTAGGATATGCACCGAACAGAAAAGGATACCGAATCTACAACAAAAGAACCCGAAATATCATAGAAACAATCCACTAACGTTTGATGAGTCGACCGAGCAAATGGACAATCCAGTTCGGACCCGCTTCTCAAAGTAGTCCCATTAGTTCCTCCCTGCATGAGTAATCCCTCATTTGCAGTTCCATATGTACCACCTTCGGAAGAAGATGTGAAGAAATTGTTTAATCCAATGTTTGATGAATACTTTGAATTTCAAGAAAACACCCACTCTACTACCTCAACAGAGGCTACTCCTAATCCAACCAACACAGCCAATCCATCCATCTCTGTGTCGTTGTGTTGGGAATAAAGATAACAGTTACCACTGATAAGCTGTGGAAGACACTGCTAAAGATTACACTAGTAGTGGAAACTCATTACCACCGCCAGCATATTACATACTACTGCTATTAGGATAATTGTTATGTATCCGTATATTGATAAGTATAGAAAAGATCTTGTGTATATTCTATATTTGTTAGGTTTATACTTATCTTGTAAAGGACTCCTTGTGCTATAAAAGGAGATCCTAGGTCATTGTTTAACATACTTATTATTCATATTAGCTTCAAGGTGTAACCCTAGTGATAAGCAAGATCACTGTGATATTTAATAATATTGGAGCTTTGTGTTTATTGTTCTCACTTACATTACATCATATAATCTGTCTTCTAAGTATTACTAAGTATATTCCGCGTGCTTATTAATATAACTCAAAATATCACTAACACAAGGTGTGTGTTTAGATCCATCAAGTGGTATCGGAGTGAAGGTTCTGATATTTTGATTTAGAAGATTCAAGGAATAAGCTTAACCTACTCACTCAATTCAATAGAGATGGAAAACCAGTCCAACTCTTCTACTCCAAGACTTCCTAAGCTCAAACTTAATGAGTTTGAGATGTGGAGGATAGTGATTGAGCAATACTTTCTCATTCAAGATTATGCTCTATGGGAGATCATCTTAAATGGTGATTCTTTCAAGTCTGTGACGAAGAATGAGAAGGTTGGTGACACAGATGTTGTGACGGTTTCGTACCGAGACTAATAGCATTGAAGAAGAATGATCTAAAGGCTAGAATTTTGTTGTGATGACTCCCTAAAGACCGATATAGCATTCAAAGAAGTTCAAGTCGCAAAAAGAACTTTTGAAGAGATTTGCTCGGTGTTTGCGGTAATGATGCTACAAAGAAAGAACAAAAGACATTGTTGAAGCAAAGTTCAAACTTCTCTTCAAGCAATGACTCACTTAGTAACATCTTCACCAAACTCCGTAAGATTGTTACACAACCGACCGTGTTTGGCATTGAGGTAGAAAAGGAAGACCTTAATTTGAAGTTTCTAAGAAGTTTGCCTCGAAGTTTCATACTAATGTTACAGCCTAGGAAAATAAAGCGGATATTGAAACTATGAAGCTCAATGATCTTTACAATTACTTCAAACTTATTGAACAAAGATTGAAGAAGTTTGGAAACTTGGTACAAGCTCAAGCGGCTTTCTCGATGTCAACCTCTGCTCACTGATGATTCAAGATGACTGTGAATGATGATATTGCCAATGGCCGGTTCTACAGCTTCCACCGGTAATGTAGTGTTACCACCGCAGTTCAAAGAAGAAGATTGTCGGTATTTGAGATCCTACCTTTTATGCTTTTATCTCCACTCAAGTTAATGGCTCTATATTAACTCATGAAGACATAGAGCAAATTTATGAAGATGACTTGGAGGAGATGGATATAAAATGGCAAATAGCTCTTCTTAGCATGAGGGTTAGGAAATTCTACAAGAAGACTGGCAAGCCAATTCACATCAATGGTGGTGAAAAGCTAGGTTTGACAAAAAGAAAGTAGAGTGTTTCAATTGTCACAAGTTGGGGCATTTTGCTAGGGAATGCAGAAGACCAAAGATGAAGGACAACATGTCTACTTGGTACAAGCAAAAGAAAGAACCAACTATGGAAGAACCAAAGGCAATGTTGGCAATTGATGGTGTGAGCTATGATTGGAGTTTCATGGCTGATAAACAAGAGGAAGAACCTTCGTGATCGCTCTTGTGTCTCTGAATTTGCTCTCATGGCTTTCTCTCGACTGAGGTACAAAACTTTGAAAGTTGTTCTAAAACATGTAGGGCTTCTAGAGAAGTTGAAAGGCTTAATGAATCTTATGAAAGTCAAAGAACAGAGTTGTTTGCTGCTAATTATGCTGTGTCAAACCTTATAAGAGGTATAGCTGTATTAAAAACAATTAGAGCATTATAGAGAAAATGAGTCAAAATTTAATGATGATATGATTCTTCTTAGAAGAGAGGTAGATCATAAGACAGCTGTGAATGAGGCTTTAAGAGCTTGAAAACTTAGAAAGATAAATGAGAATGACAATTTAATTGTTGACACAATTATTATCAGTCTAAGTCAATTGATAAAATTTGGAATGCTCAAATAAATAGTAAAGTTAAGTCTGGTATGGGTTATAACATACCTGCCACTAAGAGGTGTTCCAACACCTCCATAGATTTATCTCATACGTGTCTAGAAGACTTTCGTGAACCTACAATGATTCCTAAAACTATGAAATGTGAGGAAAAGGTTAAGCATGATAATGATGTTTTTGAAAGTGCTAGTGACTCATCAGTTGTTGATGAGAATGCTAAAAAGAATGTGAGGCTTCTATCCCAAAAGTTGTTAATACTATTACGAGGAACCGAAACAAGCTAATAAACCTAGATCAACTGTAAGGTATATGCCGAGATATAGGAACAAGTCATCAGCTCCTAGGGGTAACCAGAGGAGTTGGAATCATGTTAAATCTCAACAACTAGGTAGTGATTTTGTGATGTACAATAAAGCTTGCTATATATGTGGTAGTTTTAATTATTTACATGCTTATTGTGACTATCATGTTGGGAGAAGGAAAGTCCATGGGAATAAAAGGGTGGAGTCTAAAAGGTTTCAAAACAATTTACACCCTAATCCACACAGAAAAATGATCCCAAGAGCAGTTCAACTAAGAAGTGGTCTTAAAACTTTTGCATCGCTAAAAACCTAACACCGCCACCCTAAATCACTGTTACAAGTGCAAAATCCAAAACCACTTTTGCAAAATCGCACAAATAGGAAAAGGTATTTTCAAAATAAAAGGTTCATTATAACCAAATGGGTACCAAAATAAACCAGCAAAGTACTATCGCTCATTCAAAGTTCCCACTGCATAAACAAGAAAGGGGGACATGGGCAATGTGAAGGCCTCAGACGTTGGGGATGGAAAACTAAAGGAATTACCTCATTAACCAATCCCAATGGTATCATCAATGACCTTGATAGATTTAACTATATTGATACATGAGGCGCATCTAAGTCAATCATGGCTTGGGTCCCCAGAAACTAACTCCTTACTTATATAGGAACATCCAAGGACAAAAAGATCGATCAAGGCTACCGATAGTGGATGTTCAAGGCACATGACCTGGCAACAAGTCCTATCTCTGATTTTGAAACATTGGGATGGATGATGTCGCCTTTGAGGTGGAGTTAATTGTGTAAATTGGAACAACAAGTATGATGCAAGAGATTTAAAGCAAATAACATGGACTTTTATTATTATCAAACAAATCGCATTAGTCGAGAGAGGATACATCCATGAGATACTGACTACAAGCATCATTACATAAACTGGAAAACAAAAAACATCACACAACTACCAACTGATGACACAAGCTTCACATCCTACCCCAACATCACACAACTACCAACTGATGACACAAGCTTCACATCCTACCCCAACCCTACCCCAACCTAACCACCATCTACCACCTAAGGCTTCTTAGGGAAGGCCCACTCTGGCATCACTTTAGGCGCCTTCTATCAATCACGTTGTACACCTTATGATGCTAGCCCAATCACCTTCCTCCAATGTGGTGAGGATGATGATGAAGGTCCCTCTGGTGGCGCCAAGAATGGTGGGAAAGGTGGTCAATGGAGTTCTCCGATGGAAGGATTCTAGTGTGGGAGGCACATTCAAGACCCTTGAAGTAGTATCATCATCCTGCTTGCATACGGGAAATGTATCTTAACATGGAGTCCGAGCTATCTTCCTTGATGATAGCATCTGGGTATGGTTGAAAGAAGGACTACAAAGAACAAGGTTTGAATGAGAACCAGCATGAGCTCTTTTTCTTGATGACATCTCTTCAAACACCTCTTTCTTCTTCTTACCTGGATTGTTCAGAACATAATGCCAAGCATTTTCATCCCACACACTATCTGAGAAGGAGCTGTTAGATGAGACATTGATGGGGTTTAAATGACTTATAGTGATTTTTGAAGAGAGAAATGTTTTTGAAGTATGTGTGATATGAGTGGTTTATGTGTTATAGGTTCTTATATAAAGCTAAATTGCTATCAGGAAGTTAATATGGGAAAGGTGTAAGTGGTTGAGGAGTAAATGATGTCTCTTGACCTTGGAAAACGATTCAGTGACTAGGAGTTGACCATATTGACTTGGAATTTTGCCACTGCTAAGCTTATGGAATCACTCCTTGCTATTTTCTAACCACTGCTAACCTCACAAATGCTTTCAGTGTATGGTTTATGTTTGTGATATGCAGATTTGAAGGATTCTTTGTATACATTGGAGTTGTTGCTGTTTAGTGCTTGTATTTTTAGCTGTCCACTAACTTTTATAAAGAAATTATGCCTAACAGTAGAAACTACAATGCAAGCAGTGGTAAAAGGTACTCTCACAGTGGAATCAAGAAACAAAGAAACTTTATTCAAGTCATCAAGATAATTCATTACAAACAAAGAGAAAGTGCTCCTAACCACAATCAAAACACAAAAGATAATGTTCTAACACATTCTACATCCCTACATCCTACACCAGTTACTCCATTGGCTTCTTGCCCTTGCCCTAATAGTCATGCTTGTTCTTACAGTGCTCTCTTCTGTTGTTCTCAAAAGTTGACTGCATTCTTGGACAAGCAAGACCAAGAACTTGTGGAGGAGGCCTTGTAATCTTGCTGTGCTTCTCGATATGGATATCCGCTTCATGTTTGAGAGAGTTTTTCAATGCTTTTGTCGAGCCCTGGCAACTCCTGGACAAGGAATAGGTCTCATCATTAGCATCATCATCTCGATGAACTGAGTAGAACTCAAGAGAAGGTGCGGCAACAGCGCACGATTGGTACGCTTTCTTTGTTGACTTCTTGGAAGAAGTGCTTTGCGTACCATGGTGGAAAGTAACCACGCCACCCCGAGGCCTCTCGATGATGACTTCTTATCACAAACTCGCCTGGAATCGAGGAGATGTCAATGATGTTGGAAGGATTGCTCATGATGTTATTTAGGATTTTGTGAGTTGAATGTGTTTTGATAAAGACTACAATATGCCAAGCCTTTTATATAAGCAAAGTCGTACGGGTTCATTAATGAATATATTTACTTTTCCCTATTTTGGTAGGTTGAAGAGTAAATATATATATCGGATTGACTTTGGGAAGATATTTTTAGATACTGGCCTGGTTAAAAGTAACTTTGGTTAAAACAAGTTGGTTATTCATATTCTTTGTATTATGCTAACACATGCAGGTACATAACCAATCTTGGTTGGTTGTTGATCTTAAAAGGTGTATAACTGAGACACACAACAAATGGTTATTGATTCACCATGTCTAACCCACATAAGAATCAACTAGTCCGAGCAAACGACTCATCGGTAAAGACTTAACAAATTATTATGGTTGATAGTTTACAAAAACTATATGGTTATCAACTCACCATATTCTTTATGATTAAGAGTTGGCTAGTCCATAGGAAACGGCTCATGGTAAAGACATATCAAATCCATGATAGGCGGTAGTTTGCTAAAAACTATGATAAAGAGCAACCAATTTTCATATGTTTTACTTTACCAACGCTTTGAAAATTTTTGTGAAAAATTGCCACCGCTAGTTCACAGCTTTTCGACGGTGTTATTTTTCCACTGTTGATCTAGCCGTTACAAATGATTTGTCTGGTATGTGCGCAAAACACATACCTTTTCATTATCAAACCGATCCCAAAATAACCAAGATAGAGCCGTTTATTGCTAATATTTATGTGTTTCGAGTTTATGCATGCGTGTACGGATATGATGAAAACAGACAAAAGAAGCCAAAACCGGAAGAAAACCGAGCACGAGAGAAAGAAGAGTGCTGAAGTTGATGCCGGGATGCTATTTCTGGGATTTGAATGATCAAAAGTGCAAAATACGAAGTTCGGGACATGATTTGGGAGATTTCATTGAAAACCCGTCATTGTATCACAGTTTCACATTTTACCCTTCATTTTACCACTTTTTCACAAATAATCCCTCAACTTTCCATAATTTACCTTTTCACCCCTCATAAATTTCACTTACACATTTTACCAAAATTACCCTTACCATTTCATAAATACACCTTTGGTCCTTGAAATGTTAAATGTGTCCTAATCTAGTCCTAAACCAATCTTTATACCATTGGCCCAAATAATAAATAAAAGCCCAAACCAATCCATTATTACTACCCGGTTTTAATTATCCCATCCCCTATCCGGATCCACTCTTATAACCCGGTCAAACAAACCCACCCAAAGTCAAATAAATATAAAATAAACCCCAAACAACCCCGCGCCCAAACCCAGTAATCCACCCATTTTCACTGTTCTTCACCCTCAATCCCTTTTACCCCGTACACCTCAACATTTACCCTCACTTAAGTGCTTCTAGAAGATCACTGACAACGTGTCAGTAAGATGTTGTCATAAGACTGCCAGGGTGGACAAATGAAGGCTTTTGATTGGTTGCGCCACATCACTCAAGCAATCCAAGGGCTGAGATTAGAATGAGTGATGCAATGATGAATCAAGGGTGAAGATTAGATCTCCCAGAACCTTCTGAAGGCATCCCAAGCTTCCTCATCAGCTATTTATACCCATTTCAGTCACAAGAGTGAATTGTCCAATTTCTTATGCTTTAGAGAAATTTTGACCATTTATTTCTGTCATTGCTCTTAAATCTTTTAGTAGTTGTAATTTCATTTTAAATTTGTAAGCAATCTCTTGTTAATGCAATTTTACCTTTTCGGTTACATGAAAATCGCTATTGCTCTCTTTGTTTGTTAATCTCGCTTTTAAAGCTTGTGTTATCATGCTAAGAATCACGTGCTTATCTAAGTTTTGTGATTCTTAAGGTTTTCAAATCCTTTTCAATTTCAAGTTTTCTTAAAAGTCAGCGATAGTCAAACCTTGAAGTCAAATCAAGTTTTGGTACTGGTGTTAACTGTTTAATGGTTAAGTTTAATGTTAGTTTACTCATTTTGATTCAACCACAAACCTCATTTCATCACAAAGTTAAGTTTTCAATATAAGCTTGTTAAAGAGTGTTTGGTCTTGATGTTTTAAAAATTTCAAAGTTTTAATTATTAAATTTTAGTCTGGTAGTGGCCTGTTGTGTTTGTGAAGATGTAAATCGTTCAAGCCAATTTGATCTCAATCCTTACTCTTATTCGAAATCGTTTCAACTTCGCCATTGCTTTTATTTAATGATAGTCTAGCGTAGTTTACATGTTGTTAGATTATTTGGATGTAGGAAGCATGTAGAGTGTTTGTTATTCAGCTCTAGGACCTTTGTTTGCTATCATATTTTTCTATATCATGCCACTCCTCTTCTTATTGTTTGATATTAGCTTAGTAGTTTGGTTCTCATATGTTTATCCCTTTTGATTAGCTTATTTCCTTTTAGAAGGCAATCATAAGCCATCATGCCATGTTTACGTTTCTGTAATGATAAATTAAGTTGAATTTCAGCTTAGTTTATCAAAATTGCTTGATTATTGTTTTTCTAGGTAGTTTACAATATGGGTTTTTGATGGTTTTCCTTTAGGTTCCTTTAGGTTCTATTTTGTTAGCTTAACTTAGCCTTTAAAAAGCTCCTATTTCCCATTTGTTGCTGATCCATATCAGCATACTCAGCATCAGTTAGCTTCAGTCCTAAACAGCCTTTTGTTTTGATCTCTAATTTCTTCATCATAAGTCCTTATTGGCTGAAATTTGGTACAAGCACTCTCTGGCTGGTAGACTAGAGATTTCCATCCTTGGTTCTCAGTTTGGCTTATTGGATAGGCGCTGCGATTTTAAAGTAGGGGCGTGTCACTGCTCGCTTAAGTAGCACATTTAATATCTAGGTAGACTACTTATTAGGAGTTAGGAGTAGTTGCAAATAGTTGCTTTAGAGTAGTTTTAGTATTATTTAGCTTCTGTAATCAGTTGGTGCTATTTAGAGCTTATTTGCTTATTTTAAAGTACTTATTTCCATATCAGTTACACTACAGCTCTCTTTTCTTTCACATAAGCCCATGTTTTTATATTTTTCATAGTTTTATAATAATATTTTAGAATTTCCCTGAATTTTTCATAATTTTTAGCTACTGTTTACTATTTTTCTTATTTTAAAACAGTTTTTAATCATTTTTAAATAGCTTTTATTGCAAATAATTAAGAAAAAGTTCCAAAAAATAATTTTTCAATTTTCCCAGTTTAATAAAAAGATAAAAAGCATAAAAAATATTTTTCCCTATTTTTCCTTTTATTTGGTATTTTTCACAATTTAAATTAGATTTAAATAGTTTTAAATTCATAGAAAATAGAAAAATAATCAAAAAAATACAAAAATAGTTTTGAAAAGTCTTTTGTGTTATTTTAGATTTTTGAAAAGTAATTTTATAATTTTCCCTCTCTTTTTATAATTTTTAGATAATTAGTTTTATTTTTTAAAGTTAAAAATTAGTTTTTAATTCAAATTAATTCAAGAAAATTCCTAAAAATTAGTTTTAATTCATAAATAGTTTTCAAATATCATTTTTAGTATAAAAGTAATTTTAGGTTAAATTTTAGGATTTAGATTAATTGGCACATTTTATTCGCGCTTCGCTTTAATCAGATTTGGCTTTTTAGTGTAGAATTATGTGTTTGCCATAATAATTTTAGGTTTTCCCATAGATTTTAGTTCCATTTACTTACCTGTAGTTTAGAAAACATCATATTATCCCCTTTTCTTATTCAAATCCCGATAATCGCGACGTGAGTTGGAAATTTCATTCAACCCTCGTTCGGAACGATCTCGGTGCTCAAACCTAACACGTTTGAGTTACCCAACATACTACACACTTCTTCTATTATTGTTTTCCCGAGCAAATCAGTCAGTAACTAACCTTTTACTAGCCGTTGAAAGAAAAATTGATTTCCATATATATAGGGTAAAACTTTTGGAAGATTATCTACTTTCCTAATTGTTATTTATCCTCTAAAAATAAATATTTTCAAAAGATAGTCTTTCTTGCGCAACAAATCTTAAACCCTACCACTATATATCTTTGTCTCTCAATTGAAGTTATTCATTCAATTCATAATTGACACAATATATTTTCATCAAAAGATTCTATGGCACCTATCACTTTTGTAGATGAGCACAACCAAGTGGCCTACTTGAACAAGTCTAATAAGAAGAGTGGCCATGTTTTTCATCGACAGGACTTTCTAACTACTACCCATAAGGTATGCTTTACTTCTTAATCCCAATCTACATCTCTCAAATCAAAGCAGCTTTTTACTGTTCAGTCCATAACCATTGAAAATAGAGATACATGAAATGGTGGATTCTCTTAGAGCCACTGTAGACGGGTAACTATTGATGTTATTGAGGCATCCTTGAGGAGAATTCTCCAATTGGATGATCTCAATGGTATCATTACATTACCTATGCCAGAAAATCATACACATCTTTCATCCATGGGTATGATACTCTCGACAAAAGGCTACTTTCAAAAAGAGTGGTTTTTGTCCCCATTGGAGATTTTTGATACATACTCTGTTACATTGCCTAAGTCTTAAGAAAACTTCTTATGAATAATTCAGTTCAACAATGGCTTACCCTTTGGTTTGTCTAGCAACTGATAGGACTTTTAACTGGTCTACATATATTTTTCAAAGTATGCAAGGCAATGTACAGAGTTCAACAAAATTTTTGATGTATCCAAGGTTTGTGCAAGCAGTGCTAAATGAGTTTCAACTGCAACCCCATACAATTGTTTATAAAATCCATTGCCTTAAGCCTAAATTTTTTCAAAACATGAACAAAGATGGCAACAGGACTATTACACCTCTTTTTTCCTCAAATGCTTGCAAAGATTTCACATGTACAAAACTCACCCATAATCACTATTCCAAACATTGATTATACTCCACGCTTTCTCACACCTATGAGAGGAGGCACAAAATGACCAACTTCTTTACAACACGATGTTCACGATCCTTTGGTTTAGGAACAAGCGTGAGTGGTTCTAGACTTCAACCTAGTCCTACTAGAGGAGAGATGCCATTGCCCCCATGATTCACCCTCCCAACGGGTTATACAAAGTGTTGAGGCGTGGGCAACAAATGGAATGATGGATATGTGTACCAAGTTAGTCAAGCAGTTGAATCTCTAAAACAAGACCGGCACAAGTAAAGAAGCAAGCATGCCAAGGACATTACACACTTGAAAGAGATTCGACCTTGAAAGAAGAGTTGCAGGGTTGAAAAGAAGAGAAAACTCGCAGTTAGTGATATCATCTCCATCCTTACGATGATGGTGATTCAGCACATTTCAATGAAGATTTGGGAAATTCTCCAAACAGGGAGGAAAAGAGGCCAAACTGAGGGAGGAGAATTGATTTTGAAGATGAAGGTGTTTTAAGTAAAGGTGCAGAGGAAGTTGATACTCAAGAAGAGCAACTAGAGCAAGACATTTTTAGTACTGCAGATTTTACCACTGATCCAATTTCCACTGCAAAGCCAAACGCCCTACTTTGGACAAGATGTTACCACTGCAAGTGAAGAAATTGAAAAGCAGAAGAAAGACAAAGGTAAAGAAGTTATGCAGAGTGAAGAGCAATCAACAAGAAAGATTTCAAAGAGAACACAAGCTCAGATTGCTCATGATGCTGAAGTTGCAAGAAAAATTTATGAAGATGAAGTTGCTGAAAAGAAAAAGCTTGATGAATTGGAGATTGCAAGCTTTATGGAGGCTAAAAGGCTGGACATAATGGAAACCACTGAAGATCCACTTTCCACTGTTCCACCTATAATATTTAGAGAAAGGACTCCATTTTTCAGCTGTGCCTACACAAGAAGAGATTGATTTCTTAATTGCAAATGATCCAGTGATTAAGAAGAAAGCAATTGACCTAGTGGCTGATAAGTCTTTAATCGAAGATCATAGAACCGCACGCTTAAAGGACTTTATTCATGAAGAATAATCAAGCACTTCAAGATGCTATTTTCACCAAAAAGGGCCAAAAGAAACCAAGACAACCAACAAAGGCATGTGTGATTTCAATGATGAAAGATTATTGTTGCAATGTTGGTGGTTGGAAATGATCTCGCCTCAAAGGAATGCACGATGAGAAAGTTGAAAGTATCTACTACAGAGTCAAAAGGCAAGACCAAGATTTTATTCCAATTGACTCTGAAGAAGAAGCAAGAAGGTATCCTAATCTGAAGAGAAAGGCCAAAGATAGTGAATCCATTTAAGAAGACCAAATTTCTTTGAAGAACAAGAAGTTCAAACGAAGTTCAACAAGATCGATTGACCGAATGATATTGATAGAAGAAGAAGATTTTTACCAACCACCGCAAGTCGACATCCTATCATTGATTGGGAAGTGTTTCTTCGCTAAAAATTTTGCTCCAACATGGAAGATTACAAGGCTAGGTGGTGAAACTTCATCATTCATTCAATTTGAAGAACTCATCAAAGCATGTACGTGAGATGATCTTGACACATTATGGAAATTAGTTCAAGAAAGCTTTGATGTCAAGATCTCAAAGATATGAAGGAGATGCAGTTATGGGTTAATATTAGAAGGCTCTATGAACCAGATACTAATGATGATTTCTAGAAATTCTCATGTTCATGTCCTGGTACTAAATGGTTCTACTATGATTCATGTGAAGTTCATCATGTTTCTACGACAAATGGAGTAAATACATTCATGTTTCCGAGAAAGAATATCCACTTCAGCTGGAACTCACTTTGTGATGCTGTGTACAACTATAAGAGTTCATGAAGATAATGAGAAGGTCAGAGCATTGTTACTCAGGCTTCAAGATCAATGTTCAAGAGCTATTCAAGCATTAACAAGAAGATGAAGTGTTTGAAAGAATTCCCCAAATCCTTACAGAAGATGCAGATTGAAGAAACTTATTGATTTGCATAGAAATCATAAGTTTAGGGAGGATTGTTGGGAATAGATACTTGCATTACGTTGATATTTGTGGAAGACATTGTTAAAGATTACACTAGCATGGAAACTCATTACCATTGCCACACATTATTACCACTTGCTATTAGGATAATTGTTATGTATTCGTGTATTGATAAGTATAGAAAAGATCTTGTGTATATTATATATTTGTTAGGTTTATACTTATCTTGTAAAGAACTCCTTGTGCTATAAAAGGAGATCCTAGGTCATTGTTTAACATACGTATTATTCATATTAGCTTCAAGGTGTAACCCTAGTGATAAGCAAGATCACTCGTATTATTTCTTAATAATATTGGAGCTTTGTGTTTATTGTTCTCACTTACATTACATCATATAATCTGTCTTCTAAGTATTACTAAGTATATTCCGTGTGCTTATTAATATAACTCAAAATATCACTAACACAAGGTGTGTGTTTAGATCCATCATGTTGTCTCACGAAGCGCCTACTGCAGATCATTCTTCATCATTCTCAAGTCTTCAATCTTCAAATGTACACAATGGAAATGTTGCTGCAGTTACAGATGATGAAAACCCTTTTGCCACTCCAGAAGATGCACCATTTGAAAACATTTTTGCTCCTAAACCAACTCGTAACCATCTTCACCGGAGATCCAAACATCACTTACTTCCTCAACAACAACCACACGAACACCTTAGAAAATGGACACATGACCATCCATTGGACAAAATCATTGGAAACCTTCTTCGCCCGAGATCCACTGTAAACAACTAGCAACTGATGCTTTGTGGTGCTTCTTCAACTCCATACTATCTAAGGTCAAACCAAAAGATGTTAAAGCAAAGAATGACTAAAGACAGCTGGTACAATGCCATGCAAGAAGAAATCCATGAGTTCGATCGTCTAGATGTATGGGAGTTGGTACCTGCTCCTGACTGTGCTATGATCATTTCTCTAAAGTGGATCTTCAAAGTAAAACTTGATGAGCATGGTGATGTGCTAAAGAACAAGGCTCGATTAGTCACAAAAGGATACCGTCACGAGGAGGGTATTGAATTTGAAGAATCATTTGCTCCAGTTGCACATATCAAGGCAATCAATCTTCCTGCTAACACCGCAAGTAAAACATGGTAGTCTATCGATGGATGTTAAGGCGGCTTTTCTTAACTGGGATCTAAAAGAAGTAGTATACGCCCAACCGGAGGTTTTGTGAATCCGAGCATCCTACTCATGCTATGAAGAAGGCCCTTACGGTTTGAAGCAAGCTCCAAGAGCACGCATCGACATGCTATCGTTTCTTTTATCTAATGGATTCAAGAGCTTGATCCAACATTGTTCCGAAAGTCAGGCAAACACTTAATTCACTTTCAAATCTATGTTGATGATATTATTTTTGCCTTGACTGACCCCAATGAATGTGACCATTCTTCTAAGGAGATGGGCACCAAATTTCAAATGTCATTTTTCTTGGGATTAAAAATTTCACAAAGTCCCGGAGGCATTTTTATCAATCCATCTAAATATGCTAATGAAATTTTAAAGAAATTTAGATTTGACACTTGTGAACCCGTTAACACTCCATGGTAGCGCACCAACCGGATGAGGACCACTCGGGATCATGGTTGGTCAAAAAAATATCGTAGTATGATTGGATCCTCGATGTACCTCACGGCCCGAAGAGACATGACATTTGTTCGCATGCGTGTGTTAGATATCGCTAAGCCTACTAAAAGAACCTTGAAGCGGTTAAACTTCTCGGATCTCAAGGTACCATTAACATGGGACTTTGGTATCTAGGACACCAACATGTCACTAATGCATATGTGATGCGAACATGCGGGGTGTCAAGATACACGTCGAAGCACATCAAGTGGTGCTCAATTCTTGGGAGAAAAGCTAGTAAGTTGGTCGTCTAAGAAACAAATGTATGCGTCGATATCCTCTACGAGGCTGAATACATCCATGTCATCGTGTTGTGCTCAAATCCTATGGATGAGATCCCAACTACGACTATGGCTTTGACTTCAACAAAATTCCTATGTATTGTGATAACAAAGTGCCATTGCTCTCCCGCAACAACGTTCAACATTCAAGCAAAGCACATAGATATTCGACATCATTTCATCCGGAACAAGTGGAAAAGGTGTGGTAGAACTTTACTTTGAAACCGGCGTCGACTAGAGACATCTTCACTAAGGCCCTCTAGAACGCTTCGAGTTTATTCTTCCCCGTCTTGGACTCAAGAGTCTTCTACCTGAGACACTCAAACGTCTTCAAGAGGAAGAAGAGGTCTAAAGGCGTCTCTTCATCTATTCCTTGTATATATTCTTATCAAAAACAAAATACAAAACTACAAAACCAACAAAAAGCAAATAGAAAAATTTAAAACTCTAAAAAATCCATAAAAATTTTGAAAAACTCGAAAAATTCCAAAAAAATATTGTCATTTTGTCATGTTTTTCTTAATTCGATAACATCTACGGACTTTGTGTTGTCATTCAAAGAGTGTCACGGGTTTTTAGATGTTGTTCGAATGTACATAAATTGTTTAAAAATAAAAAAAATCAGAAAACCACATCCTTTCCGAAAAAGGGTTAAAACGTGATGATTTTTCATGCATATGTTAAGAGGGAGCATCTTTCTTATACCATAAAGGGTTAAAACAAGATGATTTGTCTCAAAGTGCAAGCTCCGTCGAATATGTGCTAAACTCTTTTCGAATCTCGAAGCACATATTGAGGGGAAACTCTTGAAAACCATATCCTTCCCAAAATATCTTTAACAAAGTATGAAAAATACTAATTTTGATCGGGAAAGTGATGTTGATATCTTTTAGAAATTGTTGATCAAAGAATCGAATCTTTCATTCTTAAATCTGAGATTTTCAAGTCCTCTTGCCTCCATGTACCAAAACTATTTCAAAATATATGATGCACATGTTGAGGGGGAGCTTTTTCTAAAAATATCAAAGACAATTCAGGTACTAAATGTTTTGATCATGTATCACAAGTACTTGGATTGATTTTCAAATAGTTTCAATTGGTTCCATTGGAAGAAGAACAATACCAAAAGACCGACCAATTTACTTTATGCATGGTGTTATAAGGATGGTGAGGTAAGGTATTCGTTCCCACGATCCCGCCGGAGGGATCTACCCAGGGACAATCCACTAGATAGTGTAAAGTCCTTAAGTATGATGAAAAAAGGAGATAAATGAGAAATGGGAAGAGTGCGGACTGAGACAGAGCTAGTACTGGAATAGACCCAACAAGGTTCTAGTAATGAAGTCTCGGTAAGCATTGAAGGGGTTGAAGAATGAAAAAGAAATGAATGAGAAAGGGGTGAAAATAAATAGCCCTCCATTATTTCAACCTTAGGGCAGAAACCGGGTTCAATTCTATATGCCACGGTGGTTACCAAGGTAAACGGTATTGAAGACAAGACATCATGGACCCAGCACATGCGACCAATAAACTTCCCTAGCTACTCAAGTTCCTCTTAAAAGGGCTTGTTTCATTCTCACGGGGAACCTACAAAATCTATCGACTCTCTCCTAGAGATTGTTGATATTTGATAACATCAAATAGTCCTGAATATTATGTGTCAATTTCCGACGATAATGCTCGTTATTTATATCATTTATATGGATTTACGCTTATTTTCCACTTTCAGGTAAATTACAAGCATTGGAGCTAAAGAGACGCGGAAATGGAAACATTACTAAAGATTCATCACAAGATGCCTATTTTGAAGAAGTTACCTGTAACCCTCTCTCACATTACCGTAACCATTATGCGTGACCCACAATACCAACTTATCAGAGGTTACGCAGTAAATCTTCCCAACGGTTCTGGCGTAACTCCATTAGGTCATAAGAGGTTCCACGCCGATACTTACGCCATCTTGCAACTTACGATGTAACCAAGTTTATTGAGAGACTACGTAACCACTAATAAGGTTGCCAGTAACTAGCGAATCTAGTGCATTTATGAAGAAATATAAGGTTACACAGTAATCCTATATTGGTTACCGTAACCGGCACTGCCTATAAATACCCCCTAATTCCGGCATTTCTAATCATCCCATTCCACACACAACACACTCGGAGGGAAAAAAACTCAAAGCGGTGTCTAGGGGAGCATACGAGTCTGTTTCCAAAGGAGAAGTCACCCACGACAAGCTTTAGCATTTTATATTCATTTTACTTTCAATTCATGTATTTCGTACCTTTGAATATTGAATTGATTTTCATGATTAATATGAGCTGCTAAGCACCCTTTGGTGCTAGCCTAGTTATGATTCCTTAATTGTTTTGTTAGCGTTTACCTTTACTTCTCGTACAATTATTTCTAAGTGTATGCATGCATAGTTCTTTGGTAGTCACCCTGGTTTGGTAGTTTTGAATGGCTAGAGAGCCATTGCCTAGGAGATATGACCAACCTGACCCTAGGTGTGATGGACTGAGACGGGAAGGGTAAGATATGACCAACTGACCACCCTTTCTACTTGTGCGATTTGACCAACTGATCACCTATCGTTTGGATGAACTTAAGAACCGGGGTGTAGTTCGTTCTACTGGCTTCCGCACTCACTATTTTGAATCTAGCATGTAACTGCATTCTAATGACTTGGCTTAGGACCGGGAATAACAGGACTTACGACGTGCACCATTTCTCTGTGGTGGCATCTTTGTTGATAGGTTACTTGAATGACCAAATGTTGTCCTCAATTTGACCCCACCGGGTAATTTAGTAGGACGTAGACATAACTAGGTAGGAGGATTGACTAGGTTAGCACCACTATTCCTCTATTGATTTCCCTTTATCCATTTATCTGTTTTTATTTTGCATTAGTAGTTTAATTAATTAAATCCCTATCGAAACAATTATTAATCTGTGAAACTAGACTTAGTAATAATCTAACACATAGCTTCTTGGGACGACCTCGTCTTTACCATTTACTACACTACACGCGACGGCTTTGCCGTTAGTGCATTATAGGGTAGACCATAGGTATAGAGACACTATAAATATTAATGGTCGCAAAAAGCGCATCAAGTTTTTTTATGCCACGCTGGGAGTTATATTAGGATTGATATTAAGTCTTTCATTTCATTTTAAACTTTTCTCACGATCATATTTCAAGTTTTCATGTACCATGGAAGTTGTTAACATCGATGACCTCACTCTTGAGGAGTACTTGGCGTTGATAAGAGTGGAACAAGGGTCGGTCTCACCACAATCGGGCGGATGTTCATTTCAAATTAAAGACCAATTTATAGGGAGCTTTCGCCAACCCTTTTCTAGAAAGAGGGCGAAGGCGATATGAGCACGTTGAAAATGTCCTATACATCGCTAGCCTTTTCAACATTCCGGGCATGTCTCATGATGCTGTTATGCTTAGGCTTTTCCTAATGACTCTACTTGGAGCGAGGAAGATGGATCGAAGATTGCACGCCGGGGCCGTTAATACTTGCGCTACTTACTAAAAAACACTTTATTCAAAGATATTGCCCGCCATCGAAAATTTCTAACCGCCTTTTGGAGATCCATAATTTCAAACAACAAGCAGCGAAACTCGTATCAAGCTTGGGATGGATATACAACGATCTTCTTTAAAAGTGTCATACCAATGATCCGAATAACCGCCAGAAGGTCAATATTTTCTACAAAAGAATTAACGTAATTCACGAGGCAAATTTGGACTATCAAGGACCGATCGAACATAACTCCTACCATCGCAATTGAAGCCATCCAAAAATGGCGCACCACTCTCAAAAATGGCACGACGTGGGAGTAAAAGAAACCCGCGAAGTTTTGACGGTATTACGGCAATCGCTAGTAAAATTGAAAATCGTAGATATCTTTGAAAATCGTTCAACCATCCATGTCCACAAAAAATGTGTGTGGGGACATTTGACTAAAAACGGTCCTAAATTTAACAATGAAGATACAATCGAGGAAGATAAATATGGAGAGAATAGGCCTTTCTACGGAGAGAATCGTAATGGGTTTCATGGAGGACCCCCACCGTATCATGAGCGTAATGAGAGAAGAGCTAATCTGGAGGAAATTATTAATAAGTACCTTGTGGACACTTCCAAGAGGCAAAAGGAGCAAGAGGAATGGCTTAAAATTTTCCAAGATAATACAAACAAGATCCTTTCTTCCCAGGACTCAGCACTTAAAAACTTGGAAGCTTTAATTGGAAAACTTGGCAACGAGGTACAAAAAAGAAACGAAGAACAAATGAGCAAATCCACTTATATGTAAGTATTCTCGATAACAACAAGTACTCGATGAGTCCAATGATGATGAAGTGAAGTTCAGCCAGAACTCATATTCAACAAAGCGCAACCGACGAAACCCGAAGAAGTCATTGGTGTAAGGCTACGCAATTGAGCGATGGAGAATGCCATGCTGTGGGCCTCGTGTGATCCTCGAATACCCATGGTGATGATAAAAAATGATGATAAAAGTGACTACACTAAGCGACGAAGAAAGGCTAGAAGTTCCGATTAAAGTGGAGGACCAGCACCATTAAGATATGCTCATAGAAGATTTACCTAGCAGGCCACTTACTTTTCGTTATTATCCAACAGGACGATATTCGCAGTTTATTACTGATTAAATAACGAATTTTGGAAATGCATTTAGTGATCGATAATGGAGAATAGTTGGCGTTATCGAAATTCACCAGAGAGACGTACTGATTTTGGGCCTGGAAATGTCATTATTGAACTCAAATATTGAACACATTTGAATGATCACCACTAAGCAGTTTGAAATCATTTGAAGAACGAAAAGAAATCAAGTTTGGCGCTTCTGATTACTGATTTTAGATGAATGTGATGGATGGAAGAAGCATTGAAAGGTTGGGAAGATGAATTTGAATTTCGACTGACTAATGATTCGAAAGAATAACTTAGATGATCTCGGATTCAACGATTGGGTCAAAATCAAATACGGAAAAATTGACGCATTAACTAAATAGAAAATCTGGGAAGGGTGCATGAGTAATGATCAACCTAACAACAATGTTCACCATATAAAAACAGAAGAAGACACCAAGGGGTCGTCTAAAGTAGAAAATGAAGAATGCAAGCAAATACTCAACCAACTTGAAGATACCGATTCCGACAATGACAATTTTGATTATCTCGAGTTACAAGGAGAAAACGGTTTCATTGACCCAGATGATGAAGTACACGAGAGAATAAGATGCAAGCTTCTCGGCATCCCATGTAAGAGGTCACAGCCTAAGGTTTGAGTTTACGCGATACCATTTGGGGCCTGAAGAAAAAATTTGTAAAATCCGAAAAATCAAAACCAATGAATACCTCCGAACTGCCTCGAATTTTGCGTGGTTGAGGCACAATTTGATGAAAGATATTGAAGAAGTGGGGCAAGATCAAAGGCCCCCAGAAGCCTCGCAACTCTGAGTCTCTAACTTAAAGACGTCGTAATAAAGAAAAGTGTTCTTTCGGGAGACAACCCAAATTATCCCTTTCTTTTGTTTTTATTTCTTTTCTGTTGGGTTTTTGTGTTTTCTAACCAGCTTTTGCAGGAATCGGGGAACTAGTTGTCGGTAGCTGTTGATCTAATCGAATTACAGAACTCATTTTGGTGATTACCGTAACCAACATTTTAGCGAGAACTCTTAACGATTACCACCAATACGGCGTAATACCATCTCGGTGTTATGGTTACGTAACTACTACGCTTCTTCACTCATACCGGGTTTTGTTGGCTTCAACATAACTCCTCATAGGAGTTACGACGTAACTTTCCTCTACTTTAATTCTTTCATTTTAAAACACAGTAACCTTGTATTAGTTTTAAATGAACTTTGTGGGTGTGTTCCTTGTAAACCCTCACGAGACTTCACTCGTCTACTGGGACACCAAGTGGTTTAAAAGGCTTGTTGCATTCGCTAAATGCAACCGTGATTCCTACGAAAGTGAGTTAGGTTTGTTTTTTTTTTCATTTTTTTCTTCTTAGTATTATGATTTTCGATATTGTGATTTTAGGGATTGAAGTTTGGTCATGACGCTTAAACGAAGGCACGGTTCTTTTTCATGGGCCTTCTTCTTTTTGGAGCAAATTTCAGGGAAGTTCTCGCTCTAATTCTACCTTTCTCTTCACCTTTATTTTAATGCCTAGTACAAAAGGGACTTTGTACAATTCAAGTGGGGGGATGGGAGTAGAGTTATCTCTTGAACTTTATTTCGCCCTCATTTTTCTAGTTTATTTTGAAAAATTATGCCATTTTTAAAATTTAGACATGTTTTTCCTAACCTAACTAGATTAGACCTTAGCCGAGAACATACAACCCTTAATATTACATGGTGAGATTAGCCTTATCCGTTTCCAATATTTTACCCCAAATCCAAGAAATTATGAGTGTGCCGGTAGCTTGTAAACTTTAGAACTTGGCCTTTGCATCATTTCGAGACCATAGACGAGGCATGTTGAGTTAGCTTGATGTATTTGGACTTTTCATTTTTAGAAGGCAATATTATAGGATTATCACCCAGACAGCCTACCATTGTGAGTCTATCGATTAGTCACCTCGAATTTTCGACCCCCATGTGAAACCCTTTTGTTGCACTCACCTTTAGTGCAAGATACCCCTAGATACACCCTTCTGAGCCATTCCTTTCATTTTGCCAACCCAATATATTGTTTCGTTATACCTATACACCTTAGCCTACCCTGTAGTCTTTATTTGTGATTGGGAAGTCATCATTTACCTAAGTTCAAGGTTCAAGTGGAAAGGTTCGGAAATCACGCTTTCATCGACAACATTTATGAAGATCATTGAAGACCCCCCAAATTCCCATTGTTCATCTCAAGTGGGGGGATGTTATGTTATTATGTTATGTTGGGAAAAAAAAGTTGATTGAGTTATGATATTGTAAAGTGCGATGTTATAAGCACTATAGTATGAGCTTTATTGATTAGTATCGAGGAGGCCACCTCGGTCACATTTGAAGATTGGAGTTGGTAGAAGAAAAGGTAGTGTGCCCATCACGACGTCCTCTAATGACACATCTACCTTGCATTTCAAGATCCGGTTTCTAGACTTCTAAGCTTGAACTTTGGGCAGACGGTAAGTGGTGATGACTGGTTATAGATTTAGACTACCTGCTTGTTTTTCATTTTACACCAATTATATATCCCATGTCTTATCCTACCCTTTAGTCATGAAGCGTGTCTAGGTGATGCAACGAGCAATCTTTGGTGTCTTGGCCATGTATTTGGTCATATATCATTGATTTTGTCCACTTCGCCGTGACATGTTAGTAATGACGAGTCACCCCTTAACCTTTGTCGTGTCTACCCATATTGCCTTCGAGAATTGTTTAGCCCTTAACTCTAGTGGTGGAGATTTGTGTAACCGCCAAGCTTATGATAGAATACATGCTATGACTGCGCGATTGAGTGATCACCCCGAAATTGACACTTAGAATAGTTGAGAGATTTGAGTGTTTGTTTACCTTTCATGAGGTGTTCGGCTTTGTTTTATTCTAGCATAAGGGATTTGTAAACTCATATTTTCCAGGTTTTGGGAGATATCGTTTTAGGAATCTATCTAATAAGGTCTACTTAAGGGCAAGTAGAGTTCAAGTGGGGGATATTTGATAACATCAAATAGTCTTGATTATTAAGTGTCAATTTCCATAATGCTTCGTTATTTATATCATTTATATGAATTTACGCTTGTTTTCCACTTTCAGGTAAATTACGAGCATTGGAGCTAAAGAGACGCGGAAATGGAAACATAACTAAAGATTCATCAGAGTATGCCTATTTTGAAGAAGTTACGCGTAATCCCTCTCTCTCACATTATGCCGTAACTATGCGTGACCCGTATCAATACCAACTTATCAAGAGGTTATGGCGTAACTCTTCCCAAAGGTTACGACGTAACTCCATTAGGTTAAAAGAGGTTCCACGCCGATACTACCGTAACTCTGCATCACTTACGACGTAACCAAGTTTATTGAAGACTACGGCGTAACCACTGATAAGGTTACGCCATAACTAGCAGATCTAGTGCATTTACAAAGAAATAGAAGGTTACGGCGTAACTCCTATATTGGTTACACCGTAACCCCGCACTGCCTATAAATACCCCACGAATTCCAGCATTTCTAATCATCCCATTCCACACACAACACTCTGAGAATGTGAGAAAAACTCAAGGCAGGTCTAGGGGAGCATACGGAGCTGTTTCCAAGAGAGAAGTCACTCCATTACGATAAGCTTTAGCATTTTATATTTCTTTTACTTTCAATTCATGTATTTCGTACCTTTGAATATTGAGTTGATTTGCACGATAAGCTTTAGCCTAGTTATGATTCCTTAATTAATTTGTTTGCGTTTACATTTACTTCCGTACAATTATTTCTATGTGTATGCATGCATAGTTCTTTGGTAGTCACCCCTGGTTCGGTAGTTTTGAATGGCGGTTGAGGCCAATTTCCTAGGAGATATGACCAACTGAACCTAGGTGATCGGACTGAGATGGGAAGGGTAAGATATGACCAATTGATGACCCTTTCTACTTGTGCGATTTGACCAACTGATCACCTATCGTTTAGATGAACTTAAGAACTGGGGGTGAAGTGTCTAAGTTCCTAATGGTCGGGCACTCACTATTTTGAATCTAGCATGTAGCGGTACTTAATGACTTGGCTTAGGGGACCAGGAACAACAGGACTTATGACGGTGTGCCTGATTTCTCTTGTGGTGGCATCTTTGCTGATAGGTTAGGGCGAATTGACCAAATGTTGTCCTCTCGAATATGACCCCACCTGAAGTAATTGGAAGTAGGTAGACGTAGACATAACTAGCTAGGAGGATTAACTAGGTTAGCACCACTATTCCTCTATTGATTTCCCTTTATCCATTTATCTGTTTTTATTTTGCATTAGTAGTTTAATTAATTAAATCCCTATCGAAACAATTATTAATCTGTGACACTAGACTTAGTAATAATCCAACACACATAGCTCTTGGGACGACCTCGGCTTTACCATTTACTACACTACACGCGACCGGGTACACTGCCCATTAGTGCATTAGGGTAAACCATAGGTATAGCGAGACACTATAAATATTAAGACCTCGTCAGTAAAACCTGCATCAATATTGAAGAAGGAGACCCTTTCCCTAGTCTGCGGAATAGGAACCAAATGTGCACAATTGAGTCTAGAGCCACGAGATCATCAATAAATCTCATTAGGACACTGTCAATGAAGACTCTCTTTTTCACACAATGTGGAAAGAGAGAATATATTTTAAGAGTCCTACGCAGTATCCTTGTGGTACTGCCAGAACATCTGAGTGATATGCTAACATATTCACAATGAAGATGGAAATCCTTCTACAGCCAACATCAAACAAGCTCTTGATTGGTGGCATGTGAGATCTATCCAATAGATCAACCATGTGACAACTGAACAGAAACAATGGGGCGATTCAAAATTATGAATCAATCCTGGTTGAGGTAATGGATTGACGGATACCTTTGAAAAGCTAGTCGTTGTGCACAAAAATCATTTTTCTATGGCACATCGACTATGTATCACATTCTCAAATATCAAAAAGTGCTTATGATTGAAAATTGATTTTTCATATAAAAACCTTCGTTGTATTGCGAAAATTCTTTCTGATATGCAATACACGATTTTTTTTCAAATCATTTTTAATCTATCAGTAAATCTCAATTTGTTGGTTCACTCACCCGGCTGTCTTCTTTGAGACGTCCCGGTTTGAGAATGGCTAGAGCAGCTGCGAAACCCTCGCCAAGGAGATTCCTCGAATTCTACCTACGATCACAAAAGCGCATTTGTACTGATAAACGGGGAACCGTGGGTCGTGTACCTCAATTCAACGAAAGTGATCAAAGACACTTTCATGCACTTTTATTACTAATTGTTGTATGCAGGAACACCTCGACGATTGCAGCTGTTCACAATTGAGGAGTCAATCCATTGCCGCATGCTCACACATCACATTCACATCTAAAGAAATCATGATAAAAGCATCAACAACTCTGATATTTTCACCCCATGCTTCTGCTACGCTACTGCAAATATCATGAATCAGCAAAAGCTTCTGCAACTCTGATGAGAAGATATCATGATCCAGAATGTGAGCATGTCGGTCCTTATGTTACAACAACACATGATGGCAACACTACAAAGGAAGAGCCAGATATTTATGGCGGCAGATGATCTCAATGCTGGCTCAACATTTATCAACACGTGGATCATTCAAAGACCTCCGCTTGAGTTAACAAAACATGCGGAACATGAAGAATCAAAGACTACGTTCTACAGAGCAAAGAACTCCATTAAGAATCCAAGAACAATCAAAATGTAATATCTATTTGTATTCAATGTAATTTGAGGTGACCTCCCTTAGGGGGAGATTGTTAGGATTTATAAAATCCATGTGTTAAAGAGTCGGTCACCTCAAGTATATGTATTCGTTAGAAAGCTCGTAGTTGTAGTTATGTTATGATAATAAGTAGTCTAATATGTAACACCGTGGAGGACGGATGGGTCTTTACCCATTGTATGCCTGATCCACAGCCCGTAGGAGGCGTATTTTGTAAGACACTATAAATACCCTCTTCCTCCCAAGGTAGAAGGTTGGAGCTTCAATACCATTTTTCTTTTGTTTCACATAGTTCCCAACTCTATTCCCTTTCTCTCTCTAGAAATTTCTCTCTCTAAACATTGTATACGCCCCATATGATTATGGTATGATGTGTTTGTGAAATCCTATATCTTACATGAAATGTTGGGTAGTAGTTCCTCCATAGTAATGGAACTAGGTGCTTAGCCTAGTACCTAATAAAGGGTAGGAGACGTTGTGATAGGTGTGGTTCACCTTGGAGTGAAAGAAACTGGTGGTTAGCCTAGCACCGAATAAAGGGTAGGCGATATTGTGATAGGTGTGGTTCACCTTGGAGTGAAAGAACCCGGTGGTTAGCCTAGTACCGGAAAAAGAGTAGGCGACATTGTGAAGGCTTCTCCGCCATAAGGAGTTGGTGTCATGTAGTGTTTACGAACTCTCGAGTAGGTGACTCAGGGATTGGAGTAGGGCAAGGAAGGTGTCCTTGTAGCTGAACCACTATAAATCCTTGTGTCATGGTTATGTGCTTCTTACTCTTTATCTTTCATTACACGTTTATATATCTATCTATCAACGTCCAACATAAACAACAAAATAGATTAACATAAGTTGATCTAAATGTTTTAAAATGAAGTTTTAATTGGTAAAACTATTCAACCCCCCCCCCTTCTAGTTTTCCACAATCTCCATTCAGAAATGCAGTCTTTACATCCATCTGATAAACTATCATGTTTTTGCTAGCAGCATTTTCCAGGAAGATTCTGATAGCCTCTATTCGTGCAACCGGAGCAAAAGATTCCTCAAAGTCAATACCCTCCTCTTGTCGATATCCTTTAGCCACTAGTCTTGCCTTATTCTTCAGAACATCGATGTGCTCATCAAGCTTTACTTTAAAGATCTACTTGAGGGCAATGATCATAGCACAATCTGGAGTTGGTACTAATTCCCAAACATCAAGACGATCAAACTCATAGATTTCTTCTTGCATAGCACTAAACCAGCTGTCTTCAGCCATTGCTGATTTGACATCTTTAGGTTCGATCTTTGATAATACAGAATTGAAGAAGAACCATAAGGCATTTGTGGCAAGTTGTTTACGAGTGGATACAAGGCGAGACGGGTTCCCAATAATGTTGTCCAATGGATGATCATGTGCCCATTTTCTGAGATGTTCATGAGGTTGGTGATGAGGAACTGATGTAGCAGGATTTGGATCCCCTGATGAAGATGGTTCAGGTGTTGGTTCAGGGGAAAAAATGTTTTCAAACGGTGCATCTTCGGGAGTGGGAAAAGGGTTATCTCCATCAGAGTAGGCAGTAACATTACCATGATGTACACCCGAAGATTGAGGATTTGAGGACGATGATGAGTGATCTGCAGCAGGCGCTTCTTGAGATAGAGACACAGAAACTGATGGATTATCTGTGTTGATTGGATTAGGAGTCGCCACTATTGATAGTGTAGAATGATCATTATCAAGAGGTTCATAGTATTCATCAAACATCGGATCAAACAATTTCTTCAAATCTTCTTCAGAAAGAGGTACATATGGAACCGCAGGTGAGGGATTCTGTACAAGAGAAGAACTAATAGGACTACTTGATAAATGTTGAGATGCTGGTCCAGAACTAGATTGTCCTGGAGCCATTTGCTCAGACGTACTCATCGAATGTGATGTGAATAGTTTCCATGATATCTCGGGTTCTTTTATTGTAGATTCGGTAACCCTTCCTGTTTGGTGCATAACCAACAAATACTCCAATGTCCGCCTTAGTTCTTAACTTTCCTAAATCTTGACCATCGTTCGTTGGATAGCATAAAGCACCGAATACACGAAGGAAAGAAAGATCTGGTTTTCGGTTGTGGACAAGTTCGTAAGGAGTTTTTCCATGAGTGGTGTGAATAAGGGAATGGTTTTGGGTGTAGCAAGCAGTGGCAATGGCTTCAGCCCAGAGAAACATTGGAACCTTTGAGTAGATCAGCATAGTCCTTGCAGCTTTGACAAGAGTCCGATTTTGTCTTTCAACTACACCTTTCTGTTGAGGAGTACGTGGAACACTTCTTTGATGGCTGATTCCAATGCTTTCATAAAACTGTCTTAGTTCTTTGTTTACAAACTCAGTTCCATTGTCTGTTCGGATAATTTTGACCATTTTATTAAGTCGAACCTGCATGTGTTTAATAAGTTTGATGATGACATCTAGGGTTTCATCCTTTGACCTCAAAAACTTAACCCAAGTAAACCAAGAATAGTCATCAACCACGACTAGCACATATTTCTTCCAGTTTATAGTTTGCATTCTCATTGGTCCACACAAATCCATATGAAGAGTATGAAGAACTTCCATAATTGAGTTTGCAGGTTTGGGTTTATGGGCGTACTTCTTGCTTTTTCCCAATTGGCATGCTGAACAAAGATGATCCTTTTCATACTTTAATCTACCTCTTACGAGGTCCTTTCTAGAAAGATCATTTATGGTGCCCAAGTTCAAGTGATTGAGACGACGCTGCCATAACCATGACTTTGTTTTCGAAGCCTTTGACAACAAAAAGATTGGAGAGGACTTCATCATGTCTTCGATAGAGATAGTGTAAAGATTAGTTCCACATGTTCCAGTCAAAAGTTCAAAATCATCTAGTTCTCTAACGAAGCACGTATGTTTTCTAAAGGCCACTTCTAGATTAGAGTCACGTATGTTTTCTAAAAACCAGTAATAACCAATTCAGAACCAGCTTTTCTATCCAAGAAGCAAACTTGCATCACCAGTTCAACAATGGAATCTGAATTTGTGGCCTTAGCAGCTGCTGGTAAAGAAGTTGAATGGTTGAAAAACTTGCTTCTTGAGATTCCATTGTGACCTAAACCTATAGCTCCTATTTCTATATGTTGTGATAGTGCAGCTACATTGGCAAAGGCTTATAGCCAGATGTACAATGGGAAGTCTAGACACTTAGGTGTCAGTCATAGCATGATTCGTGAGCTTATCATGAATGGGGTTGATAAGGTTTTAAAATGTACCTTTTTGAGGGGTCGTTTAAGCCCTTATTTGATCACTTTTGTATCCGTTATTACTTAATATCGTTCCTTTTCACCTTTTAGGTCTCTTGAAGGCAAATTGCTGGAATGGCACTTATTTGGATGAAAAGGTGCGGATATATGAAGAAAAAGGCCAAAGTCAAGAATCGAGACACTCAAGCTGCTGAAATAAGGGACGGCGTCATGCTAACTCTGACGCCGCCGAGCACTTCTGACGGCCAGTAGCCAAATTGATTATTTTCGTGACGGAGTCATGCTTTGAAAGAGTAGGTCGTCGCAACTCAGACGGCCTAGATTTGATCCAGACGGCGTCAGAGACCGGGGGACGGCGCAAGCACAAGGTGACGCCGTCGCAAGACTAAGGTGGCCAAGATGAAACCCTAATGACGGCGACCCGACGGCGTCACAAATCATAAGGTGACGTCGTCGCGATTGTAATATTATATATAGAATCCGAATTTTTCAGTTTTAGTGTGTAGTCTTTTGGAGTAAAAAACCTAAACCGAACTAAGGCTGTCTTGTATAGTATTTTAGGGTTCCAAACCCTATCTTACATCAAGATAAGTGTTTTACTTCATTAATTCAATTATGTCTTCAATTATTTGTGTGTATGCTTGCATGTTCTCCATGTCCGTCTAATTTACTTGTGTGTTTACTTAGAGAATATGAAACTTAATTATTGAATATTGATTGGTTGTCTCTTATCTTAATTGTTAATGATCTAGTAATGCGATAGGTCATTCGTTGTATAATTAGTGCTTGATTAATCTTTGTGAACCTTGGACTATAACACTTAGAGCAGTTGTAGGCTAAATCATCCAAAGAGTGCCTTAGAGTTAGAGTTTATAATTCCTAGAGGTTTTTGTAGACGAGACCCTTTGGTAGTTTCAAAGAGTTAGGGACAAACGCATACCCTACGACTTTAGACACACAACGCGATTAAGAATAAGGACGTGACAATTCAACCATCAATAGGAGATAATTAAGGAGTAATAAAACCTAAGTAAACACATCTTTAAACCATCATACGAGCACACAATAATTAGACATAGACTACATACACCTTAGATTAGAGGTACGGAGCGTAAACCCATGAGCTCCTTGAACACCCTGACTCAATAGTGGTTAGTACTCGTAGTGTTGGTTGCTACTGCTAATGTAGTGACTAATGGTTCCTACTGCTAGTGTATTGGTTCTTGCTGGTAGTGGTGGTTACTACTGCTAGTGTAGTAATTGATGGTTCCTACTGCTAGTGTATTGGTTCCTACTGTTAGTGTATTGGTTCCTACTGGTAGTGTTGCAGTGTTTAATTTGTAACAGCTTTGACTCATTTAAGTGGCTGTTATGACTGCTTTATGACCATGTTTAATTGGCCATGTAACCACTATTCCTATGATAATGGAGGCTTATTATGGGTGATTAATTGGCCGATAATCACTCATAAAGTTCATTGACTAGGAGTGAGTCTTCTCTACTATATATAGAGATCGACATCATCAGCATGATAAAGAGAAAGGCCATGAGAAACAAACTGAAAGCTAAAACACTTATATGCGCAAGGGTTATTGATTTGTGCCTAATTCAATAACTAACATTTTGTCTTATCCCAAGTAGATATTCGTGTAACCCCGGCATAGGGTCGAATAGTTTACTTTGAAAAGTGATCACACGATTCCAAGTGATATCCGGTAACCACCTAATAGTATTGCATTGCTACTGATTATCTTACCCTGCTGCTAGGCGGATAACCACCAACAAAATTGACAATGTGTGGTTAGCCTTATATTTGCGGTTGGAAGTTGTTATGATAAGATTAGTATGTTTAAAAAAAATAGAGTTAATTACATAAATCGTCCTTATGGTTTGCTAAAAATTATGGATCATGTCCCTGTGCTTTTTTTCTTACGGATCTTGTCCCTGTGGTTTATGATTTTTACGGGTCCAGTCCAAATTTCGACCCGACTCCTAACGGTAATTAAAAAGGGCTTAACGTGAAATAAATTCTAACGTGAGGGCTAACATCGTATTTTGTTTTTAACGATCGTTATACAAACCACATAGACGATTTATGTAATTTACTATTTAAAAAAATAAAGTTTTTTCTTTTTAATTTTATTATTCGAAATTTTTTTAATTTTATTACGATTAAATTTTTTAATAATTTTTTTTTTAATTTAATTTTAATTTTATTATAATAAATAAAAAAACAAATTTAGATTTTATTATAATAAATTAAAAAAACTATTTTTAATTTTTTTTAATTTTATAAAAAAATTAAAAATTTATAATAAAACTAAAAAAATTAATTTTAATTTTATTATAATAAAAATTTTTTTAAACAGTTTTTTCTTTTAAAAAATTTAATTGTATTAAAAAAATTAAATAAAAAACAAAAAAAAAACTTTTTTTAATTTTATTATAAAACGGATGAAAGCGTACAAAAAACGTTTTTATACGATTTCGTCCGTTTCATACGTTTCATTCGTTTTTAAACGGTTTCGTTTGTTTTTGCATGAAAATGTATGAAAACAACGTACAAAAATATATGAAAACAACGTACAAAAATGTATGAAAACGTACAACAACGTTCATACTCTTTAAAACAAATAAAGTTTTTTCTTTTAAATTTTATTATTCGAAATTTTTGTACGTTAAAACCAAAATACAATGTTAGCCCTCACGTTAGAATCTATGTCACGTTAAGTCCTTTTTAACGACCGTTAGGAGTCGGATCGAAATTTGGACTGGACCCGTAAAAATCATAAACCACAAGGACAGGATTCGTAAGAAAAAAAGGACAGGATCCGTAATTTTCAGCAAACCACAAGGACGATTTATGTAATTAACTCAAAAAAGTAATTATGACGGTTTCTTTTTTCTGTACCCATCGGCCAACTACTTTTTTACACTAGAGTTGCCATGAATCATGATTGTAACAACCCTTAAAGCCGAAAGCAATAAACTAGCCAATACCTTCAGGTCCAACTTAAAGCTAAAGTGGACCGTACTGCAAGGCATGGCAATGGTTTCCTTCATCCAACACCAGCTTCTTCATACTTATCAATTGTATCAAGTATCAATTATGGTCTCTTCTGAAGGCATATAGTACCATCCTAGTTACACAAACTAATATAATTTAAATAGCAAACGACGGCTATTCTTTATGGAAATTAAAATTAATCATTACATGTTATAAACTACGAGTCATGGCATTAATGACGATATAATGTTTTCAAAATTCATTTCTTAAGAAGTAAAAAAAGGTGCATGTTGGACCTCTTTAATGTCTCGACACCAAAACAAAGCCTGCAAGCAAAAGGAAAGAAACCTGCAAAATATTTTGGTTTGGGCCACCAAACCCATTAGCCTGCAAGTTAGGAAAAGAAACCGTTTTATGGTTATTTAGGTTTAGAACGTTATGACGTTTACCTTTATTGAAACGGCATACTTATAACGTTTCATATATTATATATACAATAGGATTTCTGTAATCATAAGTTAATTCTTTTCATTTATCAATATCAGTTTTATAGGGTTCAACCCATATCTTCCTGTTTCTTTTATTGATTCTTGCATGAATGATGTACATGAATGTTATTTGATCACATCGATCTTGGAAACCCATCAAAACCTGTATAACAGTGGCATCAGAGCCAAAGGGGATCAAACAACAACAATTCATGTTCAATCACCATGAAGGAAGCCATGCCAATTAAGAAGAAAGGATTTAGAAACGGTTACAACACCAAGACGGTGGTTAACCACGAAGAAAAGAGACAGCAGTCTCAAAAGAAAGAAAGAAAATAAAAAAAAGACTTGTTGGTTGCCCGGTTATAAGAGATTTATAACAAAAGGAAGAATTTAGATAGCCAAGATCTCGGTTCAATAAAGAACCTATGAGAGTAGGATCAACCGAGAGGGTTGATGAAGGCAAGTTTTATGCCAAAACTGAAGACCCACACTGGTTGGGAAAGGAGAAGAAAGGCTGTCAGTTGTGAGATGCAAAGAAAAGGTTATTAAAACCTTTGCCCAACAAACCAAAAGTCATATAGATTCAAGTGGTGATGGCGGCACTAACCCTGCTGGAATTTGGTTCAATTAGAAGCCGAAAAGTCATCAACACCAAGGATCAAGAGCAAGAAGAAATCAAGGAACAATAAGGTTTTGGCATCTCGACATTCGGGAGGAACTGTTGGACCTCTTTAATGTCTCGACACCAAAACAAAGCCTGCAAGCAAAAGCCAAAAGGAAAGAAGCCTGCAAAATATTCTGGTTTGGGCCACCAAACCCATTAGCCTGCAAGTTAGGAAAAGAAACCGTTTTATGGTTATTTAGGTTTAGAACGCTATGACGTTTACCTTTATTGAAACGGCATATTTATAGCGTTTCATATATTATATATACAATAGGATTTCTGTAATCATAAGTTAACCCTTTTCATTTATCAATATCAGTTTTATAGGGTTCAACCCATATATTCCTGTTTCTTTTATTGATTCTTGCATGAATGATGTACATGAATGTTATTTGATCACATCGATCTTGGAAACCCATCAAAACCTGTATAACAGTGCCAGCCTAGCAGGGCTTAATCACAAGATCATCATAGGATTCGTGTGAACTGGTTTGAAAGGTGCAGTAGGATTCTGCTAACTACCTTTATCCCAAACCATTTTTATAAGAATTTGTGAAGTGCAATGTTCATAAAATAACTTGAAGTGGAAACTACACAATTCTGCTAAGAAGTTATAAATGAGCCTGTTTTATTGAAGATGGCGATATGACAGTGAAAGGCATAATTAATCTTGGTCTTTTATACATACAAAAAGCGAAGTGGTTGATTGCTTATGGACCGACAAATGTAAATGTAATATTGCTCTTGGCACGTGCTGGATGAGGCTAGTAATAGTTTTGATAAAATTGTTGAACGTGATTCCTGTATGAAAATGAGGAGGCATGATGGGGAGACAATGCCTTGATAATGATTACAAGTCATGGCCTTAATGACAATATAATTTTTTCAAAACAGCCTAGCAGGGCTTAATCACAAGATTTATCATAGGATTCGTGTGAACTGGTTTGAAGGTGGGAAGTCTACTGCAGGTGCAGTAGGAGCTTGATTGCAGTCCCCTAGTGACACTGATGTAGGCGCAGTCATGATTCTGCAACACACCTGGTATTGCTATGCATAGAAGTTTAGCGATATATTTGTTGTCTCAAGTTCACATGCTCGAGCTTTACTTTTACAGCGAAATGATGTGTTGTTGCGTGGATTGTGGGTTCATGAAATAAAAAATCATAGATTTGATCGACAAATTAGACTTACCTGTTTTATATATCGACTCCTTTCACACATACACATATATGCAACTAGTTTTAAGTGTGGTGAACATCTAAAAGGCATTACATCATTGATTACTCAAGGTCTCAAAATATTTATAGGTTTGTAAATTGATCATACACAAAAACAGAAGCAACAATATCATCATCTACAAGTGTGACTTAGCAAATAATTGAAAGAAACAAGTGAGGTCTACATCAAGGGATTCTTTTCAGTAGCCATACTAGCTTGAAATACTTAAAACCTAAAAATCCATCCATGTCTTTAAAAGTAATACCAAACTTGGTATCAAATGATACCACGCATATCATAACATGAAAACACTGATAAATAAAAATACTGAAAGTGGTTACTCCCCACCTTAACAACGAAGTACTCCCCTTCTCATTACTTTGTAATCCACGCCTTGCAATGTCGCCATCATCTCCGCGATCAATTAATGTCAGAACATACACATCAATCCAAGTCATCCGGCAGAAGTAGTGTTTCCTTGTAAGAGCCCATGAAGAATGAACGCTTTTCTCCAGAAATCCAAGATTATTGACGTGTTCTGATCATGGTTTAGACACGAAAACGTTTCTAAAAGGGGATCAATGTGCCAAGGTAATAATTTTGGTAATTCACTTTAAAATGAGAATCCAAACACACCTCTTTGTTAGTGGAACTTACAATTAGGGATACTTGTTGCCTGGAATACTTGAAACACGCTCTCCCAATTAACAAGCATTATATATCTCCCCTTACAAGCTATAATCTTAAAATTGAAAAACTGTTGCCGCAAAAATATCAAAAAACAAAACCATTTTTCATATAATACTGATATACTCTGCCCAACCCAATGCGTTTCTGTAGTGTGCAGTTTGATTGATGCATAAACCAACAGCAGCTAGTGTTACCTGATGATGATATGTAGATAGCTATAACCTCTTACAAATCCCAAAACTGTGAGCAAATGGCCCGATGCTATTTACCATATCCATTAAATACTTGGACATCCTATCCCAAGGTTATATATTGATGTCCAGCTTGTTAATATCTATACATGGATAAACTATCGAATAGCTGACTTAGCAGCTGTTTATAAATAATTTTTTTCATATGTAATGGAAGTTGAAAGAATCATTAAAGCTTTAAAGGGCCTTAAAAATTACATTATTTAATTCACATTAAAGATGAATAAGGTAATGATGCAGCATGTAATGATAATTTAGCACTAAACTCAACAGATATGCTATGAACCAAATACCCAACAAACTGCAAGTATTAGCAATGTATTATCTAATTGGCTCCTAATACACCACTAGAACCTGTAACGAAAGCTATCCCTGAGATGGATAGCTTTTTTTCTTGACGTTTCACCAAACGCTTTACATGTGTCATTCCTAAGATAGATTGTTTTGTTTACACTTTGTCTTTTAAGGATGATTCTGCAAAAATGGACTTACCAGACATACTCTAGTTTGCTTTTATTATTACAAATTTAACGAGGTTTTCGGAGCCACAAAAAAAAGTTGTAAGAAAACTGATTATTGAGACGTGGAAACATCCCCAGGTACAAGATCCTGACTAGTTTTGAATAACCAGAAACAAGCTCTCCACCAAGCATATATATCTCCCTTCAGGTAATCTATATATATTATTGTTCAAAAAGCCAAAACAACATTTACATGTTGTAATCATGAAATTGAATCAGTGTTTGCATATTTAGTATTAGACACTTGTATAATTTTCATACGATACAGTACAGCTAAAATATTTAGTATTAGACAGTTGTATAGCAGGTCTACTCAACCCAACCTAATGTTTTTCTGGTGTATCATAATACCCATTTTGACCCGTTACACAAATCACCTATTTTGACCATATACCACATCACAGAGCTCATTTCCTCAAACAAGCATGCTTAGCCATCGAAAAATTCATCATAAACTAAGTTCCATAACATTCCAAAATAGTCTCATATCAGTCCCACAATAGGATGAACAAAAGTTAAAATACAAGTTTCTTCTCGGATCATATCATCCATGGGTCTGTGTTATTTCCTTTCCTCAAATTTGACTTGTTCTATGCAAACATGGATATATACAAGCAGTTATGACCTTAATGAGGGTACGATAAATAAACACATGGTGCTGACTCATCATGGACTATGAAAGAATGATAGCGGGAAACATATGATAACAAATCTTTATACAGACACAAAATGAGATGTGACTCTCCTCCTGATCAATTTCTAATCATTTACAATAAGATCTTAATATCTTTTGTATATTCATTCTTAAGAAGCAAAAAAGGTGTCAGAGATGCAAGGCTTATTCACAATGTCCACCAGAGTATTTGTAAATGTGAACTGGTTTGAATGGTGCTATAACCCACTGGTGGGAAGTCTAATGCAGGTGCAGTAATATAGTGCCAATAAGAGGAGAATGTAACACGATTGTAACTAAGTCATCCTCCGTTGTCGATAAACACATCATGGACATCAATGATCAGAAGCAAACGATAATTTACTAAATAATAAAAAGAAAGAAATGAAATCTAAATTAAAGGAATCGTACCCATACAAACTTGAAATGCATACTCAAGATGATACCAAGAAAAACTTAATTGTTACAAAAACTACATGGTGATTGTTTCACACCTTAACTTCAAAAGAGGCCACTCCATGATTGATAACTCTGAAAAATGCATCATAGACAATGACCAGAAACAAGACAAATTATAATCATCTACAAGGCTGACTTACTAGATAAGAGAAATATACGAGAAAAACTAGTCATACTAACTTGAAATAGATAGAACCTTATAATCATTGATGTGTAAGGAATAATGATGAAATCTACGTACACACTCAAATTATACCAAGCTTAACATTACTTGTCTGCATTTAAACGGTGATGAAAAATACATTAATGTGTTTTTTCCACATCTTAACTAAATCTACATTTTGCAAGTATGCTTAACCATAAGCATCCATAATTAATTTGGAAAAATTCATCACAAAACAAGTTTTGCAACATACCCAAAAATTCTCATATCAGTTCACCAACTACACTAGGATGTACAAAGGTTAAAAGCTAGGCTACAAAGTTTGTATAGGAAGATTTCATCCAGTAACTGCAAATAACCAAGAAAAACTGGCTTTTACTTATTTTCTTTTTGGATCAGAACATCCATGGGTCTGTGTTCTTTCCTTTCCTATTGTTTCATTCACCAACTGTAAATAACATCTTAAAACCACAACAACAATACCCAATCCCGCTGGAGCTGGACAGTAATATCTTAATATATTTTTCTAAATTCATGTCCAATGCAGTATTCACAATATCTTCACAGTAAGAGTCGTAAGTGTCATGGTTTGAATGGTTCTATAGCACACTAGTGGGAGTCTAGTGCAATAAGAGCTTGATTGCAGTCCCACTAAATGACTAATGTAGGCGCTGGTAACGGCTCTAGTTATGCTCTGTTTGTTTTGGTTGACAGTTTGTATTTTGTCTAGCAACTTGCTAGGATTTCATATTTAGCAGTTTCACACATATATGCATCTAGTATCTACATACAAATTAAATAATGTAGCCCCAAAGCAAGATGAGAGAAGAATGTAACATACATATAAGTAAGCCAAAAATGCTATCCAGATAGCATCAATTACTCATGCAACAAAGGCATGTATAAAGGACATCCGCCGTACCGGAAATGTTTCGCATACAATGACCAGAAGCAACACTAAAAGCAAGCAATCTTTTTAGTAGCCATACTAAATAATAGAGTATGAAGAGATAAATGCGATCTAAACCAACAAAGTCTATTCAGTAGCCATACTAACTGCAGATACATAAACCTTGATACTCATCGACGTGCGGAATATTGATGAATCTACACAATAAAGATGATACCAAGCATGACATTACTTGTCTAAACTAAAACAACAGTGAAAAACATACGAAGGTGATTTTTTCACACCATAACTACAAACGAGATCCGTCCCTAATGAGCAAGCATATCACTTTGTAAATTCATACCTTGCAATGTGGCCATCATCGCCGTAATCAATTGATTTCAGGATACACGCAAGAATCCGAGTGATCAAGCAAATGTAGCGTTTCCTTGTAAGAGCTAATGAAGAATGAACCGTTTTGTCCAGAAAACCCAAGATTATTAATGTGTTGTGAGCACGGATCATAAACTCCAAGTGCGGAATCCTTTTCCTCGTCACAAAACCCCCACCGTCTACTCCAATCTTGAGTTTCAATTACAAGTTCACCATTCTTCCTAAATCCCACTATATTACGTACCAACGAATCAGGTGTGTTATTAGTGAATAGTTGTGTAAAAGAACAATCAGGCTCCATCTTCCATACTTTGACCTCTCTATGCGCTACAATCACAACAAGAGACCCCTTTAACTTAGATAAGATGAAACGTACAGGTGTGGTAAACGGGTTTGTTATCTTATCGGGTAAGTCTATGGCTTTGAATTCTTTAGCAATCAAATCAAATGAGACGATCATATATTGATCAGTAAAATAACCATCCGGAAGATGAATTGTTTCATAAGCAACCCGATAAATACAACTATCTATAACAACGTGTGACCCTTCATGAATTGTGATTGATTTACGAGGCTTGCGACACTGAATCTCCGTCCATTTCTTAGAGCTCAAAGTAAAGATTTGAACTTTCCAAGGAAATGAAAACTTGACAATGGTAGGTTCATTAGTGACAGGACAAACAGCAAAACCAAAAACACCAAAGTATCTCGACCCAAGAATACCAACAGATCTTCTAATTGAAGGATTCCACAGAACGAGCATCCCCCCTTTGTCAAAAGCATACAAACACAACAAGCCGCGAGAGTAACCAATTACAGCTGTATCATTAAGTTGTTTCATGAGAGCAGAGACAATTGGAGCAAGGTCTTGATGTTGGGTCAAAGTATCATTATTAACAGATAGATATTTTGGCCGATAGTTATTTGTGTACCTTAAAAGCAAAGTATGCGGCTGCGTTTTGCGGGCGCGGTAACCAGCGATAAACTCAGGGCTGTCAATGAAAGACTTCCATGGTTTAGAAACGGCCCTTAATCGAATCAATGACTTGACATCAGGGACCCTTTTGATGATTTCTGTTTGGATTTCAAAAAGGATGTTATCAGACATGTTTCTTAGGGTTTTGTTAACAGTTGAAAACAAAGAGCATGAAATATTGGATATTTTTCTAGTGTTTTAGTTGCCAGTGACACAATGTGGAAAAACAAAGAACATGTTTTTTTGTTTCTAGAGTTTTACATTAACCAGATAGTTATTTGGCCCTTTAACTACTCATAACTTAAGTGGTTTGAGGTAATGTCTTATTTGGCCACTTATTCAAAAGTGATAGTATCTCTCTGTTAAGATGAAACAAGGGTTTTGGTTTATTTAAAAATTAGAAAAGAAACACCCTTTAAACAAGCGAGTCATCGGTCAGGGGAAAGAAAAAGATTGCCTTTGTAAAAAGAAAAAAGGAACTCGCTTAACTCGCTAGACCTTCGGAACAATGGCGATTATGTTCATATTTCTACTACATACAAAAAAAAAAGTAATTTTGCTTAAACTTAAAACTCTTAATATTAAAGAATGTTTAATACCTACTAACCGGGTAACCACGTTTTGCGGCGACCGGTACCCTGTAATCAAAATTTTCAATTTTTTTTCGATCACATGTTTTTCGTGATAATAATTTTATGAATAGCAAGAATTTTGAGGAATAACTTTATCACACACTATTTCATATTAAAATGTCAATCATACGTGCATCGCGATGCAATGGCGATACCAAAACGTTAGTCAGTAGTATTATGAGATTGTGCTGACTGACAGTAAAAGATACTTGCTAATGAGTAGATGTTATGTAATATTTGTCATTGTATTATATAACGTGTAAACATAGAGATTTTTCGTGCTTTATATGTTTACACGGTTTTATACTTTATAGATCTTCTCAAAATCTCCGTATTTTGACGTGTATGATTTTATAAAAATAAATTAAATGTTTATAATCAAACAAAAATTTGGCATTAAACTTACATTAATGAATGCACTAAATAATTATGTGTAAAAATATGATTCTTTATTATACTACTAGCTTATAAACCCGTGATAAATCACGGGCAGCTAATAAAAAGTTTGATGTAAAAATAGACTTTCTCATCTACGTCAACTACTGCGTTTGAGTTTCACTTTAGTTTGGAAAAAAGTTCTCATACTTTAGTTTCTTCATGAAGAAGTTCTTGTTGATTCAGTTAAAAGATCATTTATTATGTTTCACTTAGAACGTCAAGCATCAAATTATGAATATTTCCAATGTGAGTTATTTTTTTCTAACAAACTATTATAAAAGCAAATATCTTTGGAATGATACATGCAAATCAAGTAAGAAGATTAAAAAAAAAATCCTAAGACTAACTTAATGCATACATATGATTGAAAAGCGGTTCCGCAATAGAACCTCATTAACGACATACTCAAGCCTTTGGTGTAACAGCAAGACTAAAAATGAATTGATCAAGCCTTTCACTTTAGTTTAAGTGGTATAACAGATATAAGTTACTTGCAATAAAAGTTTGATTATAATAGAGTTAATCGAGGTAGAAAATGTATGTGTACGCAAAATGAAAACCACCATCTTTGCATAATTACAACAACAACAACAAACTCAATCCCGCCGAGGCAGGGTATTATTACAACAACAAACCCAAACCCATCTTTGCATAATTGAACCTGCAAATAAGAAGTGAAAATAATGGTATTATTAGTGTTTCCATTCATGATCATATGGAAATATAGTATCTAATAATAATTTGCCACTTACATGTATCTTCTTCAGCATGTATGGCATACAAAAGTTTGGCTATAGGAACCTTTAACCAGCATGTTGATTCTATGCAGTTATGTTACGTAGATGCACGAAATTATAATAAACTTTAGCCAGGGAAGTCATATTTCCTTATCATATCGGTAATATTCGATATTTCTTCATATTTTCATATAGTGAAGATGCAAATTATCCTTATGTTTTACACAAAGCTATTGTTTTTTATTATTATTATTTAGCATAGATCCATTCTAACCAGCTGTGATTAAACTCTTCACACCTAAAACTGCTTGACATATGTTATATATGCAACAACACCAGTGGAACACAAGACTTGCACATGGTTTTCAAGCATGCAGTGAAGGGGTAAAGTTACTAAAAGCTATACATTGTAGATTTCTTTTTAGAGGTAGCCAATTGCTCAAATATTGGGTTAGAATATGTGTTTCTTTCATGGGTCATTTTTTGAATAGAACAATATATAGTGTGTTTGGTAAAAATAAACTTTGGGTAACTTACCACTCATTTGACCCGTTTCACACTTAATTTTGAATCAATTAAACATAAAACCCCATATAAACATTAGTCAAATTGGTCGTATATAAGTATTTTTTAAAAACTCCTTGGAACGCATATGGTTCTTACTTGTACAACATTATTCACATCTCCAAAATCACAATGACTTTAAAGATATGCAGCAACATCAGGGTACCTGATCCATTCTTTTATGCAACCAGGGAAGATCCAGAGCTAAGCCCCCTCCTATTCGAGGTCGGGTGGCCTTGCCCCACAAGCACCCAACCTTCTTTTTGCTCTTCCTTGGGGTTGCCTCAAGACTCGCACATGGTTTTCAGAACCTGTATTGAAAGGGAAATGTTATTAAGAGATTATATATTATAGATTTCAACAAACTCATTTCCTGGTTTATATATGGTGGATAATTCACATGTACCAAATGGTACTAAATATGACAAAAGATATGGACATAATACACCACAACCATTTAAATTCATTAAGCCTCGTTTCAATAACATGAAAGTGCATTTTGGCTTGAGAAAAACAATCACATGCACTACACCAAAATAGCTACGTGAGAGCCTAACATTGTATCAAAGCAACTAAATGAGAAAAATCTTGTAGAATCCTTGATTTCTTTAGCTCTAACTATGAACACATAAATCATTGAAACATCGGATTTTATTATGTATACAAAATATATAAACATTGACTAAACAATTAAATCCAAGTAATAACCTTCAAAATCAAAGTTGCTTGAAAATAAGTGATTATTCATACATTTTAAGTAAAACTCTTTTAAGACATTTCATCAAACACCTTTCACACATTTATTAAATTACTTGACTAACATCCCATAAAAGGATTCAAAATATCAATGTCAATTTCAAATTGATTACAAACAAAACATATGCATTTGTAGTTTAAAAACAATGAAGCAATTGTTTCACCTGATGTTTTTAGAATAAAGCAAACCAAATCTCTGTTAGCGCAAAGTTACACGTTGACGTTCAATCTTCAGTTGGATTTATCTCGAAACACTGCTAATTCAATTTGTCAAAATTTAAGGATATTTATAACAAAACAAAAGAAAAAATTAAAAAATATCCAAGCACATAACTTTGACGTTACACTTATAATTTGAAAAGAAAAAGATACATGAATACACTTAAAAACAAATTGAAGACATAACTGGTATGTAATCATTTTGACTTTAAGATGGATGATCGAGTTTCTTTGTATTAAACAAATGAAGGGCTTAAATCTCGGGAAAATTTAACAAACCTTCACTATTTAGCAGATTTTGAATGCAAAAATGTCCAACTGGCTTTTACACGTGGCTTTGGTGATGTGGCTTTATTGACGTGGCAGTGTGTCCAAGTGGCTTTAGTGACATGTAACAATTTCAAAAAAACCTTCTTTTATTATATATATAGATAGATACATAGCATTAATTATTTGTACATATTGCATATTAATTTATATTACTTAAAATTAATACATTTAATGTAAAAAAATGTCTTTCTTTATGATAAGATAGTTAAATAATATCCTTTTAAAACTTAAATTTCAAAAAATGTTACCTTAAAAAACATGGCAGGTTTTTAAATATTTGAGTTAATGTTGCCTTATTTTTCTATTGGTATAGGAGATCCCATGTAAATACTCCATCAAATACAGTTACAAAAGTGTAGAAATGCAGTAAATTGCAATGTGACTTACCAAGTGGATTATATGGTGTCCAATGGTATTCGAGCCTCTATTGGTGGAGTCGCAAGTCTTTAATTACTCGTTCATCTCATGATTAATGCTGCAAATTTTTTAGTATTAAATAAAAAAATGCCCTAACAATATTCTCACATTAAATTTCAAAAACTATACATTACAACTTTTGTTAACTTTGATTTGAATGTAGTTTTTAAATCAAAAGATGAGCCTTTTTTAATTTAATTATAACATTAACAATTTCTAAAAAATCATTCGCATCTCTAGTATATAACACAACATAAACTTCTTTTTACTATTATGTTAATTCATAGTTAAGTTAATATAGTTTATAAGTTGATAGAAATGGATAATAAAAAATATATTGATGTTATTGTTGAATAATTTTCAAACAAAAATAAGGTTAGTATATCGTGATCTTTTATTTATTGTGTTCTTTTGTTTTAATAATCTATAACCATATTTCTTTTTTGCATATCTTACAATCTCATCATGTTTTTCAATCCCAATTTTTTAAACTGGAATTGAGAATTTGAGATGATGTTATTCTCATCTTGGATGATGATGAAGATGACATGCCAACACCAATTGTTGAGAACTTTATGGTGAATCAAGTTTTGGTACTTGATGTTTTCAAACTTTCTATTACGATTCGGTGACTGAGTTGAAAAGGTCATCGATGAAAACTATGTACGCATACCCCGACCATTCCATACACTGACGAGGCTACCTTAAAGGAAGCATTCATGAATGAAATATTTCCTTCTTTGGCCACCAACGCTCATCCATCAGCTGATATAATTTCAAAAGCGCTCTTATCAATTAAAAATGAACATGTTGACATCATTAATGATTAGTTGATTGACAAATTTCCGAGCGAAGATAAAGTTTCTTATAGTTTTGATGAAGCAGAAGACGACACAAACAAGTTTTATCCTGTGGAATTCTTAAACATGCTCAACGTTAGCGGATTGTCCCTCACTACTTGCGCTTGAAAATTGGATGCCCGATTATTCTTTTAAAGAATCTCGATCAAACAAATGGATTATGTAATGGCACGAGGTTGATATGTAAACGTTTTTATCATAGTGTCATCAATGCTGAGATTGTTTCCGGCCAGCACGCTTGTTGTCAACCAACACGCTTGTTGTCGCCCAGCACGCTAGAATTAGAGTGCTCTTGCCGAGAATCCTATTACTATATCTGAAGAAGACGTGTTCCCTTTCAAACTAAAGAGAAGAAAATTCATGTGCGCCTTAACTTTGCGATGACAATCAATAAATCTCAAGCCAGACAATTCCAAAGATGGGTGTCTATTTGTCGGACTTTATTTTTTCACATGGCCAGCTTTATGTTGCGTTGTCTAGATAGATATCACGCAAAACTGCAAAGTACCAGTGAAGCTTGTTCAAGAGTTCAGTCAAAAAGAGTCTACAACTCAATTGTCGTGTATCAAGAAGTTTTTATTTTCAGTTTCACTAAATGTTTTTATATGTTCTTTGATAATTTCTAAGAATTTTTCTTTTTTTTTTAGTTGAATTATCACATGTTACAATTGTTTTCTATTAAATTTTAATTAGACTAAAATACACCGTTGGTCCCTGAAGTTGGCACGACGCATCGCGATGGGACGAAACTCGCCCCTTTCATCGTGGGGGGTCTCTATTTCAAGGTTTTCACTCGCTACAAGTCCTTTGACCATTTTGTCGTTAGTCAAGGACATCTCAAGGCGTTACATTTGTCTTTAGTCCAAGGGCAATTTTGACATTTCCATATTTCAATTAAAAATTTCTTAATTATTGCCACATGTAATGTAACCCTCTTCCCGCCCCAATAAACACATAGTATGTATTATCATTCGTCCCAGAACTTTCGTTACAAGAATTATCATAATTCACAAACCCTAATTGCATGTCACAAAACCCCTGTTTATCAATCATAAAACCAAAACATGGACTTTACCCTATGGAAAGTAAGAAGACAGTCAGGTTATCCAGTTGATGTAAGATATAACTTTTCACATACACATCAAACCATTACACAAAGTATCATATAGATGGAATTCTAGAGAGAGAAAGTTAGAGGTTTAGGGAACTTAGTGAGAGAAAGTGAAATTATTATTATGAGCTCCAACTCTCTACCTTGGAAGGTAGAGAGTATTTATAGTCTTACATAAATCGCCACACATCGGGCTGTGGATCAGGCATACAGTGGGTAAAGACCCGTCCGTCCTCCACGGTGTTACTTAACTAAATACTACTTAACTTAAAATAACTATGACTACGAGCTTTCTAATGATTACATATACTTGAGGTGACCGACTCTTTTAATACCCGGAATTTCTAATTCCTAACAATCTCCCCCTAAGGGAGGTCACCTCAATCATGAACTAAAATCACATTGAATACAAACAGATATTACATTAGAAATTGATCTTGCATTCTTGATGTGGTGCTTTGCTTCGAAGCTCGTAGTCATTGATTCTTCACATTTCATGTTTGGTTACTTCAGGTGGAGGTCTTTTACTGATCCACGTGATACTAATTTTGAGCCATCATTTGAGATCATCAGCAATCAAAAATCTCTGACACATCCTTTGTGGTGTTGGCATTATGTGATGTTGTGACTTTAGGACCGACATGCTCACATTACGATCATGAAATCTTCTCATCGAGTTGCGAAGCATTAGTTGATTCATGATATTGGCAGCAGGCGTAAGCATGGAGTGAAAATATCAGAGTCATTGATGCACTAATCATGATTTCTTTAGAGATGAATGTGTAAAGTGAGCATGCGGCTATGGATTGACCGCTTCATTCGATCATTTGCAAGCGTCGGGCGTACTCGCATACAGCAGTTAGCAATAAATCGCACGAAAGTGTCTTTGATCACTTTCGTTGAATTGAGGTACACGCCCACGGTTCCCGCTGATCAGTACATAAGTACGCTTTACTGTGATCGGGTATAATTCGAAGAATTTCCTTGACAGGTTTTTCGCAATGCTCTAGCTGTTCTCAAACCGAACGTCTCAAAGAAGACAACACGGAGTGAGTGAACGGCAAATAATTTTAAGTCCACTCGATTGATGAAAATAGATTTGAAAATCAATCGTGTATTGCTCAATAGAAATTGTTTTTGCAATACAACGAAGGTTTTATTGAAAATCAATTATCAATCATAAAAACACCTTTTGGTTTGAAAAATGAGTACACGGTCGATGTGCTAAAGAAAAAGTTTGTTAAGCACAAAGACCGGTTTTCAAAGGTATCCGTCAATCCATAACCTGAACCAGGATTGATTCAAATGAATCGCCCCATTGTTTCTCGTTCGCTTGTCACATGGTTGATCCATATAATAGATCTCACATGCCACCTACCAGGAGCTTGTTTGATGTTGGCTCCAGAAGGCTTTCCATCTTCATTGTGAGTGTGTAAACACATCACTCAGATGTTCTGGCAATACCACAAGGATAATGCGTAGGACTCAAGATACAATCTCTCTTTCCACATTGTGTGAAACAGAGAGTCTTCATTGAAAGTGTCCTAATGAGATTTATTTATGATCTCGTGGCTCTAGACTCAATTTGTGCATATTTGGATCCTGTGCCGGAGACTAGGGAGAGGGTCTCCTTCTTCAATATCAACAATCTCTAAGAGAAAGTCGATAGATAATGTCTGTTCCCCGTGAGAATGAAACAAGTCCTTTTAAGAGGAACTTGAGTGGTTAGGAAAGTTGAAGTGCAGTCGTCCTTTGGGTCCATGACGCCTTGTCTTCAATACCGATGTTACCATGGAGCATATGAAGTGAACCCGGTTTACTGCCTCTAAGGTTGAATAAATGGAGGGCTATTTGTTTTCACCCTTTCTCATTCAATTCTTTTTAATTCTTCAACCCTTCAGTGCTTACCGAGACTTCATAGCTAGAACCTTGTTGGGTTTATTCCAGTACTAGCTCAGGCTTAGTCCGCACTCTTCCCATATCTCATTTTTCTCCTTTTATCATCATACCTAAGGACTCTACACTATCTAGTGGATTGTCCATGGTAGATCCCTCGGTTCTGCGGATCATGGGAACCAATACCTAACCTTATCATCCTTATATCACCATACATAAAGTAAAGTTGGTCGGTTATTTGGTATTATTCATACGCCATTGGATCCAATTGAAAACCATTTGAAAATCAATTCGGATACTTGTGATATATTATCAAAGCATTTTGTACCTGAATTGTTTTTGATATTTTTAGAATAAGAGCTCCCCTCAACATGTGCATCAAATGTTTGAAATCGTTTTGCACACGGAGGCAAGAGGAAGAATTAACTTCTTTGATTACCATTTTCTAAAAGATATCACCATCACTTCCTTGATCAAATCAAGTAGATAAAACATTTGGGGAAGGATGAGGTTTTCCATGATTGCTCCCCTCAATATGTGCCTCGAGGTTTGAAAAGAGTTTTGCACATACTAGAGGGAACCTTCACATTGAGATAAATGATCACGTTTCAAATCATAGGTTTAAGATAGATGCTCCCCTCAACATGTGCATGGAAAATTTGAAATCGTTTGTCACATGTGGAAGGACAAAGATGTACGTCCTCATAAAACCATTTACCGAATTATCAGTTTAAATCCAATTTAAATCACACATTCTCCCCGATCACAATTATCAAATCATTTGAGATTTGTGATCTCTTATAGATTTAAATTGATTTTGAAAGCTTTTAAGGAGAATTGTGACTTGATTATGAAAGCGTTTTAACTGATAATGATCGGATTTTAAGACTTTAAATTCCATTGATAAAACATGCATGTACATCTTTTTGAAAACAATTTAATGCCAAATAACTTTTTTTTAATTTAATTGAAATCATTCTCCCCCTCAATCAATGACATAGGTTGTTGATTGAGAGATAGAGATTTTGACAAATAAGTCCTGATGATTATCAAAAATAGAGACCGAGTTATTTTTCAAAGCATTTAGTTTTCAGCAGATAAATGTTTATAGAATCCGAGCATGGAATTTGAAAACATGGTAAAACATGGCTCTGTTCTTTCTTTTAAAACCGGTTATTGCACTGAAAGTGACAATAAACCATTCTTTTCTCTTTCTCCAAAAATATTTTTTTATTTTTTGATTTTTATTTTTTTTAAGAATTCGAACAACATCTAAAGTCCCGTGTCATTCTTTGAATGACATCACAAAGACCGTAGATATTATCGAACCAAGAAAAACATGACAAATTGACAATATTTTTTGAAGATTTTTCGAATTTTTCAGATTTTTATGGATTTTGAAAGTTTTATAATTTTCTATTTGATTTTTGAGAGTTTTATAATTTTGTATTTTGTTTTTTGAATAAGTATTTACAAGAGATAGATGAAGATAGACCTTTACTCCTCGTCTTCCTCCTGAAGACGTTTGAGAGTTTTTGGTTGAAGGCTTTTCAAGCCAAGGCGTGGAAGAATAAACTCAAAACGTTCTCTTGGAAGAGCTTTGGTGAAGATGTCCGCTAAGTGATATTCAGACCTCACAAAATATAGTTCCACCACACCTTTTTCCACTTGTTCCCGATGAAATGATGTCGAATGTCGATATGCTTTGCTCTTGAGTGTTGAACGTTGTTGCATGAGAGAGCAATAGTACTTTTATTATCACAAATGTCTGAGAGGGATTTTGTTGAATTCAAAGCCATAGTCAGATAATTGAGATCTCATCCATAAGACTTGAGCACAACAAGATGAAATGGCTATGTATTCAACCTCTGAGAGGAAATAGAAGTACTCATTTGCTTCTTTGAAGACCAGCTCACAAGCTTATCACCCAAAAATTGAGCACCTCCGGATGTACCGGCGTGTATCTTGACAACCTGCATGATCAGCATCCGCATAGGCCGTTAGTGACATACCGGTGTCCTTCGGGTACCATAGTCCCATATTGATGGTTCCTTGGAGATACCGAAAGACCCGTTTAACGCTTCAAGGTTCTTTTTAGTAGGCTTAGCACGGTATCTAGCACACATGCAAACAATAACAAGATGTACGGTCTACTAGCAGTGAGATACATCGGGATCCAATCATACTACGATATTTCGTTTGGTCAATCATGATCCCTGAGTGGTCCTCATCTAGTTTGGTTCGATCAATCATGGGGTGTCAACAGGGTCACTTGAATCAAATCCAAATTTCTTTAAAATCTCTCATTGCATAATTTAGATTGATTTATGAAAATGCCTCCGGGACTTTGTGAAATTTGTAATCCCAAGAAAAATGACATTTGTCCCATCATTGACATTTGAAACTTTGAACTCATTTCATTTGAAAAACGATCACATTCCATTGGGTCTGTCGAGGCAAAAATAATATCATCAACATAAATTTGAACATGAGTTAAATGTTTGCCCGACTTCCTGGTGAACAATGTAGGATCAACTGCTCCTTTGCTGAATCCGGTTGATAGAAGAAACTTTGACAGTGTATCATACCATGCCCTTGGAGCTTGCTTTAAACCGTAAAGAGCCTTCTTCAGGCGATAAACGTGAGTAGGATGCTCTTGATTCACAAATCCTTCAGGTTGGCCGACGTAGACGACTTCTTTAAGATCTCCGTTCAGAAATGCCGTCTTCACATCCATCCGATAAACTACCATGTTCTTACTAGCAAAGCATTAGCCGAAAGATTCGATTGCCTCGATTCGAACGCGGGAGCAAAAGATTCTTCAAAGTCTATACCCTCCTCTTGACGATATCCTTTAGCAACTAATCGAGCCTTGTTCTTCAACACATCACCATGCTCATCAAGTTTTACTTTGAAGATCCGCTATAATCATAGCACGTCACGGGCGTGTACTAACTCCCATACATCAAGTCGATCAAACTCATGAATTTCATCTTGCATGGCATTGAACCAATTGTCTTCATTCATGGCGGTTTTAACATCTTTTGGTTCGATCTTAGATAGTACGGAGTTGAAGAAACACCATAAGGCATCGGTTGCAAGTTGTTTCCGGTTGATCTACGGGACGAGAGGGATTTCCAATGATGTTGTCTAATGGATGATCGTGAGTCCATTTTCTAAGGTGTTCATGTGGCAGTTGTTGAGGAACCGAGGTAGCTGAGTCGATGTCTCCTCAAGAAGATGGTTCGATGATGATTCAGAGTAGCAAATATGTTTTCAAATGGAGCATCCTCAGGAGTAGCAAAGGGATTAACTTCATCATTGATGCCCGAAACATTTCCATGATGTACATTTGAAGAATGATGATTTGTTGATGAGATCGAAGGATCGGCGGCAGGTGCTTCTTGACTTAAAGATATTGAGACTGAAGGATTGACTTCATTCACAGGAATATGAGCATCCTCTGTTGCAGGGATCAACACCTCATTAGTAATTGAATCATCAAACAATTTCTTTAAATCATCTTCCGATGGAGGTACATATGGAGTTTCTTGAGAAGAGTTTGGAACAAGAGATGAACCAATGGGACTGTTTTGAAGTGCTGGTCCCGAAATGGAGTGTCCGGAGCCATTTGACCGTCACTCATCAAACGTAACGTGAATAGTTTCCATGATATTTCGGGTTCTTTTGTTGTAGATTCGGTATCCCTTTTTGTTTGGTGCATATCCTACAAATACTCCAATGTCAACTTTAGCCCTAAGTTTCCCTAAGTCTTGACCCTCATTAGTTGGATAGCACAATGCACCAAACACACGAAGGAAAGAGAGATTAGGTTTTCTGTTGTGGACAAGTTCATTTGGAGTTTTTCCATATGTACAAGTGTGAATTAGGGAACGATTTTGTGTGTAGCATGCAGTGGCGATTGCTTCAGCCCAGAGAAACATTGGAACCTTTGAATAAATCAGCATTGTTCTAGCGGCTTCAACCAAAGTTCGATTTCGTCTTTCAACTACACCGTTCTGTTGAGGAGTTCGTGGAACACTTCTTTGATGACCGATTCCAACGCTTTCATAGAATTCATTAAGTTGTTTGTTGACAAACTCAGTTCCATTGTCTGCTCTAATGATTACGACGGTTTTGTTAAGTCGAACTGCAACTGTTTGATGAGTTTGATGATGATATTCGGAGTTTCATCCTTTGTCCTTAAGAACTTGACCCAGGTGAATCTAGAGTAATCATCAACCACAACTAACACATATTTCTTCCCAAAGATATTCAGTACCCTCATTGGTCCACATAAATCCATATGAATCATATGAAGAACTTCTGTGACGGAGTTAGTAGGTTTGGGTTTATGGGCATATTTCTTGCTTTTTCCCAATTGACATGCTGAACAAAGATGATCCTTTTCATACTTTAGTCTAGGTAAACCTACAACTAAGTCCTTTCTGGAAAGATCGTTGATGGTGCCGAAGTTCAAGTGATTGAGACGACGATGCCATAACCATGACTTTGGTTTTGAAGCCTTTGATAACAAGCAGATTGGAGAAGCCCTCATCATGTCATCGATAGAGATGGTGTAAAGATTTGACCCACGAGTTCCTTTTAACAATTCCTTACCATTAAGATCTCTAACAAAGGTATGTTTTTCGAAGGCAACTTCTAGATCGAATCACGAATTGACCAACAGAGAACGTGATTATGACCCAAACCTTCTACATAGTAAACTCTAGAGATGACACTATCACCAACAACATAATCTCCATAACCCATAATAGCACCGAAATGATCATTACCAAATCTAACAGTCCCGATGAATTTGGTCACGAAGTTCATGAGCGACCGGTCTCGGTCATATGCTTGGAACGGCACTGAGTCCGGGTACCACGTAAGCGATTTGAACGATCTGCAGTTGAACACGCAAAAATGGATAAGCTGGATAATTGGGATCCCCATGCAAGAATGGGTTCCATTTGGTTAGTAACAGTGGATGGAACACCCACATCAGAAATAGAAGCATTCATATCAAAAAGTGAGGCAATGGAATCATTGTGAATAGATGCAATACTAGGTGTCGGTATTAGCCCATTCAAAGTATGTTCACTTCTTAAGGGAATAGTTCTACCAGTAGGCATCCATTTTCTAGTGGGCATTATCTGATTAGTCTTAAGACCAACAGGTGTCCAATAAAAGCCTATTTTATAAATGTTCTTCCCTGTGGGTTTCCATTGTTTTCTAACTTTCTTTCGCTCTTGTCTTTTAGCCTTCTTAGCATGAATTTTAGCATTAACAATTTTGCGGACAATTAACATCATTAGCAAAGCATTAACACCACATTCATGATTAGAACCGAATTCAAGCGGACATCATTACAAGGTTTGCAAATAGTATCGAATTGAATTAATTACTGATGCGCCTATGGCTAATACTAGAATCAACACGATTCGTTTTATTCAATTCAAGCTTAAAGTTCCTAGATTGTTCTTCTACTCTCTTCCAATGCACATTCTTAGCTTGAGAGGTCCTATCATTCCTTGTATTGTCTTGAGACTTAGACCTGCTCCGTTTAATGTTCACGATTACTCTGTAGAGGGAATGGGAACATTAGTTGGTTTAACTACTCTTTGCATCACCTGTTTAGATGTACTAGGTGCGAACTACATGCAGGTGCACTTAGGTTCACTTTCATAAAACTAGAGCACCTGTGATTTGTATTCCTAGAAGGCACACTTGAGTTCTGTTTCTTAGTATTGACAGATCTGGAATCTGAACTGCTTAAAGGCACACTACGGTTCACTTTCAAAACATTGGGAATCGAATGCATATCATACTTAGCTTTAGGCATTGAGCATGGAATCAAAGGATTAACTCTCTCACCTAATGACTTTGGGCATATTGTGATCAAGCATTCTAAGATTTCTTGAGATCGTTTGGCATATAAGCATGCATGTCCAATTGCATTATCATGAGGTTTCTCTAGCTTATCCTCTTCAACAATCTCACGCAGACATTCTAGGCAATCCTTAAGGGATGAGAAGTATGTTTGAATGGCAAGTTTGTTGTTCCTTAGATGAGGAGGGACATATGTCACAGATAAAGCATATTTATTACTTGTTGGAACCTTAGATACAACATTCTCCCCATTGGTCATTGGCATTTTCCCTTTTACCTGACTCTTCAGATTCTCAATTTCCTTTTGCAATGACGCTATTTGATTGTTATTTTTGTTACGAGTGACTTTAATTGATTCAAATAACTCATTGAAATGACGTTTAACCTTTTCATTTTCTTCTAGAAAACTTTCATTTTCCTTTTGTAAAGCTGATTTGCAGTGTCAGAAGCAACGTCAAGTTCGACTCACACAAGCTAGCCACTTGTGAATGACTAACCGTAAGAAACTTAAAACGGCTCAGACACTGATCAATAATAGAAGTGTAGTATACGGGTAACTCAAACGTGTTAGGTTTGAGCACCGAGATCGTTCCGAACGAGGGTTGAATGGAATTTCCAACTCACGTCTCAATAATCGGGATTCGAATGAGAAAAGGGGATAAAATGATATATTCTAAACTACGGGATAAGGAAAGTAAATGGAACATATAATCTATGGGAAATCCTAAGAATTAAGGCAAACTACGCAATTCTACACTAAAACGCAAAAACGGAATTTAAACGAAACGCGAATAAAAAGCAAGTACGACTATTCTAACTCCTAAAAATAACCTAAAATTACTTTTACTCTAAAAATGATATTTGAAAACTTAAAATGAATTAAAACTATTTTTTAGGAATTTTCTTGATTTTATTCTAATTAAAAACTAATTATTAACTTTGAAAATAAAACTAATTAACTAAAAATTATGAAAAAATGTGAGAAAAATATGGAATTACTTTCTAAAAATCTAAAATAACATAAGAGACTTTTTAAAACTATTTTTGTATTTTTCAGATTAATTTCCTATTTTTTATGAATTTAAATCTATTTAAATCTAATTTAAATTATGAAAAATACCAAATAAAAGGAGAAAAATAAGGAAAAATATTTTTTATGCTTTTTATATTTATCTTAATCTATTAAAATTGAAAAATTATTTTTTGGAACTATTTCTCAATTATTTGCAATAAAACCTATTAAAAATTGATTAAAAACTGTTTTTATTTAAGAAAAATACCAAACAGTGTCTAAAAATTATGAAAATTTCAGAATAATTCTAAAATGATAATATGAATCTATGAAAAATGAGAAAGTAGCAGCTTATGTGTGAAAATAAAGAGCTATAGTGCAAACTGATTATGAAATAAGCTCTAAAATAAGCAAATAAGCTAGATAGGCAACCAAACAGTATCAGAAGCTAACTTAAGCTAAAATGAACTAATTGCAACTGATGAGACCTACTCCTAACAAGCCTAAATCTCTGATCAATGAAATAAGCAAACTGCTAGAATAAGCAAATCAGTGGTAACCCCCTACTGTTGGGGCTTATGCACCAGCTTAACCAATAAGCTAATCAGAAAACTAACACTGCAGTCTTATACACCACCTGGTAAGCTACAAATGTGCCAAAAACCAAACTCTAATTCACTGATTTGAAACCTATGCAACAGATGCAAGATAGCTGATTCACACGAGTGTGAACAGGGGAGAAAGAAGCTAATTGATTAGCTTATTTGATGCTCAAAATGGTGAACCAGATTTCTCAAAAGCAATTATCAATATTAGACCAAGTGAACTTTTAAATTCCAAAGTTTGAAAGACTAACACTCAATAATGAAACACTGATTGATTCACAAAATTTGGTAATTGACAGATTTGATTATATGAAGAACAGTTATGAAAGTTTGACTAAACTCAGTTTTGATCCAAAATATTAGACTGATATTGAAGTTTTAACACTAATGATGATTACCAAAGACTAGATCTATTAGTTTTAAGCTAAATTGCAACTTATGTCACCCACTGGTTTTGACAGAAGCAACCACTAGATCAGTTCTAACTAGATTTTGACTATAAGAGTGAAACTGCTATATCAATGATCTAAAATGACTATCAATTACCTCTATAAGCATGAAACAACTACTCCTAACTCTTTAGTTAACCTCTATAACAGTTTATTAAGCTAATCCAAACACAAGTTTAACTACTGATTAATGAAGAAACTACCAGAATATAGCTAAATTACACTAAACAACCAACAAAATCAGATCAAACATTATAGATTATGACTAATTAACAGATGCAATCACAGATATAATGATCAAAACAGAAATCAAACTTACAATACTTCCTTAGCCACTATGGCTTGCCAATGATGAAACAAAGGAACTTCTAACCTAATTATCCCCTAATCCTAATTTAATCCAGCTCAGATCTCAACCAAATCCAGCATCTGCAACATATTAAACCAGATCCAACACCAGCATCAATGAAACAGCTACTGTAGCTACTGATCTCAACTGAATTTTTTTGTTCTTTGAGATTAAAACAAATATAAGCTCACAATAAGCTACTAAAAGCTTAAATGAACTATGTGAAACAGTAGATCAATGAGAAATTACTCTACAAAAACAGATCTACTATGATTTTTATTTTTCAAATGATTTATTTGATTTTTTTGTATTTTTGAGATTTTGAAAAGTTAAGCTACAAACATATTAAAAATACTGAAATAAGTACTAGATTTAGATAATAAGCAGTTATAGACCATAAAAACTTAAACAATAACAATTGAAATTGAAATGCAAATTCTATTAATAATGGAAATTTTGAGTACAAAATACGAATTACAAAAGTATTTAAAACATTTAAATGGAAATTACATTAAGCTATACTACTAAAAACTTAGAGAGAAGGAAAAATTAACAGAGAATAAGATACAACTTGTGAACAAATATGAGGTCCTATATATAGTTGAGCTTGAGCATGGAAGCTTCTCGAATTCCTTCCAAATGTGCTTCTTCAGAGCTTGTTATCACCCTTGGATCATATCCCACGCAACATCTCCTGATTACAACCCTTGGATCATGAGCAATGACCTGTTTCGGCCAATAGAAGCATAACACGTGGCCTAAAGCACACGGATAGGTGAAGTGTCATTCCCTTGTGTCAGGTGTGTCAGGGGAAAGTACGAGATTACCCTTAATTGAGGTGAAATTGATCAATTAACCGGGAAGGGTAATTAGGGTTTATGTTAACTGGGTTTGGGTAAAAGGGGGGTAAAGGTTTTGGCGCGCTCTGTTATTTTATTATAACTTGGGATTTTGACCGGGGTAATAAATAGGTTGACCGGGTAATAAACCGGGTTGTGGTTTAATATAAAAATGTGGCCGGGTTGGGGAGTAGATTGGGCCAGATATTGATATTGGGCCAAGGATTGGTATAAAATGATTTTTGGACTAAATAAGTGATCCAAGAGTAAACATAAGGGCCAATCATGTATAAAATGAAACTTTAGGGACCAAGGTTGTAATTCATGAAATGGTAAAGGTATGTTTCGGGATTTGGTTAAATGGATTTCATGAGGGGTGAAATGGTAAATGTGGGAAAATGAAGGGTGTAAAGTGACAATATGGAAAAGTTGAGGGGTTGTTTGTGCAAAATGATAAAGTGAAAGGTAAATTGTGATAAACTCCCAAATCATGTCCCGAACTCCATAATTTGATCTTTTGAGCATCAAAATCCATAAAATAGCATCCCGGCATCGGCTTTTGCGCTCTTCTCTCTCTCGTGCTCGGTTTTCTTCGGATTTGGCTTTCTTTTGTGTGTTTTTACATATCCGTACCTGCACAAGCACAAACTCAAGAAAACAGCAAATATTAGCAATAAACGGCTCTTTCTTGGTTATTTTGGGTCTATTTTGATAATGAAAAGGTATGTGTTTTAGCACATACCAAAATACCCCAGACGAGACCATTGCCGTGTCCTCACGCAATGCAATCAACTCACGCTTCTAAAATCAAAGATTTCAATCTCTTTCTACTAAACCATTGATATGTCCAAACCATCAAGTTATCTCACACAAGCTAGCCACTTGTGAATGACTAACCGGAAGAAACTTAAAACAGCGTCGGACAAACCAATTAGAGAAGAAGTAGTCAATGTTCCTCAAAAGAGATTAAGACAGCCTTAATTCTAAAACCCCCTTACCTTTTAATTCACATGTATAGATATTACAATTAAGCACATTCCGGTTATGAATGACGGTTTGTTGAACTTTCATGTCGATCAATAACTCAAACATTTTTCAAAGCGACGTTAGGATCACGAGTAGAAAACACAACACAGCGTGAAGTGACCATACGGATAGAATACATCGTCCCTGATTTTTCACAAGCTCCCAAACTAAGCGTAAAATCGAAATCATTGTTACAAACGACTCTAGATGCTAACACTACCCATGGAAGTTACTTGTGTACTTACTTTTCGTTCCCATTTTCCTATTTCCTCTAGATTTTTTATTTTTGTGAGAAATGAATTTCTCCAAATTCTCGTTTCGATAAGAATTATTCCGATAAAGATATAAAGCTAAGTCGATAATTAGTTATCCACCTTCTCTCAAGAACCATTGTCGTAAAAATGAGGTCCACATCAAGGAATTTTTATTCACTAATTTTTGACTTTTTCATTTTTTCACTTTTCAACAATTTTTTTTTTTTTTTTTTACTTATACTTTTATTTATAAGAGCTGTGAACCACGGAGCTTCACGGGGTAATTCCAAGACTATAGGCTTCATGAAATGAGGATCCCGGGTGGCTAGGCTAAGACCTCACTCAATCCCGGCTAAAGATCCAAGGGTCCGATCTCGACAGCATGACTCACAACTTTACTTATTACTTTATCACTTGATACTCAACACTTATTTATTTATTTCTGATCCCTGATGTGTACCCAATTTTTAAAACAAAGATTCTTTTAAGAAGATAAAGAACTAACCATCGCCAAAAACTCAACATCTCTAATTATTTAGACAGATATGGGGTGAAACAATTTTGTGGGAACAAAAAGCCATAAGTACCTTCGATGGGCTCTAAAGAGAACCAACTACTCCACGTTTAGCGTCTAAACTCATAAGTAACTCTATCATTTCTCGATCTCTGCAAATTTAAAATCCCAAATAATGAGATCCGCAGATGCTTAGCCGATAATTTTTAGATTATCTATGGTTAAGGGAACAAGCTAGGGCTCAACACGCCCGTCAAGTCAGAATTCTATTCCTACTCTCACAAGCGGAAAGTCAATCAAGGTGTCAAAACATATATTAACTTAGCAAATGCTTCGTCTAATGAAATCAAGTCATGCATATTTAAAGTCACTCAGGGAAACTTGCAAAATCTTGGCCTTGTGAGCTAGAATTCGCATTTTATAGCTTCTAATCTAAGAGACTAGCAAAACATTTCAATCAAAAAGACTTAACAAAAGCTTACAAAAATTTTTAAATTTTTCACATTTTTGCACAATTTTTCATTTTCTAAGGAAAAACGGGGATACGAGAGAAACACAACAGAAATAAGCAAGTGCGGTCAAATCAAATCGAAGATTACCCTACCCCAGACTAGAACGAAACATTGTCCTCAATGTTTAAAGCAAGGGTATCACGAAAATCTAAAAGCCGTTTATTAAGTATGCTAGAAGATAAACGTTAGTCGATAAGATTAAGAATATCGGATTTCCATCGAAGCGATCATGAAACTCGAGTGGAGAAAAGACAAACTTCGAGCACGAGAGTCTTCATATCGGGAACATCCTACACACACATCACAAACAACCAAACACGAGAAATCGAAGAGGCGGACCTCTTCGCGTCACTTATTAGAGAAAAGAAAGAAGATAGATGGATAAGCATGGGGTGCCTCCCACGGCGCTCTTTTTTTGATTACCGAAGTCGCTAGCCCACTCGCCCCCGAATCATTTGTCCTTGGGAAGTAAGTGGTAGAGATACCGGGGTCAAAAGCGGTGTCCTCATTCCGAAGGAATGAGCTGGGTGGGTTGGGTGGTGAAGAAAGTGTCGGGCTCAAGCACAAATGGTATATCATAAAAGAATGATCCATCATCCGGCGGTTTAGGAGGTGGACGAAGGGATGACGGATCAGAGTGAGAAAACTCCAAAGAAGATGGGAGCTCATGGTAAAAGATAAGAGATGTAGGCTCAACAACGAAGGCATCCAAGTGAGGATCCTTTTCTCTAACAATGGTTTTAGCATAAAGCTCCTCTATGTCTAATATCCCGGGTTTAAAGATTTTGTCTTCACATGTCGGCTCAACGGGATAAAGGGTGGTTGACTCATCAGAAGAAGGAGAGTCAAGAGAACCATCAAGAACAACCATATCCCCCTTGGGATCATTCATAACCTCCTCAATACCCGGTGGTATTGGGTCATCAATAGGTAAGTCGATTTCTTCCATATCAGAATCACGTGGCGGTTTATCAAGAATATCGTCTTTAACCATTTCAAAATCAATCTCCATAATAACCTCGATTAATCGGATTCAATACTTTCTTCAACATCACATGACGGAGAGAAAGGTTGGAACACGAGATGGGACAAGTGGTGTGCTCTGAGAGCTAGCAATATCCACCACTTCCGTTGTGGTCTCTGAATCGGGCTCAAAATCTTTGTCAAAAGAGGATTAACCGCAAAAGGTGTAGTCGCTCCTTGAATTCAAAGAGTGGATTTGAGAAAATCCGGAAGTAACCTCGGAGATGTCAAGAGAATCACATAAAAGCGAATCACAATCACTGTCGAGATATATCCTGAATTGGAGAACATCTTATCATGATCATTCGATATATCAAGAGAAGGCTCATCACAAATATCAACAACCCCAGACTCTCTTGGGATTGGGATAAGGATCTTAGCATTAGTCTCTTCCGTTTCTGGAATAGTACTAAGATGCTCATCCCCCATTATGAGAGAGTCAACGGGTGTAATAATGTCTATAGAAATAGAATCATCGACCTCTTCCAAAGGAACATCACTTCTCTCAACCGGCGTGAGTGAAGGGGAAGAGTCGGAAATGAAAGGCTCAGAAACGGGAGTGGGATTGCCACTCGGAGGAGTATAATCGTCATCAGAATCGTAATAATAGGTAGTAGGACGATGTTGAATCACTTTCTCGGCCTCTTCAGCTAATAATTCATGATAAGTTTTCTGATTAAGATCTCTTTCTTGAACAGGTTCATGAAGCAAGTCTTTTAATTCTTTTAACTCTTGTAATATGTTGAGAAAACTTTGGTGAAATCCTTGATTATCTGACTGAGTTTGTGGTTGAATTTCTTGGTATTGTGAAGGTGGGTTATAAGCATAGTCGTAATTATCACAAGGAACTTGCTCGTAAGCAATCGGGTTCTGCATCTGACAATTGGAATTAACGTGCGGACCTCCACAATACTCACAACAGTATGATTGTTGTGACGAATACGGGTAAGGTTCATAACCAAAGGTTGAGTTGTTAAATTGAACTTGACAATGAAAACCTTGGTGAGGACCACCACAATACTCACAAGAGTATGAATCTGGCTCATAGTACAAAGGTTGATTAGGAAAATTGGTTGGCTCATAGTCAGGATTATGGTGAAACTCGGTTCCTGATTTTCCATTGCTACAAGCCGGACAATTCCCACCATATTCGGGTCCGCTGCACCATATACATACGATAAATCGAAAAATTATCCGGATAAGAGTTAGCCATTTCCACCGTTTCCGTGATAGGCTCGGGTTCTTGATCGGAAGTCACCTCGGGCTCAGAAACATGTTCCATCTCCCTCACCGGAGAGGGAGTAGGAATCGAGGGTTCATCAATTATGTTAGTATAAAGAGCACTCTTTTGTTCTAGCCGTGCATAAAGACGAGCGAGATCTGGATTTGGATTAATAAAATTCTGGCATACATCACAAAATCCATTCCGACAATTATTTCCGCACAAATCACATATACATTTCAAACACCGAAATTGTGTTTCTTCCATACGGCTTTGGCAATGAAGGCAACGACGATAAGAACATATCTCGGGTTGTGGCGGTTGGTCAGAAAGACTTTTAGAATCATCGAGATTTTTTGTCGGCTAAGTCGCACCAATAGCAAGATTTTTTAGAACCAAGTTGTCCACATCGTCCACATACACATTCTGGATTAAGACACCAATATTGTTTCTCCTCCATACGGCCTTTGCAATGAAAACAATGACGATAATCGATCGTATCCATGAGAATTAAACATATAGAGGGTTAAGAAGAAAGAATTATCGGGTTAAGAGGATAAAAGAAGAATATTTTTGGGATTTTAAAACAAATTTTGAAAAGGAAAATCTTTTTGGGTTTTTATATTAGGAAAACACAATATTTTTGTAACCGTCAACCGTGCGTTTCGGTAACTCTCAAAAGTCGCCAGCTGAGCGGAACGAAGAGTGGATCGTTCTTGATTGCAATTTAATGTCAAGACTTTCCTTATACCCCGTGTATATGTTGTACCTTCAAGGTGAGCCGACGTAACAATTGACGTTCGAGTTTCTTTTGTTGGTTTTACTTTTTATGGTTTTGTAAACACTCTAGGAAGAATGTTTTGGTGTTTTTAGATTTTTTTGGGTTTTTCAAAAACATATATATTTACAAAAACGACGGTAACTTCACTCGGGGAAGGATCTTCAAATGCAGCGATTGAGGCGGAATCGAAAACTTCGCTACAAGCCCTCCCGGCGTGGCGCCAAAATTGATTTGCGGTGGGAACAGCTACGTCAAGTTCGACTCACACAAGCTAGCCACTTGTGAATGACTAACCGTAAGAAACTTAAAACGGCTCGGACACTGATCAATAATAGAAGTGTAGTATACGGGTAACTCAAACGTGTTAGGTTTGAGCAGCGAGATCGTTCGAGCGAGGGTTGAATAAATTTCAACTCACGTCTCAATAATCGGATTGAATGAGAAAGAGGATAAAATGATATATTCTAAACTACGGGATAAGGAAAGTAAATGGAACATATAATCTATGGGAAATCCTAAGAATTAAGGCAAACTACGCAATTCTACACTAAAACGCAAAAACGGAATTTAAACGAAACGCGAATAAAAAGCAAGTACGACTATTCTAACTCCTAAAAATAACCTAAAATTACTTTTACTCTAAAAATGATATTTGAAAACTTAAAATGAATTAAAACTATTTTTTAGGAATTTTCTTGATTTTATTCTAATTAAAAACTAATTATTAACTTTGAAAATAAAACTAATTAACTAAAAATTATGAAAAAATGTGAGAAAAATATGGAATTACTTTCTAAAAATCTAAAATAACATAAGAGACTTTTTAAAACTATTTTTGTATTTTTCAGATTAATTTCCTATTTTTTATGAATTTAAATCTATTTAAATCTAATTTAAATTATGAAAAATACCAAATAAAAGGAGAAAAATAAGGAAAAATATTTTTATGCTTTTTATATTTATCTTAATCTATTAAAATTGAAAAATTATTTTTTGGAACTATTTCTCAATTATTTGCAATAAAACCTATTAAAATTGATTAAAAACTGTTTTTATTTAAGAAAAATACCAAACAGTGTCTAAAAATTATGAAAATTTCAGAATAATTCTAAAATGATAATATGAATCTATGAAAAATGAGAAAGTAGCAGCTTATGTGTGAAAATAAAGAGCTATAGTGCAAACTGATTATGAAATAAGCTCTAAAATAAGCAAATAAGCTAGATAGGCAACCAAACAGTATCAGAAGCTAACTTAAGCTAAAATGAACTAATTGCAACTGATGAGACCTACTCCTAACAAGCCTAAATCTCTGATCAATGAAATAAGCAAACTGCTAGAATAAGCAAATCAGTGGTGACCCCTACTTTGTTGGGGCTTATGCACCGCTTAACCAATAAGCTAATCGAGAAAACTAACACTGCTATCTTATACACCACACGTAAGCTACAAATGTGCCAAAACCAAACTCTAATTCACTGATTTGAAACCTATGCAATGATGCAAGATAGCTGATTCACACTCGAGTGTGAGCAGGGAGAAAAAGCTAATTGATTAGCTTATTTGATGCTCAAAATGACTCCGAACCGATTTCTCAAAAGCAATTATCAATATTAGACCAAGTGAACTTTTAAATTCCAAAGTTTGAAAGACTAACACTCAATAATGAAACACTGATTGATTCACAAAATTTGGTAATGTGATTTGACTATATGAAGAAACGATTATGAAAGTTTGACTAAACTTCGGTTTTGATCCAAAATATTAGACTGATATTGAAGTTTTAACACTAATGATGATTACCAAAGACTAGATCTATTAGTTTTAAGCTAAATTGCAACTTATGTCACCTTTGGTTTTGACAGAAGCAACCACTAGATCGATTCTAACTAGATTTTGACTATAAGAGTGAAACTGCTATATCAATGATCTAAAATGACTATCAATTACCTCTATAAGCATGAAACAACTACTCCTAACTCTTTAGTTAACCTCTATACGAGTTTATTAAGCTAATCCAAACACAAGTTTAACTCTTGATTAATGAAGAAACTACCAGAATATAGCTAAATTACACTAAACAACCAACAAAATCAGATCAAACAGTATAGATTATGACTAATTAATGATGCAATCACAGATATAATGATCAAAACAGAAATCAAACTTACAATACTTCCTTAGCCACTATGGCTTGCCAATGATGAAACAAAGGAACTTCTAACCTAATTATCCCCTAATCCTAATTTAATCCAGCTCAGATCTCAACCAAATCCGACATCGCAACATATTAAACCCGGATCCAACACGGCATCAATGAAAGCGACTCACGTAGCTGATCTCAACTGAATTTTTTTGTGCTTTGAGATTAAAACAAATATAAGCTCACAATAAGCTACTAAAAGCTTAAATGAACTATGTGAAACAAGATAGATCAATGAGAAATTACTCTACAAAAACAGATCTACTATGATTTTTATTTTTCAAATGATTTATTTGATTTTTTGTATTTTTGAGATTTTGAAAAGTTAAGCTACAAACATATTAAAAAATCTTTGAAATAAGTACTAGATTTAGATAATAAGCAGTTATAGACCATAAAAACTTAAACAATAACAATTGAAATTGAAATGCAAATTCTATTAATAATGGAAATTTTGAGTACAAAATCTGAATTACAAAAGTATTTAAAACATTTAAATGGAAATTACATTAAGCTATACTACTAAAAACTTAGAGAGAAGGAAAAATTAGAGAGAATAAGATACAACTTGTGAACAAATATGAGGTCCTATATATAGTTGAGCTTGAGCATGGAAGCTTCTCGAATTCCTTCCAAATGTGCTTCTTCAGAGCTTGTTATCACCCTTGGATCATATCCCATAACATCTCCGATTACAACCCTTGGATCATGAGCAATGACCTGTTTCGGCCAATAGAAGCATAACACGTGGCCTAAAGCACACGGATAGGTGAAGTGTCATTCCCTTGTGTCGGTGTGTCGTGGAAAGTCTAGATTACCCTTAATTGAGGTGAAATTGATCAATTAACGGGAAGGGTAATTAGGGTTTATGTTAACGGGTTTGGGTAAAGGGGGTAAAGGTTTTGGCGCCTTTCTGTTATTTTATTATAACTTGGGATTTTGACCGGGGTAATAAATAGGTTGACCGGGTAATAAACCGGGTTGTGGTTTAATATAAAAACGTGGCCGGGTTGGGGAGTAGATTGGGCCAGATATTGATATTGGGCCAAGGATTGGTATAAAATGATTTTTGGACTAAATAAGTGATCCAAGAGTAAACATAAGGGCCAATCATGTATAAAATGAAACTTTAGGGACCAAGGTTGTAATTCATGAAATGGTAAAGGTATGTTTCGGGATTTGGTTAAATGGATTTCATGAGGGGTGAAATGGTAAATGTGGGAAAATGAAGGGTGTAAAGTGACAATATGGAAAAGTTGAGGGGTTGTTTGTGCAAAATGATAAAGTGAAAGGTAAATTGTGATAAACTCCCAAATCATGTCCCGAACTCCATAATTTGATCTTTTGAGCATCAAAATCCATAAAATAGCATCCCGGCATCGGCTTTTGCGCTCTTCTCTCTCTCGTGCTCGGTTTTCTTCGGATTTGGCTTTCTTTTGTGTGTTTTTACATATCCGTACCTGCACAAGCACAAACTCAAGAAAACAGCAAATATTAGCAATAAACGGCTCTTTCTTGGTTATTTTGGGTCTATTTTGATAATGAAAAGGTATGTGTTTTAGCACATACCAAAAGCATTTACTAAGTTTTGAAGATGAAACGTTTGATAATTCTGAGAATCTAAAGGAGGAGGCATTTGGGAGCCTGTCATATTGTTCGTTTGACCTTTTAATTGAGAGATCTGGGCTTTCAACTTTACGATCGTGTTGCCTGAGCTTGAATCGTTCATCACGTTTGTTAATTTGAAAAACTGCATCAAACTCTGGAGCATCTGAAGATGTCTTGATATTTGAAGTTTTGACATTTTCTTTGAGATGTTGATATTTTAGTTGTAAATTAAAATACTCAACTTCTAGTTTAGAAAAATGTTTAACTAAAGTGTCGTGATCATCCAGTTCTATTTTCTCGTTTAGTTTAGAATTAGTTTTTTCAAGCTCAATGACACGATCATGTGAGACTTTCAGAACTGAGATAGTTCATGAAATTTGGAAGCATTAATAGAGCAATTTGAAGCAGTGAAAAAGATATCTTGAGCAACACATTCAGTAATAAGAGTCTCATTTAATGTATGCAAGTTCTTCCTCTCAATCTCATTATATTTTAGTGTACGCTCATAATCACTAACCCAGCTACCATTGCATCAAATTCCTTTTCCATTCCCTTGATATCGGTTTCTATCCCCTTTTTAAGACTCTCAAAGTGATCTTTTAGAAGTTTAAAGAAAGCATGACCTCAGTTAAATAACATTCTTTCATTTGCTCAAAACCCCTTTCTCCTTCATTATACCGATTGGGTGTGATCCTTTTCTTGCAAGTTTTCTCAAAATCAACAAACAGTTGAAATATAACATATTGACTAATTAGGGTCTTGCTTTTAGTGGCAATTTTTCTAGGAACAAGATGCATTGGTGTATTAGGAGGATACTCATTAAGCTCTAGGCATTTTCCATAAAGGGGTTTGTTTCAACAATATTTTCGACTTTCGGCTTTTCTAAATCCTTTTCGAGAAAAATTTGTTCAGAGTCGGCAATGTTTGAGGCTTAAACATGTTCAAGGAAATCCAGTTTTCCTTCTTGTAGTCATGGGGAGTGATAATAAACTTTTTCTCTTTGCATTTCGGGTCATCTAGTTTTTTGTTCATCCTTTCCTAGTGACTTCATCGATTTCTTATCTTCCTCGCATTGCACTCAACGCAACTAGGTTTTCGCTAGGCTTAAGAATTTCATTACCATCATAAAGCACCTTATGAGCATTTCTAGCCTTTTTAATTACCTCTGGATTTGGTTCCTCAACAAGTGGAATGCTATGCTTATCGCAATACTCGATGTTTAGTGACCATGTGAGCGATCGATTGGTGTTTCCTTGTATGTACAACTTGTTCTCAAGTTTGTTTTCAAAGTTTTCAGATTAGAAAAATCTCTCAAGAGTTTTGATTCCTTTGCATTAAATTCTTGCTTAAGCATTTTCACATTTTCTTGAAGTTCTTGTTTTTGTTTAGATGTTTTAGAAAGTTTTTCTTGCAAGGAATTTAATTCTTGTTTCAATACTTCTTCTCTAAACTTACTTTTTCTAATTATTGTACTTACTTGGTCATCCATTTCACGCTCACAGTGGTCAACTCAAACTTAGCACGTTGTTCAAAAATAGCAACACGTTCTTTATAGGCATTAAGTTGAAATAATGGAATCATCGAGGGGCACATGCGGTGTATTCATCAAAAACATAGTCATTGTTGATCTGCAGAAGATGCATCACTTGGTACAACTTCACTTTCACTTTGTTTCACATATTGATCATATGGGACAATATTGATATTACCCATATTTTCAATATTTGATTCAATAGTTTCAGTTGATTGTACATTGTCATGCATCTGTTGCACATCAGCATCATCGTATAGTTTTAATACCTCGAGATGAGCTTGTCATGGGATGGCCCAAACTAGTGGTGAAGAAGAGACCTTGGGAGAAACCATTGGAGAAATGCTAGCCATGAAAATTGTGTGTGCCGTAGGTCCATCATCCACATCAGAGTCGTATGCATCACGGTCAGCGACTTGAAAGGCATTCTGATGATTGTGACCTATCTCCTGAATAGGCTGCTCATCTACATCCGCATCATAGGTCTTGGCATTGCCCTCAGCAAGAAACAGCAATTCCTCTTCATTCAGCGTAGCACCATTGTCCCGAGCATGAGCCAGCGACATCTTATCTCTGAAGTAATCGGCATTCTGTGGGCGCTTTGGAGATGTACAGTTCCTTGCAATGTGTCCCTCTCCACCACAGTTATAACATTTGATGGGCTTAGCTTGACCTTGGTTACCATTCCTTCCTCGATTACGGTTTCCAACATAACCTCTCCAGCTCCACCTCGTCCCTGATCATCTTGTCTTTCTGGCTGGTTGCACCACGATTCTTCCATCTTTAACAGTGGCTTGATTGTGTGGGTTAGATCGATTCGAGGTTGTTGTTGGTTTGTGGGAGAGTATTCATGTTTTGACTAATGAGAAGAGCTAGTTGATTAATGAAGCTACCCACGTGAGCATCGATCATCGGCTTGTTTGTACATAGGATCGGGAATGAGTTTGTGATTACCATTACCCAAGGGTATGACTTGTGATGCTTTGGTTGTGATTCCGATGTTTGAGTAGAAAGCTGTAGAGTCATTGGACGAGCTTGTCTCTCCCTGGTTAGTTTTGAACTGATTGAGAATTAATTTTTCAAACATAGCATGTCTCTCATTCCGAAGGAGGAAGGCATAGAGTTGCTCATAGTTTGTATTCTTCAATCCTTTAGTGAGCTTCACAGTGGTGACAAACTTGTGCCATTCAGATTGATGTTGTTCACAAATTTCGAGTTCAACTGAATGTTAGGCATAGTCATTCTGATGTTTCTCATGTCATTAACTAACTTATGAAATCTCACATAGTACTCATAGACATTCTCATCTGGTTTCATCTTGAAGTGCTCAAATTCGTCATAGAGTTGGGATTCTCTGTCTTCCATAGTTAATTCAGAACTTGAGAGAAGCATCTTAACATTGTCCCAAACGCCTTAGCATCGTGTTATGATTGATCATTGTAGATGTCTTTAGGAAGACCTTGAAGAACAATGTTTGAAGCCACGATATCGCATCAAATCTCTTTTTATCCTTATCATCAAGCTCATCATACATCTTAGGTCTGTCCATTCCGTAAACAGTAGTACCATCTGCATTAGTATCAAGTATGTCTCTAGTCGTCTCAACTTCGATATGGTCCTTCATCAATGGATTTGAGAATGTTGACACCATTTTCCTTTCCAAGGCAATACAGTCCAATTCGTTGAGCCCAAGAGTCGTAGTCAGTTCTGTCAAGCATGGGTGGGCGAGTATCTGAACCATTTGCTTGAACATCCTCGCGATGGAGATGACAGTAGGAACGTTGGTAGACATGTTGACAGATTATACGGGATTTTATAACTCTATGATTAAACCGGGAAATAGATTCTTTCACGGGATTTTACTAAATCAAGAGAAAACCGTAAACAATCACTCAAGTCGCTAGAAGATAATGCACTAAGTCGCTAGAAAAAAACTGCACTAAGTCGCTAGAAGATACTACACCAAGTCGCCAACACTTAATTCGCCACCACGCTAAGTCGCTAGAGTTCCAAGTCGCTAGCCAGATGTAAGTCGCTAAGTGGTAACTCGCTAACACTCAAGTCGCTAGCAAAATTTCGGCAGCAATTCGCTACTCAAGTCGCTAACAATGCAAGTCGCTAAAGAGCAACTCGCTACAGACCAAGTCGCTACTCGTAGTGGAGAGTCCACTACTTGTACTTTAACTCGCTAGATCTAACTCGCTAGCCCCAACACTGTAAGTCGCTACAAAAATGTGAAGCAAGTCGCTACCAAGAATATTATCCGTGAACTAAGTCGCTAGCATGAAAAACCATATAAACATCACTTTTCAATCCAAAAACAACCCAACCAAGATGATTCAAGCCTACCAAATGAAAACCTAAACACTTGTGATGATTCTAAACATAAAAGTACCAACAAAATTCAAACTTTAACACAAGAAATCAACCAAATGATGCAAAAACCACTAAACTTTTTCAAACTCAAAAACCACCTAAAAACCACTATAAATCCAAAGATGTGCAAGATATGATCTAACCATGGCTCTTGATACCAATTGTAAGATATAAATTTTCACATACACATCAAACCATTACACAAAGTATCATATAGATGGAATTCTAGAGAGAGAAAGTTAGAGGTTTAGGGAACTTAGTGAGAGAAAGTGAAATTATTATTATGAGCTCCAACTCTCTACCTTGGAAGGTAGAGAGTATTTATAGTCTTACATAAATCGCCACACATCGGGCTGTAGATCAGGCATACAGTGGGTAAAGACCAGTCCGTCCTCCACGGTGTTACTTAACTAAATACTACTTAACTTAAAATAACTATGACTACGAGCTTTCTAATGATTACATATACTTGAGGTGACCGACTCTTTTAATACCCGGAATTTCTAATTCCTAACAGTTGATGATACCGTCCTATACGACTCTGCTAAGAAGAAATACGGTACTGTTTTTTTTTTTGTTGATTACAGTCATTGGAATTTGTAATTGTGGTATTTATTGTTTCCCAATTAAGTTTATAGAATGCTTTAAACATATATTGACATATTTTCAGGTGGTAGATCTAATATATTTAGTATGAGGGTTCATCACAATGGTGTCTTTAAATACTGGCCTGGTAGAATATACGTTGGAGGTATGGAAAGTTTAGCTGACTTGGTTGATGTTGATAGTGTGTCAGTTGAAGAGTTGGATGTGCTTATGTATGAATTGGGTTATGAGCTCGGTTCAAAAAATTACTATTACTTTGTTAAGCATGGTAGTAATTTAGATGATGGTTTGTATAGCTTAAGTGAGAGTGCTAATTTAGACATATTGAAAGATCTTGTTGATGAGCATAAGATGATAGAGGTTTATGCTGAAAATGGTAAGACAACATTGGACGTTGATCAAATGTCACCAAAGTCTATTAGGACAGTTATTGCTGATGTGGATGCAACAAAGAAAAAGGCAGCTCTTGTTATTGTTCCATATTGCTCAAAGAAATTGTTCTTAGAAAACATTGTTAATAAAGTTTGTGGTAGAGGACTTATGTGAGGTTACAGATCAACCTTTGGAAGTCAATACTTTGGTACAATCTAGTCAGATGCCAGAAACATAACCCTTGTTTCCAGCTGTGAGAGGTCCTCATACTGAAGATGTTGCGGTGATGTCAACCACATATAGATAAACATGTTGAGCATATCCAAATAGATAGTCCTGAAGAGGTATCTCAAAATGATCAAGAGTTAGGTCATCATGAGGAGGAAACATGTAATCCTGTGGATCATATCCAAAAAGGTAAATTTGTGCAGGTTAGTGAAATCGATGAAGCTATAAGTGATGACAATGTGAGTGTGATGACAATGTGAGTGAGACAGACACTTATATGAGTGACGATGATGATATTGAGAACAATGGTGATGGAAACATAGTTGTCGATGAGGCTAATACTTTTGAGGAGCCTGATTTTGATGTTAATCTGTTCAAAGTGACCGAGACTACAGATTTACCATCTATAGGTACCACCAGCCAGCTACCACATGATTTTTTTTTAAGAAAAATGAGTTGGATCTGTTAGATGATAATGATTTTGCAAGTGGTTCTGAGAATGAGGATGAGTATGTTATTAGGAGGAACAAATTGAGGGCATACAAGAAACAAAAGTTAAGTGAGGCAGCACAAACAGAGGACGAAATATTTTTGTTTCTGTGGTCAAAGTTTTGTAACTGCAAAAGAAGTGAAAGATAGGATCTACATGCTTTCAATAAAGACTAGGAGGAAATTGCAACTAATTAAGAATGACAAATAGAGAATTAGGGTTAGGTGTCTCGGACAAATACCTGTTTGTGGAATAACCGAAGGTTCAGGGCTGGGAAAATCCCCAAAGAGGAAAAATGGTCTGATAACTAGAGGCCTCGGTAGGATGTGTATTTGCGAAAGCGCAAGGAGCAAGCAACAGAGTGTCCATGGTTGTTGTATGTAGCCAAAAATACATATAAAGATGTATGGATTGTTCGAACTTTCAAGGATGAACACAAATGTTTGCAATCAAGAGACATTAAAGCTTGTGACTACAAGTTTCTTTCGAAGCAAATAGGTTACCAAGTTCAAGTCAATCCAGATATTCCAATCAGGGTACTGTTCAAGATCATTTCGAAACAGATTTGAAGTTCGGTGTCTATGCAAAAAGCATTAAGGGCAAAAAACAAGGCAGAAAATGAGATTAGGGGTGATCATAAGAAGCAGTACACCCTTTTAAGAGACTATGTTGAAGAGTTGCAGAAAACTAACCAAGATACAACAGTTAGGATAAGTGTACAAACTACAACAGATGCAACAAGTCCAACCAGAGTTTTCAAGAGAATGTATGTATGCTTAGGCGCTTTGAAGGAAGGATACAAAGCTTGTCAAAGAGAGTTGTTGGGGTTAGATGGTGCTTTTATGAGGGGTCCTTTTCTGGCCCTTCTTACGCAGTCGGTATAGACAACAACAATGGAATATACCCAGTAGCATACGCGTGTTCAGCGAGTGAAAGCAAAGACTCGTGGATTTGGTTTCTTGAATGTCTAAGAGGTGATCTTGACTTGCAACCAAACTCAAACTACACTTTTATCAGCGACAGGAAAAAGGTGATTTTACCATTTAGTTGATTAGAATCACTTGTATTTTCGTTAAATGCAAATTGTATTAGTAAGGAATTGATGTTTATTTGTGCAGGGTGTCATTCCAGCGTTAGCGAAGTATTCTAGTCTTTGAACACAGATATTGTTTGAAGCACATCCATGATAATATGAAATTGCAATGGAATGCTAAAGCATACAAGGAACATTTGTGGAGATGTGCAGCAGCAACAACCGTCCAACAATTTGAGGCGGCCATGCTGGCATTCAAGAGTTTTAGCGAACCTGCCCATGCTTGGTTAAGTAAGATACCACCAACTCATTGGTCAAGGTCGCATTTTTCAGGTACCTAACCAAATCTATGTCTACTTGTACATCTTTTGTTCTACGACATTTTTAAGGAACCTAACCAAACAAGTTGTAGGGAGGGCTCATTCTGATGTGCTACTTAATAACATGTGTGAGGTGTTCAATGAGAAACTAGTGGGAGGTAGGCACCAACCGATCATTACTGCTTTGGAATACATTAGAGAGTACTGTATGAAAAGAATAGTGAACGTTGTGAATGTGATTCAAAAGTGTGTCGGACCATTAACACCAAAGGCAACACTCATGTTAGATGCAATCAAGAAAGAGGCTTATAAGTACACTGCTTTACGGGTTGAAGGAGAAAAGTATGAGGTCAGTGGATGGGGAGACAAGTGTACAGTGAATGTTGAAGCTAGGGCTTGTACATGTAGAAGATGGGAGCTTACAGGTATGCCATGTAAACATGATGTTGCTACCCACCGGTGTATGAGGTTTAATGGAATGCAAATAGGGTCTGTTGAATCATGGGTTCATCCAGGTTACTTGCTTAAGACTTGGGAAGAAACTTACAAACACCACATCCAGCCAATAAACGGTTATGAGCATTGGTATAAGTCACAGGTGCCTACAACCATTCTTCCACCTAAACATCATAAACCATTAGGTAGGCCACGAAAGAAAAGAAGCAGGGCTTTTACTGAAAATGATAATTGTGAAAAAACCAGTAACTTGTCACAGTCTAGTAAGAGTGTGGTTTGTGGTATTTGTGGCAATGCTAGTCACAACAAGAAAACATGTCTTGGGCAAGGAGGTGTTACAAGAGGTCAAGACACTACACAACAGTCTCAAAAAACAGGTTCATCCCAGCCAAAAGTTACATCAAAGAAGAAGGCAAAGGTTACAGGTGACAACTATGCAGGTAATTATCAACCAAGTGTGGTCGGTCTCAATCTAGAAGTCAAGTTGATGCTTGCTTCGGTGGGTCTCCAAAGCAATTTTGGACTAAGACCAAGATTATAGCAGCAAAGCTTTCTTCACCTCTAAAAAATGCTAGTTAAGCATATGAAAGCCAATGTTATCCATCGAATATGTATTCCCCTAAACAATATTTGCTGTGTTTAAACAATATATGTTTCTGAACTTTGTAGACTCTAAAATTTTATGCATTTGGAAATATATCCATTTGCGTTATGTATGAAATCATGTCATTTTAGTGTATGCGTTTAATTGTGTTTTTATTGTATTGTTTTTAGAGTCTTCATACATCTGTGTTTTGAGTTTGGTTACTGTTATTCTATTATCACAAACACTAATGAAGGATCAAAGATGGATGAACAACACCATATCAAGTTTATGTTGATACTCAAAAATGGTGTATGTTCATCCATCACTGATCATTCATCCATCTTTGATACTTGGATCTGGGTTTCGAGTTGGATACGGTTATTCTATCATCACAAACAGGAATGAAGGATGAAAGATGGATGAAAAACACCATACATCAAGTTTATGTTGATACTCGAAAGTGGTGTCTGTTCATCCATCTCTCATCATTCATCCATCTTTGAAACTCGTATCTCTGTTATGAGTTTGACCATTTGTGTGGCAAGTGATATATATATTCTTGGGGCAAAGGACCTACTAGCAAAGGCAGCACAGTATAAGGACCAAAGCATAAAAGAAATATATTAACACTGTACAAGGACCAAACATTATACACCAAAAGACTATTCTTAGTCAACGTACTCTAAAACTTCTTAAACAAAACTACACCATCTACCACCGATTCAAAACACTAAAACGAGTACCTATCTAAACCTTATAGAAGAACCATAGAAAAACCAAGAAGATGACCATCCAAGACAACACACAAAAGTTCCTGAGACGGCAAACTTTCTCCTTCTCAACAAGGAGATCGACCAAGGCTGCTTGGTGAGCACCTCTAGCTCGTTGCGGTCACCCGTTGACGCCTCCATAGTCTCGAAACGAGGGTGGCTTCGTATTCTTGTAATGCCGCCTCATTCCTGTAGATTGTTCTCTGCAAGTAGATGATCACATCACTTGCTCTCCTTTGGATGGGTGGATCGTACCACCCTATGAATGGACATGTTGTAGCCTATAATTGATAATCAATATGTTAGCATATGCTTGCCTCATAAACACAAACTAAACCCACTTGTATAAAATCACAATTATAATAAACCAGATAGACTATCATAATCAACACATTTTAAGGTAAACCACTACATGCAAACTTTAATACAGTATGAAATAAAATTAAGTATCCCAACCTGTCTTGGACAGGCATAGAACCTCCTGCCGGGGTTCGTTGTGTTTCAGCATGTTCTAATCACGGCCCTTCTGTTGCATGAACACACCACCATTTTTCAGATTTTACCGTCGGTGAAGAAGATAGGATTTTAGTTGTTAGGAAAGATAAAAGATGAGTGGTGATAAAATGTTCCTTTTATTAGAGAGGTTTTACTGTAGCGCCGCTGGTTAAACAAGTGGGTTGGCAAGGTAATTAATGGAAAGTGGTAAAATGTCAAAATTGCCCTTGGACTAAAGACAAATGTAACGCCTTGAGATGTCCTTGACTAACGGCAAAATAGTCAAAGGACTTGTAGCGAGTGAAAACCTTGAAATAGGGACCCCCACGATGAAAGGGGCGAGTTTCGTCCCATCGCGATGCGTCGTGCCAACTTCAGGGACCAACGATGTATTTTAGTCTTTTAATTATTATACGTTTTATATATAAACATTACACGAGATACTTAACCACAATATCATAATTATAACTATTTGCTACTAGAAAATCTCATTGCACGCGTACATACTTGTAAGAGCACTCCCATCCATAACACCATAACACCAATAACACCGTCCACGTCAGCGCCACATCAGCTTTAACATTTAACATTAACATCCCAAAAAAACACTCTCATCCATAACATCCCAATAACACCATAACACCAATAATATTTCATATTTTCAATTTCAACCCCTAAACTAAAACAAACACTTCATTTATTAAACTACAACAAACATTTCATTAAAACTAAAAACATATTACAATACGAGATTAACAAAAAATACAACGAAAAAAAAACAGTTCAAATACTGACGAAAATAAAACTACTAAAACTTAAAAAAACGAATCATCTGAGTCCCAACCATCAGAACTGGTTGGCGGAGAATAAAACTCCCCATTGAAGTATCGACTCTCCATTATGTCGAAATAGTTGTCTTGGAGGTACTGAGCTTCTCGTGCTTCTTGCTCACGGCGAGCAGCCTCTTTACGTGCATGCTCTTCCATAATCTCCCTTAAGGTTTCTTCATCTCGTTCCAATTGCTGGAGGGAAGCCTCACTTAACCCGCTCGGGTGGTTTTGAAAATCCACCTGTGGGCTGTTCACAGGTGGAGTAGAAACAATTGGGAGGTACGGGATGTTTTCAAACCCCACCGGAAAGACATTTTCTGGTGGTGTAGAGTAAACATCATGTTCTGGTAGAGTTGGAAAGCTGATTTCCGGCAAGTGATTTGGAATTGGAAAGCTGGTTTCCGGCAACTTTTCTGGGCTGAGGAATTGCTGAGAAAAATCTTTGCGAGACATTTTTGTGTGTGTGAGTTGTGTGTGTAACTTGCGTGTGTTGTGTGTTCTAAACAACTCTGGTAGAGTTATATATATAGGCAGAGTTGATTTTGAGTTTGAATAAATCCCGCTCGTATTTGATTTTAAAATTTCAAATTTGAATTTGAATTTATCCCGCCCAGAATTGACCAGTACAATTTAAATTTGAATTTGAATAGGTTGAGGGGGTGTAAGTGAAAATTTATTTGAAATGGTTTAGGGGGGTAAAATGATTTTTTTTTTAAATTATTTAACGCGCGTTAGTCCCTTAACGCCCAGGGACTAACGGCGTGACGCTGATGCACTCCCATCGGGTATAACGCCATAACGCGCGTTATGTGGCTTGATTTGTGGGATTAACGCCGTTGATGCGTTATGAATGTGTGTGCTCTAATAAACTTTAGCATAACTTGACATTATCTCAATGGCTTCATTATTTTACGTTATTGAGCAAAGTTGGGATTAAAGAAGTTTTAATTAGTCAACTACTAAACTCAACAAAATGAAATTTTTGTTTATGCGTGTATGTTATGGCTTGAAATTGAAGTATGCATCTAATACGATCATAAAAAAGTCTTCTAGACATAATAAGGTCACTCAAAACATTAAAAACGCTGAACCAAAATCATTCAAAATTTTAAAAACATAAGAGGCCATTCAATCAAGTGTCGATTACGTAATTCCTAGACAAAAACTTGCCACACAACTACAATACAAGTAGAATATCTAGTTGCCAAGGGTGGTTCGATCATTCAAACATGTCAATCTCCATGGTAAACAAGCCACTGAGAAGACTGATCCATTGTGTATTACACACTCCTCTAAACCAACTACGATTTTAAGTTCCAAGGAAAACAAAACACATCCAAAATCTTGATAATCCTAATCTTCATTATCCATTCCTGCGGGTTGATCTCTCCTCATTGGCCCTCCAGCTGGTTTTGACATTATAATCTGCAGATTGTTCAACAAAAAAATAAAATTACAGGTGTGAACATCAGCCTACATGTTCTACAGGAAAAGCACCGTAGGGGATGTTGTACCGATCCCTGATACTGTCCTAATGCTAAGGGTGTCCAAATACAGTATTAGGGGTTGGTACAACATCCCCTACAGTAGTTTTTGACCATACTTAAACCAAGTTGCATTGTCAGACCCAGAAAAGACTACACATAAGATTTTGCAACTTTAACCATACAAGAACCAAGTTAGTATAACAAAGCTTGCTAATTAAAAACAAATGTAAAACAAAGCAGAATGACCCCCCAATAATTATAGTATGAATAAACATAATGCAAAATACAATTAAAGATACTCATACTTGACTTGATGCACAACAGGCATTTAAGAGTGGTGGAATTAAGACACATATAAGACATCTTACCCAGGCCTTGCAAACAAAACTGAAACTTTATATGAAATAACTGGTAGCACGTAACATAATTATATTAAATAAACTGCTCTAAACGGATTATTGGGACTAGTATGATTTTTATATCAAAATCGAATTACTACCATACCTATCATTTTTATAAGCAATTTAGATGCTTTCATGCATTTAGCAATAGTACCATCTAAATGAAAGGTTCCTTATACAGTAGAATGCAATTATCAGTTTAGTTTCGAATCGAATGATAGTTTCTATGCCTAAAACAAAAGCATGGTTACCTATTTAATATTTATTATGCTATAACTCTTTATATCATGGAATGATATTAAGTTACTCAAAGAATTAAATCTTTTATTTTCATTTCTGACTAAAACATGCTCCAATATCGTAGATGATTAACAATTAGAACTTAAGCAGAATACACTCCACCCGAATAAGGAATTATAGTAAAAAGAACAAAATCTAAAGAAAGAAATTTTAGAAAACTATATCCAAATAAACAAGTATCGGTACAATGATTGATGAATAAAAATCGCACGAATAATAAGATAACGTCAAGTACCTGATCAACACGCAAGACAGTACAAACTGCATCAGCTGCATACTTGAGCGCGTGAAACCTACAAGTAAACATGTAAGACAACTTGAGACCGGAAACTAAAATCGCAATAATAGTAGTTTAAGAATGGATCCAGGATTTAGCATCGTCATTTAAATTAAAAATAAGTAGGGTTGGATCAGTTGATAAACCCCTTGCCTCTCAACCGAGAGGTCAGGGGTTCGATCCTCACTCCCTACAAAAGGCCGGAGGTCCTTTCTACCTTTGGTAGAACTGGAAGCAGCCTCTCTACCTTAGGTAGGGGTAAGGCTGTCTACATCTTAACCTCCCCCATACACCGGAAACGGTATTGGGTACCCATAACCCGTGGAAGACGGCATTGGGCGTTACTTTACTTTACTTTACTTTATTTAAATTAAAACAAAAAAGATAACTAGATAAGTATGCAGCAATACAGCATACATCAAGGTTACAAGTTATTTCAGTTATTATAAGGTTTTGGTGTTACTGGTGTTTGAATTTGAGACTTAAAACTGATCATTTCAAACAGCTTTTTTTATGTTAGTGCTATTGGGTTGTTTCCAACTTGTACTTAGAAGAAATTCAGTCATTTAAATGGGTATACGTATATAAGAACCAAGCTCAACTACACCATGTGAAAGATTCCATATATATTCAAGTAATGTGTGGAGAGCTGCTAGCTGCTTACTTGGTGGTGTAAAGATCCCATATTTCCAGTGAGGAGACATCCTTACAAGCTCCTTGTTCCAAGTCTATACCAACTTTAACATTTCCAGATGCGTGCTCTGCATACAAAGTTGATATGATCTCCATTGCATTTAGACCAGCATTTTCAGCCAATGTTTTTGGTATCAGTTCAAAGCTCTCAGCATACTTTGCAATTGCATACTGATCTAATCTGCAAATTATCATATCACAAACTCAAATTTATTTCTATGCCTCCAAAACATATATTACACATTTTAGGTTTATAAAAATATAATATAGCAATACCCAGTCTCTGTGAACGAAAATTCCTTCAGTTTTTTTGCTATTTCGATCTCAGTGGCTGCAGCTCCAGGTACAATTCTACTGTCCCTGCATAATGCCTAAAACAAGAATAGTTAGAATTAAGGTCACTAGTAGAAAATAAAAGAGAGATTCAAACTAATATGAAACCTTGTAAGTATTGACACCGTCATCAACAGCCCTTTCGAGATCATCCAATATGCTATCAGTACTTGCTCGCAGCAAAACAGTAGTCACCGAGTTACCACCTTGTTCATTTCTTACAACAGTTACCTAAACAAATGTAATAAATATTCAAATTGATTACGTTAGGTAATAGATGAAAGAAACAGCAGCAACTAGAAAGAAAAAACTGTTGGATATACCCTAGCACCGCCAATCTCCTCAACTGAAATGGAGTCAACGTATCCAAGATCGTCAGGGTTTACAGTGCTCCCAAGCTTCAACTGCAAATTAAAATAATTATTTATTAGCAAAGGTTGGTTACATAAGCTAAATTTCATTTAAAATGCAGTAATATATGCCGTGCTTACAAGAGCAACAGCACCAGTTGTGCGACAAAAACGGCGAAGTTCAAACTTGGAAGCAATTTTTAAGACCAAGATCCTGTAAATGAAAGAACAAAACACAATGTAAAATATTGCAACTTTCTATCCAGTATATATAAAAATCTGGAAACTTGTGCTTTTGAAATATTAAAAGCTATTTGGAAACAGGTATGGACTAAGCATGATTACTTGTAACGTTCACAAAAGTGGAGAGCCATCTCTCCAACAGCAGCTCCGCTAACTATGACCTTCGCACCTGACTCTGCAACTGCTTTGATCAGCTCTTCAACCTTTGCTTCTTCGGTTTTTGCATAATTTTCAAGCTGTTGTAAATCAAGTACAATATAATTATGGTCAAAAAAATCACATTAGATGGCAACTTGCTGTTACATTTATTTTAAAAAGGGATACATTACTTCAACTGTGCGTCAGTAAATCAGTATTTTAAGATAGCAGCAACTACTAACTTTTTGTGAGCTGTATACAATTAGTTGAAATTCCTTTGCTATTTTGTTCTAAATTTTAGTTGAGAATTGTTTGACGAACCCTTTCTTTATTTCAGTAAAACACAATTGGCCTAAAATACTGACACACTGACAACTGTCTCTCTTTAGTATGTCTGGCGACTATTAGTGGTCTGTATACAATTAGTTAAAATGCCTTTGCTGTTTTGTTCTAAATTTCAGTTGAGAAATGTTTGACGAGCCCTTATTTTATTTCAGTAAACAAAATTGGCCTAATATACTAACACACTGACACCTGTCTCTCTTTAGTATGTTTGACGACTCTGACCAAGAGTCGAGTGCAAGACACGTAAAGCACCCTAATTGCGAGCACACATACCTAAACAACGAAACATATTTTCCTAATTGCAACATAAAATGTTTGGAAATTAAGGAATAAATGAATGCACCTGCTCAGCACTGTGGATCAGGACAGTTCCTTTGGTCTCTGTTGCAGTTGTATCAACACCACCAGCTATAACAACCACCTTCAAAACCAATAAACACTTTCAGCTTCAATGAGAAAAAATATGAGTGGATGATAATAAGATATCTAATGAGGCATCATTATTTAGGTGGAATAATGCAATGGATTTCACAATAAGGCTTTATCGATGATAGATAATGTCATGAGCAGTCGAATAATTGGTCAGAATAACATATTACTACTCCGTTTGTAATCTATTAACACTTTTTTCCGTTGCTAAGACCATATGTGACCCTAACATCTCACTATTTTTCTTTTGAACATGGAAATTTTGAACAAACAAATAGAATTTAACTCTAACAGATCAAAAAAGAAGAAATTTTAAAAATTAGATAAAGGAGAAGTCAATAAGTTCAGGAGTGTATTCAAATGCATAAAAATCGTTCATTTTGTAATAAAAGCAGATTATTGTCATAATACATATAGGTTTGGACTTTTAGTTATTCATGCTCAAGAATAAACACACAAGTATCAAACAAATTTCAACAAGAGACATGATCAGTGTAAGCATTTCTGGATCTGGCCTGAATCAAAAACTTGTTCATTTGACACAAACCCATATTGACCCTTTATCCAACCCACCCATTTTGCCACTTTTATATCCTATGCAATTTTAGCATGCACATCACATGCAATTATTTGTTATAATTTATCTATCATCTCCGTCGCATGCTTGTAGGTGCATAAAAGATTTAATTTGGCAAAGCTAAAATATGCCAAAACTATAGATAAACGTCCAGAAATTAGGGACGTTCACCCTGCCTAAAACAACTTTAAAAATCACACTCACCTTTGCCTTCTCAATTCTCTTTATACTCCCAACAGTGTTACCTTTTAGAACCATGCCTCTAACTGTTGTACAGTTATGCAGACCTCCACCCAAAAGTTTAGCAACTCTCACGTTATCAACATTAAAGTTTACCGGGTTCTTTGGGCAAATTTGAATGCATGCCTGCAATCAAAGATTAACAAAACCGACATCAACACAGTTGAGCTTTGACCAAATGATAACTTTTTGATAAGAAGAAAAAGAGATGTACATCTGCAATAAGAGAACACAAAACACCCTCGTTTCCGTATTGTTTACTGGCAACAGGAGCTTTCATCCTTAAAATGACTTCATCCTTATTCCTCACATCCATGGTCTCAGAACCCTCCTCAACCAAACTTTCTAAAATCTCACCAAGCTGTAAACAAACAAAGAGTATAGGTTAGGGTCAATTTGTTTACTTTAGCAAACACGAGCAACTTATCTGTCTTAATTCTGTGAGTTCCAAATCCAAAAGTTATGTATAGTATAATGTATGTGAAGGCCATCCAGATTACCATGTATGTATTTGGTTTCATTAATACCAATTCATGTAAAGAGCATGTCATATGACAAAAAATCTCTTGATTTTATGAAATGCAACAATTTTCCCCTACAACATGTTGAATTGTTGATATCTCCCAACAAAATTTTGAGGGCCTACGGTTATTGGGCACGTTGTTTGCTGAGATTAGCATGTATATAACCATATACATACTTGAGCAGCCAATAATGTACTTTCATTATATGATAACAATTACACTGTCTGTGGTACTTGCTGGAAAAAATATGTGCCTCATGTAATTAACTACGCGTATCTCAACAAACAAGAAAGTGGAATGGGCAAATTATTAAAGAGAGCTCAACAAATTACACACTTGACAATAATTTGAACTTAACAAACTACCTTGTTACTTGCTTTCGTGTAACCAATAATGATTTCACTGGGATGCAATCCCATCCTGATAAGCTCTTCGGCACCCTCAAGATGTTGCCCTGCAATTGAGACCACTAGGTTGGCTCCATCACCAATTTCCTCCTGCTGTGCTTTCCCTGCTAGTACCAAAAGCTTGGCTGCAGGGTGCTGAATCTCGAGTTCGTTCACGATAGTTGCAGTATCACTCGTCACGAATAGCTTGTCCAGATGGTTAATAACCATTTTATTCATACCAAACATAATAAGACAAGAATAAAAAATCATACATGAAGAAAACTTTTTTAGCATGTAATACAAAAACCATGTACAGTGGAATTAGGCGTTCACTTTTATTTTAAATCCGAGTAAACTATAGAAAAATATCCCAAAAGTTATGTAAGGTGTAAAGTATCCCCTTGTCCCAATTCCCAAAAGTATAGTTCAATAAAAAAGACGTGTGAATTTAAAAAAAAAATATATTTATAACTTACTAATAATGCCCTTAGATAACTTTATCATGAAATTTTTATTGCACGTATCTTTAATTAAGTTTTATTCGAGAATAATTTTGGGATCAAATGGCAAAGTGATGCATCAAACATATTTACAAGCAATAAAAGTAGCTATTTTATAAATCATAATGGCCAAATAAAAGTAGGATATCGGTAAAGGCTCGAAACGAGCCGTGCATAAGTTAAGGCTCTTTAAATAATCTAGCTCGAGCTCGAGCTTTATATATAAATATGGACTAGGCTCGTGAGCCTAAACGAGCCTTAGAAATATGTATATAAGTATAACTATGTATAAACAACCTCAAAACAATATAAACGAGTTGAAAAATAAACAAACAAGCTAGAGCCGAGTGTGCTTAACAAGCCAAGTTTAAACAAGTTGAGCCGAGTGTGAGTTTGTGAAATGAGCTCGAGCTAAAAAAGGCTTTAAACAAGCTCGAGGTCTATAATAAACGATTTAACCTAGCTTTACAGATCTATCATTTCAATTTAACCTAATAACGCAAAATTAAAGAATATAAAATACATATGATAAGAATAAGAAAAGTAGTAAAAGGTAGCAACCATTGGGACCGAGTGAGGTTCGGGTAATAGTGGAAAGCTGTTTACAAGCATCGATATTCTTAATAACCGCTTCATCTAATCCCGACATATGTTTATGTCCTTCTTTCAACATTCCTTGTATCCCATACGATCCACTCTGCAAACCCATTTCTTTTCTTTTCTATTTCTTCCAATTAACCACCTGTTTATACAGCAAATAATTATATCTTTTCTATTTCTCTCAATTAATTTTAGAACAATATTTATATAAATAAAAAACCAAACGGAACAAATTAACTTACGAATTATAGTGGGAGTGAATGATGAGCAAGCAGCAGCAGATTTGAAATTGTTTGTGTGAATGAAAGGAGAAGGAACAAGAAGAAGCGTCTTCACTTTTCTTGGGCTTTTAGGTTTTGCCTGATGATTATAGGCTTCTAGGCCCATTCTCATTTTTATTCTTTTCTTCGGCCCACTTTGTTTAAATACAAGAGTTCAAGTAGTAACACTATACTATTTAACCAAAATAGGGGTAAGAATATCAGTCTTTCAAATTGTAGGTCAAGGGTTTGAATCTAATGAGAAAAAATTATTCCTTTTGTGGCCACAGAGATTCACATGTGCCGACTTCGAGCTATCCAAAAAGGTAGTCGTCTTAGGATTAGTCGGCTCGCAATGTCGAGTCAGAAACTTATATAACCAAAAAAAATAGCTACTCTTTCCAAAAAATACTTTTCATCTTTTCATTTTGGAATTTCTCAAAATAACTGTTCATTTTTAATACAACTAATTAAATGAAAATTTAGTGAGTGAGTATGATATTTGATTGGTTTATAAATGTAGTGGCTTCAAATTTCTAAAATTGTGTGCTTTGTCTGAAAACAATAATTTTAAAACGGATGAAGTAATTTATAAACAGTTGTCTTTACATCATTTAATGAAATTCAGTGAAAAGTTTGACCAACCATATCTTTTGATAAATTAATATGCAAGAAAGGTCTTCTCAACATTGATAAAAAAAAAAAGTGGAAGTAATTTTCACTTTTGATTATTGTAATGTGTCAGGTTTGAGCTGTTTGGACGGCATGTAAAATGACTCGAGTTTCTACTTCAAGTATCACTCAATAAATATGTAAAGAGCACCACTCTATCTTGATTTCACTCTAAAAGGGCAACCCAAACATGACATTAATGGAAAATCATGTTGCATCACAATTAAACCTAATGAGTAAAAGTCAATATAAAACAACGATCAATAACGGGCCAAAGTAGCAAAAAGTTCAACAGTTATTGTTAAGTTTACATTACTCATAAAACAACATTACTAAACTCGTAATTTCTATATTTATACACATTTTGTGATTAGTAACATGGAATGTGGTAGTATGGTAAGCAAAACCTATATTTCTTTTGGGCCATTATTGATCCACTTATTCGTGCTTTTATATAAACATAATATGAAATAAAATTTTATCCCTGACATCAAACTTATGAAGTAAGCATAGTTTTATATGGTGGTATGTATATCACAATAATTGCTTTGAATATTATATAGATTGGCATATAAAACAGCTACATATCGTTCATTAGGTGGATACGATCTCTGAACTAGGCAATTATCCCACATTGGTGGGAGTTTAAAAGAAGTGTTTGTTTATAAGTGAAAATTTATGCAATACGTTTAGAAAGTCATGTTGTATTTTTTTAATAAAGTTATATGTATATTAAGGAGCATAGCTTGATCTTTCTTTTTAAAATTATTGTTCAATTTAGTTGGAACTTGTTTTATTAACAAGGCCAACCATAGCATTGTGTCATAACAAATTAAACATTATTGATCTTTCTTTATAAATTATTGTTCAATTTAGTTGGAACTTGTTTCATTAAGGAGGTCAATCATAGCATTGTGTCATAACAAATATATCAAGGGTGGTAACTAGGGGTGGAAACGAGCCGAGCCGAGCCCGAGCCTGTCGAGCTCGAGCTCGGCTCGTTTAAGTTTTAAAAGGCTCGAGCTCGAGCTCGGCTCGTTTCGAGCCTTTAAATTTAAGCTCGAGCTCGGCTCGTGATATGTTATGTAGGCTCGGCTTTGGCTCGAGCTCGGCTCGTTTATACGATTTGGTCATGAAAAGTAAAATAGGCTCGTTTATATAGGCTCGGCTCGTTTAAATAGGCTCGTGGTATGTTATATAGGCTCGGCTCATTTAAGCTCAAGCTCGGCTCGTTTATACGATTTGAGCTCGTTAATAAGCTCGAGCTCGGCTAGCATATATGTTTAATACTTAAAATATTAAAATTTCGTTTAGGCTCGTTTAGGCTCGCGAGCCCAAACGAGCTTCGTATGTAAAGCTCGGGCTCGAGCTCGATTAATAAACGAGCTACAACTTAGGCTCGAGCTCGGGCCCGAGCTCGTTTAGGCTCGGCTCGTTCGAGCTTTTTACCGATCCGATCCCGAGCTTTTCACGAGCGGCTCGGCTCATTTCCACCCCTAGTGGTAACCTGATCTTTCTTTTTATAAATATTATTCAATTAGTTAGAACTTATTTTATTCACGAGGTCAATTATGGCATTGCTTTATTGAACTTCCTTTTAAAAAATACTGGTCAATTTCATATACACTCAACTAAGACACAAATTTACTCAAAAAAGAAGTTTTAAATATATTGTATATCATAGCACTCAAAACATGTATTTTTGGTATATATGACATTTTTATGTATGGAATTATTCCTAAAAATATTATTCAATTAGTTGGAACTTGTTTTATTCACGAGGTCAGTTATAGTGTTGCGTTATTGAACTTGTTTATTTAACGAAGTCCATCATAGCCTCGCGTTATTAACAATTGAATTTTGTGATATTGTGTTTTATTTCCAAACCTCTTTGTACTATCAGATCAATAAATATAAAGATGATTCATAACTAAAGATATAATCTTGTATGCATGCACAAATTTCAAACAATGTAGTAATTAAAAGTATTTTAATTTTGATAGTGTAAAAAAGTTTTAGCTCAATAGCTGAAGCTTATACGACCATGACAGACCTAAAAGGCTAAAAGCCCTCAACATACTTTGCATTAAGAGTCGATCTCTAGGCAATTACTAGCTAAAGCCACGACATGCTTTGCCAGGAGGATTAATCTCCAAGCAACAACTAGCATGTCAGTTTGTCCACCAGATCGTTATTGTACTATTATCACGCGTAAACACCTCATTAATAATGCGACATGCATTTTGCTATGACATATTAACATTACCTCATACAAATATTCCCATAACACCAACAACCAAAAATATCACGTCACACGTCATTCTTGTCTTCTCTATCGGATGACACCTACGTGGGTCTCCCAAAGACCGTTGGATCACATCAACGGATCTCACACAATATTGTATGCTAGTTTTTATACGTAATTTAGAGTAGTTTTATTGATGCTTGTCTAGACGGTGGTTATCTTTAGTTTAGATAATTAATATTTGTGCGACCAAATTAATTCCGGATTGTTACGCTACATAAAGTTCTGACCTATAAAATTTGAATTGGATAAGAATGCTTGAAATAAGGTGGTTAGTTTTGGAGACCTTCATGCTATCTTCCCGACTATCGTTAAGGTTAGATGAATGAGACCTCATAGTCTAGCTATTTTAGATATTCAATTGTAAAATGTATGATTTAGCTTGCGAATTTAGGATATGACATATAGTTATTAGGAATCAATTTTGTACAGCTTCAAGTTGGTTTCTTATAAAGCTATCGGTGGGACAAAATAAGACCTTTGAGTGAGACCTATTCATTATGTTAATACAAATAATCGTGTAAAAATGTTATTTTTATTTTACGACATCTCTATGTTCTGTTAATGACAAATAAATAAACATATTACGTAAATATTGACGTAACCAAGTTATTAGTCGTAAGTCTACATTATGACGTAAGTCACTTAAAGTATCAATAATGGAATTATAAAACTTGCCTAATGATCAAAGAACACTTTTTACATTTACATTATTACTGTTTACGTATGGTATGTAAATCGGATGGGATATGAATAGTTTTGTTGTTTGGTTTTCCGTGTTGAACGGTAAGGACCTGATGAGATTGATGTAGATCAAGAAGCTCGGGTAACACTTAGGGGCTGTTTGACAAAAAAATATGATTTAGCGTTGAATGAATCAAAGCTTCTGAATGATTCAAAGATGCTGAGTGAACCTGATTCTGAGTGGAAATGACTGTTTGATATTTGTTCTGAATGAGCAATCTGAGTTGACTAAAATTACCAATTTAACCTTCTGTCTGATTTTGTATTGAACAAAATATTATAGAATTTTTAATAATTATTAATTTATAGTTTCGTTGGGACCAATATATATACAATGGGGTTTCAAAAAAATTATTATTTTATTATTTTGTCGATTTAGGTCCAAGTTTGTACTAGTCACAAATTGGGACTGGACAAATTATTATTTTTATCAAGGTTATTAATTTATTGAATATTAATTTATAGAGGTTTTACTGTATTTTAAAATTTTATTATTGATTTAAAAATAAAGTAATCTTAAAGAATTTGTTGTGTCACGTTAAACAACTAGATGAATTTAAAAAATAGTTAAAGTATAATTCATGTGGACCATGTGACATAAATATAATAGGGCAATATTGAGAATATATGGTTGCTGAATGATAATGCATCCCCACCGTACAAAATGAATCAGATGAAATTAGAATGATACAGTGCATGAACATTTTGCTAACAAACAATTTTGTTACTGACCGAATCAGATTAATCCTCTGAATTACATCATTCAAAGGCTATCAAACACCCCCTTAAACAAGAACCATATTGCACTGCTGTGAAGCAGTATTTACCAAAGTGTATGAAAACTTATGTGATGGTATTTGTTGCTCTCCTTTTATAGAGAGGCTTTTAGGGTGTACATATAAACCCTTGTGGGATGATCGACGGCTTCTAGGGAGCTAGATGTCGATCATCCAAGAGCAGACAAGGAGGACAAATTGTCATTCTTCCTATAGCTTGTAGTGGTGCTTGTCGTGCGTCCCCATTGTGCGATGTCAGATGGTACATCTTAATCGCTAGTGACAGTTGGGGAGCAATATCATTGTCTTTAATCAGTTAAGCCTGAAAGGTCTTTCCAGGCTCTACGTGGTCTAGGACTTAAGTCGGGCCTTCATCAAGTATTTGACTGGGCCTTGGTGATAGGCTTGATTTAAGCGTGTGATTAATGTGCTTGGGCCATTAATATTGATATGCTATCAAGTCCCCCCAGTCTAGTAGTAGATCATGCGGTATGATGTGATGTTGGACTTATTTTACCTGAGTCCCCCCATTTTGTGCCAATGCTACCAGGGTTCGCTCCCAGGCTCCTTGCTGTAAAGCTTACAGTCACATTTATCTTTTGTGATGATAGCTAGATGCAAGCTTTTTACCTCGATCAGGGTTGTAAGCTGAATTGAGAAATGTGTGTACTTAATGTTTGCATGGGGAAGTGTAGGAATATCCTGCTTTAGATTTATTCGCTATCATTGGGATTTAACGCGTCTTTATTGTCTTTGAGACTCTAGATGGCGTTATCCTGACACTTCTTGAGCGATGTGTATAAGGCGCCCCCTTGATTGTACCTGTAACACCCCCGAAAATGGTTTGCAGCTGAAGAAAAGGTTATTGGGGTATTACTCGATTGATATCATAACACAAAGTATAGAATAACAAATTTTCTTAAAAGATTTCGTTTATTGTAGTAAAACAAGGTTTACAAAAGTTGAATTGTTTCGGAAAATGGCCCGTTAACAAAATGTGGTCCCAATACATAAATCAGAGTAGTCTATGACCTTTCCATGTCAATGCCCAAGAGCCTCCAAAGGTTAGCTATCGCCTTTTTATTACATGAGATAAACATGCTTAAAAGGTCAACACAACGGTTGAGTAAAATTCATAGGTTTAAAGTTAATCAGTTGAACACAGGAGGATATATGATAATTGCTTCGAAGACAATTAAACAGATTATTATGCACTAAGCTCATGACACCAATACTCAACTGCATATACCTAATTATTGGTGTACGTGATAGTTTGCCCCCAAGGAGGTAATTGTCAATTACATAATGCAATTCAAATATAGTGCGCCCCAGTTATTTCTGATAACCAAGACGGGGTCGTTAATCCCCATAGTACTATCCACAATATCTGCGTTCACTTGCAAGTGACTAATGGTTCATGATGCAGGGGTCTTTTGGCTAACAACTTAGGAAATACCAATAATCAAGTAGCGTATGGTTGCAAAAAGGCTTGTGTTCTAGTTTATAGCATGTATCTCCCTCGCGGGGTTTGTAAAGATAAGTAAAAACGAGGCTATGAACTCACCTTAGTGATACGGTAGGAAATGCACAACAATATCAAGTACGATATGGCAACGGCTTCAACACAAATCCTAGATATAATATGGCAAGTCTCAAATAATATATTCCGTTTATGACCATAAATGGTTATGCTTGGAAAATGATTTGTTGTGAGACACTTGTATCGTTTTAACTTGTGTGGAAATGCTTAAAGTTCAAAAACAAAAGGTTTTCAAATGTTTGAGTTTCTGAAATGTTTATAGTTCAAAAATAAATGTTTTCAAATACTTTCTCATGTGTTTGTGTTACGTAGCTTATGTGGACGTTTCATAAGTTAATTTGATTATTAACGTACATAAAATGTAGTGGTGAAAGAATTTCTTAGGTATTTGCTCTTGGAATAGATGTGGGAAAATGTATACGAAACTTTCGTATAAGAGTCGGCTCAAATATTGGTTCAAGCATTATCGGAGTGGAAATAATTACAAGTCGCATGGTATTTATTGGATTCGTTGGGTTTCAAGATGAGAAAATATACTTATGTTATATATATTTTATAGAAGTTGTGAGTAAATATTATATTTGGAAAAACATAATGTTTATAGTTTACACGGATGAGGTCGTTAAATGAAAATATGTATTAAACATATTCATCTAGACGAAAAGTGATAAAACGAACCAAGCACGAAAATAGGTTGAGTGTCTTGAGGTGACATATGAGTTCAAAGAGCTTATGAAATAACGAACCAAGCACGAAAATAGGAAATGAGCCAAGACACGATATGTTTCCGACTTGAGCCAAACTTTTATAGGTTTCATTGTAACACCCCGAAAATACGGTCTAGCGGAAGCATACGAGCCTTTGGGTGCCACAATCTTGGTATCACAACATAAGGTACAAAGAATGGTTTTTATCCCATTTATTTAGAATAAGATTCATTTATTGAAAACATTAAATTTACATTAATGAAAGTAGTGCGGAAATAGGCCCAAAAGATAATTAAAGAGATCCCGTTATTCATCAGAGTCGCCTATGACCATGCCCCTTGCCAAGCGTCATCCAATAGTGAGCTATCGCCTTAATCCTGAGAACACATGCTAAAAAGGTCAGCTTACGTTGGTGAGTTCATAGGTTTAAATTCAATAAAAACATAGTGGACCTGTAGGAGTTGATTTGCTATGCGAGACTTAAGATAGATAAACATCGTTCATAAACCATTTCATGTCCGAAATCACAATCCATATTCTGCATCCAGGGATCACTCGGGCCCAGTGACTCTAGTCCAAAGACTGTCGTGGCAAAGTCTATGTTTTTTACTACCACACGAAACGTTAAAACTAAACCTTTGAGATACTAATTATAAGTTTTTGGAAACGATAATGGACTTTTGAAGGTAACGACATGAATAATCCACGAAAACCACGACATATTACTTTTATTTGACTTCTTTATCGTATGAGTCATATTTTAAGACATTGTATACGCATTAGGTTGTGTCACTTATATTCTATCGTACTTGTTGTACACTCTTCTGGATGCCATGGAGATTAGCTTTAGATGCCAGTCGTGTCAATAATGAATAGTGCATTGTTGTGGCTAAGGTGAGTTTCATAGCCCCATTTTTATCTACGTTTTTAACTAAATCAGGGTGAGAATCGTTTTGGACCTTTAAAACTATTTGGATTTGCTTATGTGCTTAACTGTTTAGATAGATGTGCGGTAGTCGTTGACTTAGACTAGGGTAGTAATCCTAATTGCTATAACTGTTGCCTAGCTAAGAATAGACTTCTACCTCGACCTAGTCCGGGGTTGGCAATTGTTCTAGACTTTGCCACGACAGTGCTGGACTAGAGTCGCTAGACCCGAGTGATCCCTGGATGCGGGATATGGATAGTGATTTCGGATATGAAATGGTTTATGAACGATGTTTATCTATCTTAAGTCTCGCATAGCAAATCAACTCCTACAGGTCCACTATGTTTTTATTGAATTTAAACCTATGAACTCACCAGCTTAAGCTGACCTTTTTAGCATGTGTTCTCAGGATTACGGCGATAGCTCACTATTGGATGACGCTTGGCAAGGGTCATGGTCATAGGCGACTCTGATGAATAAACGGGACCATTTTAATTATCTTTTGGGCCTATTTCCGCACTACTTTCATTAATGTATATTTAATATTTTCAATTAATGAATCTTATTCTAAATAAATGGGATAAAAACCATTCTTTGTACCTTATGTTGTGATACCAAGATTGTGGCACCTTGATTGGTGCTGAACTAGTCAAGTCTAATCACACAAGCTAGCCACTTGTGAATGGCTAACCGTAATAGACTTAAAACTGCTCAAAAACCAATGCAATGAAGTCCTGGAGAATAGAATGAATTCCCGGGTCGTTAAGTCCCACGGAGACTCAATGATGTGTCAAAACTAATTCAGATGATAGAATGATCACTAAGGATAGTGATCAGTAAAGGTTTTGGATGAGAAATTACACTACTGATTGATTGGAATAGAATGGAATACAGAATTGGAAAGCACAACAATCAGATAAAAGAAACGCAAATGTATGCGTTTAAAACTACACGATACGCATACAAAATAAAAAGTGAATCTAAGAAATAAAAGACCTAAAAATATGAAAATAACATTTTTGGAAACCTAAAAATAAAAGAAAATTATTAGAAAAAGAAAATTATTTTTACAACTATTTAATTAATTATTATTAATTAAAAACTATTTTAACTATTTAATAAATACTCTAAAATAGAAGAAAATATGAAATAAGGTTAGAAAAATAAAATTATGATTGAGAAAAATCTAAAATATTATAAAACTAATTTTAAAACTAAAAATATATTTTTTACACTTTTTATCTAATTATTACTAATTAATTACTATTTTTAACTATTTAAAATTATAATAAATACTAAAAAGATTAGGAAAATTATGAAACTTTTTCTAAAAATACTATATGATGACAGAAAACTGAGAAAAATATAAAAACAAGATTTGCTTATTAATAAGATGAAAAGAAAAATCAAAAGGCTTATTTCTATTAAATAAATGCTATCACCTAATTTAAATTGATCTTTTTCTGGATTTTCTTTTTGAAAACTACTTAAATACTAAAAATATGAAACTTTAACAAAGACAAAAATTTTACAAATCACAAATAAGCTGTTTGGCAAGCTTATGAGCTTAACAGATATGCTTATAAGCTTATCTTGGTGAAATAAGCTCAAACAAACTCACAAACTGAAACAAAAGCTAGAATAAGATAAAATAAGCTTACAAGCTACTGATATGAAGTTAAAAGACAAAGAAAAGCACACTGATAAGCTAGAATAAGCAGATAAGCACTTGGCTTAAACATAGAAATGGGACAATATTTGAGCTTATTGCAGCCCTAGCAAACAAGTTCCAAAATGAAAAACCAAGCTTGAGACTTCAAGATGGCTTGGTTGGCTTTCCAAAGAACCAAGTGTCACGGGATTTGAACAAAAATTAAGCTCTGTGTGAGCTTTTGATTGAGCTTATGAAACTGGTGCACAGGGCACTTTTGCAGACAAGGTACTCTAAAGAAGCAGGAAAATAAGCACTTAAAAAGCTGATGAACAGAGAACTAGCATTTTTCTAATTTTGTTTAGCAACTGAACTTTAGTTTCCCAAGAGCTTTTAAGCTAAATCTTACTATTGAACACACAATGAAATTATCTTTTTAATTCAAAAACGACCAATTGAGAATTTGACTTTTTGATTTAAACTAGAAGTTTGACCAAAGTGAACTTTGATCTGATTCTATGCACTGAATATGTTGTTTTAAGGTATATAGAGACTGATTTGATTAACACTAACAACTTACTAACACAAAATCATGATCATGATTCATAAAAAACCAACAGTGAGCACACAAGATGAAATCAAATACAATTTTGACTTTTGATCAAATGAGGACTAGATTTCTTGACTGAGATGAGTTTATAGACACTTATGTGACACAGAACAAGGAATAATACTGTCTTAACCACTCTTGATCACAGATAAACAAGCTAATGCAAACACCCCTTTATGAGCCTGTTTGGAAGATTTTCAAAGCAAATCACAAATGTGAACCATAAAACTGATTGCAGACTTTATATAATCATATATTAGAACTAATGAAGCCTAAAACAACAACCATAACAACATTAAACTCAGAAATGACCATGATGAGCTTTTAACTGTTAAAACTAAATTTTTATAAACTACAAATTAAAAAGAACAACCAACTGATTTTAATGATTAAATACACTTAACTAAGACTAATTAACACAAAGAAACAGAGATTCAAGCTATTGAACAACTACCACAGTGAAATGCAAAAGTGAATAAAAAGGCTTACAAAGGCTTCCAAGCTCAAAACTGAGAACAAGGACCAATTAACACCCCTATTAGCTTACCACTAAGCTTCTAACCTAAGGCCATCCATAATCTACCTGCTCATTTGTGAACTCCATTTCCAATGGATTTTTTATTTTTCAACTATTTAATTTGTATTTTTGGTGAATTTTGATTTTTGATACTAAACTGGATTTTATTGTTTCTAAAAGCTTGAAGAAGCTTTATAGGAGCTTATATGAGCTAACTCAGTCCATAAGAACACCTAACAACAACATTTGATCATTCATGAAATTTTTGAAATTTTAAAAATGCATAACTGAAATTGGAACTTGAAACTAGAATTTTATTACTGAAAAGGATTGAAAGTACACTAAAAATACTTAAGAAAGTATTTGGAAGCAAAGAAATACACTGGAAACTTGAAAATAACTAAAACGACATAGAAACTTAATTTTTACACTAGATACTTTCATACATAGCTTCCTTGCTCCTCTTTATAGCCTTTTTGGAATCCTAGATGACCTCTGATTGTTTCCCACCACTTCTGAGCCATTGGATTGGCTAAAACCATCAAAACCGTCCACTTGGATTTTTGGCGCCAAATATTTCTTGAGCAGGTTTTATCATTAATGGGTTTGGTTTCAATCAATTAAGAGCTTTTGGTGTTAGTGGAAGTGGAGGGGACAAGGTAAGGGGATGGGGTGGAGAAAATCATGGAAAACCATGACTGGTTTTGGATATCAGGCATGGTAGAGGGAGAGCTACAGTGTTGGCGGTATTTTTATTCGTTTGACTTTCGTTGACCGTGGCTTATAATAACGGGGGAGGTCACAATTGGCTTTGGCAGGGGCCAAAATGTATTTTGAACTGGGGCTCAAGGGTTCAAGGTCCAAGGGTCAAGCTTGGGTTTGGGCTAAGGATTGGATTGGGCTTGTGTTTGTGTTGGGTTTGATATTTAAAAGGGTCCGGTTTGGTTAAGTATACACAAGGACTAGAATTGTAAATTTACCAAACTTGAAGGACTGATCTTGAACTTTTTCCAATGCTCTCAAAAGGACCAAACTTGCCATAAATGAATAGTACAAGGACCCTTTTTGCATAAAATTCCTTTTTAATAAGTCCAAGGACTAATTTTGCAAATTTTCAAACTTTGGGGACCTTTTCCGCCATTTGACCAAAGAATCATTCAAGGACCATTTTTAACAACTTAGAATACTTCAGGGGCCTTGAATGATAAAATTCCACATTGTTGAATTCCAGGGACTAGATTTGACAACTTTTAAAACTTGGGGGACTAAAACTGCCAATTTTGCAAACTTGAATCATTTTTCATCTGATTTTGATATTTTTGCATTTAAAACACATAAAACACTGATTTGTGATATTTTCATCAATTTGATGCATTCCTAAGTGTTTTCAGATGATTTTGCAGTTTAGATAGTACAAAAATGATGAGTATTTAGACACTCATCAATCCCCACATGAGATATTGCTAGTCCCTAGCAATGATTTAGATCTTTAATGGATTTTAAAACTCTTTACCAAAAGCCATCACTTCTGGAGTAGCCAAATGTTTCAGTTCAAGTAAGAACCTTGGTACACTCATAACCAAATGATTTTGAGCAAATCATAAGTCAAACGGATTTGATTTGTCTTTACCAGAATCCGTTTGCTTCTGGACTAGCCAACTCTTAGATAAATTATCGTAATTATCTTTCGTGAGCTGATTACCAATTATGGATTTTCCACTGCCTTTACCACAAGCCATAACCTTGCGGGCTAGCCAACTCTTCACTTTTTAGGATATGGTGAGTTGAAAACCATACAATTTTGGGCAAATTGCAAGCCATATAAACGGATTTGAGAAATCTTTACCAAGAGCCGTTTGCTCTAGGATTAGCCAATCCTTTTGTCTATTAGACATGGCGACTGATAACAAGCTGAGTAAGTGCAAAAACACTTACTCCAAAAAAAAATTTGGCCAAAAACGGGGGAATTGGGTAGATAATACATGAAATTCGTGAGAATTCCCCCCCCACACTTAGAAATGAATATTGCCCTCAATATTCAAAGTACCGCGGTTATGCCGAAACAAAGAACGTAAAAGGGAAATACTACGGCCATTATTTAGAAAGAGATTTTTTTTTTTTGGAAAGATTTTATTTACAACAGCGTGGGGCAACTCCCCCACACTAGGGTGGTAGAAAGGGGGTAAGAAGACAGAAATATGGGTGAAAACCCATATGGTGTGTGCTAAAGTTTTTGATTCCCGAGTCATTAGCTTGACTCGATCCCCGCATTCATTGGTTCATGGGGAAAGTTTGTAGATCCGGAACAACCACAGGGGGAATGTCCTCTCCAAAGTAATGCTTCACTCGATGACCATTCACTTTAAAATTAGGACCATCGGGTTGAGATAACTCGATGGTGCCATAAGGATAAACCTTAGCGATAGTAAATGGACCAGACCAGCGGGACTTGAGCTTTCCCGAGAAAATCTTCAATCTTGAATTGAAAAGAAGGACTCGATCACCAACGTTGAAATCGCGGTTCTTGATTTTTGAGTCATGAATCTTCTTTGTCTTTTGTTTTTAGATCAAAGAGTTCTCGTAAGCTTGATCACGAGGTTCATTTAATTCATTCATTTGAACTTTTCTATGATCACCAGCTGTCTGAATATCGAAGTTTGCATGCTTCAAGGCCCAGTAAGCCTTGTGCTCTAGCTCAATCGGAAGATGACATGCCTTCCGTACACTAGCTTGTATGGAGTACACCCAATGGGTGTTTTGTAAGCTGTACGGAAGGCCCAGAGTGCGTCATCCAGTTTATCCCACCGGGATGCACGATTTTCGCCTACTGTCCTTTCAAGGATTCTTTTAATACCACGGTTGGAAACTTCCACCTGCCCACTTGTTTGGGGTGGTATGCAAGATAGAGAGGCGGTGGGTAACACCATACTTTTGCATGACACGATCAAATTGGTCATTACAAAAATGTGTACCACGATCACCGATTATCGCTCTCGGAGTTCCAAACCCTGGCAAAAGAGATTTTAAAACTTCACAACAACTCGGGCATCATTGGTAGGTAAAGCTTTTGCTTCAACCCATTTTGACAAATAGTCAACAACCACGAGTATGTACTTGTTACCACGAGACGAAGGAAATGGCCCCATAAAGTCAATACCCCATATGTCAAATATCTCACAAACTTGAATGGCATTTTGTGGCATTTCATTTCTTTGAGATATATTTCCATGACGTTGACAAGCGTCACAGGCTTTGACAAATTCGTGGGCATCCTTATAGATTGTGGGCCAATAAAACCCGGAATCAAACACCTTTTTGGCGGTGTAATTTGGACTATGATGGCCCCGGTGGGTCCAAAGATGGCAAGCTGTGAGAATGTCAATAGCTTCCTGTCCATAAACACACCGTCGGATGACTTGATCCGCGCAGATTTTGAATAAGAAAGGGTCGTCCCAGAAATAATGTTTAACATCTTTGAAGAATTTGTTCTTCATGGGTCGACATCCCTTTCACAATGAAGTTACCCGCATGGTAATTTGCGAAGTCAGCAAACCATGGGGTGGTAGAATTTCAACGAAAAGAAACCGCATTGAGTGTCTCGAGAGGAAATGTTTCATTTATATCCTTTTTCTTGAAAACATCTTGGTGAGGGTTTTCTAATCTAGACAGATGATCGCACTAGATTCTCAGCTCCTTTTTATCACGTATAATGATATCAAATTCACGGAGGAGGAGAATCCAACGGAGCAATCTCGGCTTTGCATCTTGTTTCGCAAAGAGATATTTAAGAGCCGAGTGATCCGTATACACCACGCATTTGGTCAAGATTAAGTATGCCGAAACTTCAAATGCATACACCACGGCTAATAGCTCTTTTTCCGTGGTGGTGTAATGAGTTTGAGCTTCAGTCATAGTCTTACTTGCGTAGTGGATAGGCTAAAAATGCTTGTTTCTCGCGTTGCCCTAGGACCGCACCGATAGCAAAATCACTTGCATCGCACATGAGCTCAAAAGGCAAGTCCCAGTCGGGAGCAACGAGAATGGGTGCTTCAATAAGCTTTTTCTTTAATGTTTCAAAAGCTTTTATGCACTCGTGAGAAGATAAAGGAGCATCCTTTTCAAGAAGATGGGTCATAGGCCCGGCGATTTTAGAAAAATCTTGTATGAATCTACGATAGAAACCGGCATGACCTAAAAACTCCTAATACCTTTGACGGTAGTAGGATGAGGTAATTTAGCAATAACATCTACTTTTGCTCTATCTACCTCAATCCCATTTTTGGAAATCTTATGGCCAAGGACTATGCCTTCTTTGACCATAAAGTGGCTTTTCTCCCAGTTTAGACAAAGATTGGTGTCTTCACACCTTTGAAGCATTTTTTCTAAATGGGAGAGACATGTTTGAAAAGAATCCCCAATGACCGAGAAGTCATCCATAAACACCTCCATTGTTTCCCCGATCATGTCGTGAAAAATGGCCATCATACATCGTTGGAACGCGTGCGGGAGCATTACATAAGCCAAAAGGCATACGTTTGTAGGCAAAAGTTCCGTATGGGCAGGTGAATGTGGTTTTCTCTTGATCCTGTGGATCAATAGGGATCTGAAAGTAACCCGAGAAACCATCAAGGAAACAATAGTACTCGTTCCCTGCTAATCTCTCAAGCATTTGGTCCATAAAGGGTAGAGGAAAATGGTCTTTACGGGTAGCGTCATTCAACTTACGATAGTCAATGCACACACGCCATCCTGTAACCAATCGAGTTGGGATTAACTCGTTATCTTCATTTGTGATAACAGTTATGCCACCCTTTTTAGGAACACAATGAATTGGGCTGACCCAAGGACTATCTGAGATCGGGTAAATCAATCCTGCATCAAGAAGTTTGATAACCTCTTGTTTGATGACATCATGGATTTTTGGATTCACCCTTCTCTCGATGTTGAACTGCGGCTTGAAGTCATCCTCCATCAAGATTTTGTGAGTACGAACTCGTGGTTGATACCCTTAATGTCGGAGAGTTTCCAAGCAATTGCTTGCTTGTGTGACTTCAAGACCTTTATGAGAGCAACTTTTTCATCTTTACTCAAATCTCGAGCAATAATGACGAGTAATTTATCATCACCTTCAAGAAATGCATACTCGAGATGAGGAGGTAAGTCCTTAAGCTCAACCTCAGGAAATTCTTCAGCTTTCAACCTGACTTGACTTCCTTATTATGAAGTTCGACGGGAGGGAGAGGAGGAGAAGTGTTCTGATTTAACACCTTCTTAAGAAGAATATCTCCCTCCAGATTAATCTCATTTTGATTAATCTTATCAGGAATTGAATCACTAGAGTGAGGGGTTGATGATGGATCACCATTGAGCAACTTTTCAATGAGAAGTATGTCTCCCTCAATGTCAATTGGAGCGTGATCAATTTCCCATGGAACATAATCACTAGCCAAGTATGCTTCAATCTCATCTAAGATGAAGTCGCTTCCCTCAAACGGAGTGAGGGAAGGAGTAGAATCGGCTATGATAGGTTGAGAAGATGTGGTGGGATCCCCACTCACAGAATTATGAGAATAACCAAGAACTTCTTGAGAGTACTCTTCTGAAGCAAGATCAATGATATCTATTCGTTAACCGATTCGTAATCATAGTTTGCGGAGTACCTCGAAGTTTGATCAAGGTTAAAGGTGACAACTTCATTACCAACACGCAATGTGATTTCCTGCTCAAATACATCAATGAGAGCACGGCCCGTTCTCAGGAACCCTCGTCCAACAATGAGAGGAACCCATGATCGCATCAAAATCAACAACCACGAAGTCACCTGGAAAATGGAACTTTCCTACTTTCACAAATACGTCCTCGGCAATGCCAAGAGGACCGGATATGGAACGATCTGCAAGCTCGAGAGTCATGCATGTAGGAGTAAGTTCTGGAAGAGAAAGTTTCTTCCACACTGAATAAGACATCGGGTTGATGCTTGCACCAAGATCGCTAGGGCAAAACATTCAACCATTCCCGGAATACACAAGGTAAGAGAAATTTGGGATCTCCAAGCTTTTCTCGAAGCTTCTTCAGATAACTGCGGCGCAGCTTCGTTAAGAGGAGTTTTAGCCATTTCAAACAGCTTTTCCTTGTTGCTTAACATGTGTTTGAGAGTTGATGCAAACTTGGGCATCAACATGATAGCATCCGCAAAGCTTATGTCAAAGTGTAATTCTTGGAAAATTTGGAAACATTTGTCCATTTGATGACCTAGCTTTCTCGGAGCTTTTGCTCATTCAAACGTGATGGGTAAGGAATAGAAGATTTAGATTTCTGGTTTTCAACAGACAGGAGGTTCAAAAACAACTCCTTGATTTGACTTGGGTTTCTGGACAACTTGAGGTTTGACTACCGAAGGTAGACGGTGCGGTATTCTGGGCTTGAATAATGCACCTTGTCCGTTGTTTCCTTGGTAACTTGACTCATTGCCACAGGTGGAGGAGGCATTGGAGTCGTAGGTCCATTATGTGTCCTAGGTTCACTTTCCACTACCTTTGGGAGAGAAGAAGAAGAAGAGGTATTAGGCAGCAGTCCATCATATGAAACACCACTTCGGTTGTGATCGCCTTTGCATCGCCCCTCGGGTTAGCGATCGTGTTGCTCGGAAGTTTTCAGGGTTGATCATTTAAAGACTTCTTGAGATCAGCGACCGACCGACCAACAACCCTGTTCATTTCATCTTGGGACTTCATGAATTGTTTCAGAACTCATCGATGATGGTCCCGAGGAATAATGGCGGGAGGAGCCGGAGGATAATTTGAGGTCGTATGTTTTGATTATAGCCAAAATTCCCTTGATTAGGATTCATATTCCCATGAAATTGATTCCCTCGATTGAAATTGTTTTGATTAAGGTTCCCTTGATGTTGGAAACCTTGATTTGGTGCAGGATAGAAATTACCTTGGTTTTGGTAACCTTGGTTCATTCTAGGTTGGTTTTGATTCCGGTTTTGCATGTTATGATTTTGGTTAAAACCGGTGGTGCTCGATTAGTGTTAGCACGGTAGTGTGGTTCATTTTGAGGACGCGATGTGATTACCTCCTTGCCGTGAACTACCGGCTAGAGCATTGGCTTCAAAAGGACTACCATCGGTGGCAGTACAATTGTAGTAAGCATGAGGACCACCACAAGTAACACAACTCTCGACTTTCTTCACTTCACCATGTGTTGTCTGTAAAGTGAAGGTCACTTTCTTCGTTAGCAAGAACCAAAGCTCTGAACAATGTCTCGTGAGTTTGTCAATCTTAGCATCGTGCTGGGATGTACTCACGGGGATGAAGAAGAAGAAGGTCCAAAGCATGAGACCGATATGTCTTTGCTCGGAAAGGACGGACCTGAGATTTGTTCTCAATGATTTGCAAGGCCTCTTTGGTAGTCTTGCTCAGGAAATTACCTCCCGCGGAGGCATTCAAAGAGTCTTGATTAGTTTGATTGAGACCATTGTAGAAAGTATCCATTTGCATTAACTCGGTAAAACCGTGATGCGGACACTTGCCAAGCAACTCTTTGTAACGATCCCATGCCTCCCCGAATGACTCATCAAATCTCTGAGAAAATTTCATTATCTCATTCTTAAGACTTGTGGTTCGGGATGGAGGATAGAACTCGTTAACGAACTTGGTGACTAGATCTTCCCATGTCTCAATGGAACGAGGGGTTGTTTCTCAAGCCAATTCCGGGCTTGTCCCTCTAGAGAAAATGGGAACCGAAGAAGCTTGATAGCTTCATGTGGGACATTCTTGTACTTGATGGTAGATGCAATCTTGTTAAACCATCGAATGTGTGCATGAGGATCATCCCTCTCAAAACCATAGAATTGGCTTTGGGTTACTAGATTAAGCAACCCGGTTTTGAGCTCGAAAGTGTCAGCCACGATGGTTGGGACAACAATAGCATCTCCGTAACCCTCGATGGGTGCTTGGAGAAGCTCATTCATGGTTTTGTCTTCGCCATTTCGGCAGAGGTGTGGTGGTGGTAGACGTTCTCGGTCACGGCTGAAGCGACGCCGTCTCTACGTCTACGAGGAATCTTTCCAAGTTCTGAAAGTGGACTTGTAGAACTGGAAGAACGAGGGCGCATGCACTAAGTATAAAAATCAATTTTCAAAACAAATGAGGCAAAACGACAAGTGAACTTAACCAATAATCACAAATGAAATGGCTTCTTTGAAAAAGGTACACCAAATCACAAGTGACACAAAGGCAAGTTTTAAATCTGATGTTCGGGAACTTATTATGGTCACACCCCCAGTTAGTAGGTGTACTGTCTTGATTTGCGGTGGTTGATTTTTATGTATATATTAAGTACCACTGAAAAGACGTAGGTAAAGATTTGTGCAGATGGGTTTAAAAACTTTTTGAACAATATTTTTGGTATCGTCCCGTTTAACCAAATCGTATTTCTTTAAGAATCACCTTAAAAGAAACACAAGATAGAAAACGTTCCGATTGTTTTGTTGTTTTATATTTTTTTTGGTGTTGTTAACACTTTAGGAAAAGTGCTAATGAACTTTTTGATTTTCTTATAACTTTACAAAAAACTTTTTACAAATGGTGGGTTATGTGCAAGAATGGGTCTGAAAATAGCTAAACACACGCTAAAGCCTCCCCGGCAGCGGCGCCAAAATTTGATTGGTGCTGAACTAGTCAAGTCTAATCACACAAGCTAGCCACTTGTGAATGGCTAACCGTAATAGACTTAAAACTGCTCAAAAACCAATGCAATGAAGTCCTGGAGAATAGAATGAATTCCCGGGTCGTTAAGTCCCACGGAGACTCAATGGTGTGTCAAAACTAATTCAGATGATAGAATGATCACTAAGGATAGTGATCAGTAAAGGTTTTGGATGAGAAATTACACTACTGATTGATTGAAATAGAATGGAATACAGAATTGGAAAGCACAACAATCAGATAAAAGAAACGCAAAATGTACGTTTAAAAACTACGTATACGTACAAAATAAAAAGTGAATCTAAGAAATAAAAGACCTAAAAATATGAAAATAACATTTTTGGAAACCTAAAAATAAAAGAAAATTATTTTTACAACTATTAAATTAATTATTATTAATTAAAACTATTTTAACTATTTAATAAATACTCTAAAATAGAAGAAAATATGAAATAAGGTTAGAAAAATAAAATTATGATTGAGAAAAATCTAAAATATTATAAAACTAATTTTAAAACTAAAAATATATTTTTTACACTTTTTATCTAATTATTACTAATTAATTATTATTTTTAACTATTTAAAATTATAATAAATACTAAAAAGATTAGGAAAATTATGAAACTTTTTCTAAAAATACTATATGATGACAGAAAACTGAGAAAAATATAAAAACAAGATTTGCTTATTAATAAGATGAAAAGAAAAATCAAAAGGCTTATTTCTATTAAATAAATGCTATCACTGAATTTAAATTGATCTTTTTCTGGATTTTCTTTTTGAAAACTACTTAAATACTAAAAATATGAAACTTTAACAAAGACAAAAATTTTACAAATCACAAATAAGCTGTTTGGCAAGCTTATGAGCTTAACAGATATGCTTATGAGCTTATCTTGGTGAAATAAGCTCAAACAAACTCACAAACTGAAACAAAAGCTAGAATAAGATAAAATAAGCTTACAAGCTACTGATATGAAGTTAAAAGACAAAGAAAAGCACACTGATAAGCTAGAATAAGCAGATAAGCACTTGGCTTAAACACAGAAATGGGACAATATTTGAGCTTATTGCAGCCCTAGCAAACAAGTTCCAAAATGAAAAACCAAGCTTGAGACTTCAAGATGGCTTGGTTGGCTTTCCAAAGAACCAAGTGTCACAGGATTTGAACAACAATTAAGCTCTGTGTGAGCTTTTGATTGAGCTTATGAAACTGGTGCACAGGGCACTTTTGCAGACAAGGTACTCTAAAGAAGCAGGAAAATAAGCACTTAAAAAGCTGATGAACAGAGAACTAGCATTTTTCTAATTTTGTTTAGCAACTGAACTTTAGTTTCCTAAGAGCTTTTAAGCTAAATCTTACTATTGAACACACAATGAAATTATATTTTTAATTCAAAAACGACCAATTGAGAATTTGACTTTTTGATTTAAACTAGAAGTTTGACCAAAGTGAACTTTGATCTGATTCTATGCACTGAATATGTTGTTTTAAGGTATATAGAGACTGATTTGATTAACACTAACAACTTACTAACACAAAATCATGATCATGATTCATAAAAAACCAACAGTGAGCACACAAGATGAAATCAAATACAATTTTGACTTTTGATCAAATGAGGACTAGATTTCTTGACTGAGATGAGTTTATAGACACTTATGTGACACAGAACAAGGAATAATCTTTCTTAACCACTCTTGATCACAGATAAACAAGCTAATGCAAACACCCTTTATGAGCCTTTTGGAAGATTTTCAAAGCAAATCACAAATGTGAACCATAAAACTGATTCAGACTTTATATAATCATATATTAGAACTAATGAAGCCTAAAACAACAACCATAACAACATTAAACTCAGAAATGACCATGATGAGCTTTTAAACTGTAAAACTAAATTTTATAAACTACAAATTAAAAAGAACAACCAACTGATTTTAATGATTAAATACACTTAACTAAGACTAATTAACACAAAGAAACAGAGATTCAGGCTATTGAACAACTACCACAGTGAAATGCAAAAGTGAATAAAAAGGCTTACAAAGGCTGGCTGTAGAACAAGGACAATTAACACCCTATTAGCTTACCACTAAGCTTCTAACCCAAGGCCATCCATAATCTACCTGCTCAGTTGTGAACTCCATTTCAATGGATTTTTTATTTTCAACTATTTAATTTGTATTTTTGGTGATTTTGATTTTTGATACTAAACTTGGATTTTATTGTTTCTAAAAGCTTGAAGAAGCTTTATAGGAGCTTATATGAGCTAACTCAGTCCATAAGAACACCTAACAACAACATTTGATCATTCATGAAATTTTTGAAATTTTAAAAATGCATAACTGAAATTGGAACTTGAAACTAGAATTTTATTACTGAAAAGGATTGAAAGTACACTAAAAATACTTAAGAAAGTATTTGGAAGCAAAGAAATACACTGGAAACTTGAAAATAACTAAAACGACATAGAAACTTAATTTTTACACTAGATACTTTCATACATAGCTTCCTTGCTCCTCTTTATAGCCTTTTTGGAATCCTAGATGACCTCTGATTGTTTCCCACCACTTCTGAGCCATTGGATTGGCTAAAACCATCAAAACCGTCCACTTGGATTTTTGGCGCCAAATATTTCTTGAGCAGGTTTTATCATTAATGGGTTTGGTTTCAATCAATTAAGAGCTTTTGGTGTTAGTGGAAGTGGAGGGGACAAGGTAAGGGGATGGGGTGGAGAAAATCATGGAAAACCATGACTGGTTTTGGATATCATGCATGGTAGAGGGAGAGCTACAGTGTTGGCGGTATTTTTATTCGTTTGACTTTCGTTGACCGTGGCTTATAATAACGGGGGAGGTCACAATTGGCTTTGGCAGGGGCCAAAATGTATTTTGAGTGGGGCTCAAGGGTTCAAGGTCAAGGTTGACTTGGGTTTGGGCTAAGTTGGATTGGGCTTGTGTTTGTGTTGGGTTTGATATTTAAAAGGTCCGGTTTGGTTAAGTATACCTGAGGACTAGAATTGTAAATTTACCAAACTTGAAGGACTGATCTTGAACTTTTCAATGCTCTCAAAGGACCAAACTTGCCATAAATGAATAGTACAAGGACCCTTTTTATAAAATTCTTTTAATATAAGTCCAAGGACTAATTTTGCAAATTTTCAAACTTTGGGGACCTTTTCCGCCATTTGACCAAAGAATCATTCAAGGACCATTTTTAACAACTTAGAATACTTCAGGGGTCTTGAATGATAAAATTCCCATTGTTGAATTCGGGGACTAGATTTGACAACTTTTAAAACTTGGGGACTAAAGCGCCAATTTTGCAAACTTGAATCATTTTCATTGATTTTGATATTTTTGCATTTAAAACACATAAAACACTGATTTGTGATATTTTCATCAATTTGATGCATTCCTAAGTGTTTTCGGATGATTTTTCTTGATTTAGATAGTACAAAAATGATGAGTATTTAGACACTCATCTCACCTAAAGGCTCGTATGCTTCCGCTAGACCGTATTTTCGGGGTGTTACAGATTAGTATAGAGCCAAGGTTATAGAGAACTGGGTATTTTAAAACACCGTACTATAACCACTTTTTGAAAACTTAGCCTATGACCGCGCGTGCACACTTTATGGCTGACCTTGTGTATGACTAGTTTAAGGATGTAGATGATTGAGAACACATTAGACGAATTGATTGATGAGATAATTGATGAGATGTTTATGGATTATTTGATGAATTGTTTGATGGGATACTTGTTGAATGTGTGCCCTGTTAGTTGACGATTTAAGTCTGCCTATCTTAGTAGTCCACTATAAGCATTCTACATGCTTATACACGCACAATAAGCATGTCCTCATGCCGCACCCCCATAAGCATTTCCATATGCTTATGCACGCCTTATAAGCATGTCCTCATGCTTATATACACACAGAAAGCATGTCCTCATGCTTTCGCACGCGCTATACCTTTCACAGAGTGTGGAGTCCCAAACCTTATATTTATAACACTTAGCTTGTACTAAGTAGTTTCCTTGGATAATTCCAAAACAACAAAGAGAAAACTTTGTAAGAATACACACAAATCGTGGAATCTCTGGAATATACTTAGAAGATGAAAGTAAACAAACGAACTAAACATGATAACCAATACTTCAACATTATTAATCAATAATACAAATACTCTCAAAGTATCAGAGTTACGCAATTTCCTTGCATAATCTCACCACTTGATTTAGAACTTGCACATTAGTAGTGGCCATGGGAATGATTTGGGAATGTAAAGGAAATGGTGCTATTATAACTAAATTGACAAGTCCGCGAGCGAGGCCTTTTGCCTGGTGAGCGTGAGTTCCGCTTAAGTTTTGATGAACACGAGTCTAAACGCATTAAAGCTAATAAAACATATGGCCGGTGTGTTGGTATGGGTTGTTGTGTCATGTTCACGTGTTTTTGCATCTTATCATGTTTACGTGTCCTTGGTGATAACTAGATGATGGATTATAATGGTTTGATAATGTCGAAGGTGTATAGTCTTATGTCACGATTTGAGTCGAAACTTTCGTGGCCGTTGTTTTATTCTTTAGAATTGTCAAACAAGTGGTAATCGGTTTTAATTATTAATAATAAATTCATGTCCGTTAGTGTTATAATGATATGCGAAACCAGTAAGTGTTTTCAGATAATAAATTGGACTAATGTGTGATTATTTGGTTAACATTGAATCATTGGTATGAATCAAATTTTTGGAATCGGACGACATTTCAATTAACAGCCTTGATTGAATAACAAATTAATTGTGGTGTTTGGATAATTGGTAAGTTATTGACAAACATTAGATTTGATACCCGTTAATCGGTTAAAGTCAATTGGAAGTGTTTAATGGTGTTGGAAATGTTTGATTGTCTATTTAGATGGCGAGATTGGTATGAGATTGTTTGGAGGATATATATATACTAGTAAATAGTAGTAGAAGATATAGATGATAAATGGTTTTGTACAAAACCTTCGATAACAAGGCTCGCCTTGTTATTCGACATTTAAAAAGGGAAACTAACGCCTAAAAATAGAAATGTTTTGTAATTAATGAGTCATTAAATGTTTCGAGGGCACATTTATCGAAGTGTGACATTTATGAGTATTTAATATCATTTATGTGTTGTGCGTGGGTTACGGATGACCTAACATTAATAGCATTGATCCACGTGGATGACGGACTTATTAGGTTGACGAACCTAATAAGCGTCCGCTATGTACGTGGAATAACGTTACCAATGGGTGAATTATCCTTATGACTCGTTAGGATGTGTTTGGTTTTGGTATAATAAGCGACATGAATAAATGGTTGAGTTTATCGAGTTAACGAATTCGGTAAGATCTAACTATTTATTCCGAAACTTATTAAACTATTAAGTTTATCATTTAGGCGTCTCACTTTGTGTCATTACGAGTCGCATTGTGGTTATTTGAGTGCATTTATGGTGTCTTGTAAATGATACCACACACACACACAATGATACCTAACGCTAATAACTAAATGGAACAACGAGATATTTTGATAAGAAAATGAATACATTTTGGAAGATGACATTGAAGTTGGGAACATATATTAAGTTGGTTATAATAATTGGTATTGCCTTGCTTAATAAAAACTCATGAACCTCTCGAATGAAGATAGGTGATCACCTATATTATTGAGACATCGAGGACATGGTGATCACCTATGTCCGTCTCCAGGTGAACTTTACAAATCTTGGGAATAGTTATAACGGAGAATTATGTTGGGTTTGAGATTGATTTTATGAGCGGCAGAACTTTAGGTGGACTTCGCACTCATACTCACCAAACATCACGAAAGCCCGTTACTCACAGCATGCATAGCACCTCTTGAATCGTAACATACGGCATACTTCTCACGTCTCGTTTATGTGAAATTCTTGTTTTGTAACTTGAGCGGAGTTCGCCATAAGTCGGGTGAGACCCGATTATTTTCATCGAATTGTTTTTACACAAGCCTCGTTGATCTTATTTGAGCATTTGAAATTGTTTTGAAATTTTTTTTGGATTTGGTCTTGACTATTTTGGATTCGGTTTTGGTTTTGGTCCTTGGGTTTTGATTTTGTGATTTTGATCTCGTTTCGAGTTTTAACTCATCATTTGACTTCGAATCATCATTTGGCCTCGAATTATTATTCGCCCGTTCGTTGATAACTTTGTTAAAATCATCTCTTCGACAACTGGCCGGCATTGATTTGGCACGTCATCAGTGTGTGATATTGTAGAAGTATTGGAATTATCATTCCACGTATTTGATAGTAATCTTGTTGGAATTATCATTCCACATTGTTTAATAGTAACACCCGTGGATTTGTCATCTAGCCTCTCGTTTGATGGTAACCACAGTGGAGCACTTATACCTCAAGCCTAGTCTTGAACCGATTGTTGAAAACTGACGCGCATTAAAACCGATGTTGATTTAGGCGGACGTCATGCGGTCGGCGTTGCTCATTTCCTAAGCTGATAATGTTGTGATTACGTTGCTTATACTTGACTTTGATTAGGTAATTACCTACGTCTTTGTTGATGTAGGTACCTTATCCTCATCTGGTACCCTAGCGATGCTACGTTCTAACGACTGTTTAGATGAAATTGTTCACCGAGGTTAACCTGTAAATATTATTCTATCGATGATAGCCTGCTACGTCATACCACCAATTGTGGTACTACCTACCCTGTTTTATCAATGTTGTACTTTACACTCTATCGATGCAAAATTCTTTGGTAAACCAACTTAGAGCCGTCAACCTTCACTCGTATTTAGTAGTTGGATTGATATTGAACGATAGTCGAACCTCTTTTGTAGATTATGATTTTGGAGTTGAACATTGAAACCTTCTGCGTTAAGTGTTAAGTGCACCGATGAGCCAATTGACTGATTGCGGTTAGTAATAAATACTCTCTTTAGGAGTCGTACCTTCCGCCTCTAACCTAGATATCATGCTAAGTCAACCGATTGATTGCTAGTAGCAAACAACACTTTCTTAAAAAATTCATACTCTGAACTTCCTAGGCTTCTCATAGAAATCTTGAGATCATAAGGAGTAACTTGAACCGCGTTCCTTGGAACAACCACCTAATCCTTCTCTCATCCTTCGAGAATCACCTACTATCCTTTCGGTCCTTTTAACCAAATGATAAACTACACCATAGAAGAAACCTAGGAAGTAGATCCCCGCCTTTACTTGAGTAGTTACCGGTAGTCCTATCTAACCTGTTCACCTCCCACTATTCAACAAAATAGGAAGTATGGACGACCATGCTCATCTCTCCCCATATAGTTTTTGCAGTCCTAGAGAATCTACCAATCTTCTTTTAAGGAGATGAGAGAGTACTCATTCCTCTCCCACTGGTAGAGTGGTTACGCTCCTATGAGCTAGCCCTCACTTCGAACTTTAGCTCCTTACCTTCTTTCCACTATGGAACTTCAATTAAAAAGGGGATTCCCCTTGATCCACTTTATCTACCTGAGATTCACTGTGACAACTCGTAATTTCAGGTCATTTTGCAAACTTTGAAAATTTCACTATTCATCTCGGGAATTTACTATTCACCGGTTACTATTTATCAATTTACTATTCATCGTTTTTTATGACGATTTGATATTCTGAGAACATATTTCAAAATTTTACTATTCACGAAACACTATTCATTCCCGGATAAAATCACTATTCATGAGTCACTATTCAACATTTTTCGCAAACTAGGTTTACGAGTATCAAATTCGCATTACCTTAATGGTTTAGCTGCGAATTCATGAACATTTCATCGAGGACATTTCATATAGACTAGATTTAGTCTACATATCATTAGCAACATGATCATCATATTAGTTCATGCATGGATTTGCATTTTTCATTAAACGTTTATTTTCCTATTAAATAAACGTTATCGCGTAATCATTTATTTTGAACAGTTGATCCGACACTTCCAAAAAATTTCCCGATATATTTTTATACTCATATTAAGACTATAAAAATTATATTATTAGTTTACCCGATGTTTTTAACTTATTTTGTATATAAATTGTTATATATATATATATATATATATTTACGACGGTTTTCGTAAATCCAACTCGATAATTATTATTTCACTCAATTCTTGTAAGAAATGTATTTTTATAATTTTTATGACTTCAATACATCTTATTTTGTTCCGTTAAAATCTATTTTTAGTTAACGCTACAATTAATACCTATTTATATTTACAAATTACACATTATACATAACAAATAATACATTTATACAACAAAAACACCTCATCCCCCCCCCTAAATATCCTTGGCCGGCTACCCTTATCCCATATGTATCCAAATTGGTTTTTTGATACTTAAAGATACACCTATGCATTTTTGGAAGATATTTTACAAAGGGAAACACATACAACACTTTCAAAAATGTGTAAACTAGCAAATTTCTCTCCTCTTTCTTGTGGAGAACCGCCTAGGCATGAACACCAAGAGAAATCCATAATTTTTCAAGCTACAAGTGTTTACAAGATCCATTTTGTGTTCTAGTTAAGGTTTAGGATTAAACCTTGAAGATTAACTAAGTTTTCTATCACCTAAAACTCTTCAATGATTCAAGTAAGCATTTCATAATTTTATTAATCTTTCATATCCATATTTATGTTATTTCATCATTTTTGCAAGAAAACATGCATGTTACATATGAATTTATATCACTTTTAATGTTTTTATTACTTATTATGAAATATAATCATCCTATAAACTATCCCTTTAAACATATCATTTTTGATGATGTCTAGGAACCCATGACACCCTAAGAAGGTGTATGGTAGGTTTAAAATAGCTTTGGTGTTGATTGGAATGTTTTAGAACAAGTTTCAAACAAGAGAAAACGTTTTCGACGATAATAAAATAGCTGCTAAAGTCTGGAAAAATCGACAGTTTTTAAAATATTTTGGGCTAGATATTTAGAAAATACACTTTAAAACGAAAACGTGGCCGCTTGAATGGGTTAAAACGAAGTTATAACGAAGAAGTTATGCTACTTTCAAGTTTAACGACGAAACTATTATTTCAGAAAATTCAGCATGTTGTTTCCACTTTTTACGAGTCAAAAATGAGTCTTGAGCGTTATTAAACGTGTTGACTTATCAAAAATATATTAGTATACTTTAACACGAAGCTAAGGACATATAAAATGTAGAAAACGGACTTGTAACGATTAAATTACACGCGTTTAAACAAACCAAACACCCTTTTTCTCGCTTATCCCTTTTATATACTTTTGACCCATTTTGTCAAACGTCAAGAATGTTTGTAAAAACAAAGTATATGGATAAGTGTTTGTAAAGTAGTTAAAATATTTGGAGAACTAATTTGGAGAACAAATTTGGAGAACTAATTTGGAGAACAAATTTGGAGAACTAATTTGGAGAACTAATTTGGAGTACTGATCGGTGCTGAACAGTCAAGTTTTCTCACGCAGGCTAGCCACTTGTGAATGACCAGCCGTAAGGAACTTAAAACAGCTCAAACACCAATTCAATGAAGATCAGGAGAGTATAGTGTTTCCCCAGGTCGTTAAGTCCCACCGAGTTGTGCGAGAATAGTCAAACGTAAAGTGATCGAGAAGATTTGAACGGGAAAGGATTGTGGTTGATCTATACCTAAAGAGAAAGCCCATAAACTACAGGGGCTTAAATTCAAATTAAAGAAAGTTAAAAAGATAAAAACTATTAAATAAACGCTATCACTATTTTTAAAATGATGTTTTGTTTTTATGTTTTTTCAAAACTGAAATTAAAATCTACGCGACGTACAAATAAAAACGTGAAACTTACACAATATAAATCCTAAAAATATGAAAAATACATTTTTACAATCCTAATGATAAAATAAAATATTTAGAAAAAGAAAATTATTTTTATAACTAATTATCTAATTATTATTAATTAAAAACTAATTTTAACTATTTAATAATTACCTAAAATACAAGAAAATAGGAAATAAAGCTAGAAAAATAAAATTAAGACTTAGAAAAGTCTAAAATAACAAACTAGAATTTTCAAAACTATTTTTGTATTTTTCTGATTATTTTTCTATTTTCTAGGAATTTTAAACTATTTAAAACTAATTAAATTATTTAAAAATACAAATTTAACTAAGAAAAATCTAGAAAAATACTTTTTGTCTTTTATATTTATCTAAACTTAAGAAAAATGAAAAATTATTTTTTTGAACCTTTTCTTAATTATTTGTATTTAAAGCTAATTAAAAATGCTTAAAAACTAATTTAAATTAAGAAAAATAGCAAACAAGCTTGGAAAAATCTGAAAATTTCAGGAAAAGTCTAAAATAATATAAGGAATAAAGGAAAAATAGAAAAATAGGAGGTTGTGTGTAGAAATAAGGAACTGATTTGCCAAGTGCTTATGAAATAAGCACTTAAATAAGCAAATGGAACAAAACAAGCACCAAACTGATAATGAAGCTATAATAAACTAAAATAACCAAAATGCAATGAGTCTCAACTAGCTTAAACCCTCTGGAATGCAAGTTGCAATGATTTGGAGATTTGAGATCATAAGCTAAAAACAGATTTTGGCACCAACTTTGGACAAGAAAATAAGTACTAGAATAAGCTGAAAACCAAAAACTAACAAATGGAACCTAAACTAGACCTGGTTAAGTGCTTAAGTACCAAATACCAGACCATGATGAGCCAAAGTGAGCTCTGGTGAACCTAGAATCTGCAGTGCATCAGATCGGGATCGTGAAGCCCATGCACGCATTTATGTCCATTTTGAACAGCAATTTTGAGGCTTATAAAAATTTAACAAAATTTCACAAAAAAATGAAATTAGACCAACATGAGATTTTAGAACATCAAGTTTCACTAAGTTTGACCTAAAAATGAGTCCACTAAAAATCAACTCAGTTTGCCAAAAACTGAGAATTTGCACATTTGACTTTTGAGTAGAAATGGAAAAGTTGACTTTTATGGATTTTGATCTTGATTTAAGGACTGATAATGGACTTAATGGATGAAATAAGACTAATTCTAGCTAACTTTATGTATTTCAGACACAAGATGAGCTTTTGACTATGCAAAAGTTCAACAGATAAGCTGTAAGAGTAGAGTACATGGGATTTTGACTTGAGAGATTGCAGGCACAAAGGAATGACTCAAATGAGTTCTAAAATGATTAAACAAACATGAAACACCAAAACTTAACACCTAATAGACCTAAACCATGGCTCTATCAGTCAATCCAAACACACTTTAAAAACTGATTTTGCAATAAAAACTGAGCTAAACTTTAAACTAGCTAATCTCAATGATCAAACTGAGTTCACATGCCCTAATTACAACTATTTAAACATATTAAAACTACAAATGATCACAGATACAAGAGAGGCATGAAACTGCAATCAGACTTGAAATTGGAAAATGAGAAAGATAACTCACAAGTATCCAAATGATGTTGCAGGCTAAAATCAAAACCAATACTACACTAAACTAATCC
>OU343218.1:16900800-17035354 GCA_910596185.1 Chrysanthemum makinoi
AAACTTTTAGCTAAAACTGTAAATGGGTTCGGCAATTAAGTAAGACGAAAGTTTAAATTATGTAGAAACTTGTTTGAATCATGGGTTCGTTAGGCAGACTTTTGAACCTTCACTTGAATTTACTCTAAAAAAGATAGGTAGAACAGACTCGAGGAGCCACTAGACCATCTGAATGACCATCGGGCATCACACACGATCATATAAGTAGCGTTGAATTGGCATGCAGTAATCAAAACTTACTCCAGACAACATATTAGAAAGAGTACAAGTGTACAACCATTTGGGACTTTCGTCCATCTCTACAAAGTATACGCCGCCAGGCTATTGCAGTGAGTTGTAAGCATGTAACCAAGTAAACTCTGTTTAGATCATACGTTCAGCCAAAGCCATAACCGGCTAACAAAAAGTGTTCCCTTCCACAAAATCCTAAAGACAAGTAGACAACCTCAAAACTACTGGATCTTCCATATTCAAGGCGAGAGACTTACAATTACGGATATACAGTGTCACCAATCTTCCATATTGGTGACACTGTTCACCTTAAAAGCCATTTTCTAGTTCCCAGAATCATCGTCTTTGCCATCTTCTTCAGCTAACTGCTTTTCCTTCTCTTGTTGCTCTGCAAAATAAACGACATGGTTTAGTAATAGTACAATTGTACAAAAGACAGAGAATTAGCCGAGTTTTTTGTTCATGGCTTGCTAAAAATGTACTTTTGCCAAGTTGTTTACACTTATAAATATGCACGTAGCATTAGCATTTACAGTGTGGAGAGAGAGAATATATCAAGTCATAAGAATATTCCCGTCTATAACAAATAAAAATATGTTAACGTTTGTAAGGAAATATTAACTACTGCATCTTCACTTAAGGATGCAAAGAATAGCTTTGTGACAAACTGACAACCAATCTTGTAAAGGACTACACAATTACATAGTTTTTTGTGTGTGCAAAAGATAAAACGAACATGGTACACCAGATAACCAGAGTGGAAGACAATTCCGAAAAAGTGAAGATGTGGCAACCATGTTTTTGTGATAATTGAACCTCAGAACCACACTAAACATGAGAGAAATTGTGTTTAGAGAAGTGCCAATAATTTTTGGAGCATAATATTTATCCCCTTATGAGTTAACTTTGTAAATGCAATTCTTTATCTCACATATATAGAGATAAATATTTGTTACTTTGGAACAGATATAACATGCAATGTAGAGAACGGTATTCAACTCGTTTTAGCAGAGTGCTATGCATTTATATACAGCATTGTAAAGGTAGCCAATGGTCGGTCAAGTTGGGTAATAAGTAAAAACCTGTAACATTTTAGGTGTGGTTTAAAACGGGTTGGGCATACCAACAAAGATATTTTCATCCATTTTTGTTTGAACTTTATAAATGAATAAAATGCTAAATATGATTCAACAAAAACTTAATAATTAAAAAAACAATCTACCTTTCATAATGGAGCCATATTGAATGTTTTTATGCATTTAAAAACCTTCACATGACTTCCAACCCATTTGACCCTTTTCCTTTTTAGTTAACAATTAGCTTATCTCTTTGACCAGTTAGAGATAGATCATAAGAAAATCAACCCAGACATTAGTAACTCGGAAGAATCTACAGCATGATCACTGTATGTCTGTATGTAACAATATACACCTCATAATATACATTCTAGCACCAACCACCGAGGAAGAAGTTAGTCTCTGTTACCACGCATATTTGGTGTGTCCTTTCTATCCTACAATGCAGCTTTTACACTTGGTTCTGATTTTAGCCATGGTCTTAATCTAATCCGTGCCCCTTTACTATAATATATGACAAAATTACCCCTCGTGTACCCCTACTTGTCATCAACATGAAGAAAATAATTAAAAACCTGTGTAGTTAATGACCAAAATTTCGGTGTTTCGGTCAAGGACCGAGATACGAAATTTTTGGTATTTCGCTGGGATTTCGGTGGTATTTCGGTAATTTTACCATTCAACACATAAACATTTGTAAAAATTCAAAACACCAAAATTAGCTAAATTAGTCTATTAGTAATTATCTAAAACTTGGATTGGTCGAATTGGCGCAACTAGTCCCTCGGAATACTTACCAAACGCGCCCCTATGTTTTGGATTTGACATTTTCGATCCCTCCTGGGTATAAAACCCCCCACAACACACACACAAACATACTTTTACACACAACATTTCTCTCTCTCTCTCTCTAAAATTCGGTGACCGAAACCTCCACCGCCAGTATTCTCGGCCAATATTCCGCCACTGCCACCGAAAAATACACCACCTATACCAAATGATAGATCGTCGAAAGGAGATCATTTTGATAGGTACGCGGGTGAAACCCACCGACACGCCTCTAGATCTACATTTTAAGTTTCAGACTTTTTGGGTTTTAAGTTTGGGCCCAAAAAAAAAGGACTGGTAAAACCACTAATCCCAATCAAATTTTAGGTCATTTTTTCTCAATTTCGCCATTTTTCGTCAATTTCGCCGATTATTTCGGAAACGAAATTTGAAATGAAATTTTGAGCGAAATTTTATGGGACCTCCGATATCCGAAATACCATTGGTATACCAGTGGTATACCACCGAAATTGACTACACAGTTAAAAACGTACATATCCACAAGTTCATAAAAACCGTTCAAGAAACTTCCTATAAATCTTTTAGGTGGATGGTGCTGCTAATATTTAAATGCAGGTGGGAATAATGCTCTATAATAAAGTTTAAAGGCAATATCGTCATGTAGATGAAAAAGATAACAAGAAAGTTCACATACCCATAAGTTGGTAAAGGGCCTTTTGTGTGCGTTTTTCAAGCTTATCAAGTTTCTTCTCAGACGTCCCTTCTAAGATCCCAGTTTGGTTTTTGGTGCAATGTTCAAAAAGGATCCTGATGAACATTTGAGAAACTCGCAATCATTATACACTTATAATAAAATGAAAAGTATATACTAGTATCAGAAGACCCGACTTACCTCCTTTTTCTCTTCAACAGGAGGTTCAGCTGCAACAGGGTCTTCAAACTTAGGTAACTCTGGTGGAGCAAGCTTACCCTCCTGAAGCTGCTTATCATGAGGAAGATAATTTCGGAACTTCACATTAACATCACTGCAGAGGTTTAGTGGTTTGTTAGCATTTAGCATGGCTTAATACAGCAGAGCATAAAGCATAGCATAGGCAAACATTGTATATAGGCGTGTGTGTACTAACTAAATGTATTTGACAGGCACACACAATTCAACACGAGCATATCAAAGTGAAACTACTTGCTGTAAATATTTAACTTTTCCTCTGAGCAAGTCGACTGCAATCAACAGCTAGCTGATATACCAAGAGTGATTATCTAGCTATTAAAGGCAAGAAGCTGGAAGTATACAAACTTTTTCCTGCCCATCTATAATATTATCAACTAAGTAGGGAATGCAATATCTATGCTACGCTGCATAAACAAAGCGTAAAAAGCAAGCAATAGCTATTTCGTACTTGCTCACAATTAAGGGATCTTGCTCAACCTAAAAACTGGCCAAGCTATTTAATACATATCAAAGCATAGAACAATTGCATCGTCATAAAGTATCACAAAGTGTGCAAATATATTTTAATGTTTAATACTAAAAGTTCAAAATTTCTGAGTAACTTATTTTATGCAAAGGTGTTAAATGCAGTGCCTCGGAACAATTGTAAATGGCGGAAACATTTAGAATTCATATCTAGATGCATAACTAGGGTATAATAATCTGTCTGTTTCCATTGTAGGAAAAGCATGAGCAAAAGCAAAAGGAATCGCATACACGATACCTCATCAATAGAAGCACAACCACTGTTCTGTTCTCTGGTTCAGTTTATATATACTTGTCTTTGGAAACATGCCGTAGATGGTATTTAACAAATTATATATTAAACATGATAAGGAATGGGTGCTCACTTGTTTTCGTCATCGCCATTTTGATCCTCATTGGCTTGCGTTTCATCGTCCTCAGGATTTTCGAGAAGCTGTTGAGCAGCTTTCAAAGCTCTCAACCTCTCACGTCGACTTGCTGCTGCTTGTTCAATAGTTTCTTCTTCTTCAATACCCATCTCTCGATATCACTACAAACCTAAATATTCGGGTTACAACAGGAAGTCTTGTTAGCATTCGCCATTACAGATTATCACACTTTCATCCACACAGATTTGTTAGCAGAAACTAAAAGTTTGAACTTCAAATTTGGTTTTAGTTAACTGATCATTTATTTATTTAAAATTGACAGCAAAGGGTGTGACACACGATTACAAGTGATATACTAATTTCACAATCAAGAGACACGCTATTTTATAGGTCACACATGTACATCAGCAAATCATAATTTGCTTCTAACTGACTTTGTTTTCGGCTGTTTGTATTACTTGTTATTAGACTGTAATCTGCTACAAAAGTCTTATTAAAACGTATTAGCCACTTATAATCAATCCATCCCAGCACAGATGCACCGTTTATTGGAATAGTTGACTGGTTTTCAATAAATACCTCAACACTCGTACAACATACGAGTTTTACAAATCAAAATCAGTGTATCAACACGATCGCTGATAACTACAAGCAAAAGGTAATTTCCTATTGCAACTTCACAACTCAAAACCGCTCAATTACGTTATCACATATTCCTGCATCTATCATAAACCATATCAACTAGAAACAACTTTTATTAAAACGGATCAAGCATAATAAACTTTTGCTAACAACTAATACCTCACGCCAACTATTTCAGTACGAAAGTTATAGCAATTTAATGACTAACCTAAAAAAGTTTAGCCGATATTTCAACAAAGTTCTAAACACACTCGCACGACATCTTAAATCCCTAAACGATCGATGATAACTACTTAGGAAAAACAATTTTCCTATTGGAACTTTACTAAAACTCAAAACCCCTCAATAAACCTTTGCTAACAACTTTACCCTCACAACGACTATTGCGTATGGAACTTACATCAATTTATTCATTAACCTAAATAAAGTTACTACTACCTTTAAATTGAGAAGCATAAATTAGTACAGATAACATAGCTATAGGGTTTTAAATTATAAGGGTTTAACAGTAGTATACTAACAAACCCTAATTAACTTTAAACAGTGATATATTTATCAAAATCACATTAATATCACAGTTGAACAGTTCTAGAGATTAATTAAACAGTAAATAAAATTAGAGAAACAAAACTTACCGTGAAAATTGTTAAGAAGAGGGGGAGATTAATGGAAGCGGGAATTTATTTATTCAGTGTCTGAAATCTATCGGAGTATAAAATTAACCCGACCCGTTTAAATATCGTTTTCTTTTTCTTTTACAAATTTAGTCCCTCTGCAAGTTGAACTTTCTCCACTTTCTATTAAGTTTGTTTTTATAATTTATACTACCTGCCCAGCAGGACGATCCTACTTGTGATCGCTTTCTACTAAGTAAAGATCGTACCGAGGGGATCGATCGGGATCGTAAGATCCTATGAAAAATGTATGTATTTTTGTATAGAGGTTATAGTTTTATATTTCTATATAATATTTCAATAAATGAATCTAAATGGATGATAAAAAAAGAAAGTTATATGTTCAAGTACTGTAGTAGTAGAATATTAGATATATTCCAATGCATAATTGCACAAAGTTACTACATAATGCACGTGCATCTACTTTGTTTTAATATTTTTTATTATAGGTTTTTCGTGATAATATTTGCAAAGATAGTGTTAATTTATTAGCACGTGATTCTGTAACTTTCTTGTTACAATATATAGATTAATGCAAAAAGATAAAAGGATTGTATCTGAAAATGAAATGACATAATTTATAATAGAGGATAACACAATTCTTTTTCTTGATGACCAAATAAATTAAATTGGAATATTCTAATAATATTACTGATTTTTTTTTTTATGACCAAATAAATTAAATTAGAATACTCATGCTTTTATGTGTAACATAAAATAAAATATGAACAAAATTGGGTCAAGTATGTAGATAGTGTACATCAAAAACAAACTTCTGCCATTATACAAAGCACGAAATCGTTTTGCATAATAAACTCAAAAAGACACATCTAAACTATTTCTAAATAGTCCATAAAAACATAATGATTTTACACTCATTAATCTTGCAAAAGACAATTAATTAACAACGCCAAAATAATAATTTTTTTTAAAAATTCTTAGTCGTTGGGCTTTAAGACATGAGCTTATACTTAATAAGTTAATATACTAAAAGCAAAAAAAAGAAGAAAAAAAAAAGAAAAAAAAAACTAGTAATAGGCGATCCTATACGATCCGATCCGATCCGATCCTACGATCTTACGCGCGATCCTACGATCCTCACAAGGATCCTACCTAGATTACGATCTTTGTTAGGAATTAGAAATTCCATGTATAAAAGAGTCAGTCACCTCAAGTATATGTAATCGTTAGAATGCTCGTAGTCGTAGTTCTTTTAAGTTAAGTAGTATTTAGTTAAGCAACAATCCGGGAGGACGGACGGTCTTTACCCATCGTATGCCCGATCCACGTACTGCTTGTGTATGCTTTTATTGTAAGACTATAAATACTCTCTACCTTCCAAGATAGAGAGTTGGAGCTCATAATAATAATTTTCTTTCTCTCACTATAGTTCCCAACTCTTCCTTTCTCTCACTAGAACTTTCTCTCTCTAACATACTTATACTTACTTTGATTATGGTTTAGAGTGTTTGTGAAATCCAATATCCTACAATTGGTATCACGAGCCATGGTTTGATCACTCATCTTTCATGCTCTTTGTTTTGGTGGATTTCATAAGGTTTTGGGGTATTAAGGGTTTAGGAGAGTTTGATTCATTTGGACAAATTCTAGTGTTAAAGTTTGAATTTTGCTTGTACTTTGTGTTTAGGATCATCATATGTGTTTATGTTTTGAATTGGAAGGCTTAAATCATTGTGGGTTTGGTTGTTTTGGATTGATAAAGTAGTTATTTGTGAAAGAAGGACGGTTTGTGTTGAGTCTCTGACTTGTTTTTCTTCAGCGAAGTTGCTTAGTTATTTGATGCGAGTTGGTAAATGCATTTAGTCATTAGCTTAGTTGATCTTTATGCGACTGGGTTCTGCGAAGTTGTTTCTTTGCTTAACTTGAGATCTAAAGTTTACTCCTTAGCTATTTATGAAGTTGTAACGCCAGTTGCAGTTAAATTGCGACTTAGTGTTCGCTTGTGTTGATTGTGTTGCGAGTTGAGACTAAAGCGAGTTGGCTATTTAGCGACCTGATTCATTAAGCGAAATAGTGTCATGAGTTGATGCTAATGCTACTTGGCTATTTAGCGGAGTTGGATCGCTTGCTGTTGTGTGTTTAGCTACTTGTTCATTTAGACTTGTTACTTCTTCATGTTACATTCTTACGGTTGTTCTTTTGGTTTAATAAAACTGAAAGAATCAATTTCCCGGTTTAATCAAAGAATAGTAAAATCCCGTAGAATTTGTTATCATGGCAAACATCGTTCCTACCGGTAAGCTTCGACAAGAGTCGAGGATGTTCAAGCTGCCGGTTCGTGATACTCGCCCACCCATGCTTGATGAACGGACTATGACTTTGGCTCAACGAATCGATTGTATTGTCTTGAAAAAAATGGGTTAACATTCTCAAATCCATTGATGAAGGACCTTACCGAGTTGAAACTACTAGAGATGTACTTGATATCACAAGATGGAACTCGATTGACGGAATGGACAGTACCAAAGATGTATGATGAGCTTGACTAAGGAGAAAAAGAGATTCGATGCGTATATCCGAAGCTTCCAACATTATACTACAAGGTCTACCAAAGGACATCTACAAGCTTATCAATCACAACACCGGGCAAAGTCATGGGATAATGTCAAGATGCTTCTTTCTCGTTCTCGAGCTAAGCGTTGAAGACCGAGAATAACAACTGTATGATGAATTTGAGCACTTCAAGATGAAACCAGATGAAAGTGTCTATGAATACTATGTGAGAGAGCAATTCCCCCAAGTAGTTGAATTGTTGCAGTCAGCCTCTTTGTATAATGCTCTAGAACTCTCCCAAATACACTTCAGGTGGGGAATGAAGAACACCTTCCCATGTTCACATTTTTTCTTCCCCGATGAGCGTGTATGAAGCTCAAGAAACCGAAGTACACCAATATCCAAGAACTCTCCCGAATACACATCATGAGGGTAATGTAGAACACCTCCCCTATGTTCACATCTTTCGTCCCGATGAATGTATGAAGCTCAAGTATCCAAGTATACCAATACACAAGGAATGAATAATGATAACATTGAAGAAGCGGCCAAGTCAATCGATTATCTCTGCGGGTGACAATCTATGATGTCAACAGGAATAAGTGATTATATCTCCGAATCAGCGATTAAGCACTCAAGTGAAACAGCTGAGCATCCCCAATGTACACAATCTCTCTCCCCTGATCATTGTGACACCATCAAAATCACCACATACTAGTGTACCCGTTATCTTGAAACTTTCTAACATCACTTCCCACACGTAGTTGGAATAATAACACTAAAAGCCTTGATGAGTAAAACCTTGAGTTTCTCTGCGGTCATGACAATTGTTTTCCCGAGATATCTTCAATCACTTAGAAGTATTAAGCTCATCAAGTTTACTAGCCATGAGTCAAACCTTGAGTTTCTCTCTCATGTACTAACATTTGGCTTCCGGGATGTCTTCAAGCACTTAGAAGAGTTAAGTTCATCAAGTTTACTCTTTGTGTTTATATGTGAGTCTCCTACGTTTTGCCGGTTTTTGACACTTCGAATCGCCAACTCTTTGTAAGCCCAAATACTTGAAATTTGTTGAGAAGATTGCTTGAAGTCTTTGTGAGAATCAACATGTCAAGACTCTCTCTGACTATTTATATCAACCCTTCAGAGACAATTTGAAGTGACCATGAAGAAGAAAACCCGCTATACCATACTTGAAACTCAAGTCAACTTCCCCACATTTGTATCTTAAGCTTGCACCTAATGATGGAAGAACGGTGTAGAGAATTTATGCTTCAAGCAAATCTCTAAGTACTCACTACCCAAACAAAGTATGAGACATTAACACCTCTTGCAATTATCCACACCGTCATATGCGTGTGACACTGAGTAAAACAAAGTAACTCCTAGTTGTGATAGTTAACTGTGTCTTCAACCATCCACCCCGACTGCCGGTAACTAGATAAACCAAGTCTTCAACTCAAATTCTTAAGCCCGAGCAAGTTATCGAATAAGAACACGCCTTTGTGAAAGTCAACTTCAATCTCAAATAAGTGATAAATGATTAACCTCAAGTAATCAACTTGAGTCAAATGTCCAAAACGAAATAGTCAATAACAACGTCTCGAGGAGTCATCAAGCTAATCTAATATGAGCAAGTCTAATTGGGATTGAATCGACATATAACACACTCCCAATTAGTGCTCCCCTAAACCGACAATCGCTTGATAAATGCCCGGATAAAGAAGAAGTCTTTAGATCGTTAAATGCAACCGCCTTTAGTCTTCTAACATGTAGTGTAAAATGTAGAACCGATCAGAGACTCGACCTTCTTCAAGATTGTCCAATTGGGGAATAGAAAGTTAACGTCTTCATTTCACCAAAAACACAAGAACATCACCAAAAGCATCCCAATTAACTTACATCTTGCAAATCCCCTTAATTAAGATCCCTCCCAATCAAACAAGAACAGAAAGATGTTCATCAAGGAAATCAGCAATCACCAAAGCTTAAACACACAAAATGGTAACACCAAGCAAACAATCACATCAAACAAGAAATGTAAGGTTGTTCGAATCATTATGTTAATGTGCACGTGAAGCATTAACCGGAAGCACTTTGTCAATAAACTCATATCAGCTTGTGAAGATGTTAACCAACGGCTCTTAGAAGAGAAAAACTCCATGTGAAGATGACCCGAGAAGAAGCTCTTCTTCTTACATGAGTTTAGAGCCGTATGACCATTTATATTCTCTAATATCAATCAACAATGCAAAAATTCACACTTTCTCCCCTCAAGAATTGCATACGGAGATGCCATTCTTGATTAAACAAGTGAAAATCACCCAAATGTAGTCTATTCACACTTCTCCCCTCGCAAAAATGCCATTGGATGTCGCCATCGTCATTATAATTGAGAAAGTGGAATCAAAAACAATCAACAAGAGTCCGGTTCACTTGATGATCAAGCGCATGGAAAAGTATGAAGCATGTTGATGAGAATGGTCATTAATAAGAAGATTTTCTTCTTCGTAAGATAAAGCGACCGACACGCATACTTTTCTTTTCTTTGGAGTACGAGGCCTGGAATCCGATGTGAAGACATCATAATCTTCTTTCAAAATCTCTTAGCAAAACATGTAATCAACCCCATTATCATTCAAGAAGGCTTTTTGTCGTGATGTACCTGAAGGAGATAACCCAATATGATGAATTTGACCTTGAAGTAAACTAACCCGAACTCGTGACTTAAACTTGCACATGTGTAACAAAGGTGTCGGAGACTTCATGCCCATTTGAATCTCTAAGTACTCTATACTCTTCAACCAACCATCCATCAAGTATAAGACGTACATCACCTCTTGAAAATCCACAATTGAATGTGACATCAGCACTACAACGTAACTCCTTAAAGTGATAGTTATTTTGAGATGATAAGAGCCCATTCCCCAAGTTGTAAAAGAAAAGGTAAAAAGTCACTCAACAATAACTAGATTTCCAAGTCTTCGTTTTTTATAATAAGCTCGAACAAGGATCATGAAGAATCTTCATCCATCCATCCCGATACCTTCAGATACTAAGTACACTCGCCCGTGATAATTCACTTCAACCTCAAATAAATAATTTTAATTAACCGATGTCACATCTTCTCTCGAACAAGCTCAAATCTAGCCTTCTTTGACATTTAAATAAACTTGATAATGGTTTCATCCCACCATGGTAAAAGCACATAACCCTCAGAAACCTTGCATAACCAAACCGCCATGACAATAATCCAAACACACATCCAATTCATAAAATACACCCTTATCCCTTCTTCGGCGTAAACCGTAACACCAAGATTTAAAAGATCCCGAACTACACTTTCCTTTTCTCCGTGATGGTTCCATCAATACGGATTTTACAACTCTATGGTTTAAACCAAAAATAGTTTCTTTAGCGGGATTTTACAAAACCAAGAATAAACCGTAAGAAAGATCCGGAAATGCACTTTACTTTTACTAGGATGTTTCCATTGTCACGGAATTTTACAAGTCTATGATTTAAACCGAGAAATAGGTTCTTTTGCGGGATTTTACAAAATCAAGACGTAACCGCAAAAACAAGTAGCTTAAATGTGTTATGACAATTTTGGTTTCGGTGAATATATGTTTTAGGGGAACATGCAGTGGTTCATCGGCTAATAGTAATGACCACATATGAAGATGATCGTCACTTCAATAAAATTGTACATAAACCCCGTAGTCATTTTTCACTTTTTCGCTCAAGCCGTGAATTTGTATCCCTCCGTGAAATTTTAATACCACCAATACCACTCTATAAAATTTGTATCCTTACATTTTTGAAAGAAAGTTTCGGATACCAACTTCTAATACTCCAACTGATTACAGCCCATCATGTCATTGGACACGGCCCATCAAAGATATATTCGATCCATTCCAAAAGCGGTGAAAGATTCAAATCTCAAAACGCATGTCCAAGGCCCATCCATACCATACACATAACCGATTATACTTATAAGATAACTCCACTTTACCCTAACACAACTTTACCCTAACCCTAAAACACAACATGTAAAGTATACGCCTCCCCTCAAACGATTTTCTCTCACCAAACATCTCAAAGCAGCTCCTTATCATCATCAAACCCTAATCACCTCACAAGTAACACGCCTCCATCACACCTTCGCCTCTCGTCACAAATAGTACATCACCACAGGGATGGTTTGATGTCTTGCATACACTCCACAGGGATGGCTTTAGTATCGACTTCAAACATTATTAACGAAAGGACCATGGGTAGGTAATCATTAATCCTTCAATCGTTTTCACCTTTTGGTGACCGAACAAGAAGTGGAATGAAATCATGCTTGGTTTTGTTCTAACTTCATTTATTCGGATATTAGCATAAGTTATGGATCGATGATGGATAAGTTTGTGTGAGAGATCTTTTATGGTCCTATTGATAGTAAACACACAAACTATCTGAGATCTTTAGAGAAATGGTGAGACATGATATGATTTATAAATTAACGAATCAAGATAAAGGATTAAGTTTGTGTTGGTTGTAGATTTTAAAGACACGAAACAAAGAACCATTGTATAACGAAATTGTTATAACATTGATTCTTTATATTCGTATATGATGAGTGTCTAAATACTCATCATTTTTATATCTTGTTAATGCCAAAACATTCGAAAACACTCAAACACATCAAAATGATAAAAATATCGCAAACAAGTGTTTTATGTGTTTTAAATGCAAAAATATCAAAAATCGATGAAAACGATCAAGTTTGCATAATTGGCGCTTTAGTCCCCAAGTTACAAAAGTTGTCAAAACTAGTCCCTGGTAATTCAAAAACTTGTAAAATGTCATTTAAGTCCCATGAGATTCAAAAGTTGTCAAAACAAACCTTTTAAAGTTCAAATATCACAAAATGACAACTTTAGTCCTTTAACTTTGAAAATTGTCAAAAATAGTCCTTGGTTAATTTAAAAAGTGAGAATTATCAAATGTTAACCTTGTTCTATTTATAAATGACAAAAATGGTCCTTATGATAAACTTTGGAGAATTTACATGTTTGGTCCCTCAAGTTTCAAACTTGACAGTTTTGGTCCCTGGATTTACAAAATGGAAATTATCAATTAAGATCCTTGTACTAATCACATTTGGCAGTTTTGGTCCTTGTGAGAGCTTTGGAAAATGTTCAAGATCAGTCCTTCAAGTTTGCTAAAATTGCATAAATGGTCCTTGTTGTTAACCTTAACCAAACGGACCTATTTATATATCAAGCCCAAACCAAATAACCCTACCAATTTTTAAATTCAAAAAGAAAAGAAACCGAAACCGTATTAACTCATCTCTCCCACCCCTGTAATCCCAATACCAGTGATGGTTTCTCCTTCTTTTCAACCTTTCCAGCTGTTTCTCCACTTGATTACATCTCCCCTCCACCTCCACATCAAACCAAACCCAATTAATGCAGAAAACCTGCTATTGAAATTTTGGCCAAAATCTCCACTTGGCAATTCCGATGATCCGCTCAAACCAATCAATGATGTGGTGATTAGTTCAGAGGTCGACACAAAGTTGATAAGATCTATATATATCAAGTTGAAGCAATGTAATTACTTATCTAGTGTAATTTTAATTATTAATGTCGCTTTTAGTTTAAGTTTTAATTCCAAAGTGTTTGTTTGCTTTAAGCTTTGTATTTCAAGTTATTTAGTGAAATAAAACATTTGTTAACATCAATTTCAGTTTCAAGTTTTTTCAAGTTATGCAATTTTTTCATTATCCAAAAATCTCAATATGGTGAAATGTTGTTAGCAGTTGTTAGTTTGGACTCGATAATCACATAAGCTCCTTATAAAGCTTATTCAAGCTTTTAGATACTTTAAAAGCTTTAGTATCAAAAACACAAAATTCACAAAATACCAAATAATTAGTTAAAATAAAAATCACATGGAAATGAAGAAGAAAAGTCGGAGGTGGTATATTTTGATTGCCTTGGGTTTAGTGCTTATTGGAAGCTCTAGGTTATGTTTGTATGCCTTGGTTCTCGGGTGATTGGAAGCCATTTGTAAGCTTTTTGATCATTTTTGCATTTCTTTGTTTTAGTTGTCCAGTAGTTGTAATATCTGTTTCTTAGTAATCACTAGTTATAATTAAGTGTATCTAAGCTTTAAAATCACTGCTTGTTCATTTAAACTTGTAGTTATTAAAAATTCCATTTTAATGCTTAAATTAGCTTAAGCTTAAATTGTTAGTTGTTGTTGTTATTGTTGTTAGTTAATGCTTCATTAGTCTCATTTAATGATATCAAGGTTTGTAATCGTGAGTTGGTCTATATCCGTGACATGCTTTGAAAACTCACCGCACTATTGGGTAAAGGGTTGTTTGGTTGCACTGCTTAACTGCACTCGAGGTTGTGCGACCTTTGCTTTTGGTTATTTTGTGTCACACCTAGTCCTAATAACTCAAAGATACCACAAAAGTCACCCTTGTTCATCAAAAGTCAAAATCTCATATATTTACCCTAATACCCATCGTTGGGATTTTGAGTTGCAAGATTCATTTTACAAGCTTAAAGGTTGTTGGTCTAGCTTTAGATAATCTCATTTTAGCTTATTACAACATAATTAGTGAGTAAATTCAATCCCAAGTTCATAAAGGTCAAACTTAAGTTTAATTAAAAGTCAAAGCCTCGTGCACGTGATTAGGTAACCTATTTCACAAGCTCTTATAGAGCTTATTAGTTAGCCTAAGTTTGTGATTCTTGGCTTTTGAGAAGCTCACCCGCTGTCTCAAGGTCCCAGCTTTTAGTTTTGAGTTTGTAGCTTATTTAGTAGGGTCAATGTGCTTATCATTTTGTCCCAAGTCACTCAAGCATTAATCGAAGTTTTACTCGCTGGTTTTTCAGTTTTGAAAAGCTTCTCACAAGCTCATTTTAGCTTATCCGGATCTCAACTTTTGTTTCTAGGTAGCCAACCGGTCTAGTACAAGTTCCAATTATTGCTTTTCGTTTAGCTTATTTGGTAGTCTGCGGCTTAAGCTCAAACTTGGTACTACCTCAATCGCTTATGCTCAATAAGCTCAATGCATAAAATCTCGTTAATCTTGCAACAGAGGTTAAAACCAGTTGTTTTTGTTGCATTTTGTCACTTTAAGCATTTCATAGCTTCTCAGATCAAGTAGCTTGTTGTAGCTTTTGGCTTATTGAAAGTGCTTATTCATAAGCAGCACAATCAGTAGCTCCAATTTCCTTCACACAACCCCTTGTTTTTCTATTTTTCCTAGGTTCTAAATAATATTTTAGCATTTTCCTGAATTTTCATATTTTTCCATCAATGTTTATTTTTCCTTATTTAAACTAGTTTTAAGTCTTTTAAATAGCTTTTAATACTAATAAATCATAAAAAGCTTAAAAAAATATGTTTTCAATTTTCCTAGATTAAGATAAATACAAAAAGCCTAAAAATTATTTTTCCATAATTTTCTTAGTTTAAATATTATTTTTTAGCATTTTAATTAGTTTTAAATAGTTTTAAATTAATAATAAATACATAAAAAGTCTATAAAAATATATTTTCAGTGTTAAAATAAGTTTTATCATATTTTAGATTTTTCTAAGTTATAATTTCATTTTTTTAGGTTAATTTTGTATTTTCTTGTATTTTAGTGCATTTTAAATACTTAATAAATAGTTTTTAATTAATAATAATTAAATAAATAGTTTTAAAAATAATTTTCTTTTCTAATAATTTTCTTTTATTATTAGGATTGTAAAAATATCATTTTCATATTTGTAGGCCTTTTATTTCTTTAAACTCACGCTTATTTTATACGCTTACGTAATTTTTATTTAAACGTACGTTTTAGGTTTTAAACGTTCATCATTTTAAAAATAGTGATAGCGCATATTTAATATATTTTAACTATTTTTAATTTCTTTTAATTTGCATTTAAGTCGCTGTAATTTGTAGATCTTTTCTTTAGGTAATTTTCCATCAATATCCTTATTGATCACTATCCTTAGTGATCATTCTATCATCCGATCAAGTGTTTATACACCAATTCATCCTCCGTGGGACTTAACGACCCAGAATTCCTATATTCCTCCTCGATCTTCATTGCATTAGTGTTTGAGCTGTTTTAAGTTTGTTACGGTTAGCCATTCACAAGTGGTTAGCTTGTAATTAAACTTGACTCGTTTAGCACCAATCAAATTTTGTAGCCACGCCGGGAGGCTGTATTTGTTTTTAGCATTTTCGCATCGCATACTTGCACATATACCAGCTTGTAAAAAGTTTTTCAGTAAAGTTAATATAAATCAAAAGTTCATTAACACTTTTCTAAAGTGTTAACAAACCCAAAACAATATAAAACAACAAAACAATCGTAATTTCTAGCTTGTGTTTCTTTTAAGGTGATTCTTAAAGAGATACGATTTGGTTAAACGAGACGATACCAAAAATATTGTCCAAAGTTCTTAAACCCATCGCACAAATCATTACCTACGCCTTTTCAAGTACTTAATTTATACATAAAAATCAACCACCGAAATCAAGGCAACAGCACTACCTAACCGCGACCATAATAAGTTCCAACCACGATTTAAAACTTGCCTGTGTGTCACTTGTGATTTGGTGTACCTTTTTCAAAGAAGCCATTTCATTTGTGATTATTGGTTAAGTTCACTTGTGTTTTGCCTCATTTGTTTTGAAAATTGATTTTATACTTAGTGCATGCGACTGCTTCTTCTAGTTCTACAAGTCCACTTTCTAACTTGGAAAGATTCCTCAGAGACGAGGACGCTCGCCTCCTTCACCGCGGATCGAGAACGCCTACCACCACCACCACCGCCGAAATGGCGTAAGACAAACCCATGAACGAGCTTCTCCAACCACCCATCGAGGGTTACGGAGATGCCATTGTTGTCCCAAACCATTGTGGTCGATACCTTCGAGCTCAAAACCGAGTTGCTTAATCTTGTAACCCAAAGCCAATTCTATGGTTTTGAGCGGGATGATCCTCATGCACACATTCGATGGTTTAACAAGATAGCATCTACCATCAAGTACAAGAATGTCCCACATGAAGCTATCAAGCTTCTTCGCTCCCATTCTTCTGAGGGACAAGCCCGAAATGGCTTGAGAAACAACCCCTCGAGACATGGGAAGATCTAGTTACCAATTTTGTTAACGAATTCTATCCTCCATCCCGAACCACAAGTCTTAAGAATGAGATAATGAAATTTTCTCGGAGATTTGATGAATCATTCGGGGAGGCATGGGATCGTTATAAAGAATTGCCCGCGTGTCCACATCATGGTTTTACCAAGTTAATGCAAATGGATACTTTCTACAATGGTCTGAGACAAGCTGACCAAGACTCTTTGAATGCCTCCGCTGGAGGTAATTTCCTTAGCAAAACCACAAAAGAAGCCTTACAAATCATTGAAAACAAGTCCTGTGTCCGCCTCGCACAAAGACATATCGGCCTAATGCCGACCTTCTACTTCATCTCCTCGTGAGTACATCTAGCAATCGATGCTAAGATTGATAAACTCACGGACATTGTTCGTGCTTTGGTTCTTGCTAAAGAAAGTCACTTTCACTCAAACACCATCACATGGTGAAGTGAAGAAAGTTGAAGTTTGTGTTACTTGTGGTGGTCCTCATGCATACTACAATTGTACTGCCACCGATGGTAGTCCGTTTGAAGCAAATGCTATAGCCGGTACTTCACATCAAGGAGGTAATCAATACCGTCCTCAAAATGAACCAAACTACCGCGTTAACACTTATCGTGCACCACCCGGTTTTAACCGTAATCTTAACCGAATCGAATCAACCTAGAATAAACCAAGGTTATCAAAACCAAGGTAATTTCTATCCTGGACCCAATCAAGGTTTCCAACAACAAGGAAACCTTCATCAAAACAATTTCAATCGAGGGAATCAATTTCATGGGAATGTGAATCCTAATCAAGGGAATTTTCAACAACAAGGTCCTAATCAAAATATCCATTAATCGCATCTCCACATCCTCCAAGACCATCATCCGATGAGTTATTGGCAGCTCATGAAATCCCAAGATGAAATGAACAGTTGTTGGTCGGCCGATTGCCGATCTCAAAAGTCTTTAAATGATCAACCCTGAAAACTTCCGAGCAACACGATCGCTAACCCGAGGGGCGATGCTAAGGCGATCACGACCAGAAGTGGTGTTTCATACAATGGGCCCGCTATTCCTACTACCTCTTCTTCTTCTCTCCCGAAGGTAGTGGAAAGTGAACCTAAGACACACAATGGACCTACGACTCGAATGCCTCCTCCACTAGGAGAAATGAGTCAAGTTATCAAGGAACTTCCATTAATAACGGAGGAACCAATGATGTCCATCCTCAAGTTGTCCGTAAACCCAAGTCTAATCCAGGAGTTGTTTTTGAACCACCAGTAGCTCCCGTTGAAAATACCAAATCCAAATCTTCTATTCCTTACCCATCACGCTTGAATGAGCAAAAGCTCCGTGAAAAAGCTAGTCATCAAATGGACAAATTTTTCCAAATTTTCCAAGAGTTACATTTTGACATAAGCTTTGCGGATGCTATCATGCTTATGCCCAAGTTTGCATCAACTCTCAAACACATGTTAAGCAACAAGGAAAAGTTGTTTGAAATGGCTAAAACTCCTCTAATGAGAACGCTCAGATTATCACCAAGAAGCTTCCGAAAAGCTTGGAGATCCGGAAAATTTCTCTACCTTGTGTATTTCCGTGAATGGTTGAATGCTTTGCCTTAGCAGATCTTGGTGCAAGCATCAACCTGATGCCTTATTCAATATGGAAGAAACTTTCTCTTCCGAACTCTCCTACATGCATGACTCTCGAGCTTGCAGATCGTATAATATCCCGTCCACTTGGCATTGCCGAGGACGTATTCGTGAAAGTAGGAAAGTTCCATTTTCGGTGACTTCATGGTTGTTGATTTTGATGCCGATCATCGGGTTCCTCTCATTGTTGGTCGAGGATTCCTGAGAACGGGCCGTGCTCTCATAGATGTATTTGAGCAAGAAATCACATTACGGTTGGTAATGAAGACTCGCCACTTTAACCTTGATCACACTTCGAGGTACTCCGCAAACTATGATTCTGAATCGGTTAACCGAATAGATATCATTGATGTTGCTTCAGAAGAGTACTCTCAAGAAGTTCTTGGTTATGATCATAATTCTTTGAGTGATAATGTCACTCATTCATCTCAACCTATCATCGCCAATTCTACTCCTTCTCTCACTCCGTTTGAGGGAAGCAACTTCATCTTGGAAGAGATTGAAGCATACTTGGCTAGTGATTCTGTACCATGGGAAATTGATCACGCTCCAATTGACATTGAGGGAGATATACTTCTCATTGAGAAGTTGCTTAATGATGATCCATCATCAGCCCCTCACTCTAGTGATTCAATTTCTGATGAGATTAATCAAAATGAGATTAATCTGGAGGGAGATTTTCTTCTTGAGAAATTGTTAAATCTGGACACTTCTTCTCCACTCCCTCCCATTAAACTTCATAACAAGGAAATCAATCGGTTGAGAAAACGAAGAATTTCTGAGGTTGAGCTTAAGAACTTACCACCTCATCTCGAGTATGCATTTCTTGAAGGTGATGATAAATTACCGGTCATTATTGCTAGAGATTTGAGTAAAGATGAAAAAGCTGCTCTCATAAAAATCTTGAAGTCACACAAGCAAGCAATTGCTTGGAAACTCTCAGACATTAAGGGTATCAACCCTGAGTTTTGTACTCACAAAATCTTGATGGAGGATGACTTCAAACCAGCGATTCAACATCGAGAAGAGTAAATCCAAAAATCCATGATGTTATCAAACAGGATGTTATCAAACTTCTTGATGCAGGATTGATTTACCCTATCTCAGATAGTCCTTGGGTCAGCCCAATTCATTGTGTTCCTAAAAAGGGTGGCATAACTGTTGTCACAAATGAAGATAACGAGTTAATTCCAACTCATTTGGCCGGTTACGGGATGGCGTATTTGCATTGACTATCGTAAGTTGAATGACGCCACTCGTAAAGACCATTTTCCTCTACCCTTCATGGACCAAATGCTTGAGAGATTAGCAGGAATGAAGTACTATTGTTTCCTTGATGGTTTCTCAGGGTATTTTCAGATCCCCATTGATCCAAAGGATCAAGATAAAACTACATTCACCTGCCCATACGGAACTTTTGCCTATAGACGTATGCCTTTTGGCTTATGTAATGCTCCCGCACGCTCCAACGATGTATGATGGCCATTTTCCACGACATGATCGGGGAAACAATGGAGGTGTTTATGGATGACTTCTCGGTCATTGGGGATTCGTTTCAAACATGTCTCTCCCATTTAGATAAAATGCTTCAACGGTGTGAAGACACCAATCTTTGTCTAAATTGGGAGAAAAGTCACTTTATGGTCAAAGAAGGCATAGTCCTTGGCCATAAAATTTCAAAATGGGATTGAGGAGGTAGATAGAGAAAAGTCGATGTTATTGCTAAACTACCTCATCCTACTACCGTCAAAGGTATTAGGAGATTTTTAGGTCATGCCGGTTTCTATCGTAGATTCATACAAGATTTTTCCAAAATCGCCAATGACCCATTTTCTTGAAAAGGATGCTCCTTTTATCTTCTCACCCGAGTGCATCATAGCTTTTGAAACATTGAAGAAAAGCTTAACTTGAAGCACCCATTCTCGTTGCTCCCGATCGGGACTTGCCTTTTGAGCTCATGTGCGATGCAAGTGATTTTGCTATCGGTGCATTCTTAGGGCAACGTAGAGCTAAGCATTTTCAGCCTATCCACTATGCAAGTAAGACTATGACTGAAGCTCAAACTCATTACACCACCACAGAAAAAGAGCTATTAGCCGTGGTGTATGCATTTGAAAAGTTTCGTCCGTACTTAATCTTGACCAAATGTGTAGTGTATACGGATCACTCGGCTCTCAAATATCTCTTTGCAAAACAAGATGCAAAGCCGAGATTGCTCCGCTGGGTTCTCCTCCTCCAGTGAATTTGATATTATCATACGTGATAAAAAAGGAGCTGAGAACTTGGCTGCTGATCATCTGTCCAGATTAGAAAACCCTCACCAAGATGTTTTCGAGAAGAAGGAAATAAATGAAACATTTCCTCTCGAGACACTCAATGCGGTTTCTTTTCGTGGAAACTCTTCTACCCCATGGTTTGCTGACTTTGCAAATTACCATGCGGGTAACTTCATTGTGAAAGGGATGTCAACCCAGCAGAAGAACAAATTCTTCAAGGATGTTAAACATTATTTCTGGGACGACCCTTTCTTATTCAAAATCTGTGCGGATCAAGTCATCCGACGGTGTGTTTATGGACAAGAAGCTCTTGACATTCTCAAAGCTTGCCATTCTGGACCCACCGGGGGCCATCATAGTCCAAACTACACCGCCAAAAAGGTGTTTGATTCCGGGTTTTATTGGCCTACAATCTATAAAGATGCCCATGATTTTGTCAAAGCCTGTGACGCTTGTCAGCGTCATGGAAATATATCTCAAAGAAATGAAATGCCACAAAATGCCATTCAAGTTTGTGAGATATTTGACATATGGGGTATTGATTTTATGGGGCCATTTCCTTCGTCTCGTGGTAACAAGTACATACTCGTGGCTGTTGACTATTTGTCAAAATGGGTTGAAGCGAAAGCTTTACCTACCAATGATGCCCGAGTTGTTGTGAAATTTTTGAAATCTCTTTTTGCCCGATTTGGAACTCCACGTGCTATAATAAGTGATCGTGGTACGCATTTCTGCAATGACAAATTTGATAAAGTCATGCAAAAGTATGGTGTAAACCACCGTCTTTCTACTGCGTATCATCCACAAACAAGTGGACAAGTATAAGTGACAAATCGGGGTATTAAAAGAATCCTTGAAAGGACAGAGAGCTTAAAATCGTGCATCCGGTCGGATAAACTAGATGACGACTCGGGCTTTTCGTACAGACTTACAAAACACCAACTGGGTGTACTCCATACAAGCTAGTGTACGGAAAAGCATGTCATCTTCCGATTGAACTAGAGCACAAGGCTTCATCGGGCCTTAAAACATGCAAACTGCGATATACGTGACCGGTGATCACAGAAAAGTTCAAATGAATGAACTAAATGAACTCCGTGATCAAGCTTACGAAAACTCTTTAATTTACAAACAAAAGACAAAGAAGATTCATGACTCCAAGATCAAGAACCGCGTTTTCAACGTTGGTGATCGAGTCCTTCTTTTCAATTCTAGATTGAAGCTTTTCTCAGGAAAGCTCAAATCCCGTTGGTCTGGTCCATTTACTATCACTAAGGTTTATCCTTATGGTACCATTGAGTTATCTCAGCCTGATGGTCCTAATTTTAAAGTAAATGGTCATCGATTAAAGCACTACTTTGGAGAGGACATTCCACCCGTGATTGTCCCGGATCTACAAACATTCCCCATGAACCAATGAATGCGGGAATCGAGTCAAGCTAGTGACTCGGGAATCAAAAATAGTAGCACACACCATATGGGTTTTCACCCATGTTTCGTCTTCTTTTACCCCTTTCTACCACCCTAGTGTGGGGAGTTTCCCCACTCGTTGTATATATCAACCTATGCTCAAAAAGTGTATATATCAAAAACAAAATAATGGCCGTAGTATTTCCCTTTTATGTTCTGTGTTTCGGCATAACCGCCGGTACTTTGAATATTGAGGGCAATATTCATTTCTAAGTGTGGGGAATTCTCACGAATTTTATCATGTAATTATTCCACCCAATTCCCCCGGTTTTGGCCAAATTTTTTTTTGGAGTAAGTGTTTTCACTTACTCAAATAAATGGTAATCAGTCCGACATGTCTAACCCACATAAGGATTGGCTAATCCAGGAGCAAACGGCTCTTGGTAAAGATATCTCAAATCCGTTTATGGCTTGCAATTTGCCTAAAATTGTATGGTGTTCAACTCACCATATCTTTAAACTAGTGAAAAGTTGGCTAGCCCGCAAGGTTATGGCTTGTGGTAAAGGCAGTTGAAAATCCATAATTGGTAATCAGCTCACCAAAGATAATATTGATAATTTATCTAAGAGTTGGCTAGTCCGATAAACGGCTTCTCGGTAAAGACAAATCAAACCGTTCACGACTTATGATTTGCTCAAAAATCATTTGGTTATCATTGTACCAAGGTTCTTACTTGAACTGAAATAATTGGCTACTCCAGAAGTAATGGCTTTTGGTAAAGAGATAAAATCCATTAAATTTTCTCAAATCATTGCTAGGGACTAGCAATATCTTAGTGTGGGGATTGATGAGTGTCTAAATACTCATCATTTTTATACTGTTAGAATGCCAAAACATCTGAAAACACTCAGAAACACATCAAAATGATAAAAATATCACAAACAAGTGTTTTATATGTTTTAAATGCAAAATACCAAAATCTGATGAAAAACGTATCAAGTTTGCATAATTGGCAGTTTTAGTCCCCAAAGTTACAAAAGTTGTCAAAACTAGTCCCTGGTAATTCAAAAACTTGTAAAATGTCATTTAAAGTCCATGAGATTCAAAAGTTGTCAAAACAAACCTTTTAAAGTTCAAATATCACAAAATGACAACTTTAGTCCTTTAACTTTGAAAATTGTCAAAAATAGTCCTTGGTTAATTTAAAAAGTGAGAATTATCAAATGTTAACCTTGTTCTATTTATAAATGACAAAAATGGTCCTTATGATAAACTTTGGAGAATTTACATGTTTGGTCCCTCAAGTTTCAAACTTGACAGTTTTGGTCCCTGGATTTACAAAAATGGAAATTATCAATTAAGATCCTTGTACTAATCACATTTGGCAGTTTTGGTCCTTGTGAGAGCTTTGGAAAATGTTCAAGATCAGTCTTTCAAGTTTGCTAAAATTGCATAAATGGTCCTTGTTGTTAACCTTAACCAAACGGACCTATTTATATATCAAGCCCAAATCCAATAACCCGGCCCAATTTTTAAATTCAAAAAGAAAAGAAACCGCGCACTGTACACTCATCTCTCCCACCCCTGTAATCCCAATACCAGTGATGGTTTCTCCTTCTTTTCAACCTTTCCAGCTGTTTCTCCACTTGATTACATCTCCCCTCCACCTCCACATCAAACCAAACCCAATTAATGCAGAAAACCTGCTATTGAAATTTTTGGCGCCAAAATCTCCACTTGGCAATTCTGATGATCTGGCTCAAACCAATGGTCAAGATGTGGTGGGATTAGTTCAGAGGTCGACACAAAGCTGATAAGATCTATATATATCAAGTTGGAAGCAATGTAATTACTTATCTAGTGTAATTTTTAATTATTAATGTCGTTTTTAGTTTAAGTTTTAATTCCAGTGTTTGTTTAAGCTTTAAGCTTTGTATTTCAAGTTATTTAAGTGAAATAAAACATTTGTTAACATCAATTTCCAGTTTCAAGTTCTGTTTTCAAGTTATGCAATTTTTTCATTATCCAAAAATCTCAATATGGTGAAATGTTGTTAGCAGTTGTTAGTTTGGACTCAGAAGCACACATAAGCTCCTTATAAAGCTTATTCAAGCTTTTAGATACTTTAAAAACAGTTTAGTATCAAAAACACAAAAATTCACAAAAATACCAAATAATTAGTTAAAAATAAAAAATCACATGGAAATGAAGAAGAAAAGCTGGAGCAGGGTATATTTTGGATTGCCTTGGGTTTAGTGCTTATTTGGAAGCTCTAGGTTATGTTTGTATGCCTTGGTTCTCAGTATTCAGTTGGAAGCCACTTGTAAGCTTTTTGATCATTTTTTGCATTTCTTTGTTTTAGTTGTCTAGTAGTTGTAATATCTGTTTCTTAGTGATCACTAGTCATAATTAAGTGTATCTAAGCTATAAAATCAGCTGTTTGTTAATTTAAACTTGTAGTTATTAAAAATTCCATTTTAACAGTTAAATTAGCTTAAGCTTAAATTGTTAGTTGTTGTTGTTATTGTTGTTAGTTAATGCTTCATTAGTCTCATTTAATGATATCATAAGGTTTGTAATCAGTAGCTTGGTCTATATCTGTGACATGCTTTGAAAACTCACCAAGACAGTCATTAAAAGGGTTGTTTGGTTGCACCTGTTTAACTGTACCAGAGGTTGTGCAGACCTTTGCTTTTGGTTATTTTGTGTCACACCTAGTCCTAATAACTCAAAGATACCACAAAAGTCAGTCCTTGTTCATCAAAAAGTCAAAATCTCATATATTTACCCTTAACAGTCCACTGTTGGGATTTTGAGTTGCAAGATTCATTTTACAAGCTTAAAGGTTGTTGGTCTAGCTTTAGATAATCTCATTTTAGCTTATTATAACATAATTAGTGAGTAAATTCAATCCCAAGTTCATAAAGGTCAAACTTTAAGTTTAATTAAAAAGTCAAAGTGCCCTGTGCACAGATTAGGTAACCTATTTCACAAGCTCTTATAGAGCTTATTAGTTAGCCTAAGTTTGTGATTCTTGGCTTTTTGAGAAGCTCACCTGGCTGTCTCAAGGTCCCAGTTTTTAGTTTTGAGTTTGTAGCTTATTTAGTAGGGCTGCATGTGCTTATCATTTTGTCCCAAGTCACTCAGTACACTGAGTTTTACTCAGTGGTTTTTCAGGTTTTGAAAAAGCTTCTCACAAGCTCATTTTAGCTTATCTGGATCTCAACTTTTGTTTCTAGGTAGCCAACCAGGTCTAGTACAAGTTCCAATTATTGCTTTTCAGTTTTAGCTTATTTGGTAGTCTGTGCTTAAGCTCAAACTTGGTACCCTCAACTGTTTATGCTCAATAAGCTCAATGCATAAAATCTGTTAATCTTGCAATCCAGAGGTTAAAAACCAGTTGTTTCTTGTTGCATTTTGTCACTTTAAGCATTTCATAGCTTCTGTATCAAGTTGGTAGCTTGTTGTAGCTTTTGGCTTATTGAAAGTGCTTATTCATAAGCAGTTACAACTGCAGTTCCAATTTCCTTCACACAACCCCTTGTTTTTCTATTTTTCCTAGGTTCTAAATAATATTTTAGCATTTTCCTGAATTTTTCATATTTTTCCATCACTGTTTTCTATTTTTCCTTATTTAAACTAGTTTTTAAGTCTTTTTAAATAGCTTTTAATACTAATAAATCAGAAAAAGCTTAAAAAAATATGTTTTCAATTTTCCTAGATTAAGATAAATACAAAAAGCCTAAAAAGTATTTTTCCATAATTTTCTTAGTTTAAATATTATTTTTTAGCATTTTAATTAGTTTTAAATAGTTTTAAATTAATAATAAATACATAAAAAGTCTAAAAAATATATTTTAAGTTTTAAAATAAGTTTTATCATATTTTAGATTTTTCTAAGTTATAATTTCATTTTTTTAGGTTAATTTTGTATTTTCTTGTATTTTAGTGCATTTTAAATACTTAATAAGTAGTTTTTAATTAATAATAATTAAATAAATAGTTTTAAAAATAATTTTCTTTTTCTAATAATTTTCTTTTATTATTAGGATTGTAAAAATATCATTTTCATATTTGTAGGCCTTTTATTTCTTTAAACTCACGTTTTATTTTGTACTTTACGTAATTTTATTTAAACGTACGTTTTAGGTTTTAAACGTTCATCATTTTAAAAATAGTGATAGCGTTTATTTAATATATTTTAACTTTTTAATTTCTTTTAATTTGCATTTAAGTCGCTTTAATTTGTAGATCTTTTTTTTAGGTAATTTTCCATCAATATCCTTATTGATCACTATCCTTAGTGATCATTCTATCATCTGATCAAGTGTTTATACACCAATTCATCCTCCTTGGGACTTAACGACCTAGGAATTCCCTATATTCCTCTGATCTTCATTGCATTAGTGTTTGAGCTGTTTTAAGTTTGTTACGGTTAGCCATTCACAAGTGGTTAGCTTGTGTAATTAAACTTGACGGTTTAGCACCAATCAGTATATTATCAAACCACTTGGATCTATGATGAAGTGCAATCTCGTGTGTTTATACTTATGATATAATCATTGAAAGTCACGAGATTACAAGCTGAGATCTATCGAAACAGGTTGTGACATGATTTGTTATAACACGTTCCATTTTGGTTTTTCGTATTCAAGATCAATGATGTATTCAAAAAGTTGTGTAGATTATTAAAATCTATGTGCTTTGACGAGCCTTACACACATTCGAAACTGAGATCACACAAACTCTCATATTTATCGTTTTGAGATCTGTGATGGATGGAGTCGTGTACTTGGATCCCCAAGGTCTTAAAAGTCTCGACCATCAGCCCTGAGATCTTTAGTCTTTTATTCGAATGAGATATGGGGAGTGAAAGTGAGGGTTCTTGATGAGTCTAGATTAGGATTGTGGTTGGTTTTGGATCTGTCGGATCTTTTGGTTGTGTTGAGATATTTTGACTTTCTTCTGCTCGTTTACATCTGCTCGTATAAGGACTGATGATGGTTGTTAAAAAGCAAGTCGAGTGTTATTTGGTTAATGGTATTTTAGTGATGTGGTTGAGGTCTTGTGGTCATGTCTTCTCATTCTTCTACCTTTAAGTTGCCACCAAGTCGCTAACCTAAGTCGCTACGACTAAGTCGCCACGACTAGTCGCTACGACTAAGTCGCCACGACAAGTCGCTACGAATAAGTCGCCACGACAAGTCGCTACGACTAAGTCGCCACGACAAGTCGCTACGACTAAGTCGCCACGACAAGTCGCCACGCGATTTACTAAGTCGCTACACTAATTGTCGCCAATGACAGCAAGTGACTCAATAGCCAACTCGCTAGGATGAAAATAAAATTTTTTCGATGTTTTCCGACTACTTTTCCGGCCAACTTCATATCAACCCAGAAAAACATGACAAAAACTGCTTCATTTATACAGTTTGACCAAGGTTTTGACCATTTAAGACCATGTTATCACGTTTGACAACAGTTTTATATTCAAAGTTTTACATTAAAGTCTTACATTAAAACTGCTTCATTTATCCATAAAAACATGACAACGTTTTACATTTTGGTAAGACCATGTAAACAGAAATGACCAAACAGTAATGAAAACTTGATAAGACCATGTAACCATTTTGACCAAAAGAAAAAAATCAGTTAAAAACTGTTTATCCACATAGTACCAAAACAGTAAAAACCGAGAGAAAAACCACCATAAATCGACACAACACAATAACCTGTCTCTGATACCAATTGTAGGATCGTGTATATTATTGTGTTGATGATTCGGGTGGTCTTGGATGATCAAAATACATGTTTGCCATAGTTAGAGAGTTAGTTGAGAGAGAGAGGGTGTTCTTGCTAGAGAGTTACTTCACAAATGTTGAATATTAGATTGAAAGCACCACCCCTTCCATGGATGGAAGGGGTATTTATACTTACAAAATACACGACCTCCTATCGGCCTGTGGATCAGGTATACAGTGGGTAAAGACCCGTCCTTCCTCCACGGTGAAACACTACGCTAAACTAAACTAATAACTAACTAATAAACTGATAAATAACGTAAACAACGACAAATCTACGAGCTAACATATGCTAGACCATTATTGGGGTGACCGACTCTTTAACATGGAATTTCCAATTCCTAACAATAGGAACTTTATGTTTGAGCCGAATAAAACGAATCGTGTTGATTCTAGTATTAGCCTTAGGCGTAGTGTAATTAATTCGAATTCTGATACTATTTGCAAACCTTGTAATGATGATTGCTTGAATTCTGGTACTAATCATGAATGTGGTATGAATGTTTTGCCTAATAGTGTCAGTTGTCCTATGAAAAGTGTTAATGCTAAAAAATGTGCTAAGAGGGCTAAAAGGCAAAAACAAAAGAAAACTAGAAAACAGTGGAAACCCACAGGAAGAACCTTCAGTAAGGTAGGATATAGATGGATTCCTGTTGGTCAAAAGGCTAATCAGTCCTGTCCTCAATATGCTAAGACAATGCACACTAGAAAATGGATGCCTACTGGAAGAACTATCCCTTTAAGAAGTGAACATACTTTGAATAGGCCAAATACGAACACCAGTATTGCATCTATTAGTAATGATTTCATTGACTCTATCTCTGATTTAAATGTTTCCATTCCTGATGTGGGTGTTCCAATCGCTGTTACTAACCAAATGGAACCCATTCTTGCATGGGGATCCCAATTATCCAGTTATCCATTCTTGTCTGTGTTCAACTGCAGATCGTTCAAATCGTTCTGTGGTACATGGACTCAGGCTGTTCCAAGCATATGACTGGAGACCGGTCGCGGCTCATGAACTTCGTGAGCAAATTCATCGGGACAGTTAGATTCGGAAATGATCATTTCGGTGCAATTATGGGTTATGGAGATTATGTTGTTGGTGATAGTGTTATCTCTAGAGTATACTATGTGGAAGGTCTTGGACATAACCTGTTCTCTATTGGTCAATTCTGTGATTCTGATCTAGAAGTAGCCTTCAGAAAACATACTTGTTTTGTTAGAGAACTTAATGGTAAGGATTTGTTAAGAGGAACTCGTGGTTCAAATCTATACACCATCTCTATCGATGACATGATGAAGTCTTCTCCAATTTGCTTGCTGTCAAAGGCTTCTAAAACAAAGTCATGGCTATGGCATCGTCGTCTCAATCACTTGAACTTCGGCACCATCAATGATCTCTCCAGAAAGGACTTAGTTGTAGGTTTACCTAGACTAAAGTATGAAAAGGATCATCTTTGTTCAGCTTGCCAATTGGGTAAAAGCAAAAAGTATGCCCATAAACCCAAACCTACAAACTCAATTACAAAAGTTCTTCATACCCGTCATATGGATTTGTGTGGACCAATGAGAGTGCAGAATATCTTTGGGAAGAAATATGTGTTAGTTGTGGTTGATGACTACTCTAGATTCACTTGGGTCAAGTTCTTAAGGACAAAGGATGAAACTCCTGATATCATCATCAAACTCATCAAACAAATGCAAGTTCGACTTAACAAAACAAATCATAATTATCCGAACGACAATGAACTGAGTTTGTTAACAAACAACTTAGTGAATTTTATGAAATCATTGGAATCACCATCAAAGAAGTGTTCCACGAACTCCTAACAATCGGTGTAGTTGAAAGACGAAATCGAACCCTTGTGGAAGCAGCTAGAACAATGCTGATTTACTCAAAGGTTCCAATGTTTCTCTGGGCTGAAGCTATTGCCACTGCATGCTACACAAAATCGTTCTCGATTCACACTTGTTCATGGAAAAACTCCATATGAACTTGTCCACAACAGAAAACCTAATCTCTCCTTCCTTCGTGTGTTTGGAGCACTGTGTTATCCAACTAATGAGGGTCAAGACTTAGGCAAACTTAGAGCTAAAGCAGACATTGGAATATTTGTAGGGTATGCACCAAACAAAAAGGGATACCGAATCTACAACAAAAGAACCCGAAATATCATGGAAACAATTCACGTTACGTTTGATGAGTGACCGTCAAACGGCTCCTGGACAATTCAGTTCTGGACCCGTACTTCAAAACAATCCAATTGGTTCATCCCTTGTTCCAAACTCCTCTCAAGAAACTCCATATGTACCTCCATCTGAAGATGATTTAAAGAAATTGTTTGATCCTATGTTTGATGAACAGTATGAGCCAAGTGCTAATGAACTGACGACTCCCTCAGCAGAGGCTACTCGTATTCCTGTGAATGAAGTCAATCCTTCAGTCTCTATATCATTAAGTCAAGAAGCCACCGCTGATCACTTATCTCATCGACAAATCATCAATCTTCGAATGTACATCATGGATCTGCTTTACGGCATCAATGATGAAGATAATCCCTTTGCTACTACTGAAGATGCTTCATTTGAAAACATATTTGCTCAATCGTCATCGAACCATCTTCTTCGAAGACATCAACTCTGCTACTTCACCCCCAACCACGCCACATGAACACCTTAGAAAATGGACTCATGATCATCCATTAGACAACATCATTGGAAATCCCTCTCGTCCTGTATCAACAAGGAAACAACTTGCAACCGATGCCTTGTGGTGCTTCTTCAACTCTGTACTCTCTAAGATCGAACCAAAAGATGTTAAAACCGCCATGGATGAAGAAAACTGGTTCAATGCCATGCAAGAAGAAATTCATGAGTTTGATCGACTTGATGTATGGGAATTAGTACCTGCTCCAGATTTTGCTATGATCATTGCTCTAAAATGGATCTTCAAAGTAAAACTTGATGAGCATGGTGATGTGTTTAAGAACAAGGCTCGATTGGTTGCTAAAGGATATCGTCAAGAGGAGGGTATTGACTTTGAGGAATCATTTGCTCATGTTGCTCGTATCGAGTCAATCAGAATCTTCTTGGCTAATGCTGCTAGTAAGAACATGGTAGTCTATCGATGATGGACGTAAAGACGACATTTCTGAACGGAAATCTTAAAGAAGTCGTCTATGTCACCAACCCGGGCTTTGTGAATCCGAGCATCCGACTCACGTTTATCGTTTGAAGAAGGCTCTATACGGTTTAAAGCAAGCTCCAAGGGCATGGTATGATACGCTATCAAAGTTTCTTCTATCCATGGATTCAAAAAGGAGCAGTTGATCCAACATTGTTCACTGGGAAGTCGGGCAAACATTTAATTCATGTTCAAATTTATGTTGATGATATCATCTTTGCCTCGACTGACCCCAATGAGTGTGATCGTTTTTCAAATGAAATGAGTTCAAAATTTCAAATGTCAAAGATGGGACAAATGTCATTTTTCTTGGGACTACAAATTTCACAAAGTCCCAGAGGCATTTTCATAAATCAATCTAAATATGCAACTGAGATCTTAAAGAAATTTGGATTTGATTCAAGTGACCCTGTTGACACTCCCATGATTGATCGAACCAAACTAGATGAGGACCACTAGTGGATCATGATAGACCAAACAAAATATCGTAGTATGATTGGATCCTGATGTACCTCAATGCTAGTAGACCGACATCTTGTTTGCTGTTTGTATGTGTGCTAGATACCGTGCTAAGCCTACTAAAAGCACCTTGAAGCGTTAAGCGGGTCTTCGGTATCTCCAAGGAACCATCAATATAGGACTTTGGTAAACCGAAAGACACCGTATGTCACTAACAAAGATATGCGATGCAGATCATGGTGTCAAGATACTCGTCAAGCACGCCGGAGGTGCTCGTTTTGGGTGATAAGCTTGTAAGCGGTCATCAAAGAAGCAAATGAGTATTCTATTTCTCTACAGAGGCATAATACATAGCCATGTCATCTTGTTGTGCTCAAATCCTTTGGATGAGATCTCAATTACCTGACTATGGCTTTGTATTCCACAAAATCCTCTTGTGCGGATAATAAAAGTGCTATTGCTCTCTCATGCAATAACGTTCAACACTCAAGAGCTAAGCATATCGACATTCGACATCATTTCATCGGGGAACAAGTGGAAAAAGGTGTGGTGGAACTCTATTTTGTGAGGACTGAATACCAGTTAGCATACATCTTCACCAAAGCTCTTCCAAGAGAACGCTTTGAGTTTATTCTTCCACGACTGGGCATGAAAAGCCTTCAACCAGAAACACTCAAACGTCTTCAGGAGGAAGACGAGGAGTAAAGGTCTATCTTCATCTATCTCTTGTATATATCTATTCAAAAAGCAAAATACAAAATTACAAAATCCTCAAAAATCAAATAGAAAAATATAAAACTTTCAAAAAATCCATAAAAATTTGAAAAACTTGAAAATCTTCAAACATATTGTTTTTTCCTTCTCGGTTCGATAATATCTACGGTCTTTGTGCTGTCATTCAAAGAATGAAACGGGACTTTAGATGTTGTTCGAATTTTCATATTAAAAAAAAAAAAAAAAAAAATTGGGAGAAAGAGAAACAATGGTTTATTGTCATTTCAGGCAGTAACCCGCTTTTCAAAGAAAGAACAAAGCCATGCTTTATCATGTTTTTCAAATTTCATGCTCTGGATCTATAAAAGGTTATCTGCTGAAAACTAATTGTTTTGAAAAATAACTCAGACTCTATTTTTTTATAATCATCTGGACTTATTTGTCAAAATATCTATCTCTCAATCAACAACCTATGTCATTGATTGAGGGGGAGAATGATTTCAATTAAATTAAAAATGTTATTTGTCATTCAATTGTTTTCAAAAAGATAATCATGCATGTTCAATCAATGGAGTTTAAAGTCTTAATATCCGATCCATATCAGTTAAAACGTTTTCGTAATCAAGTCACAATTCTCCTAAAAAGCTTTCAAAATCAATTTAAATCTAAAGAGATCACAAATCTCAAATGATTTGATTATTGTTATCGGGGGAAAATTTGTGATTTAAATTGGATTGATACTGATAAATCGTAAATGGTTTTATAAGGATGTACAAGCTCTCCTTCCCACATGTGCCAAACGATTTCTCCTTCCCACATGTGCCAAACGATTTAAAATTTTTCATGCACATATTGAGGGGGAGCATCCATCTCAAACCAAAATGAGTTGAAACGTAATCATTTATCTCAATGTGCAGGTTCCCTCTAGTATGTGCAAAACCCTTTTCAAACCTAGAAGCACATATTGAGGGGGAACAAAATCATGAAAACCTCATCCTTCCCCAAAATGCTTTAACTACTTGATTCGATTAGGGAAGTGATGTTGATATTTTTTTTGGAAAATGGTAATCAAAGAAGTTAATTCTTTCTCTTGCCTCCGTGTGCAAAACTATTTCAAATACTTGATGCACATGTTGAGGGGGAGTTCTTCTTCTAAAAATATCAAATACAACTCAGGTGCAAAATGCTTTGATAATATATCACAAGCACCTGGATTGATTTTCAAATGGTTTTCAATTGGTTCCAAATGGCATATGAACAATACCAAATAAATCGACCAACTTTACTTTATGTACGGTGATATAAGGATGATAAGGTTAGGTATTTGTTCCCATGATCCACCAGAACCGGAGGGATCTACCCAGGGACTATCCACTAGTTAGTGTAGAGTTCTTAGGTATGGTGATAAAAGGAGAAAAATGAGATATGGGAAGAGTCGGATGAGACTGAGCTAGTACCGGAATAAACCCAACAAGGTTCTAGCTATGAAGTCTTGGTAAGCACTGAAGGGGTTGAAGAATTAAAAGAATTGAATGAGAAAAGGGTGAAAACAAATAGCCCTCCATTGATTCAACCTTAGGGCAGATACCGGGTTCAATTCATATGCTACTGATGGTAACATCGGTATTGAAGACAAGACGTCATGGACCCAGTGACGCACTGCACTTCAAATTTCCAAACCACTCAAGTTCCTCTTAAAAGGACTTGTTTCATTCTCACGGGGAACCGACATTATCTATCGATTTTCTCTTAGAGATTGTTGATATTGAAGTAGGAGACCCTCTCCCTAGTCTCCGATATAGGATCCAAATATGCACAAAATTGAGTCTAGAGCCACGAGATCATCAATAAATCTCATTAGGACACTTACAATGAAGACTCTCTGTTTCACGCAATGTGAAAAGAGAGATTATATCTTGAGTCCTTCGCATTATCCTTGTGGTATTGCCAGAACATCTGAGTGATATGCTTACATATTCACAATGAAGATGGAAAGCCTTCTGGAGCCAACATCAAACAAGCTCCTGGTAGGTGGCATGTGAGATTGATCTGTGCTAAACCGTCAAGTCTAATCACACAAGCTTGCCACTTGTGAATGGCAGACCGTAACAGACTTAAAACAGCTTAAGCACAAATGCAATGAAGATCAGAGAATATAGTGAATTCCCGGGTCGTTATGTCCCACGGAGACTCAATGGTGTGTAAAACACAAACTCAGAGGGTAGAATGATCACTAATGATAGTGATCAGAAAGGATTTGAATGGATAATTACACTACTGAAAAAGTTTATAAAATAAAGCGACTTAAATACAAATTAAGAAAATTAAAAAGATAAAATATATTAAATAAACGCTATCACTATATTTAAAGTGATGAACGTTTAAAACCTAAAACGTACGTTTAAATTAAAAACTACGTAACGTACAAAATAAAACGTGAGATAAAAGAGATAAAAGATTTACAAATATGAAAAATACATTTTTACAATCCTAATTATATAAGAAAATTATTAAAAAAATAAAATTATTTTTAAAACTATTTATATAATTATTATTAAATAAAAACTATTTTAAACTATTTAATAATACTCTAAAATAAAAGAAAATATGAAATAAGACTAGAAAAATAAAATTAAGACTTAGAAAAATCTAAAATATGATAAAACTAATTTTAAAACTGAAAATATATTTTTTAGACTTTTTATATATTTATTATTAATTAATTACTATTTAAAACTAATTAAAATGCTAGAAAATACTTTTTAAACTAAGAAAATTATGGAAAAAATACTTTTTTAGCTTTTTATATTTATCTTAACTTAAGAAAAATGAAAAATTATTTTTTTGAAACTTTTTTTAATTATTTGTATTAAAAGCTAATTAAAAATACTTAAAAACTAATTTAAATTAAGAAAAATAGCAAACAAGCTTGGAAAAATCTGAAAATTTCAGGAAAAGTCTAAAATATTATTAGGAAGCTAGGAAAAATAGAAAAACATGGAGTTATGCGGAGGGATTTGAAACTGAAGTGCAAAGGGCTTATCAATAAGCTCTTGGAATAAGCTAATGAGCACCAAAGTGAACCAACTGTTAATATAAGCTAGACTATGCTAAAACCACTCTAAGGCAACTTATAGCACCTACTCCTAACACCTAAACAGCATTCTATCAAGAAATTAGCTAACTGCCACTTAAGCTAACAGAATTGACCTACTTTAATCAGGTTATCTGGCTTATCCAATAAGCTAGAGTGAAAATGAAGGTATAGTTCTCAAGACAACCAAACAGAGATTACATATCCAAAGTTACAGCTAATGAGGACTATTAATGAAGAAGTTAGGGAGCAAAACAAAAGTGGCCATAATGGCTATGGCTAACCGATGCAGAAACAAGTAATGGGTACCTATGTTTGAGCTATCTATAAGCTTATCGAAAAGCTAAAGGAAAATGTGATATAAGGGGTCTTGAAGACCACCTCTAAAAACTACAAATGGACCAAGAATGAGACCTTAACTATGTCAAATGAGCACAGTGCAAGGCCTACATTTTCTGCATAAAACTGACTCATGACCTGATTTTGACTTTTAAAAACAGATAAGAAAGTTGACTTTAATGAGATTTAGAAGCAAATCAAAGACTGATTAAGATGAGATAAGATGTAATAAGACTAAAATAAGCTAGTTTATTAACTTCTAAACCTATAAGTGATGATTTAGCTAACTGATTTTAACAGGTTATACAAATGAGACCAGTGGAATGGTTGTTTTGACTTAGGGCACAAATAAATGAGAACAAACACGATATATGACCTCAAATAACTATAACAAGCTTACATCAACTGATCTAATCCATCATTTAGACCTCTAGCACAGTTTTTAACACTAAACCAAATAGTCTTTTAAAACTCAAAATCATGTGTAAAACTGAAATTTAAAGAGAACTTGACCAAAACTCAAATGTAATGCACAAAATAAGCTTAAACTAATCTCAAAACCTACTCCAATCCAGACTTTAACCAAAGATTATGCTTGACTTTCCATTTTGACCGGATTGACTTTCGTTGACCAACATCCAAAGTGGTTTGAAACTTGACTTTAAGCTTGTAAAAAGTTATGAAAAGCTTATATAAGCTTATTAAACTGATAAACAAAATTGTATGAAGCTTGGGTTTATGAAATGGAAACTTGAATTTTTAACAGTAAGCACATAAACATGAAACTGAATGAAACTTGAAATTAATGATTAAAACTTGATTAAACTGGAAATGTAACCTGAGTTCAACACTTAAGAATAAAATTTTACAACTTTTGAATTAAACTAAGCTAGTACTAAGAAAAACGACATAAGATAAAATTAAAACTAAAAATCTCCTCTCTTGCTTGCTTCTCTTTTCTTCTCTTTATACCCAATCTCTTTCTCTCTCTATTCTGATTGATTCCCACTTCTTTCCCAGCCATTGGATGGCTTTGAATTCATCTTGGCCATTAAATTGAGTTTTGGCGCCAAAATTGGTTTAACAGGTGGAAGGATTGAGTGTGGGAGTAGGGATGCATTAAATGGTTTTTGTTTTGTGTAGAGGTGGAGGAGACAAAGGTGTGGAAAGAGTGAGGAGGGGGAATGGTGACTAGAGTGATTTCAGGCAGTGGTTGAGAAGGAGGACTTTTGGCGGGTAAAGGGGGTGTGTGTTTGTTTGACTGGGAAGGTTGACTGACCAGGTATTAATAATCAAGGGGGTCCAAAATGCTTATATGACAGGGGTCCAATGTGGTATTGATAGGCCAAAAAGGAATTAAAGGTTTTAATTAATATAGGGACCTAAGTTGCCAATTCTGAAAATTGAGGGACCAGGCTGCCAATTCATCAAAGTTGCTCCAAGGACTAAAAGTGACAAACTCCAATAATATAAGGACCAAACTTGGCATTTTCAAATTTCCAAGGACCATTTTTGACATTTTTCAAACTTGAGGGACCAAAGTTGTAATTTTGCAAATTTTAAACTTTGAAGGGTTTGTTTTGACAACTTTTGAATCCCATGGACCTTAAATGACATTTTTCTTTATTTTGATTTACCAGGGACTGTTTTTGATAACTTTTGAAACTTGGGGGACTAAAACTGCCAATTTTGCAAACTTGATCGTTTTTCATCGATTTTGATCTTTTTTTTTGCATTTAAAACACATAAAACACTGATTTGTGATATTTTCATCATTTTGATGCATTTTTGAGTGTTTTCGGATGATTTTGCAGTTTATATTGTACAAAAATGATGAGTATTTAGACACTCATCAATCCCCACACTAAGATATTGCTAGTCCCTAGCAATGTTTTGAAGCTTTAATGGATTTTAAAAACTCTTTACCAAAAGCAATTACTTCTGGAGTAGCCAAATGTTTCAGTTCAAGTAAGAACCATGGTACACCGATAACCATGTGATTTTGAGCAAACCACCAGCTTTCAACGGTTTTGATTTGTCTTTACCGTAAGCTTTGCTCTGGACTAGTCAACTCTTAGATAAATTATCAATATTATCTTTGGTGAGCCGATTACCAATTATGGATTTTCCATCGCCTTTACCACAAGCCATAAACTTGCGGGCTAGCCAACTCTTCACTTTTTAGGATATGGTGAGATGAGAACCATACAATTTTGGGCAAATTGCAAGCCATATAAACGGATTTGAGAAATCTTTACCAAGAGCCGTTTGCTCCTGGATTAGCCAATCCTTTAGTTTATTAGACAAGGCGGACTGATAACCAAATGAGCAAGTGTAGAACACTTGCTCAAAAAAAAAATTTTGGCCAAAAACGGGGGAATTGGGTGGATAATACATGATAAAATTCGTGAGAATTCCCCCCCCCCCCCACACTTAGAAATGAATATTGCCCTCAATATTCAAAGTACCGGCGGTTATGCCGAAACAAAGAACACAAAAGGGAAATATTACGGCCATTTATTTAGAAGATTTTTTTTTTAGATATATGTATATATATAACATGTGGGGCATCACCCCCACACTTAGGTGGTAGAAAGGGGTAAGAAGACAGAAATATGGGTGAAAACCCATATAATGTGTGTGCTACTGTTTTTGATTTCCGAGTCGCTAGCTTGACTCGACCCCGCATTAATTGGTTCATGGGGAAGCAAAGTGGAAGAAACAATCTCAATCGGACTTTCATTCAAGATGTTTGAATAAACATTGAAGTACGTGAAAGTTCCACACCGATGAGATATAGATAGAACCGGCTCACAGATGATAAATGAAAATGCCGGGGTCAAAGATAGTGTCTTCACTCCCGAAGGAGTGAAGAAGAGAGGAAGTCACCGAGTAGGTGAAGAAAAGAAGGAAGATCATGATAACAATCATAACTAGATCTTCTTCCTCGGGATTAAGTGAAGTTGCACTTATTTGGATTTTGTTGGTTGAGCTCTTTGGGTTGGAAGGCATCTCGGTTGGGAGGGTGGGAAGATTTGTCATAACTATGCAAATTGAGATTCTCTCCCCCCGATCATGATTTTTGCCATCCAAGCAATCATACTTCAGCGGAGATATGATATGAGAGAGTTCACCGGCGAACTCCTCATGAAGAGAATCATTCACATGATGTGAATTTGTGAATTCTTGTTCCATTGCGGGCTCATCACTATCCTCGATCTGAGTATCAAAGAGTGGATTCTCGAGATTGAAGTGAATTGAGTCGAATTCAAACAGAGGATTGGTGAAAGTAGCTTTGAATGTTTTGGGAACAAAGTGATCAACATTCTCTATTGGATTGTTGGGATAAGAAGTGAGTGAACGATCATTATCAATGAGACTTTCGCTCTCCCGATCGCTTCGAAATCAAAGAGTGGATTGATGTGAGTGAGTTCATCGGTGAACTCCTCAAGAAGAGGATCGATCGCGTCGGGAAGTGATGCCTCAACATACTCGATGTCTCCATATGAAGCACAATCTTCGCTAAGATCAGAGAAAGTTTCAAAATGATCTTGAGAACACTCAAGAGGGGAAGAAGAATCACACATATGATCAGAAGTTCCCTGTGACTCTCTCGGGCTTGGGACAAGGTTCTCAACACTAGACTTTATGAATTCGTCCGATTCCTTTTCAGGAACAAGTGTCAAGATGCTCATCCCCATGTTCGAGTGAGTGGGAATATCGGTGTGATAGCAATGGTGAGGGAGTTTAGAAGGAATAGCATACATATGTTTTATACTTAACATTTGTTCTTCTGCTAGTAATTCCATCATAGTCTTTTCTCCCGATTTTTCATGGAAGGAGTCTCAACTGATGAACTTGATGAACCGTTATAAAATTGTAAGATATCAAGGATATCTTCATCATCATCGTCATCGAAATGAAACGGAATCGAGAGCTAGATCTGGCCGCCTTTTCTTTTGCAATTGATTCCCTAATAGATTGTTCAAAGGCAATTTGGGAATCTAATTTAGCGTACCGCCTTCTAGCTAACAACACTTCCATGGATTTCTCATTTGGATTATCTTGGGAGGACATAGCCGACTCCTCCTTAAGTTCTTTAATAACTCCGAGTCTTCAGATAGAAGGTGCCGTAGTTTCATGAGGAGTTGCTTGAATCATTTGGTACTGTGGAGGTTGGTCATGATACGAAGAGTCGTAATTGTTACAAGGAAATGGATTCCTTGTTTGACAATCCGAGCTAGAGTGAGGACCTCCACAATACTCACAAAAGAAAACCGATGTGGCTACGTGAGTGGTATGTGTTGTAGTCATAATTGTTATCGAGGAACTGCTCATAGACAAGCGTGTTTCCGATTGACAATCGAATCGGAATGTGAACCACCACAGTACTCACACAATGATAAAAGCTGAGTCTCACAAAGGTGGTAGGCGATGGAATAAATCGGTTGTGTTATGGTAGGAATAGGGATCTTGGTTATAGATGGACCCGCTTTCCCGATTCCACCACGCTACAACTGGGGCAATTGCCACCATTATAAGGACCACCACACCATTGACAAGCAAGAGGGTGAGGATAAGACATAGAAAGAATCAAAGGTTAACAGAGGGTAAGAAATGAAGAATCAAAAAGGTAAGAGGATAAAGAGGAATATTTTTGGTATTTTTGAAAAACATGATGATAAAAACAAAGAATGAAAATATGTTTGGCGTTTTTAACACTTTAGGAAAAGTGTTAATGAACTTTTTGGATTTTTGAAAACTTTACAAAAACTTTTTACAAAAGATGGAATATGTGCAAGAATGGGTCTGAAAATGGCTAAACACGCTAAAGCCTCCCGTGCATGGCCCAAAATTTGATCTGTGCTAAACCGTCAAGTCTAATCACACAAGCTTGCCACTTGTGAATGGCAGACCGTAACAGACTTAAAACAGCTTAAGCACAAATGCAATGAAGATCAGAGAATATAGTGAATTCCCGGGTCGTTATGTCCCACGGAGACTCAATGGTGTGTAAAACACAAACTCAGAGGGTAGAATGATCACTAATGATAAGTGATCGAAAAAGGATTTGAATGGATAATTACACTACTGAAAAAGTTTATAAAATAAAGCGACTTAAATACAAATTAAGAAAATTAAAAGATAAAATATATTAAATAAACGCTATCACTATATTTAAAGTGATGAACGTTTAAAACCTAAAACGTACGCTTAAATTAAAAACTACGAACGCATAAAAATAAAAAGCGTGAGATAAAAGAGATAAAAGATTTACAAATATGAAAAATACATTTTTACAATCCTAATTATATAAGAAAATTATTAAAAAAATAAAATTATTTTTAAAACTATTTATATAATTATTATTAAATAAAAACTATTTTAAACTATTTAATAATACTCTAAAATAAAAGAAAATATGAAATAAGACTAGAAAAATAAAATTAAGACTTAGAAAAATCTAAAATATGATAAAACTAATTTTAAAACTGAAAATATATTTTTTAGACTTTTTATATATTTATTATTAATTAATTACTATTTAAAACTAATTAAAATGCTAGAAAATACTTTTTAAACTAAGAAAATTATGGAAAAATACTTTTTAGCTTTTATATTTATATTAACTTAAGAAAAATGAAAAATTAATTTTTTGAAACTTTTCTTAATTATTTGTATTAAAAGCTAATTAAAAATACTTAAAACTAATTTAAATTAAGAAAAATAGCAAACAAGCTTGGAAAAATCTGAAAATTTCAGGAAAAGTCTAAAATATTATTAGGAAGCTAGGAAAAATAGAAAAACATGGAGTTATGCGGAGGGATTTGAAACTGAAGTGCAAAGGGCTTATCAATAAGCTCTTGGAATAAGCTAATGAGCACCAAAGTGAACCAACTGTTAATATAAGCTAGACTATGCTAAAACCACTCTAAGGAAACTTATAGCACCTACTCCTAACACCTAAACAGCATTCTATCAAGAAATTAGCTAACTGCCACTTAAGCTAAACAGGAATCTGACCCTACTGTTTAATCAGTTATGCTGGCTTATCCAATAAGCTAGAGTGAAAACAGAAGGTATAGTTCTCAAGACAACCAAACAGAGATTACATATCCAAAGTTACAGCTAATGAGGACTATTAATGAAGAAGTTAGGGAGCAAAACAAAAGTGGCCATAATGGCTTATGGCTAACTGATGCAGCAAACAGTAATGGGTACCTATGTTTGAGCTTATCTATAAGCTTATCAGAAAAGCTTAAAGGCAAAACAGATATGGGGTCTTGAAGACCACCTGGAAAACTACAAATGGACCAAGAATGAGACCTTAACTATGTCAAATGAGCACAGTGCAAGGCCTACATTTTCTGCATAAAACTGACTCATGACTTGATTTTGACTTTTAAAAACAGATAAGAAAGTTGACTTTAATGAGATTTAGAAGCAAATCAAAGACTGATTAAGATGAGATAAGATGTAATAAGACTAAAATAAGCTAGTTTATTAACTTCTAAACCTATAAGTGATGATTTAGCTAACTGATTTTAACAGGTTATACAAATGAGACCAGTGGAATGGTTGTTTTGACTTAGGGCACAAATAACAGCAGAACAAACACAGATATGACCTCAAATAACTATAACAAGCTTACATCAACTGATCTAATCCATCATTTAGACCTCTAGCACAGTTTTTAACACTAAACCAAACAGTCTTTTAAAACTCAAAATCATGTGTAAAACTGAAATTTAAAGAGAACCTGACCAAAACTCAAATGTAATGCACAAAATAAGCTTAAACTAATCTCAAAAACCTACTCCAATCAGACTTTAACCAAAGATTATGCTTGACTTTCCATTTTTGACCCGGATTGACTTTCGTTGACCAACATCCAAAGTGGTTTGAAACTTGACTTTAAGCTTGTAAAAAGTTATGAAAAGCTTATATAAGCTTATTAAAACTGATAAACAAGCTGTATGAAGCTTGGGTTTATGAAATGGAAACTTGAATTTTTAACAGTAAGCACATAAACATGAAACTGAATGAAACTTGAAATTAATGATTAAAACTTGATTAAACTGGAAATGTAACCTGAGTTCAACACTTAAGAATAAAATTTTACAACTTTTGAATTAAACTAAGCTAGTACTAAGAAAAACGACATAAGATAAAATTAAAACTAAAAATCTCCTCTCTTGCTTGCTTCTCTTTTCTTCTCTTTATACCCAATCTCTTTCTCTCTCTATTCTGATTGATTCCCACTTCTTTCCCAGCCATTGGATGGCTTTGAATTCATCTTGGCCATTAAATTGAGTTTTGGCACCAAAATTGGTTTAACAGGTGGAAGGATTGAGTGTGGGAGTAGGGATGCATTAAATGGTTTTTGTTTTGTGTAGAGGTGGAGGAGACAAAGGTGTGGAAAGAGTGAGGAGGGGGGAATGGTGACTAGAGTGATTTCGAGCAGTGGTTGAGAAGGAGGACTTTTAGTGCGCAAAGGGGTGTGTGTTTGTTTGACCGGAAGGTTGACCGTGTATTAATAATCAAGGGGTCCAAAATGCTTATATGCAGGGTCCATGTGGTATTGATAGGCCAAAAAGGAATTAAAGGTTTTAATTAATATAGGGACCTAAGTTGCCAATTCTGAAAATTGAGGGACCAGGCTGCCAATTCATCAAAGTTGCTCCAAGGACTAAAAGTGACAAACTCCAATAATATAAGGACCAAACTTGGCATTTTCAAATTTCCAAGGACCATTTTTGACATTTTTCAAACTTGAGGGACCAAAGTTGTAATTTTGCAAATTTTAAACTTTGAAGGTTTTGTTTTGACAACTTTTGAATCCCATGGACCTTAAATGATATTTTTCTTTATTTTGATTTACGAGGGACTGCTTTTTGATAACTTTTGAAACTTGGGGACTAAAGCCGCCAATTTTGCAAACTTGATCGCTTTTCATCCGATTTTGATATTTTTGCATTTAAAACACATAAAACACTGATTTGTGATATTTTCATCATTTTGATGCATTTTTGAGTGTTTTCGGATGATTTTGCAGTTTATATTGTACAAAAATGATGAGTATTTAGACACTCATCAATCCCCACACTAAGATATTGCTAGTCTAGCAATGTTTTGAAGCTTTAATGGATTTTAAAACTCTTTACCAAAAGCCATTACTACTGGAGTAGCCAAATGTTTCAGTTCAAGTAAGAACCATGGTACACCGATAACCATGTGATTTTGAGCAAACCACCGCTTTCAACGGTTTTGATTTGTCTTTACGAAGCCGCTTGCTCGGACTAGCCAACTCTAAGATAAATTATCAATATTATCTTTGGTGAGCTGATTACCAATTATGGATTTTCCACGGCCTTTACCACAAGCCATAAACTTGCGGGCTAGCCAACTCTTCACTTTTTAGGATATGGTGAGTGGAGAACCATACAATTTTGGGCAAATTGCAAGCCATATAAACGGATTTGAAATATCTTTACCAAGAGCCGTTTGCTCCTGGATTAGCCAATCCTTTAGTTTATTAGACAAGGCGGATGATAACCAAATGAGCAAGTGTAGAACACTTGCTCAAAAAAAAAATTTTGGCCAAAAACAGGGGAATTGGGCGGATAATACATGATAAAATTCGTGAGAATTCCCCCCCACACTTAGAAATGAATATTGCCCTCAATATTCAAAGTCTGCGGCGGTTATGCCTAAAACAAAGAACACAAAAGGGAAATATTACGGCCATTTATTTAGAAGATTTTTTTTTTAGATATATGTATATATATAACATGTGGGGCATCACCCCCACACTTAGGTGGTAGAAAGGGGTAAGAAGAGCGAAATATGGGTGAAAACCCATATAATGTGTGCTCTTTTTTTGATTTCAGTCGCTAGCTTGACTTCGACCCGCATTAATTGGTTCATGGGGAAGCAAAGTGGAAGAAACAATCTCAATCGGACTTTCATTCAAGATGTTTGAATAAACATTGAAGTACGTGAAAGTTCCACACCGATGAGATATAGATAGAACCGGCTCACAGATGATAAATGAAAATGCCGGGGTCAAAGATAGTGTCCTCACTCCCGAAGGAGTGAAGAAGAGAGGAAGTCACCGAGTAGGTGAAGAAAAGAAGGAAGATCATGATAACAATCATAACTAGATCTTCTTCCTCGGATTAAGTGAAGTTGCACTTATTTGGATTTTGTTGGTTGAGCTCTTTGGGTTGGAAGGCATCTCGGTTGGGAGGGTGGGAAGATTTGTCATAACTATGCAAATTGAGATTCTCTCCCGATCATGATTTTGCCATCCAAGCAATCATACTTCCAGAGATATGATATGAGTGAGTTCACCGGCGAACTCCTCATGAAGAGAATCATTCACATGATGTGAATTTGTGAATTCTTGTTCCATTGCGGGCTCATCACTATCCTCGTCCGAGTATCAAAGAGTGGATTCTCGAATTGAAGTGAATTCAGAGTCGAATTCAAACAGAGGATTGGTGAAAGTAGCTTTGAATGTTTCGGGAACAAAGTGATCAACATTCTCTATTGGATTGTTGGGATAAGAAGTGAGTGAACGATCATTATCAATGAGACTTTCGTCTCTCCCGGTCGACAAATCAAAGAGTGGATTGATGTGGCGAGTTCATCGGTGAACTCCTCAAGAAGAGGATCGAGATCGATGTGGAAGTGATGCCTCAACGCATTCGATGTCTCCATATGAAGCACAATCTTCGCTAAGATCGGAGAAAGTTTCAAAATGATCTTGAGAACACTCAAGAGGGAAAGAAGAATCACACATATGATCGAAGTTCCTGTGACTCTCGGGATTGGGACAAGGTTCTCAACACTAGACTTTATGAATTCGTCCGATTCCTTTTCAGGGACAGTGTCAAGATGCTCATCCCCATGTTCGTGAGTGAGTGGGAATATCGGTGTGATAGCAACAGATGAGGAGTTTAGAAGGACTAACATACATATGTTTTATACTTAACATTTGTTCTTCCGCTAGTAATTCCATCATAGTCTTTTCTCCCTGATTTTTCATGGAAGGAGTCTCAACTGATGAACTTGATGAACCGTTATAAAATTGTAAGATATCAAGGATATCTTCATCATCATCGTCATCGGGAATGAAACGGAATCGAGAGCTAGATCTGCCGCCTTTTCTTTGCAATTGATTCCCTAATAGATTGTTCAAAGGCAATTTGGGAATCTAATTTAGCGACCGCTTCTTCGCTAACAACACTTCCATGGATTTCTCATTTGGATTATCTTGGGAGGACATAACTCCTCCTAAGTTCTTTTAATAACTCAGTAGTCTTCAAGATTAGAAGGTCCGGCGTAGTTTCATGAGAGTCGCTTGAATCATTTGGTATTGTGGAGGTTGGTCATGATACGAAGAGTCGTAATTGTTACAAGGAAATGGATTCCTTGTTTGACAATCCGAGCTAGAGTGAGGACCTCCACAATACTCACAACAAAGAAAGCTGATGTGGTACGTGAGTGGTATGTGTTGTAGTCATAATTGTTATCGAACCTCGCCATAGACAAGCGTGTTTCTGATTGACAATCGAAGCGAATGTGAACCACCACATTCTCACATGATAAAGCTGCTGAGTCTCACAGGTGTAGCCGATGGAATAAATCGGTTGTGTTATGGTAGGAATAGAGATCTTGGTTATAGACGCGGACCCGTTTCTGATTCCACCATGCTACAACTGGGGCAATTGCCACCATTATAAGGACCACCACACCATTGACAACCAAGAGGGTGAGGATAAGACATAGAAAGAATCAAAGGTTAACAGAGGGTAAGAAATGAAGAATCAAAAAGGTAAGAGGATAAAGAGGAATATTTTTGGTATTTTTGAAAAACATGATGATAAAAACAAAGAATGAAAATATGTTTGGCGTTTTTAACACTTTAGGAAAAGTGTTAATGAACTTTTTGGATTTTTGAAAACTTTACAAAAACTTTTTACAAAAGATGGAATATGTGCAAGAATGGGTCTGAAAATGGCTAAACACACGCTAAAGCCTCCCGGTGGCGTAAAATTTGATCGTGCTAAGCCGTCAAGTCTAATCACACAAGCTTACCTTTACTTGTGAATGGCGGGCAAGTATCGCAAGACTTAAAACGCTTAAGCACAAATGCAATGAAGATCGAGAAAATATAGTGAATTCCGGTCGTTATGTCCCACTGGAGACTCAATGGTGTGTAAAACACAAACTCGAGAGGGTAGAATGATCACTAATGATAGTGATCGAAAAGGATTTGAATGGATAATTACACTATGAAAAGTTTATAAATTAAAGCGACTTAAATACAAATTAAGAAAATTAAAAGATAAAATATATTAAATAAACGCTATCACTATATTTAAAGTGATGAACGTTTAAAACCTAAAACGATCGTTTAAATTAAAACTACGTAGCGCATAAAATAAAACGTGAGATAAAAAGATAAAAAGATTTACAAATATGAAAAATACATTTTTACAATCCTAATTATATAAGAAAATTATTAAAAAAATAAAATTATTTTTAAAACTATTTATATAATTATTATTAAATAAAAACTATTTTAAACTATTTAATAATACTCTAAAATAAAAGAAAATATGAAATAAGACTAGAAAAATAAAATTAAGACTTAGAAAAATCTAAAATATGATAAAACTAATTTTAAAACTGAAAATATATTTTTTAGACTTTTTATATATTTATTATTAATTAATTACTATTTAAAACTAATTAAAATGCTAGAAAATACTTTTTAAACTAAGAAAATTATGGAAAAATACTTTTTTAGCTTTTTATATTTATATTAACTTAAGAAAAATGAAAAATTATTTTTTTGAAACTTTTTTTAATTATTTGTATTAAAAGCTAATTAAAAATACTTAAAAACTAATTTAAATTAAGAAAAATAGCAAACAAGCTTGGAAAAATCTGAAAATTTCAGGAAAAGTCTAAAATATTATTAGGAAGCTAGGAAAAATAGAAAAACATGGAGTTATGCGGAGGGATTTGAAACTGAAGTGCAAAGGGCTTATCAATAAGCTCTTGGAATAAGCTAATGAGCACCAAAGTGAACCAACTGTTAATATAAGCTAGACTATGCTAAAACCACTCTAAGGAAACTTATAGCACCTACTCCTAACACCTAAACAGCATTCTATCAAGAAATTAGCTAACTGCCACTTAAGGCTAAAAGAATCGACCTACCGCTTGTTAATCAGGTTATGTTGGCTTATCCAATAAGCTAGAGTGAAAACAGAAGGTATAGTTCTCAAGACAACCAAACAGAGATTACATATCCAAAGTTACAGCTAATGAGGACTATTAATGAAGAAGTTAGGGAGCAAAACAAAAGTGGCCATAATGGCTTATGGCTAACCGATGCAAAGAAAAGTAATGGGTACCTATGTTTGAGCTTATCTATAAGCTTATCAAAAGCTTAAAGGCAAAATAGCAGATATGGGGTCTTGAAGACCACCTCGAAAACTACAAATGGACCAAGAATGAGACCTTAACTATGTCAAATGAGCACATTACGTAAGGCCTACATTTTACGCATAAAAACGACTCATGACTTGATTTTGACTTTTAAAAACAGATAAGAAAGTTGACTTTAATGAGATTTAGAAGCAAATCAAAGACTGATTAAGATGAGATAAGATGTAATAAGACTAAAATAAGCTAGTTTATTAACTTCTAAACCTATAAGTGATGATTTAGCTAACTGATTTTTAACAGGGTTATACAAATGAGACCAGTGGAATGGTTGTTTTGACTTAGGGCACAAATAACAGCAGACAAACACGAATATGACCTCAAATAACTATAACAAGCTTACATCAACTGATCTAATCCATCATTTAGACCTCTAGCAGTTTTAACACTAAACCAAAGCAAATCTTTTAAAACTCAAAATCATGTGTAAAAGCGAAATTTAAAGAGAACCTGACCAAAACTCAAATGTAATGCACAAAATAAGCTTAAACTAATCTCAAAAACCTACTCCAATCAGACTTTAACCAAAGATTATGCTTGACTTTCCATTTTTGACCCGGATTGACTTTCGTTGACCAACATCCAAAGTGGTTTGAAACTTGACTTTAAGCTTGTAAAAAGTTATGAAAAGCTTATATAAGCTTATTAAAATGATAAACAAGCAGTAGAAGTTGGGTTTATGAAATGGAAACTTGAATTTTTAACAGTAAGCACATAAACATGAAACTGAATGAAACTTGAAATTAATGATTAAAACTTGATTAAGCTGAAATGTAACCCAGTTCAACACTTAAGAATAAAATTTTACAACTTTTGAATTAAACTAAGCTAGTACTAAGAAAAACGACATAAGATAAAATTAAAACTAAAATCTCCTCTTGCTTTGCTCTTTTCTTCTCTTTATACCCAATCTCTTTCTCTCTATTCGATTGATTCCCACTTCTTTCCCGACCATTGGATGGCTTTGAATTCATCTTGGCCATTAAATTGAGTTTTGGCAAAATTGGTTTTAACAGGTGGAAGGATTGAGTGTGGGAGTAGGGATGCATTAAATGGTTTTTGTTTTGTGTAGAGGTGGAGGAGACAAAGGTGTGGAAAGAGTGAGGAGGGGGAATGGTGACTAGAGTGATTTCGAGTGATGTGGTTGAGAAGGAGGACTTTTGGCGGGTAAAGGGGGTGTGTGTTTGTTTGACTGGGAAGGTTGACTGACCAGGTATTAATAATCAAGGGGGTCCAAAATGCTTATATGACAGGGGTCCAATGTGGTATTGATAGGCCAAAAAGGAATTAAAGGTTTTAATTATAGGACCTAAGTTGCCAATTCGAAAATTGAGAGACTAGGTCGCCAATTCATCAAAGTTGCTCCAAGGACTAAAAGTGACAAACTCCAATAATATAAGGACCAAACTTGGCATTTTCAAATTTCCAAGGACCATTTTTGACATTTTTCAAACTTGAGGGACCAAAGTTGTAATTTTGCAAATTTTAAACTTTGAAGGGTTTGTTTTGACAACTTTTGAATCCCATGGACCTTAAATGACATTTTCTTTATTTTGATTTACGAGGGGTACTTTTTGACAACTTTTGAAACTTGGGGACTAAAGCGCCAATTTTGCAAACTTGATACATTTTTCATCCGATTTTGATCTTTTTGCATTTAAAACACATAAAACACTGATTTGTGATATTTTTATCATTTTGATGCATTTTTGAGTGTTTTCAGATGATTTTGCAGTTTATATTGTACAAAAATGATGAGTATTTAGACACTCATAAGAGATCTACTCATTAGATCAACCATGTGACAACCGAACGAGAAACAATGGGGCTTATTCAATTCTTGAATCAATCCTGGTTCAGGTTATGGATTGACGGATACCTTTGAAAAACCGGTCGTTATGCTTAAAAACTCTTTTCATTAGTACATCGACCGTGTATGAACATTTCAAATTAAAAGGTATTTTTTGATTGATAATTGATTTTCATTAAAACCTTCGTTGTATTGCAAAAACAATTTCTATTGAGCAAAACACGATTGTTTTTTAAATCTCTTTTCATCAATTAGTGAATCTCTATTCATTTGGTTCACTCACTCCCGTGTTGTCTTCTTTGAGGCGTTAGGTCGAGAACGACTAAAGCATTTTGCGAAACCATCGAATCAAAATCTTCGAATTATACGATCACAGAGCGGTACTTTGTGATCAATGGGGCACCGTGGGCGTGGTAATACCTCAATTCGAAAGTGATCAAAGGCACTTTTGCGCTTTATTGCTAAATGTTTTATGCGTACTCCCTCACGTTTAGTGATCATAATGAAGCGGTCAATCCATAACCGCGACTCACTCAATACATTTATCTCGAAAGAAATCATGATTAAGGGATCAATGACTCTGATATTTTCACTCCATGTACTTTCTGGCTAACTGCCAATATCATGAATCAACAAAAGCTTCCGCTACTGATAAGAAGAAATCATGATCCACGAGATGTAGGCATGTGGTCCAACTGTCACAACTTCACATAATACCGACACCACAATGGATGTCTCGAGATTTTGATTGATGATCTCAAAAGCTGGCTCAGAATTAATATCACGTGGATCAATGAAAGACCTCCACTTGAATTTTCCATACATGCAATGAGAAGAATCAATGACTACGAGCTTCGGAGCAAAATACTACATCAAGAATACAAGAACAAATTTTAATGCAATATCTGTTTGTATTCAATGTAATTTTAGTACATGATTGAGGTGACCTCCCTTAGGGGGAGATTGTTAGGAATTAGAAATTCCGGGTATAAAAGAGTCGGTCACCTCAAGTATATGTAATCGTTAGAAAACTCGTAGTCGTAGTTCTTTTAAGTTAAGTAGTATTTAGTTAAGTAACACCGTGGAGACGAGACGGGTCTTTACCCATTGTATGCACGATCCATGACCCGTTGTGTGGCGTTATATTGTAAGACTATAAATACTCTCTACCTTCCAAGGTAGAGAGTTGGAGCTCATAATAATAATTTTCTTTCTCTCACTATAGTTCCCAACTCTCTTCCTTTCTCTCACTAGAACTTTCAAACCACCCGCATTTTCAGGTTATTTTTCATTTTCAAGAATTTACTATTCACTTTACTATTCACATTTACTATTCATTTTCACTATTCATATCGTAAATATTTTTATTTTATTTTACTATCATGACAAGATAAATAAACTCGACAAATTAGTCACGACGGCGCGTTGAATCCATTGAGAACCGTTTTCCGCAGTAAAACCGTGTCCGAGAACTACTTTAGGGTTAAACGCGTCATTCGGACATCTCGATATGTCCAGTAAACCATATAAACATTAGAAATATGTATTTCTACCATTTTATGACAATTCCACAAGTTTTGGAATTTTACGTTTTTTAGTTCTGCGTTTTCTGCCGAATTCTGCGTTTTTGACCGTATTTCCGGCTTTAAGCGTTTTGCACCCAATGAGACTTATCACTCATTTTATATTTTTAAATGGAATATAATGATGAGTCTCATCATTCTGTAAGTTTAGATTTTTCACGATACCGGTTTTACGTTTTATGGCTTAAAGACTTACGGTTGGCATTTAACGGAACCAAAACTTACTCTAAACTCTTGATATTATCAAAACTTATCATCTAAGACACCTAGACACTATGAGACCGACTTAAGGAGGGGAAGTCATCATATTGGTGGCTTAATCCTAACCAAGGTTCATTTTGATCATTACAAGTGTCCTAACCTAACCATGGTTGATATTTAACCCAATATATGGTTAACCAAACTTACCCTCCTATAAATAGCAAGTGATATTCATCCCAAAGACCTCCACAAACTGAATTGGGTCGTTCATACTCTAAAATATCCATATCTTCCATCATTTGAGCTTTAAACTCCAAGTTTAAGCAAGAAAGTTCCAAAGATCAAGCTACTTCATCCAATCTCTAGCAAGTAAGTGATCTTCTTGAGTTTAGATCCACTCAAGTCACTTAGTACTTCATCACCAACTCTTCAAGTTTGCAAGGGTGCCAAGGTGTGGAAAGCTAGATCAATCCAAAGTCTAAAGTGATCAATCAAAGTCCTATCCTTACTAAGTTACTCCTTTCTATTTTGAAAGCCAAAAGTTGTAAGCAACTTATCACCACCATCATCTCATCTTTATTATTCATAATCTTAACTATTTCATGCTATATATATAGTTACTATGTTGATTCATGATGTACATATACTCAATCACTTGTTTTAATTCACATATTGTCATATAAGTAACAAACTAGAAAACTAGTCATATCCTATACATGTGAGACCATTAAAATCAGTAACATATGGACTATGTAACTTACATAATATGGTAGACAAGATAAAAGGTAAACATAGCAACTTGAATCACCGAAGCGGACAAACGAGTCAAAAGTTATAGGCAAAAGAAGTTAGCGAAACCTAAAGCGCCATGCATATAGGGGACTGCTTGGTTCTGCCATTTTGAAAGTCGTACTTATGGTCCGAATCATAAAAAAGTTAAAACACGAAAGTTGTCCGGAACGACGTTTTACTTCAATAATAAAGAAGCTCGGACCTTGAAAACGCTTAAATAGGCCAAAAATCTTTCAAAAAGCAAACTGCCGTAAATATAGTCTCACAACTATACTTTTGTCACAACTAAAGCAAACCAAGGCGCCTAATGGCCATTAGCCAAGACCACGGCTACGGCTAAGGCCAAAGCTAGAATCTCAAGACCATGGTATTCAAGGCCAAAGTCACGGCAAGACCATGGCTAAAGCCTCGAGGCTTGTTTGAAGCGGCGAGAACTTGTAAAAAACTAGATAGTTATTAAAACATGATAAACTTTATGTTATAACAATCTTCACTCAAAACATATGTTGTATTTACTAAGTGCTACAATAGTAGGGAGCTTCATGTGAGGGTTTCATTTGAGTAAAAGCGTATCGACGAGTTCTTTGGATTCTGAATTAAAGTGTCCTAGCTCCTCGAGCGTTCTGCATGACCTCTCAATTATGATGGCCCGAACGGTAGTACGATATCTATAAACTAAATACGTTTTCACATATTAAAGATCTTTCTATAAACATCAAATGAAAATTGACTACATCATGATCAACATAGGGATATATATAGGATGGTTTATGTTTTCCTAAAACATTATTCCAAACTTAAGTTAACAACATTTCATTTTAGGTTGCACTAGAAGTCTTCCGACTTATCCATCACATCTGTTAGTACTTAACGTCATCAACTCTTGGTGAGTTCATAGCCCCACTTTCTATTACCTAAATTGTTTTACAAACCCTTGGGGGAGATACATGCTTTATTTTAAACCGAACACATTGCTTTGGCTCAGATGCTTATCTGAATGTATTATGTGCACTAAGTACCACTATTACCAACTTAAGTCCCTATTATCATGAACCATTAATCACTTGCGGGTGAGCGCGAATAATGTGGATAGATCTATCGGGATTGGCGTCCGTTTGTTTAACCAAGTCCGGTAAACAAACGCACTCTATTTGAAGAACCATAAGTTTATTGGCAAATTACCTATTGGGCAAGCATTTACTATTATATCAATTTTTATTGACAAGCTGTTAACGTTTTCGGTGTCATGAGCTTAGTGCAATAATATCTGTTTTGTTTTCAAACCATTGGTGTGAGTCTAATTAACTCACACTACCAACATAATGTGTTCAACCATTAAACAAACTCTATGAATTTCACTCAACCTTTGTGTTGACAGTTTTAAGCATGTATTTCGGTCCATAATGTCGGAGGCGAGCGCGGAAGGGCAAGATCAAGAAGGCTATATAAATAAATAATTTATCATTCACAAAACATCAAAAACTTTATATTGATGTGTTTCGTAATCAATGGAACCAAGCGGGACCTATTTTGTAAACTCTTATATATTTGAATGATAAATCCTTTTTAAAACGACTCCTTTAGAGATCGTTTTCTATTATTATATTTGTTGTGCCAACAAGTAATACCCAGTTGAATTGGCATATCATGAATTGGGGTGTTACAGATTGGTACGAGCCATAGTTATAGAAGCGAGTCTAAATTATGATTTAAACTATAACTGCTTTTACAAACAAAAACATTTTATAGCCTTCCGTTCTCCGTGCCTTCCATCCTCCAGGCGATTATTGGCTTTCAAGAAATGTTATAATAACATGAACATATTAGTATATTGATATATACACTTGAAATATTTAAAGCTTTCTCCTAAATATTATAACTATTTTAACATCATATCCTTTTGTAGTCACTATATGTACTGCATCTCCGATTATGTTCGGCATCACCGAACAAATTCCAAACATTCCAATCATTCCGAACTAGATTTTCCGATATTAATGCGACTACCTTGATCTTGATTACTGAAGATGAACCATACGAAGATATGGACGAGGAAGTAGAAGAGGATCGATTATACAATTCTCCGAATATAATGTTGAGTTGGGTTGAATCAGAGGATGATCAAGAGGAAAACTATGTATATGGTGTAGCACCATTATCACCACCTCTGCCTCGAAACATCTTCCGAACCTAATCCTACTAACCCTACTCAAGAGCAACATACACTCATGAAGTCGTGGGTCATCCACAATGATACCGCTTTCATAAACTCGCCCAATCTGAACTTTACCGTTTAAAAAAACACATGGACCTAACTCAACATAAAGTCCAAAGTATGGCATGGCAGATGAATCAACAAGAATCATTTGTCGTTGCAGCCAAAACTGAGGCCATCCATGCTCGTCAACGCTTGGACTTATTCATACTAGATATGAGTTATGTGAAGAGGGACTTGGATTATGTTTCAGATACCATCTTCCATCCACTAACTGGATGGGAAGACATCAAAGATAGGTTATCAAGAGTGGAAAGAATCCAATGCCAAGATGGGGCACAAATCCATGAACTGCGAAATCACTTAAACTTCGAGATCCGACTAGACGTTTCTAACTTCGACCGATATTGTCTTCGAAAAGAGTTGTATGATATGCAATCTTCTATGAATGCCATGCAACAGAAAATACATCAAAAAGAGGTCGAAGAAAATCGTTTGAGTGATAGCATCGATGTTCTAGCCGTATATGGAAACATCGATTCGTTCAACCAATCTTAGACTAGTATGATAATATTAGTTATCTTTTGTACTTCTAAACCTGATTAGACTCCGTTAGAAAAATCTATGTAACCCATGTAATAGCTAGCAGTAGTAAACGTTGAAATTACTAAATGAAAGTTTCGGTTAGTAAATTTTGAAGAAGCTTGTAACAGGTTTCGATTTTGTAAATCAATCAACGTTATGTGAATAAAAACTCTTGTTTTATGCTATCATGTGTTATGGTTTAAAATTTCAACTTTATTATTTCTAACTTTCCATCAAAAATCATGATCCTTTTATAACTCTTGATATCTCTTTTGATGAGAATCATGCCGCGAAAGCTAAAGCACCTCAACCAATGACTCCGGTACGCCATTGGCGGATGATCACTACCCGAGTAAATGCAGTGCTTATTTGAACGAGTGGCCGTACCCGGCCCTTGCTTGCCTAGCTGCCCTTGAAGCATGCCGCTTGAAACCGCCCAGCCGCCAAGAAGCCGCTGCCTTGAAGCGCCCTTACCTTGAAATACCGCTGCTTGTGAGGCCGCAGCGTATGAAGCCGCTAGGCTTCATTTGCCGAAATACCCGTATTTGAAGGCGCTAGGCACGCCAACTAATGCAACTAGAGGTTGATCATACAAAGAATTTATGAGTTGCAAACCCACAAATTTCAAGGGTTCGAGAAGGGCCGTGGGTTTAACTCGCTGGTTTGAAAGAATGGAATCTGTGTTCTCAATCAGAAAATGTGAAAGTGACAAGGTCCAATATGCCACTTGTACATCTTGGATCGGGCATTATCATGGTGGAATCAGGTTGCTCAACCAATAGGCATCACGAATGCTTATAAAATCTCTTGGGTTGCTCTAAAGGATTTAATGATCAAGGAGTATTGCCGTGGTGAAATCTGAGAATTGGAAGTGGAGTTCGGAACCATATTCTCAAGGTGTTGACATTGCCACTTCCCGATTTCAAGAATTGGCAATCTTGTGTCCATCAATGGTTCCAACAAGCTGAAAAGCTGTTAGAGAGATATATCGGGGACTTCGCTTGTCATCGGGAAATGTGACATCGTTTGATCCAAAGTCACTTGATGATGCTATGCGAATGTCTCCAATCTCATGGATCAAACGGTTCGGCGGGGACTACCCAAAGACAGAATCTCAATAACAATACTACCACCAACAACACCAACTACCGTAATAACAACAACCATACCAACAACAATAACAACCGAAACAACAACAACAACAAGCGACAATGGGGTAACAACCAAGGAAACATTACCAACAACCAAAACCGCAACACCACCCATCACATTCAACAAAATCAAAGGCAAGAAAATGCGGAACCTATGCCGCATCTTGTCCCGGTGATGGCGAGGATATGTTGGATCCTACCCATATTGTAGTCGATGCAAAGCCCATCACTTGGGTCCTTGCAAATGCAATAAATGCCAAAAAGTGGGACATCTTGCTAAGGATTGTAGGGGCAAGGCTATAGCTACTAAGCAATACACACCAATAATTACATGCTTCGTTGTGGAAAAAGGGCACTACAGGAGCGATTGCCCTAAAACCATGGCCAACAAGGCGGAGGTGCTCGGTGGTAGAGCCTATGTTATGGGAACGGTGAACCTCAACAAGACGAACGTAGTCAGCGGTACGTTTTCGCTCAATAATCATCTTGTTAAGGTCTTATTCGATTCGGTCGATATGAGCTTTATATCTTCCAAAATTGCACCTTTACTTAATATTTCACCAACCACTATGGATACTCACTATAGTATTGAATTAGCCAATGGAAACTTAGTAAACACCAATCACGTACTCCAAAACTGTACCCTCAACCTTTTAAATCATCCATTCAACATCAATCTCATGCCAATCGAACTTGGAAGTTTCGATGTTGTTATTGGCATAGATTGGTTGTCAAAACATCGAGCCAACATCATCTGTGGCGAAAAAGTTGTTCATATTCCTTGTAACAATGAAACTTTGGTCATCCGTGGTGATCAAAGTGGAACTAACAAACATCATCTCATGTATGAAAACCATGAAGTACATTGAAAAGGATGTTCGCATTTCTAGCTCATGTTACCGAGAAGGAATCCAAGAAAAAGCGACTTGAAGACGTTCCTATCTCGTGAATTTCACGAAGTTTTCCCTGAAGACTTACCCGGACTTCCACCATCACGCCAAGTAGAGTTCCAAATTGAATTAGTGCCAGGGCGGCAGTGGCCAGCACCCTCTGAACTAGCACCATCCGAGATGCAAGCGGCAAATCAACTACAAGAACTTTCGGACAAGGAATTTATCCGACCTAGTTCCTCACCTTGGGGAGCTCCGTGCTTGTTCGTGAAAAAGAAAGATGGATCGTTACGAATGTGTATCGACTATCGTGAGCTAAACAAATTAACCATAAAGAACCGATACCCTTTGCCGAGAATCGATGATCTATTCGATCAACTACAAGGTTCGACCTATTATTCAAAAATAGACCTTCGATCGGGTTACCATCAAGTTAAGGTTCGAAAAGAAGACATTCCAAAACACCTTTAGAACTTCGCTATGGTCATCACGAGTTCCAAGTAATGCCGTTTGGCTTGACGAATGCACCGGCCGTATTCATGGATCTCATGAATCGGGTGTATGCTATACTTGGACAAGTTTGCGATAGTATTCATCGATGACATTCTCATATACTCCAAAAGCGAAGAAGAACATAAAGATCATCGAGAGCGATTTTAGATTTGCTCAAGAAAGAGAAGTTGTGCATAAAATTCTCTAAATGTGAATTCTGGATTCATCATTACAATTCCTTGGGCCTGTTATCGATATCACGGGTCTACATGTTGATCCCGCTAAAATTGAGGCTATCAAGGATTGGCCAACACCTACGACACCTACGAAATGCGTCAATTTCTAGGTTTGGCCGTTATTATCGAAGGTTTATTGAGGGGTTTCCTCCATAGCCAAACCTTTGACTTCTTCAGAGAAAAACAAGAAGTACATCGACGAAGATGAAGAAGAAGCTTTCCAAATCCTAAAACAAAAACTTTGTAGCGCCCCTATTCTAGCTTTGCGGATGGGATCGAAGATTTTTTAGTCTATTGCGATGCTTCGCACCAAGGATTAGGAGCCGTACTCATGCAACGAGAAAAGGTCATGGCTTATGCTTCACGACAACTCAAGAAACATGAAGAAACTACAATACTCATGACTTGGAGTTAGGAGCGATAGTCTTTGCACTCAAAATCTGGAGACACTATCTATCACGGTACTAGATGTGCGTGTTTACCGACCCACAAGTCTCCAACACATTCTCGATCAAAAGGAATTAAACATGAGGCAACGACGATGGTTAGAATTGTTGAGTGATTATGATTGCGACATTCGCTACCATCCGGAAAAGCCAGCGTAGTGCGGATGCCACTGGCCGGAAGGAAAGGGTTAAACCTCTACGAGTTCGAGCTTTAGTCCTAACCATTAACTCAAATTTCCACCTTTCAAATACTCAATGCTCAGCCGGCGGTAAAACAACAAGACATTGAGAAGGAGATATTAGATGGCATGATACAGAAGAAATTTGAAACCCGTTCTGACGGAACTTTATGCTTCCAAGGACGTGTTGGTTACCACTTTATGGTGGTCTACGATTTAATTCATGCTTGAATCCCACAAATCCAAATATTCCATACATCCAGGATCTGATAAGATGTATCATGATCTAAAACTACTCTATTGGTGGCTAAAACATGAAAGCCACATTGCCACCTTACGCCAAGAAATGCCTTACTTGTTCCAAAGTAAAGGCCGAACACCAAAAACCATCCGGTCTCTTACAACAACCCGAGATTCCGATATGGAAATGGGAACGAATCACAATGGATTTTATCACTAAACTCCCAAAGACATCCAACGGTTATGACTCCATTTGGGTCATAGTCATCGCCTCACAAAGTCCGCACACTTTATACCAATCAAAGAGACTTACAAGATGGATCAGCTGACTCGACCATACGCCAAGGAAATAGTCTCAAAACATGGTGCACCGATTTCTATCATATCTGACCGAGATGGTAGATTTACCTCAAACTTCTGGCAAGTACTCCAAGACGCCTTTGGAACAAACCCAGACATGAGTCACAGTATCACCCTCAAAACCGATGGCCGAGTGAACGAACCATTCAAACCTGGAAGACATGCTCCGAGCTTGTATAATCGACTTTGGCGATGGATAACCATTTACCATTGGTAGAATTCTCCTACAATAACAGTTATCACGCGAGTATCAAGGCAGCACCCTGAAGCACTTTACTACGAAAGTGCCGATCGCCGTCAAGGCCAAGGGAGATGTTCAACTCACGGGTCCGAACTCATTCGTGAAACAACCGAGAAAATCATACAAGTCAAAAATCGCCACAAAAGAGATAGACAAAAGAGTTATGCCGATGTAACGACGTGAAACCCTGGAATTCCAAGTTGGAGACAAGGTTATGCTAAAGGTCTCACCTTGGAAAGGTGTCATACGATTCGGTAAACCTGAAAACTAAAACCCACGATACATAGGGCCATTCAAAATCCTCGCTAGGGTTGGTCCAGTGGCATACAAACTTGAGCTCCCATCGGAACTCAGTAATGTACATCCCACTTTTCATGTATCTAACCTAAAGAAATGTCTATCTGATGAATCGCTTGTTATTCCACTCGATGAACTCAAACTCAGCAACAATCTACACTTCATTGAACAACCTGTGGAGATCATGGACCGAGAGGTCAAACAACTAAAACAGAGTCGAATACCAATTGTCAAAATTCGCCGGAACTCCCAACGCGCCCAGAATTTACATGGGAACGAGAAGACCAAATGCGTCGAAAGTACCCTCACCTTTTTGAAGGGGCATCAATATCAAGAAACAATTAAATCACGAGGACGTGATTTCTCCAACGGGGAGACCGTAACCACCCACATTTTCATGTTATTTTTCATTTTCAAGAATTTACTATTCACTTTACTATTCACATTTACTATTCATTTTCACTATTCATATCGTAAATATTTTTATTTTATTTTACTATCATGACAAGATAAATAAACTCGACAAGTCGTCCTGACGGCGACGTTGAATCCATTCGAACCGTCACGTAAAAACCGTCCGAGAACTACTTTAGGGTTAAAACGTCATTCGACATCCCGATATGTCCAAGAAACCATATAAACATTAGAAATATGTATTTCTACCATTTTATGACAATTCCACAGTTTTGGAATTTTACGTTTTTTAGTTCTGCTGTTTTACGAATTACGCTTTTTGACCCGTATTTTCGGCTTTAAGCAAGTTTTTTGCACCCAATGAGACTTATCACTCATTTTATATTTTATATGGAGTATAATGATGAGTCTCATCATTCCTGTAAGTTTCAGATTTTATGATACCCGTTAACGCTTTATGGCCTAAAGACTTACGGTTGGCATTTAACTAACCAAAACTTACTCTAAACTCTTGATATTATCAAAACTTATCATCTAAGACACCTAGACACTATGAGACCAACTTAAGGAGGGGGAGTCATCATATTGGTGGCTTAATCCTAACCAAGGTTCATTTTGATCATTACAAGTGTCCTAACCTAACCATGGTTGATATTTAACCCAATATATGGTTAACCAAACTTACCCTCCTATAAATAGCAAGTGATATTCATCCCAAAGACCTCCACAAACTGAATTGGGTCGTTCATACTCTAAAATATCCATATCTTCCATCATTTGAGCTTTAAACTCCAAGTTTAAGCAAGAAAGTTCCAAAGATCTTACTTCATCCAATCTCTAGCAAGTAAGTGATCTTCTTGAGTTTAGATCCACTCAAGTCACTTAGTACTTCATCACCAACTCTTCAAGTTTGCAAGGGTGCCAAGGTGTGGAAAGCTAGATCAATCCAAAGTCTAAAGTGATCAATCAAAGTCCTATCCTTACTAAGTTACTCCTTTCTATTTTGAAAGCCAAAAGTTGTAAGCAACTTATCACCACCATCATCTCATCTTTATTATTCATAATCTTAACTATTTATGCTATATATATAGTTACTATGTTGATTCATGATGTACATATACTCAATCACTTGTTTTAATTCACATATTGTCATATAAGTAACAAACTAGAAAACTAGTCATATCCTATACATGTGAGACCATTAAAATCAGTAACATATGGACTATGTAACTTACATAATATGGTAGACAAGATAAAAAGGTAAACATAGCAACTTGAATCACCCGAAACGGACAAACGAGTCAAAAGTTATAGGCAAAAGAAGTTAGCGAAACCTAAACGCCAAAACTGCCATATGGGGACTGCTTGGTAAATTCTAGTTTAGAATCCTATCCTTTATAAAGTAGAATTGTAGAGAAGAAAAATCATAAATGTAATTATCAGTTTTTATAGAAATCGATTTTGGTTTTGTAAATATACAAAAAGACTCAATGACTCGAAAAAAATTTATATCTAAAACTATACAAACAAAATTTGGAAATCTTAAAAAATTACATGCAAGAACTGAGGCATGCTAAGCGCAACTGATTAGAGATGAGAGTTCAATTATACAAATGATTCAACAAAACTATGATATTAAATGTTATTGAGTTCTCGGTGGCGTTGTGGGTGGACTGCCATCATGAGTCTCTGGTGGAGAGGATCCAAAGTCAAGAAAAGGATTTACACCAGGTGGTTTCTCTTGAGGTTGGATGGATAGCAATTGAGTCGAGTCACCAACTACCTCAGCCCATCCATAGTGAGGTTCCGCCCTTCAACAAAAAAGATGAAGTTAAGGTTCGAAAATCGTATATAGTGAGGAAACTGTGCAATAAATAACAATGAACTAAAGACCATTTAAACTTCAAAACTGTCATAAAAACCATGTCAGAATTTCAGTGTTTCCAGGTCCAAATCACCCAAATAATCAAACTGAAAGGTACTAATGAAATATATCTGAACTAGTGACAATTACTAGAAGTAAAGTGAAAGGATGCATGATTGTGGGTTTTGTCTATATGGGTTGACGCAATAAAGTGAAATTATTCAGTAAATTCAATGAGAAATTGGGACAAAATGTAGATCGAAACTTACTTGTAAAAGGTTTCCTCGTTCACAACAATATCCCAGCTTTCACCAGTTGTGCTTTTGCCATATTTGTGCACCGTGCTGATAGAAAGTAAGACAAGCATTGTGAGATTTCAAATCTAAAGCTTACTAACAAAGCTGGAATAACAAACGATATCAATGACGATTGTTGAAGCATTTGTTCATTACCCGTTTCCAAAGTGCTCTTCGCCCCATGTCCTTGACCAACCTGATATATGAATGAAATAATTTTGTGATGATACAAAACACGGGAATCAGAAATCCAACGAGTTAATAGTTGAATGGAAAATTTACTTCCTTCGTGTTTTTCTCTGTATTTTATAAAGTTGTAGGCAAGATATCAATGTGTTATTGGTGACGAAAGTTAAGTAATGTTTAACTTGACATTAAGTGTAAGAGAAGTTTTTAATGCTAATGAAATATACATAAATTATCTGTAATGATGGTAAGGGAAACATAAGTAATTTAACAGGGACTAATTATAGAAAAAAAAGACGTGATAGTCAACACGTATGAATGAACTTACGCATCTGCAGTTGAGATCCACTAGAACTGCAGCAATACCCGTTAGGGGATGTTGATCAAAATTGAAATGTCATCAACTAAATTTTACGTTACTTATTGGCCATTACAAACTTAACGTATTGCTGCAGTTCTAGTGGATCTCAACTGCAGATGCGTAAGTTCATTCATACGTGTTGACTATCACGTCTTTTTTTCTATAATTAGTCCATGTTAAAATTACTTATGTTTCCCTTACCATTATTACAGATAATTTACGTTACTTACCATCATTACAGATAATAGCATTGATAACCCGTTTGGGGATGTTGATCAAAATTGAAATGTCATCAACTAAATTTTACGTTACTTATTGGCCATTACAAACTTAACGTATTATCAATGCTATTGGACTTTCTTATGTACAAAAAGGTTTATTTCAGAAAATTTTACTAATAATAAACTACTTGCATTGAGAATCCAAATTTTATGAGATAGATCGAACAACTTGCTTGGAGCATAATGTGTATTATTAACACAAACATACTTGACATGATGACACCAAAACAACCAAGAGACTGGCAAAGTGCTAGCAAGAACGACATGTCAATTAGATAAAGATATTGACACCATGTTCAAGCTGCAATCTAGAGCGTACTTTCGCCTATTTACCTGACAGCTATAGAGTTACTTTACATTATTCTGCCAACTCGGATATCTTTCTGTTTCTTTTTTACTTTTCGGCAAGCCTGATTGGTGTTAAGTTTGAGTCATGAGATTTCTGCCACTTTGTCAAAACATTTCCATTATTCTACGTGCCTAGTTAACAGTTACTATTGCACTTTTTAATGTTTACACCTTGGAGCATACAAAAACGCTTATATGATTTACCAAAAGGAAGGATAACACATACGTTGAGCATCAGGAGTCACATGCCATGTCTCTCCTTGACGTGAACCAACACCGCCAAAGAATTTCTCCTCCCATTTGTCTCCCCATTTAGTTCCGAGTTCAGTTTCCGCCCATTTGTCTGTCCTGAGAGAGAGAAAAGATAGATCACAAACACCAGGTAAACTCAGCAACAGGATGTCATAAAGTGGCTAGCTGAAGAAAAAGCATATATTCATAATTGGCCAGTTTTGACAAAACATAAATCAGTTTTAGTGGCCGAAAAGATACCATTTTAGAACAGATCCTCTTCCATCATAATTCTCTCCCCACTTTTCCCACCACGACTGCTCATTTAGTCTACCATACTTATGAGCTCCTTTCTCACACCACCCTTTGGCATCGTATTTCTCCCACCTACATTAAACATATGTCATCAGCATTTCCTTTAGGTAGAAGTTTCGACACGTTTACATAATAATTAGTCGATTGGGCTATGCTTCGTCCCTAATGGGTCAAACAGATAGAACAACAAATATAAATAGCTTAGCAAGAAAGAGGTCAAAGACGTCAAAAGTCTCCCAAAGTGTGTATATTCAACACAAAAAGTTAGATTACTAAAGAAAGAATATAATTTAGTAATCATATTTTATATACCAACAACTACTAAAATTTAAATTAATTGTGAACAAAGAGTATTTTGGATCAACCTGACCTAACATAAAAAAAAGAAGTGTTTGACTTACTTTGACTTTGACCCAACCTGCCGGTCATGTAACTTCTAACATTAACAACCCTACCTTGTTGGTTCGGTTCAGTTCAGTTAAATAAAACTACAATCACCATACAAGGAAGAAGTCCATACCAGTTCTCATACCATCCAGCATTCTCTGTGCCTGGATTTGCTTGCTTTTGTGCACTTCTTTCTATCCTCGCTATATTACTGCACAGAAAAACTAATAGTCATAAGGAGGAAAAATTGTCAAGTATTTAACAGTTTGGTAACATTTGGTATGCAAATACAGTTAAAAACCTCCATTCATCTTGATGAAGAACTTCTCGCCAGGTTTCCCACCACACCTCCCCTTCAGGATTGCTTCCAGATTTCTCAACGCCTACAAATATGTCACAGTAATATTGTCAGTGTGTGCAGTTACTTTTGAGTAACTGAATCCATCTTGCTTAAAAAATCTTTTACTCAAAATATCGACAAAAAAAGGTAGAAAGAATACTGTCAACTTATAATATGGATACGCAGGAATGCATAACTAGTAAATAATATACCTAGCTCTTTGTATCCAGTCCAGTCACTTTTCTCCCACCACTGTCAAGGAGATCAATAAATCCAGTTAAATGTATCCACCTGGGATCATACTTGATAGAAACAGAAATCAGTACTCAAATTACAATAATTGTAAGTCAAAGTACGGTACCATCTTAGTATAAAATTTCCAGTGAAGTGGAGCTTAAAAGAAGCAGCTAATTGTGTTTGGTAAATTGACGATTTTTTTTTATCTAAATATTTCGTAAATAACAGATTAGTGTGAACGGTAAGCAACAAGCATTTCTGTAAGCTCATGAATGAACGTTCACATGGATATTTGGTAAAAATTACTTGCACATCAACTTTTGTTAAGCTATCTAATTATCCGACCTTTTGGAAATTACAGATACGTCATACTTCAGTAGACATATTTCATTTATGTGTCTGAAATTTATACTCAATCTCGTTATAACAAAGCTTAAATAGACACCCGATGAGATTACATAAACCATTACAATCATAATGTCAGACCAAGAACCATAATTAGTAGGCCAGTAGCCTTAGCTTAAAAAGCTTGTGAACTAATGAACATAAGTTAAACCAGGCAGTGACGCAGTGTCCTTCAAATGGTTATCCAACTAGAATTTAGAAAAGTATATAATTTACTAAATCAGTAAAAGTAAATATTTAATACCGATTCTTTCCATTTTGAAGAGCCATCACTGTTTTGACCACCCATCCTTGTCCATCTACATCTATACCCATTTTCACCTACATCCTCTCCGCTTTCTCTAAACCAGGTACTACCATCCTCATTAATGCCAGCTTCATTAACGTGTTCAGTTAACAAATTAATTCCCTAGTCTTTCTCATTTGCAATACCCGTGTCTAACATTAAGAAGGAAGTAGAATGAAGTTATTAACAGGCAGGAATTCATATTATATAAAAGGGCTAGCTGCATGAAAGGTAACCAACTTTGGCTGATATATGTTCTGGTTAACCAACTTATTTTAGGCCAAAAAACCAGCCAACGTTTCGATAAATTTGATTTAAGGTTATTAGCTTAAGATTACTGATTTTCAGGCTCCACGTCAGAAAAGTCAACATGGCCAAAATTACGGAAACGTCAGCTAACATCGCTTTGACCATTACAGGATAAGGTTACCTTAAATAAGAAATTATGATGGGTTCTATCCGGCAAAGTGTTGCTTACCTAGAATAGAGATTGGACCAATATTGGTTACGTTTTATGCAATTAGCGCTAGTTATGATGAGTTACACCACCATAGAAACTTCATCATTATACTGCTCTAAATTTTTTGATAGTTTCCTAAGTATGTGATGTACAAGCATATTGGGAATAAAATACAAGAACTATCAAGTTACCTCTTTTTGGTGGAGTGTCATGAGATTGTGGCCCAATATTTTTGGGGGTACATCGTGGAGAAAACTTTTCTTGTTTCGAAGCAAGCTGAGGTCTGTAACAATTAGAAATTCAGAAAACAAGTACATGTCGAATTTAAGAGCTACATTATTAAGAGCTAATATTCCAAGTATATGCTAGATGTTCATTTGTGCACCTAAAAGTAAGAAATGTCCATATGAAAATAACCACTGTTTATCAATGTGGCTCTGTTTTGAGAACAATCATTTTTACATATATAAACAGTTGAATCTAATAATGTGATGCTAAAGAATTCCTAATATTTTGTCTAGCCCAAGAATCACAATTAAGCAAACTGTTTCACCACTTCAAAGTTTACTACTTCAACTTGAACCAGCTTATACCATATAAGCACACAAATAAATCAGTAAAGTCAAACAACAATAAATGTGGATTCGCCTAGATGATAAAGTTGAATTTGCTAATATCAATATTTGATTCCCACCTTTTCTTATATAGAAGGCTGTTTGCCATCTGCTCATACCCCTTATTAGTAGTAAACAAGTTATTCATGTTATTTAATGGTACCATTAATTGTGGCTGCCATTATTTATTGGTAAGAAACTAAAATGACTATTATGAGACTTTGTTGACTGAAAGTCCTACGTGTCATTACTATCAATTACACACTTTAGCATTCTAGGCCATTGAAGAATTGCCATAAACTGCAATTGCATGGTGAAAAGCTGTCCCCTTTCTGGCTAATATTAACTGGATATGGACAAGGATCTACATTGGATATATCATGCATATCATTGCCGGTTTCATAAAAAAAAAAAAAAAAATTATATTTTACACCAACAGCCATTCAACTCAAATCAGCGGCCAGGTGAAAACAGTTTTGCAAATTGCAAAGATGTACGTAAGGGCACAATGAATTATATGACCGAGAAAAAACCCCTCACTTACCATTTGTAGAGACAGATACGATGCTAAAGTAACAACTTAAAAGTATGCACAAAGAGCGAAAGGGGATTCGTATGTGTGTTTTCTAAGCAAAAAACTGTGACGTCAAATATCAAAAACTGATAATAATTGCTTAGATATAGCTAGACTACATTTATCTCGACACTCAGCTTTCTTAGAGCAGCTTCAAACATAGCTATCCATATCTGACTGTTTTCAAACTCAAAACCCGTTATTGGGACATCAAACGGAAAATTAAGCTTAAACAAACATCCCGACACGGCAACGGCCCACAAGTCACCTTCTATATAGAAAGTAAACACTTAATACAAAACCTAGTGATCAATACTTCATTTCCAATTACCAATCCTGAAAATTGAACAATTTTTCACTTTTTTCTAGCAAAAAGTTATACTCAACTTCTTTAAAAAGCTACTATATTCAATTATTCTAATAAAGTGGATAACTTTTCTGTTCATTAGTGTAAATTTTAAGCATCGATCAATAAAACAGTGAATATAACCTTAAAAAAACATAATAACTAAACGAATTAAACATACTAAAAATTATGCGCACTTGCTTATTTTACATTTGGCAGATAAGTTTATGTTGATTATATTAGTGCATTCATGAGTAGAATAGTTTGCATAACCTTATAAGCACATAACAGTAGTAAACTGAACTTAACAAAATGAACCAAACATATGTTAACTTAATCGAATGACATGTACTGGTCGTTGGAATCTCAGATATCCGTCCATTCACAAGGGTCACGTGCCCCCCTAGCGAAAAACATTGTAGTGTAAATTTTCGAAAATATTTGACTTTTTTTTTTGTAATTTGAAACCCCCCAACCCCCCATGAACCAATTCATAGTGTAGTTTCTAAAGAAAAATTAAAATGTGCCCCCTCGATCAAAATTTTCTGGCTCCGCACCTGCTAGTTATAAGCACATAACAGTAGTACACTAAACATAACAAAAAGAACCAAACATATGTTAACTAAACGCGAAAAACATACTGAGATGACGCAAATCGCCACGTGGGAGCAGCTCGCACTCGAACTTTATTACCATTACTGTTATTGGGCTTTCTTTTCCAATCTTCAACATTGTCCACACCTTTACCTTTACTACGCCCACCCGCATTATTAGTAGCACCAATTCCACGACTATTATCCGAACAGCAACAATAATAACTACTAAACCTTAATTCACATCTCCTACTCACTTCCGGCAGCCGGAAACCCAACGCCGCACCGGAACTCAATGTCATTGCTGACAAATTAAACAAAATCCATTACTAAAACTGCTGAGTTTCAACCTAGCTCATTTTCTGAAATTGTGTTTATAGAAACAAATGTTGGGTTTTTGTGAGAGAGTTGAGTTTTGGATTTTGAGTTTGGTTCCGTTGGTGTAACGATCGAGCAAATCCTGGTGGGTCACTCTTCCACTCCTTTCTTCACACGTGGATGAGATTGCACGGTTAATTCTTAATTATATCAATGTTAAACCGCGTTTTTTTTTGATAAAAAAAACCGCGTTTTTTTTTACTTGTGTTCTAAAGTCATAATTAAGCATATCATAAGTAAATAAGAGCATTAGCAATTATAACACATGATAAACTTTAACATGGTGTCACGTCAGCGTCACATCAGCTTTAACATTTCAACTTAACTCACTCAAAAAATACACATAATCATAACCTCCCAAGTTAAACTTCAACATTTGATATTTTCAATGTCAACCCCTAAACTAAAACAAACACTTCATTTATTAAAAAACATATCATTAATTTAAAAACATATTACAATACGAAATTAAAAAAAAAAAAAAAAGGTTACAACGAAATAAAAAAGACACTGAAAATTAAACGTTACAACATAAAGAAATGACGAGAATACAATCTACTGACGAGGCTGCAAGTTATATTTTTTGATGATTTGGTCTTTTTCGTCATTAATCCAAGCCATGACATTTGGATCTTTGCCTTCATTGTCAACCATCAAAAACTTTATCTCTTCCAACATTATTATTGTTTCATCTTAGACTTGTTGGCCCGATACGCCGCTTGGGCGGTTTCATGTTTGATACGATACTCGTTTGCCATAGTTTCGATGAAATGACTTGACGAGCCTGTTCCTCCTGCTCGCCCCAGCTTGTCGTGCTCTCGGATCTTGCTTTCTTGGAAGCATGTTTTTTCCCATGTATGCTGTTCCATCATGACCAAACAAAGCTTCGTTTGTTTGGCTTGGGACATCGCCAGTTAAATCAACCGGATCCGGCGTGTCCCATTTCTTATGCTTACGCAAAACCTCCCAAGCTTCATCGAGCAAACGGCTGATTTGTGCTCCTCACGATACATTTGCTTCGCCCGTTTCATGACAATCCATCTCACTTTCCCCGCCTCGTTCCCCGCGACGCTTTTGAAAACCGCTTGAACTTTGTGCAACAGTGGTTCAACGTTTTCCACTTGCTTGACATCATATCCTTGTTGCGTCGTTGAAAATTGAGTCTATTGAACTCATTTGTGACCCGATACCAAAATGTGTCTTTGGATTGTGCACACCGACTCTCGAATCCTCCGTAACACTATATAACACCGCACGTAATTCTTCCTCTGGTGGTTGCCAACGCCAGAGCAATTCTTCTTCATCATCATCGATTGGTTCGGGCTCTGGTCTTTGGATTTTTTGGACTTTCGTGTAACACGACCTTTGGATTTTTTTGGAGGAGACGTGAGTGTTTCAGGAACATCATGTGTTTCAGTTTGTGAATGTTGTGAGTGTTGTAGAATTGTAGATTTTGAAAGTTGGTGTTTAAGGTGCTTTGTTGACTTTGTTGCCAATACAGATATTGTTGATGTTGTAAGTACATTTCTTTGCCTCAAGCCTAGTGGGTTGGGAAAAAGAGACGTTGGTTTGAAGATGAACCCGTGTTCGGGTTTGAAGATGTACCGTTTGTTTGAGGTATTCCACCCACCACGAGAAGATTCAAGAATGTATCATCGTTGTTGCCCCACATTTTTTAATAATTGGAAGTATAAGATTTAGAGGATTGAGTAGTGAAGTGAAAAAAATGTTGTTTAGTTGTATTTATAGTGGTAAGAAAATGTTTTTGATTTTTTTTTTAAACAAAACTAGCCATTATGGGGTAAAATGAAAATTTTTATTAAACCTCAACGGTAACTAGCCGTTAGGGGGTAATTTTATTTATTTATTATTTATTATTTTTTTATTTTTAATACACGGTTAACGGCCGTTGGCTCTGTAACATTGCCCAAATAACGCTAAGCCATTCCCGTTGGGCAACGGCTAACGCTCCGTAACGCGAAATAACGCCAGATAACGCGGGGTTCACGTTGATCGTTGCGAGTTCTCTAAGGGCCACAGAAAAGTATAGTATACAAGAATCTATATAAAAGTAGAGACAAATGTACTTTTATGTAGGCTTCTATATACTTTTAGTTTACTTTTGATGTGTTTAACTTGTGCCCATAATGCACAAGTTAGAAAAATCTTTGTTTTAAAACTTACTAGTTAAGCTTTTAATTATGTAATTCTAAATACAAATAAACCATCAAGTAAGTAAAAGGTAAAAAATTAAAATAATCAAGGATTAGCTAATGACCTTGTAAGTATCTCCAAAATACTATGTATTAGGTTGTTTTTGTAGCTCTTTCAATTCGTTCACCATTAAGTGTACATATATGTATGAGTGATATGTAAATCATAAAAAAAAAAGAAGCCAAGTTTTTAACTATTTCCAGCTTATCATAATCATCCACTCTCATGAATCCCATACATGCCCATTGATTCGCTCCCAAACAGTCAAGTTTATCACACAAGCTAACCACTTGTGAATGGTCAACCGTAATAAACTTCAAACAGCTCAGAAGCAAATGCAATTAAGATCTGGAGAGTATAGTGTTTCCACAGGTCGTTAAGTCCCACGGAGGATTAATGGTGCTAAAACACTTTCAGGTGTCGAATAATCACTAAGGATAGTGATCAGTAAGGATTTTGATTGATAACTACGCTACTGATTGATTGGAATGATTTTGGATACAGAATTGTAAAGCACAACAATCAGATTAAATAAACTTAAACGAATACGTTTATTAAACTACGTAACGTATAAAATAAAACGTGAGATCTAAGAAATAAAAGACCTACAAATATGAAAATGATATTTTTGGAATCCTAATAATAAAAGAAAATTATTGAAAAAAGAAAATTATTTTTATAACTATTTATTTAATTATTATTAATTAAAAACTATTTTTAACTATTTAATAATAACCTAAAATATGATAAAATATGAAATAAAGCTAGAAGAATGAAATTAAGATTTAGAAAAATCTAAAATATTATAAAACTTATTTTAAAATTGAAAATATATTTTTTACACTTTTTATCTATTTATTATTAATTAATTACTATTTAAAATACACTTAAATACAAGAAAATATAAAATTAACCTGGAAAAATAAAATTTTAACTTAGAAAAATCTAGAATATTATAAAACTAATTTTAAAACTAAAAATATATTTTTATGTTTTTTATTTATTTATTACTAATTATTTAATACTTTTAACTATTTTAAAGTCTAATAAATACTAAACAAGATGAGAAAATTATGAAACTTTTTCTAAAAATATATTATGATGACAGAAAACTAAGAAAATTATAAAAACACAAATTTCTTAATAATAAGCTGAAAAGAAAAATCAAAAAGCTAATTTCTATTAAATAAACGCTATCACTATATTTAAAATGATGTTTTTGTGGTTTTTATTTTTGAAAACTATTATACTACTGATTATAAGCTACTTTAATGAAAACAAAAATTTTACAAACTTTAAAATAAGCTTTTTAAGAGCTTATAAGCTCAACAGTGTACTTATGAGCTTATTTGATGTTTTTAAGCTCAAACAAGTTTACAAGCTGGAACAAAAGCTGAAATAAGATGCAAATAAGCTAGTGCTACTTATATTAAGCTAGAAAACACAAAAATACATACTGAAAAGCTACTAATAAGCAAATAAGCAATTATGATAATCCTTGTACCAAACAGTCCTGTGGAGTTTTTGTAGGGCAATTTAAGCTAAGGAAATAAGCTTAAAAGCTCAAAACAAAGACTAAGTCAACAAGCTGGGTTGGTGGTCTATCCAAAAAGTCCAAGCTCACTTACTATGGTTCACTAATGAGCTTGTGAAGAGCTTGAGAAAAAGCTTGTTAGCACTGGGTATTAAGTGTATACAAGAAAATGGGACAAAGAAAAAGCTATATGCAGCCCTAGCAAATAAGCTACAAAATGGAAAATTAAGATTGGGACTTTGATATGGTTAAGTTAGCTTCACAAAAAGCCAAATTTCACAAGCTATGGGTAACTAGAGAGCTTTTTACAAGCTTGTGAAAATGGTAGTGAAACTGTGCACAGGGCACATTTTTGAAATAGAGTCTGAAATAAGCTAAAAGATAAGCTATTAAATAAGCTAATTAGGAAATATAAAAAATACTAGGATAAAGCTGAGCAACTATATTTTAATATCCCAAAAGCTAAAATCTTAAAACTCAAAATTAAGTCCTATATAAAAGTTTCTAGTTTATTCAAAAACGACTTAAACTGAAAATTTGACTTTTTAAGTTACAATAAGAAGTTGACTTTTATGAACTTTAAATTGAATCTACTCACTGATTATGTTATGTTAAGCTATAATAAGGTTGAAATAAGCTATATTACCAAGTTATAAGCTGCTTTGATGATTTTTACACTATAACTCCTAACAGTTAATGATTTAAGTGAGATTAAGAGTGATTTTGACTATTTTTACAAACAAGCACTGATTTTCTTTGTTGCAATGAGTTATTTAGACCTAGTTTGACAAACAACAAGCAATAACACTGTCTTGAACACTCTTTAATACAGTTAAACAAGCTAATCCAAACAACCTTTAACTAAACTGTTTTGAGATTTTTCAAAGCAAAACACAGATTAAGACCATGCCATGGATTACAGACCTTATAATATCATATATTAAAGCTAAATAAGCATTAAACAATAATACTAACAACATGAAACTAAGAAATTCCACTTATGCTATTTTAACTGTTAAAATAAAACTTTTACTAACTACAAATTAAAGAGAACAAGTAACTGGTTTTATTGCTTAATTATACTTAACTAATACTAATGAACATGAAGACACAGAGATTTAAGTTTATAAATGTCTTACACAGTGAAATGCCAAAATGGATTAAAAGGCTTACAAATTGGATCCAAGCACAAGACTGAGAACTGAGGCACACAAACACATCCTATAGCTTCCCAATAAGCACTAAACCCAAGGGCAATCCTTTATTAACCCTGCTCCAGCTTTGATCACCATCTCAATTGCTTTTTTATTTTTAACTAATTTTTTTTGTATTTTTGGTATTTTTCTCTTTTTGCTTCTAAACTGACTTTTAAAGTATCTAATAGCTTTTAGAAGCTATCTAGGAGCTTAAGTGAGCTTATCAGTCCAAGATAACAACTATTAACAACATTTGATCATTTTGAGATTTTTTTGAACTAGGAAAATTTGCATAACATGAAAACTTGAATTAAAACTGAAATTGAAACTGAAAAAGAATTAAAATACACTGAGAATTGATAATACAGTACTTGAAAGTTTAAAACATACTCTTGAAAACATAAGTTAATGAAAACGAGCTAAAAATTACAAATTACACTAGATATATTTTTTCATTGCACCACTCTTGCTTTTATTGATCTTTTTAGGCTTTGTCGACACCTCTGAGAAAATCCCACCTCATTTCAGCCATTGGATTCATCCAACTCATCAATTTCGCCATTTGTCAAATTTGGCACCAAAAAGTCTTTGAGCTGGTTTTCTTAATTAATGCAATTTGGAAGATATGGAGGTGTTGGGAGAGTTGGTAGAGAGCTGTAAAGGTGGTAGTGAGGTGGAAAGGTGGAGAAAACCACCACTGGTTTTGGTTTGCAGTGGTGGGAGAGAAGGGTATACAGTGTTTGTGGTTTTGGCGGGTTTGACCGAATTTGACCGAGATATTAATAAGGTGGGGGTTCACAATGGGGGGTCAAGTGGATAATGACAGGGGTTCTTTTGTTTTGGCTGGGGATCAAAATACACAAAGGGGCCATTTGGTTGTAGCTTTATGACAATGACCATTTGTGTAATTTCTGAAAAGTGAGGGACTGAACCTGTAATTTCTCCAAAGTTATCAAAAGGACCAAAATTGACAAACTTTAATAGTACAAGGATAATATTTGATAATTTTTACTTTTTTAAATATCCAAGGACTATTTTTGACATTTTTCAAACTTGAGGGACCAAAGTTGTAATTTTGAAAATTTTAAACTTTGAAGGGTTTGTTTTAACAACTTTTGAATCCCATGGACCTTAAATGATATTTTACTTTATTTTGATTTACCAGGGACTAAATTTGACAACTTTTGAAACTTGGGGGACTAAAACTGCCAATTATGCAAACTTGATACGATTTTCATCAGATTTTGATGTTTTTGCATTTAAAACACATAAAACACTTATTTGTGATATTTTTATCATTTTGATGCATTTCTGAGTGTTTTCAGATGTTTTTGTAGTTTAAAAGGTACAAAAATGATGAGTATTTAGACACTCATCAATTCCCCACACTAAGATATTGCTAGTCCCTAGCAATGTTTTGAGAAAAATTAATGGATTTCATCTCTTTACCAAAAGCCATTACTTCTGGAGTAGCCAATTGTTTTAGTTCAAGTAAGAACCTTGGTACAATGATAACCAAATGATTTTGAGCAAATCACCAGCTTTCAACGGTTTTGATTTGTCTTTACCAGAAGCCGTTTGCTTCTGGACTAGCCAACTCTTAGATAAATTATCAATATTATCTTTGGTGAGTCGATTACCAATTATGGTTTTCCAACTGCCTTTACCACAAGCCATAAACTTACGGGCTAGCCAACTCTTCACTAATTAAAGATATGGTGAGTTGAACACCATACAATTTTGGGCAAATTGCAAGCCATAAACGGATTTGAGATATCTTTACCAAGAGCCGTTTGCTCCTGGATTAGCCAATCCTTATGTGTGTTAGACATGGCGGACTGATTACCATTTGCTGAGTAGGTGAAAAACACTTACTCCAAAAAAAATTTTGGCCAAAAACGGGGGAATTGGGTGGACTAAATTTGACAACTTTTGAAACTTGGGGGACTAAAACTGCCAATTATGCAAACTTGATACGATTTTCACCAGATTTTGATGTTTTTGCATTTAAAACACATAAAACACTTATTTGTGATAATTTTATCATTTTGATGCATTTCTGAGTGTTTCAGATGTTTTTGCAGTCTAAAAGGTACAAAAATGATGAGTATTTAGACACTCATCACCCATTCAAAATATATTTGAATAGGGGCATTCACAGTCCATCCAAAATATATTCGGTAAAAATTAGTTTTTTAGTAAGGGTCAACACATACATGACTCGGTAGTGTTGACAATCACATTGTTTTAAGAATAATCTGAATCTTTGGGTAGAAAAAAATTAGTATGTTGTATGTATAACAGACTTCGACAACATCGTGCATGTTTGGCTCATTCTCTTTTAGCAAAATTAATTTGATTTGACCCGTTGGGGATAAAACACTATCCGGATCAAATAGTTCATAAGTTAACGGGTCGATTTATGACCTCTAAATAAGAACAATTAGTCTATATGCCACTACTCCTACAATAGTTCTATGCAACCTGTTCAAGACCTCGTTCTACTAAACTTGGGGGCGCCTTACTTTGTTATTTCCTGCTTTCAAGATAACCTTAAATCCACCTATGGGTTTCTGAGCGTGTGCTTGTAAGCATGAGAAGAAGGTGATATCCTTATTTTTTATTTTTATTTTTTTTTTGACAAATATTCAGTTTCAAGACAAAGATCACTCCTATCACTTCCTAACGAAAACTTATAAATCACAAATATAAACCAGTTTTTTGATTTTGTTATATGTGTGGTGTGTCAAATTGGAAACTAAATAACATGTCAAATTAGTAATACTTATAAGGATTTAAAACATACGTTTTTAGGGGGTCATTTAAGCCCTAAATCGTTACATTTTATATCCATTACTACTTAAAATCGTTCATTTTCACATTTTAGGTCTTTTGAAAGCAAAAACCTGGAATGAAGCATATTTGGACGAAAAGAAGTGAAAACATAAAGAAAATAAGGAAAATTCAGAAGACGGGACGGCGTCCCAACCTCTAGGGCAATGTCGTCGCTCACAACGTGTTCCAAACTTTCTCAAGCGACGGCTCATGTCATATTTTGGTCCTAACAAGTGACGTCATCATGCCTATTTCCGAAAGGCCGTCACTCTATCATTCTGCACCAGACGACCAAGGTTTCCTCAAGACGACATCCCGTACAACCCAAACGGCGTCACTGTCCTAATGACGGCGATCAGACGTCATCACCATTAAAAGGCAACGCTGTCGCAGTCGTAAAATCTATATATAGACCTTGAATTTTCTGCATTATGTGTGTATTATTTTGGAGAGCAAACCCTAGTTCATCTTTGGTCCGACTTGGACAGTACTTTAGGGTTATAAACCCTCTTTTACACTTTAAGATAAGTTTGTTTATCCAATCTATCACCATGTTTCATCTATGTTTGATTGTTTTCTTGTGTTTTTGCTTATCTATCATGCGTAACTAATTATTAGTGTTTGCTTAGATCCAATGAAACATAGTTATTGATTATTGTTAGATTGTCTCTTGTTCTAATTGGTTGACGCTAGATTAAGAAAAATTGGCTTCTTCTTTCATTGTTGCGAGCTTGAACGTCCTAAGTAGCAATTAAGCCTTGAAGTGCACTATAGGCTCCCGTTGTGTTTATTGCGTGAGTTGTAGCTTAAGGATAATATGATATTCGGAGGAGATGCCTCGGTACTTGCCGATCTCGGGTATTCTAAAGGAGACTTACAATTCATAGAATTAGGAAATTAGGCACCGCCCTATGACTAAAACATGGAATACAGTGCATCAATTAGGCAAGGATGTGACAATTCAACCGACCAATAAAAGATAACTAGGGAGTAAGAAAATCTAAGTAAACACGTTTTTAATTATCATAAGTACACACTCCTTAAATCCCCAAACCCCGACTCTTCAAACCCCGAATCATGAAAGCTTTTATCTTAGTTATTAGTAATTAGGAAATTAGGCACCGCCCTATGACTAAAACATGGAATACAATGCATCAATTAGGCAAGGATGTGACAATTCAACCGACCAATAAAAGATAACTAGGGAGTAAGAAAATCTAAGTAAACACGTTTTTAATTATCATAAGAACACACTCCTTAAATCCCCAAACCCCGACTCTTCAAACCCCGAATCATGAAAGCTTTTATCTTAGTTATTAGTAATTAGTAATTAGTTTTTAATTTAATTTGTTTAGTAGTTTAATTGGTAAATTACCAAACCCCCACTCTTCAAACTCCGAGATTTTACCAAACCCCCACTCTTCACCCTTACCTTTACATTTTCGTCATACATCTCGACTAGCATCTTTATTCCCTTAGAGAACAATCAACCCCCGAGGGTTACCCATACTACGCTGCAACGATTATGTATACTGCCTAGTGGGTTATAAAACTTGCTCTTTAGAAAGGAAGTCGTTCGACCCCGAACCACACATCAAGTTTTTGACGCCGCTGCCGGGGAATAGAATAGCTAGTTCGTTTTCTATCTTGATTAGGTTCACTCGCTTGATTTCTATCAAGTGAGTTTTTTTTCTTTATATTAGTTTTCTTGTAGTCTATCTCCCTTCTTTGTGCTTTTGTTCGCAGATCCCATGTAATAACCTGAGTTTTCGTCTCGTAAATTTCCGTCATATTTTGAACCTTCAAAGCGTCACAACTAAAATTCGGAAATTTTGGAACGTGAGATAAATTAAGAGCTTGAGCGCGAATTATAAAAGACTAAATTATTCGACTTATAAAATCTATAGTCAATATATAATATGATGTATATATTTACTTTTAACCTAAGTGAAATAAAAATCTACATTTATAAAATACATCTAAAAATACATGCCTAAATATACATTTTCCTAGGCCATTTTTATTTAAATCTTGTACACTACTTCTATTCATATAAATGTCTAGATTCATTGAAAATTTGAAATAAGGAACTCCCTATCACCAAAATTTTCGGCTCTAAACACTGCTTCCTATCCTCTTATTTTTTTTAACCGTATAACAATTCCATTTATTCCCAAAACCCTAAACCGGTTATCACAAAGAAGCGGCTAAACTTTTCCAGCAACTTTAGGGCACGTTTAAGGAGATAATAGCAGCAAGGTGATCGTGGGTGTGAGGTCTTTCTAGTCGCAGCAGCGGCAGGGGCGTGGGTGGTCGGATCGTACAGCAGCAAAGGGAGTCGTGAGTCTTCAAGTGATGTTTGATCGTCCAATCTGTTAGGGTGCACTACTACAAAAAAGGCTTTTTAGACCCCCTTATAAAGACCTCCTATGAAAAACACACGTCTAAATAGCTTTTTTGCGCGCTCAATGCTTATTTAAACCCGTTCATTTCATAACAACACGTCTATAAATGAAAATTACATCTAGACCGGGTAGTATTAAATGCACCGGCCCATATTATCTTATAGATAGACCGGCCCGTTAAGTACCCGGCGGTTTAAAAGTAAAAAAGATTTCACTTATATTTTTCGGTAGTAGTTGTGAGTTTTACTTTTGCAGATAGCACTCACCTAACACCTTTCATAAGATTAAGAGTTCCGAATTTCAGATCCAGAATTATAGCTCGAGTCGTTCAAGAATCAGGTATGTAGCATCGATGCAGTGATCAATTAGACTGGTTTTTCGGTTAGATTTGAGTTGATAGATCCAATATTTGATTATGAACCCTAAACCTCCATTAACGGCGGTTCCAATCTCAAATGTTTATGTTTTTCTTTGTTTCAGGAGTTTTAAGAGATCCTTATTAGGGTTCATCACAACTTAAAGCCTAAACTTTGATTTAGGTCGAATTAGTAATTAGTTTTTAAATCATGTATCTTTATGTTTATTTATGCGTTTTAGTTGCTTAAATTTACATGTCTTAATTCAAGATATGTGGGAAAATAGCTTTGTATGGTTAGGTCATGAGAATTGGGGCAGTTTGGTTTTATTCTTTTGTTGTATGTTCGAAGTTTTGATATGTTACACTTAATTGATTTCGTTATTACCTGTTATTAATATATGTTATTTTGATAAATAAGGGTAACTGAGTCGCAACCTTGTGAACTCGAGCATGTTGAACTAAAATTGGAGACGATAAAAGATTTAGCAGTCATGGGTGTACTTTGGTCTTGCCATCCTCGATCCCTGTAAGTGTAATATCAGATTTTGTTTCCATTGATCATAAAGAACAATGCCGTGTTGTCAAGGTAAAAGAGATACACTTGCACATTATTTAAATAAAATTTTCATGATTATTTATTACTGTAGTTTATATATCCATGTTCGGTGTCACAGTTAAAAAGAGATGCTAGATTTATATTAAGAAAAAGTTGTCTTGAATGATTATACTTGTAACTCATTAAACGCTAGAAAGATGTGAGCGTTTGCTTTCATAGATACATAATTTTATATAATTTTATAATACCTTGGTCTGATGGATTAAAAGCACATGGAATAAATGATATTATGATATATGTTTGGACTGTGTATAGACGTTATAGGTGGATGATATCTACTTACCAATTGAATTGGTTATGACAGTAGCACTGAGGAGGTGATCCTTTTTGAAAATGTGTCTCCACTCATTATGATTAGTTGATTTTAGGGACTTAATTGATACGAAGTGTCTATTCACCCGTGAATCGTGATGTGTTGATTAGAGTTTGTAGTCCACAAAGCCGCGGTATATCTCCCTTACATTATCAAAATTCAAAAGTAAATTTGTTTCATGTTACACGTTGTAGTAGATTTGAATATGTCATTAATAAGTTTATCTTCTTTTACCTATTACAGTTATCAGATGGACAAGCCATCAATGGAAGATAAGGGTATGTTTTTTGAGCGTCTGATTGAAGCTGTTTTGTCAATACCATCACAGGGAGCTGCAAAAAGAAGTCCCAAAAGTCGGTTGCTGTTTCTGAACTCAGCAAGGCGCCAAAGGTAGACACTGGCCCAAAGATCTCTGAACTAAAAGCTAAAGCTGAGGCCGAGGGCCATGCCCTCCGCAGATTGAGAATGTGCCTACGCGATGTTTGCAACCGGTAAGCTTTTCCTCGTTGTTTTGAATCTTTTCTATGGGTCGAGTGCTTACCAAGCTGGTGGTCCACCCTTTCAATAAGAAAGCTTCCAAGTTACCCGATAACCTATAGCTTAGCAGAACATTTGCTTATGTTACTACGTAAAACTTACATCCCACTCTGCATTGACTTTTTTCTATTTCAGACGTCATTTTACTCTCATGTAGCATGTAGCCTGCCAATTGTAGCTATCAACGACGTTGTCCATTCAGGAAATATCATAATGCTACTTATTCACTAGAATTTTTTTTTCTGGTGCAGGGTTTTATATGACAAGCGCTTTAGTGCCTTTCACTATCCTGTGTTGGAAGAAGATGCCCCAGACTATCATGCAGTTATAGCCAATCAAGCGGTAAATTGTTCGTCTCAAATGAACTCTAGTTCATCATTATTAAAGGGATGTTGCAGTATGTCGTTGCAATGTCCATGTTTCTTTGTATTGGTTTGTAATTCTTCAAAAAAAATTTCTTTGTTGCTTTATAATTCTTGAACGGTTATGTATGTTTCTTTGCATTTGCCTATTCCCGAGCGTAAATATAGATATATTCAATAAGCAATCCCGAACAACCTTTTATATGTGGTATTAATAAGCAATCCAAACAACCCTTTTTATAAGCATTTTCAGTTAAAAAATTGCTTGTACTGAGGGCTGAATAAGATTGCTTATTGAATCTGCATATTAATAGGCTGTTTGGGATTGGATTTTTTTTTAATAAAATTCACATTTAGACCGGTTATATTGATAATAACCGGTCCCAATAGTACTTTTTTAGACCGGTGCACCAACCGGTCTAAAAGACGTTTACAACCGGTCTTAATAAAACTTTTTTAGACCGGTGCTTCAACCGGTCTAAATGGCTTTTATCTTTTGGACCTCCCCTCTTTTAGACCGGTTGGGTAACCGGTCTAAAAGACGTTTACAACCGGTCTAAAAGCTCTTTTTTGTAGTAGTGGTGTCGTTTGGATCAGTGTGATTCTCGTGTTTTCTGTTCTTGGAGTCGATCAAGGTACCATTTTTCTTTTGTTATCTTCTTCGGTCGACACATCATGGTGTCATGAACCTGATTTTCTTGTTCATCCGAATCAGTTAGGGTTAGTTGGTCGTGATAATAAAAACATAATCATGTAACCTAGTGTTAAAAATGTGTGTCGACCCATGGTTGTTTCGTTTAGCCTCGACATCTCATGTTTTCAGCCCTTTTGAGCGACCCATAATCATCACTTTAACAAGTTTATTAAAACACTCATGATGTTTTTAATTGATGGGAAAAAATGAAACCTAGGTCATTTTGTTAACGAGAATGTTTATGATTTCATGTGGAATTTTGGTTGTTTGGTTCATTAATCATAATAACGTGTGTGTATAAAATTCATAAGACGGAAAATATGGAATGTTAGGCATGCTAAGATGTTATTAAAACAGGTTGTGTGGCTTGAGTGAGTCATGGGTGCGTTTGAGTAAATAAAATGCGTTATATGTTAACTTTATACGGGTTTTTGGTTGAAAATGTTTTGGAGGCTGAATTTGGGAACGTTGTAACTTGAGTTTCATAAGGGTTAAAATCTGATTTTTTGTTGGAAAACTTATTTTGTGTCTTAGTTAAGTTTACAAATTGGTTTGAACGAATTTGGAGTTGTTTAAGTCGTATTTTTTAATTTTACGGGATCAAGTGTCAAAGCTGTGAAAACGAGTCTGAAATTCAGTTGGATTGTTTGATTTTTCATTTTCAAACCAAAGGTAATTTTGAGCTCTCCTTTTACAGGATTGATATTCAGGATATAAATGAATTTATGGAATTTTTGGGAATTTTTTCAAGGTGTTTAAGCAGGTCTAATAGACGTAAACTTTTGGGGTATACTTCCTGAACACTTTCTGGACAGGTATGGAAATATGGATTTTTAAACTATACTTAGACTCTGAGATAAAATCTGCAAAAATTTGTGAAATTACTTAACTAATGTGGGAACCTTTGGGAATTTTCTTATAATTTTTTGAATACTTCTGATGGGTCTATGAATTCGTGTAAAACTGGTCCAGATGTGAAGTAAAGAAAATAAAAGACACAATAATGATATCAATAAGTAAAACACTTATAAATGTATGAGAAGCTTATAAAATGAATATGCTGGTGATATGTGAGTATACTTATTGTATATCTTGTGAAGAGGGAGAGGTGATTGGCTTTGTGTGCACAGACTTTAAGGTACAGATATTCCGTCATTTCAGTAATGACCATTCTTTTGTCTCATGACTCTTGTCCATTTTGATATTCAATTCGTATTCTCCTTGCTTTGATTTGATATGATCCATTTGATATAATTCGTTTTGGTGTGATCCTCTGATTTGATATTCGATTAGTTATTCGTTTGATATGATAACTATTTGAGATCCTTGCTTTGTTATGATTCCATTTGTGTTGATATGATCAGTTTGATATGATATGATTCATTTTATTTGGTTGCCCGAGCTAACCAGCCAAGGAGGTAACATGGTCATGTCATTGATGCACCAATGTCATGACACTATCTGGGGCGGTGTGATTAGTCCCCGGCGTTCCCTTTTGATATGATTATGATATGTACGCACTTGGCCATTTGAATACGTATGTACAGTCTCAAGCTGGCATGTGTATATTTGATTTGTTTTGCAGGGAGCGTATGGATACATCCTAGGTACTCAGTTCAGTTTTAGTGATGTGGTGCGTGTGTGCAATACACCCCCTCACAGTTTGGTACATTTGGGCTAGCTACCCATGTACACTTTGACATAATTTGATGGATTTGATATGATTTGGCATATATCGGTTATGATATGTGATCTTTTAGATTTGGCTATTGGAGTATCTCCTTTAGTATTAGGTGCCCATGGCAACATTCTGATTTTGGTTATTATGTGATTATCTGATATTCTGGTTCATTCATTTGCTATGCCTATTCAGTCATTCAATTGACTACTTATTCACTCAGTATTCTTATGTGATTCATTTGACTATCGGACTCATGCTTCAGTTCATTTGGTTATTATACTCAGTCTTCAGTTCATTTGATTTACTATGCTTTCACTCTATTTCGGTTGGCTGCCTAGCTTATACTTTAGATTACCACTTCATCCGTTTACCGAGCTATTGAATTCAAGTGTTGACCATGCTATCATATGATTATTTGATCCATCTATTTACCATGCTGTTATATGATTATATGATTTCTCTGTCTATTATGTTAGTATGTGGTTACCTGATTCATCTGTCATCATGCTAATATCTGATTACACGCGTACCATGCCATTATGTGATTATCCGTTTATTATGCTACTATGTGATTATTTGATTCGTCTGGTTGCCATGCTAGTATGTAATCATTTGATTTTATCCGTTTATCATGTTTTACTTCGTTCAATTATTTCGTGGGCTATGATTATCATTTAGTAATCCTACCTGCTATTTGTGACTACCATGTTTATACTTCTATTTGGTATTTTCTGATGCTTATGTCATCGGTTCAGCATAGTAATTGATGTTTACCTGACTTGTTGATTTCCATGCTTACATTCTATTCAGTTGATTTCTCCTGATTATAGAATTCTTCTTAGCTTATGTATATCTAATTATCTGATTTGTTTGTTTTGCCATATTCATGTTTAGTTGATCCGCTGACTTATATGCTTTTACACTGTTGGTTGCTTGATTTGATTATGATATTGGTCATCAACTCCTATGTGATTATGTTCTGATACTTGTATGTTTGGTCATTTACATGTGCTTATATTTGTTCAATGATTCGCTGCTTTACTTTTCCTTGGTTTTCTTTGATTTATGTTCCTTCTGGATATCTTTTAATATTGTGTTCTGCATGTTCCTCAATGACTCATAGACTCATTGTGCTCGCTCGGTACGATTTTATTATTAGTCTCCTTTATTTCGTTTTGTATTTTTGATTATGTTTAGCTTTTGTTTTGTTATATCTGTTCACTGGGCTTTTTAAGCTCAGCCGCATTTCTTTTCCATGCGGCAGGTACCAAGTGGGATGCTGGGCTTTGATGGGTTGAGAGTAGGAGCATTTGAGTGAACCAACCCTAGTTTCCCTTATTACTTTGGACTCTTTTGGAAGAGTATTTGTTTTGATATCTCGTATCTTTTAGACATATTGGATTATGTATTTCTCCTTTGTAAGTCATTCGTTATTATGACTTGGTATTTTACTTAATAAGACTTTCTATTGCATTTTTATTAGTATGTTCTGATATGACTTCATAATGTGACATTCAGACTCTTGTTGGGTTGGGGTGTTACATTCCATCACCTTCCATGATTCGCATCTTTTGCCGTAAAAACTTTACACGGCCTGCTCCGATTCCCGCTATGGAGAATGCGAATCCACCCAATCTCTCACCCGTTCATCACTTTGGTAATCACCTAGAGTATAATAAAATAAATTGGCACCATAATAGTCCTTTTTATGATTCGGAATTCGATGAGGAATTTGATGATGGGGAGGCACTTGATGACGGGGAAGTCATTGATAAAGTTAGGGTTGAGATGGAGGAAGATCCCTCTCAAGGTTTTAAAATTGGTGTAAAATAAAGTTATCATTTTCCACAAACTCATGATTCTTCTTTTGTGTATCTTAAACTATTTGGTATCACTTTCGTAACCAAAACAATGAGTTTTTCTTGAATGATAACGACTTTTATCAAAACGTCTCTTTTAGAGTCATTTTCTATGATTCATAACCGTGATCCTCTAAGTAACACCCCAATTAGCCTTCCGCTGCTACGTTGAAATTTTGGGGGTGTTACATAAAAAATGCTAAAAAGTCAACACAATGGTCGAGTGAATACATAGGTTTAAGTAATGGAAAACAAGTTTTCAGAATTATAGTAATAATTGCAACGAATACAATTCCTGGTAAACCAGTTGTATTGCCCTAAGTGCATGACACAAAAAACTTAACTTGGGTATTATACAAATGATAATGCTAATAATAGCCCTCTTGTAGTTAATTGCCATTTACCTATAAAACTCAAATATAGTGTGTTTGTTTGAACTATCTAAACAACACAAACGGGATTAGTTAATCCCAATAGGCCTATTCACAATATTCATGCTCACACACAAGTGATTAATGGTTCATGATGGAGAGACCTTCTGGCAATAGGGGTACTTAGGCAAACATCTAGATAAGCATACAATTTATAAGTAATTGTCCATAGTAAAAAGTTTAGCATGTATCTCACCCAAGTAGTTTATAAAACACATAAGTAAAAATTCGGGCTATGAACTCACTGAAATGACAAGTGATAGGTTACGACGATATAAAATGTATCGAGAAATCGCGAGCTTAATAACGACCTAAAAATATAATAAGCGTATATTAGGATTTTGTACGTGACGAGGATGTACGAAATAAGTTTTATATAAATATTTATATGCTTTAGACATTGTATACTTTGGTAAAGTTAATAAGTGTTAGTTTTTACAACTTTAAAGATAATTACAAGCCTTATTGTATAATTTATCTAAAGTTCGGGTTCTTATGTCATTTTTATTAACACACGTGTTCTATCCAGTAAATAATCATTTCTAAGTCTATTTAATATATATAAAGGTAAACGGGTCTATTTTTCTGATAGTGGGTCCAACCACTTTGGTTTTTATATACAAGAGGTCAAGTGATATTAATCGTTAAGTTTGAGTTTTTATAAATATAGTTATCCCGACTTTAATCAATATGTTATTTCTAAACCATAAATCTTTATGAATTGGTTTTTATGTCATTGGAAAATTGTTTGAATGTATTTATCATTTCTATATGTCCTATGGTCTTTAAACATCTCAATACATAACTAAAATTACTAATATTCACTTAAATGTCAAGGCTATTTTTTGATAGCCTATTACAGTCCCGTGAAAACGAGGATAAGTTGAGATCTACAACTCCGCTTGACATGGGGCTTGCAACCACGTTTAAGTTTAAGTGTTATCTACGTTTCATTACATTGGGCCAAGTATTGAAAACAATCATATCATAGGAGCTTTTTCCATTACAAATTTGGTGTGAAGTTTTCGACACCTTTTACCATTTTGGCTCTCATTAACTCATCGGGATGAGTTACGGAATGGTCCACCCAGAAAAATGATCGTAAGGTACATAAACCACTGAGTTGTGCAGACAAGTCAATCTTTGGGGCTGTACAAAAATTCAGCTTTGTAAATACTACCTAGGGCTTGTTTGAGCTTTTTTTTAGTTTAAATCATGTGTACTATGTCAAACACTTACAAAATCATACTTACATCATAAAAATATAATATAGTCCAGTAGCTTTACAACCATATTGAAACAAACAATAAACATAATTAGGTTCTTACAAGAGAAAGGATGAAAAGTTACAAGAATCAACAAGAACAAATCAACTCCTAACCCTTCTAATCTTCAACCCTTGTCTTCAATATTTTAACCTAACCTTAATAAAAATTTTAACCCTTCTAATAAGCCTTTTATCTCAGCTCTAATCACCTTGAATATCTATCAAATCACCTAAGGAATGATAAACTTAACCCAAGAATCATGTAGAGACTACAAAAACCTTCAACTATTATGTATAACTTGTTTTATAAAAAGCAAAGGATGATGGTGTTTGATGGTTTATGATGTACGACCACAAGGAATACCAAAAGAGAATTTTATGGGTTTTTGTTCAAATGTGCATGTACTAATGAATTGATAAGATCTTAAACTACTAATGGAAGTCATGGTGTAGGGAAATGTAACATGTGTCCCATGACACACGTAGTATTTGACCACCTCATGTATGAGGTGGTGTGTTTTAGTTTAATAAGGTGTAATTTTGTACCTTTTTGAGGGGCCATTTAGCCTTTAAACTCGTACACATTTGATTATTTATTGCCCTAAACTGTTCCTATTTTCAATTTAGGTACTTGGGAAGCAAACGATGGAAAACGTGATGTTTTTGGCTCGATTGGACGAGAAAACGAAGAAAATGACAAAGCTACAAAATAAGTTGGAAAACGGCTTGGGACGGCATCACACATCACAACCCGACGCCGTCACTTATTATTAACGAAATCAAAAGTTGCAGAATTTTTCCAAGTGACAACTCAGCTTTTGGAGATGGCCTTGATCTGAAGGCGTCAAGACCATAAAGATAAAGTTCGATGGCGTCACAACCTATAAGGTGACATCATCACAACTAAGTCGGTGAGATCCAAAAAACCCTAATGACGGCGGGTTGACGACGTTACACTTGTAAAGTGACGCCGTCACTTAAAGATTGAAGATTATGAAAATTCCAGATTTACAAGCAACCACCTACTCTGACCCCTTCACGACCTCAACGTGACCACGTCACTCTTTAGAGCTGACATGGTCACGATGAATCGACAAAAAAATCAGCTATAAATATGACTAATAACTTCACTTTTTGCAAGCCCCAAACCCTAAGTCTGATTATAGGGTTTAGGTTGGTATTTTTCCAGCAACTGAGAGGGTCTTAATCATAACATAAACATCTTTTAATGGTGTATTTAGTGTTCAATCTTATTTTATGTCTTCAATTATCATTATTGTTTGTTCTCCATTGATTATGCTTGGCTAATTTGCCTATTGTTTACATGTATCTGTATAAAACTTGTAAATGATTAATTAGATCTTGTTGTTTTCTTATTGGTGTTTGTGTTTATCTTTATCGTTAAGGTGTGACAAATTCAATAAGTCTAATTGATTTAGTTTAATAATTCTTTCTTTCCATTGTCTCTTGTTTGATTAGTTGTTATTGCGCTAGGAGTTAGAAAACTAGTTTGATCTTTAGATGCTTGCATAGATGTCTAATTAAACGCCCCACTATAGTGCAATAGATGTTTGATTCATTGTACTTATTGCGTGAATTGCTATCGCAAACATTAAGGATTCCTAACGAGAAGAATACATTCATTAAATTGAATAGCTAGCAAGAAGTAATACATCATAGGTAGATACGCTTCATTTCCCTAATTTACTTTTATTGCTTTTAGTTTAATAGTAGTTTAATTAGTTAAAAAAACCAAACTCTCTCAAACCTTGGACTTTTATTTGCTTTCTAAAAAATATAAAAACACAAAAATAATATCCCCTCAATCTTTAGACTTATTCGACATACACTTCGGCCGTCACGACACTATTCCTCTAGAGAACAATCAATCCATCGTGTCTTGCCTATACTGCACTGCAACGATTAGGTACACTGCCTAGGAGGATTGTAAAACTTCGGTGTTGCAATCCGCCGCACCATAGTTGTTAGTGATAATATTGATTTATGAGGTGTAGGTTTGATCCCGATAATTACAAATGTAACACTTTTAAGTCACGAAACTTAAAACAGGGTAATGTAAAAATATAAAATTTAAAAAAATGTTAAAACTTATCAATATACTCTCTATTAGTACATTAGATGAGCGATAAGTTTAATGGAATGTGTAAATGTTGTTAAAACCTAAAACGTAGGTTTAAATACGCGTAAAACGTAAAACGTACATGGTTTACGTAAAAAATGGTAAAATAGCAATAATACATATAAAATATTGTTAATACAAATAAGCCGTAAAAACGTTTATTTATATTTTACGATCTTGTAATGTTTTGTCGATAACAAACGTAAAATCATATTAACGAAACAAATAAAATACGTAAATGGTTTGAACTAATAGTTTATAACATATTCACATTTTCACATAAAACACTAAAACAAGTATAAGTGATTTTATAATTTAGTAATACATATGTACAATAACTAGTGTTTACATATTTGGATAAAATATACACATAACTAGTATGTAGTATATTGGGTAATATAAATGGGTAGAAACTTAAGTATCACAACCCATTGGGCAAGTACATTGAATGTAGTTGGGTACAACCCAAAGCCCATAACCCATGGATCTTGACCCATAACCCATTGCATGACATCATGCTTATATCACATATGGATAATACCCATAACCCATGGATCAACCCATACCCAAGTGACTAAGTGCATTGCACTTAAAGATACATTGTATCTAGCCAAAGATCCATGGTTCAACCCATGACCCATGACCATAACCAAAATACCCATGGGTAAAGAGGAGCGTTCCACGGATCCCTAGCTTTGTGCTAGCCGGATCCCTTGTGGTAGGGATCCGTGGGATCCGGGGAATAGTAGGATTTTTCCTCTATATATAGTGAGTCATTTCTTCATTATTTCTCACCCCTTTCTAAAAAACTTTCTCCCTGAGTTAAAAACTCACTAACCTCAGATCCAAGAGATCTATGTTTGTAGTTTTGTTTTTGTGTGATCTTTTAGGTTCCTCTTAAAGGCAAGATCACCACCTTTGAAGTCGAGCAAGCTCAAGTCCATGAGTTGCCATGCTTCCTCATCATCAAGGCTATTGAAGTCTTCTTGTTGATGATTCCTTTCTTTCTTCAAAGAAGTGTAGTGTTGAAGACATTAGTGAAAGATGTCTTAAGTGTCAAGACGAAGATATTAGTGAAGGGTATCTATCGTCTATAGGATAAGCACTTGTGGTAGGTGCTTAGAAGTCAAGACAAAGAAGCATTAGTGAAAGGTGCTTAGAAGTCAAGACAAAGAAGCATTAGTGAAAGGTGCTTAGAAGTGAAGACACAAGACATTAGTGAAAGGTGTCTTGTAGATCTAGTCAAAGGCATTAGTGAAAGGTGCCTTAGATGTACATTCGATATGGTGTGTTTCGATGTACAAGATAGAATAGTATTAGATCCAAGGATATTGATATCCTTGATGATGTTGTAAAGGAGTAGATCTCCTTTGGGATTAGTCGTGAGTGTAGTGTGGTAGTAGTTCCTCCATTGCAATGGAACTAGGTGCTTAGTCTAGTACCTAATAAAGGGTAGGCGATGTTGTGAAGGTGTAGTTCACCTTGGAGTGAAAGAACTAGGTACTTAGCCTAGTACCTTATAAAGGGTAGGCGACGTTGTGTAGGTGTAGTTCACCTTGGAGTGAAAGAACCCGGTGGTTAGCCTAGCACCGGAAAAAGGGTAGGCGACGTTGTGAAGGCTTCTCCGCCATAAGGAGATTGGTATAGTGATTACGAACTCTCGAGTAGGTGACTCGGGGAGTGGATTAGGGCAAGGAAGGTGTCCTTGTAGCCGAACTACTATAAATACTCGTGTTGTGGTTTTGTGCTTCTTACTCTTATCTTTTCATTACTTACCTTTATATGCTTGTTTATCAACATCCAACACACACATCCAAATAGATTGACATTAGTCGATCTAAATAGTTTAAAAGGAAGTTTTAATTGGCAAAACTATTCAACCCCCTTCTAGTTTTCCACAAATATGACTATAAGTAAAATAAAATGCCTAGAAACACATAGAATAGTCATAGTCTAGTGCGGTTACGAGTTAAGCATACGTAACTCAGTTGACTTAATTACTTACAAAAGTAATATCACTTAAAATTTAAAATAATAATAAGTGAAAATAAATAGTTAAATGACCTGAAATGTACGAGTTGCTAAACATTCATACTTGCAGAATGCTTTAAGGGATTCATAGTGGCCGAATCACGTTATTTGCAGCTCCCAGTAGTGACCAACAACTATCTACGAGAACAAACAAACACAAGTAAATCGACAGTCCACTATATTTCAAACATAACCATAGGGAAAACTTACTGAGGTCAGGAGCGGGATGTCCAACAAAGGTATTTACCCTCACAAACCAGGGCCACGATCGTAGAGTTGAACATCCCCGTCAGTGGGTGGTTGATGATAGCAAGTGGTTGTTCTTCCAGGGCAGGAGAAATAACAACCCTCGTCCCCAATCCATGGAAGGTTACTTACAAAACCACTTATCAAAGCTTCTAGACATCAAAGGCACCTCTATGTCAGGTGATGGTGACTGAAAGCGCCGCGTGACATCTAAGTCTCTTGTAAAAATAAGGACCCCACATCCAGTACATGGTGTAACATCTAAGTCTCTTGTAAGGACAACCAATTCACCCTGGTAATGCTTAAACAGACGAAAATGAAAGTACGATGCAAGCCTCTCCATGACTTAACCCTATGACCGCTACATGTCTGCCTGCCCAGCTGATGCCTCACTTATGACTTGTTGAAGTCATCCTTGACAAAATATGTGTTTTATTACTGCTAACTTAATCTCGCTATTAGCTATGATTGTTTTACTTATACGTATGATTACGTACCACAGCGCTACGCCTTCTCCCCCGCGTAAAATAAAATAATTGTTTTAGTCTTTCATGATAATTTTTAAAAGCGTTGGGACATGTTACTAGTGTAACTAAGCTAAGTATTGCAGGATTCATTGAACCTCGAGTGAATATAGATTGATCACCTATATTCAACCAGGGACAGTGGGACATAGCCTGATCACTTATGTTCGACTCAGTGGTGAATTTTGAAATACTAAAAGTAGTTATGATAGTGTTATGTCCAGTTAATCTCCTGATTGACTTCTGAAAATGGAAAAATTTTCATTTGTGTTTATGAACATTGAATATCATAAAAGTTATAAAGGGCTACTACTACACACAACACACTAGCGTTACAAAAGTTCCTCAATACGATACTTTTTCTTCTAAGTGGAACACCTTTCTTATTGTAACACTACACTCTCTAAACTGACAATTTTACAGTACTAATTTATACCTCCGCGTCTACATATTACCAGCAACATTGATAACATCAAATAGTCCTGAATATTAATTGTCAATTTCCCCCGATAATGCTCGTTATTTATATCATTTATATGGATTTACGCTTGTTTTCCATTGTTTTCCACTTTCAGGTAAATTACGAGCATTGGAGCTAAAGAGACGCGGAAAAAGGAAACATTATTAAAGATTTATCACAGTATGCCTATTTTGAAGAAGTTTTGGCGTAACTCCTCTCTCACATTACGACGTAACTATTGCGTGACCCTGAATACCAACTTATCAAGAGGTTACAGTGTAACTCTTCCCAAAGGTTACGACGTAACTCCATTAGGTCAAAAGAGGTTCCAAGCCGCTGTTATTTACGCTGTAACTATTGCATCACTTATGACGTTACCGAGTTTATTGAAGACTACGGTGTGACCACTTATATGGTTACGCCGTAACTAGCAGATCTAGTGCATTTACGAAGAAATAGAAGGTTATGGCGTAACTCCTTTATTGGTTACGCAATAACCCAGACCTGGCCTATAAATACCCCACGAATTCCTGCATTTCTAATCATCCCATTCCACACACAACACTCTAAGAACGTGGGAAAAAGCTCAAGGCAGGTCTAGGGGAGCATACGGAGCTGTTTCCAAGGGAGAACTCACTCCATTACGATAAGCTTTAGCATTTTATATTACTTTTACTTTCAATTCATGTATTTCGTACCTTTGAATATTGAATTGATTTGCATGATTAATATGAGCGGCTAAGCACCCTTTGGTGCTAGCCTAGTTATGATTCCTTAATTATTTTGTTTGCATTTACCTTTACTTCCGTACAATTATTTCTAAGTGTATGCATGCATAGTACTTTGGTAGTCACCCTTGATTCGGTAGTTTTTAATGGCGATAAATGCCAATTGCCTAGGAGATATGACCAACTGACCCTAGGTGAGCGGACTGAGACGGGAAGGGTAAGATATGACCAACTGATGACCCTTTCTACTTGTGCGATTTGACCAACTGATCAGCTATCGTTTGGATGAACTTAAGAATTGGGGGTGTAGTGTCTAAGTTCCTAACGGCCGGGCACTCACTATTTAGAATCTAGCATGTAGCGGTACTTAATGACTTGGCTTAGGGGACCGGGAACAACAGGACTTATGACGGTGCTGATTTCTCCCTGTGGTGGCATCTTAGCTGATAGGTTAGGGCGAATTGACCAAATGTTGTCCTCTCGAATTTGACCCCACCAGAAGTAATTGGAAGTAGGTAGACGTAGACATAACTAGCTAGGAGGATTGACTAGGTTAGCACCACTATTCCTCTATTGATTTCCCTTTACCCATTTATCTGCTTTTATTCTGCATTAGTAGTTTAATTAATTAAATCCCTATCGAAACCATTATTATCCTGTGACAATTAGACTTAGTAATAATCCAACACACATAGCTCTTGGGACGACCTCGGCTTTCCCATTTACTACAACACTACACGCGACCGGGTACACTGCCCGTTAGTGCACTAGGGTAGACCCTAGGTATAGCGAGACACTATAAATATTAAGACCTGGTCAGTAAAACCTGCATCAAGTTTTTGGCTGCCGCCGGGAGCTACTTTAGGATTTCATAATAAGTCTGTTTTTAATTTTCTTTCTGATTATGTCAGGATACAAGACTCGCAGCTCGAGGCCCTTTCTGGCTACCCCATTTGCTGATCCGGAGAAGCAATTTCGAAAAAGGGAAATCTATTCTCCGGCTCCTATTCACAAAATCTTCTCATTTTACGAGTCAGACCAGTCGGACGCAGAACCAGAGGTCATCAATCAATATAATATCGATGACCTAACTATGGAGCAGTATTTAGAGCGACAGAATGAGAACTGCCAGCGAAGCTTTACTCAAGATTCTAACACTGAAAAATACTTTATTCCAGATCATATTATTCAAGAGTTACATAAACTTGAGTTTTCTGGAACTGAAGATGAGGACGCTCAGAACCACGTAGAAGAAGTTCTGTTGGAATCACTCCTAAACCTTAATTCAAGTGTTAGTGATTCACATGTAATAGTTAGCTTATTATGGCCTTTATGTTTGTTATTAAGCTAAGGCTTATGTAGAAGGCCTATAAGCCTTGGCCAAAGTCCAATAAGGAAAGGAAGGGACTAGGAGTGTTGCCCTAGCTCCCTCTCCTATAAATACCTTTGTAATACCCTCACTTGAGGGTTGGTTGTTCAATTCATTCACTCTTTCACTTCTACGCATAACCTTTACTCATTTATACGTGTGTTTGTGTTTGTATTTGTTCAACCGATCATCTATCTCTTCTCTATCTCTTATATTGATGCTTGTGTTACTAATATGGTGACCTAACAGTGGTATCAATCGCTAAATAGTTGGGTGAATCAGTATTGTTTTTGAAGTAAGTTTTGGTCTTACGCGTAACATACGGTTCCAAACTTGGTCACGCTTAAAAACTCATTTTTTACACTTTTCAATCCAAGATTCTTGTACTTTCAACGTTTTAAGGTGTTAAAGTATCTGTTTTTGGCAAAAAATTTCAAACTTTACGAGTGGATCATTGTTTTTAAGCTTGGTTTTAAGCGTGGGTTCATTTCTACGCATAACGTGTTTAGAAGTTTTAGATCATCAAGTTTCACACTTTTGTGTTATTTTGGTGATATTGAAGCTATTGCATCACAAAAAATCTGGTTTGGAAACATCAGTTGGCAGAAATTAGTTTTGGCTATTTTTTACGCGTAAGAAAACCCTAATCTTACGCGTAACTCATCCTTGGTTTGATCTTCAGTTTTCGTGGTTTACTCAGTGTTTTCTTGCTTGGATAAGCCAGAAAACACTTCGTCTTTGGATATCCTTTACACTGTGATAGTGTAGAAGATCTTTTGGGCAAAACCCTAATTTTACGTATAAGCTTAAGCTTACGCGTAGAACTCTTTACGTATAAGATTATTCTTACGCCTAAGCCTTGTCTTACGCATAAGCTAATCCTACGCCTAAGTTTTCTACGCCTAACTTTCTGTTTACGTGTAACCTTAGTGTTTCTCATATCTTACGCATAAGCTAATCCTACGCGTAACTATTGCTGTTACGCGTAAGTTTGGTGTTGTGACAACTCGTAATTTCAGGTCATTTTACAAACTTTAAAAGTTTCATTATTTATCATTTATCGTGAACTAGGTTTACGAGCATCAAATTCACGTAACCGTAATGGTTTAGCTGTGAATTCATGATCATATCATCGAGGTCATTTCATATAGACTAAGTTTAGTCTACATTTCATTAACATCATTTTCATCATATTAGTTCATGCATGGTTTTGCATTTTACATTAAACGTATAATTTTCATATTAAATAAACGTTATCGCGTAATTAATTATTTTGAACAATTGATCCATTACTTCCAAAAATTATTCCAATATATTTTTATACTCATATTAAGTTTATAAAATAATATTATGAGTTTACACAGTGTTTTAAATTTATTTTGTAACTAAATTATTGTATTTATATAATTACGACGTTTTTCTTAAATTCGACACGATTATTCTTATATCACTCAAATTTTGCAAGAAATATATTTTTATAATTTTTATGACCTAAAAATATTTTATCTTGGCCCGTTAAAATTTATTTTTATCCAACGCCACCCTAAATATTTACAAATGACTACAACTTACCACAAGTCTTCACTTTACTTACAAGTTATTACACTTATACAATTAAAAAAAACAAAAACAATAGATGACTAACACCCCTTGTCGACACAAGTGGTGAGTCACAATAATATTTGCTAAATATCTCAAGTAAAAGTAATATACAATATCATTTCACTACTTTCACTTCATTCTTTCATTTGTAAACAAAACAAGATCAAAATTTCTTCTCTTTTCTCTCTAAGTATTCGGCAGCCAAGGACCAAAAGGAGGATCATCTCCAAGTTTTCAAGACAAGTTTTAATAAACACTAGTATCATTTGTTGCAAAGGTTTTGTAATACAAACCTCAAGTGATTAGGAAAAACCTTTTGTCCATAAACCTCATCATATCACTAGTAAGCATTCATTTTCATATTTTTATTTCACATTCATTTTTATGGTCATATCATTTTATTTGAGAAACATGCAAGTCTCATGATGTTTATACCATTTTTAAAGGTTTTTAAGGTTTTTATGTGTTATATATATATATAATCCATCCTATAATTACTCCTTGTTATATTTTAGTTTTGGTAATGTCTAGGAACCCATGACACCCTAAGAAGGTGTATGGTAGGATTAGAATAGCTTCGGAGTTGTTTTGAATGGGTTAAAATAGGTTTGGCGCGAGAAAAACTCATTTCGACACGTTTTGAAAAGGGTCTGTCCTTAAAATTAATTTCTGGAAAATCCGACAGTAGACAAAAATATTTGGCCTAGATATTTAGAAAATATACTTTAAAACGAAACCGTGGCCGCTTGAACGGATTAAAACGGAGCTATAACGAAGAAGTTATGAATTTTTCAATTTTGACGATGAAAACTATTAATTTCAGAAATTTCAGCATGAAAATGTCACTCTTTACGAGTCAAAAATGAGTCTTAAGCTTTCTAAATTGTGTCGACTTATCAAAAATATATTAGTATACTTTGACACGAATCTAAGGACATATAAAACGTAGAAAACGGACTTGTAACGATTAAATTACACGCGATAAACCAAGTTGCCGTAACTTTATTCTATTAGCAAAATTAGTATACTCTCTATTAAAAACATAATACGGCAACTAAAGGACCATGTTGGCGGACGTTTTTAACAATGATGTAGAACTTTTTATAACGTGATGTCTTCTAGTAAAAGTAAGTTCGCCTAGCATATTTTCCAAAATGTTAAACCGTTTGTTTAATGGAGTTGTAACGAATAACATATAGTCACTCAAACTTTGCCGAAAACCATCCTTTAAACTATATTTTGGACTAAAAGTACCATATTTAACCTCAATTTTCTTTATGTTCGAGACCTCTAGGATGAAAATTCATGTACTAAAACTTTGAGATATTGATTCAAGCTTCCCAAAACCGTTGAGTTCGTTTCCTAACACTCGACGTGCACCATTTTACGACTAGCTTTTAGAGGCCGTTTTGTCACTTTCATGAAATTTCAACGACATTATTTTACGACGAAAAGTTATAATTTTATAATAACTCATTAAATGATTATCGTAAGATATCATTTCAACGTAAATACTTGTAAAGTATTTTATAACATGACGAGATGTCATAAACATATATTTCGACGATGAATTCTATTTTCAAAACGCATAAGTGGTATAGATTACATATGAGTTTGCATGCACGACATTGTTTCATGATTTACATTAGAACATATCATTCATAATAGGTCATGGTCAGAGGTTGCTCCTCATTTCAGTATTGCCATTACATCATCATTATCATTGCAACAGGTGAGTTTTCATAGCCCAGATTTATTCAAGTTTTTACTTACTTCAAACCTACGGGGGAGAATACATTGTACATCATTTTTATTGCGATACCAAGTATATCAAATTCATTACATTGCTTAAGTTACCTCATTGCCAGTTAAATGTCCCCATTTCCTAACATGAACCGTTAATTTCATAGAAGCGAGGGTGAGTGGATAGATCTATCGGGTGACACCTCCATCCAGGTTGGCGGATTCCAACCGGACGGATGCATTTCATTTCTTAATCATTATTTGAGTTGTTTGGCAAACACTCTGTTGGGGCGAACATCAGTCAAGCTTCGGTGTCATGGACTTATAGCAATTGTATCATTTTGTGACGACATTGTCATACATAATTTATACTTGTGGTAGTCGTATTGAACATTTTCAACAACTCTATGAACTCACTCAACCTTTGTGTTGACACTTTTAGCAATGTATTTTCGGGTAACTAAGGCATTCACTTCATGGCATGCATGTGGACATATCATAGAGTCGCGGTGACGACGCGTCTCACATGGGATTTATATACTTTAAAAACATCGTTTGACTTGTACCAAACTTATTTTCCGCACATAGTAACTTTCATTTGGGACCTATCTTTGTAACTCTGAATGTTTTATTAAATCAAGCGATGTATTTTCCAAACGACACTTTAGGTCGTTCAATATAACTGTGATTGTGATGCTATGACAGTCAATCCCGAGAATTCCATTCCGCGCAAAACAGGTAATTTGGGGTGTGACAGTTGGCATCGAGCTTCATTATAGAGAACTAGGTTGCATCATTGACCCTAGACTATAACTACATCATCATAGCATCTCATCATTTCATCATGAGTGCATATTCACTTTACATGCGGTTTCATACGCACATTTTGCGAGTTATTTACTTTCATTTCAAATCGATTGTCACATTAATGCCTTCAGATACCCATCCCATCATACTCACATCACTTTGACATGGAGAATGCCCTGTCATTCCCTATCACAATTTTTATATCAGTTGACTCAACACCGATAACATCGATGATGAGATGAACCCTTTTAGGAGGACGAATTTGCACCTACACCATCACGATCACTATTGATTCACTGTAGGATCAGGACAATTTTATCATTCTGTTGAGACAGATCATACCATTTGGTAGGACTTACAAGCTTAGTCCTAGTGGACCTATTAGTCATACATTTGATTTGCCGCTTAGGAAGCGTGCATAATTTGACACACCACTACCATCTACCACTAAGACTACGAAAACTACACTATCTTATAGATTTGAGGACTGTGAGAGTTTCAAAGTTGTTGTTGCTAGACAGCCTACTACTCCTACACTTGAGGCATGATTAGATCACCGACGGGAACCGATAATAAGTACCTTTCTAGCTAATGTAATCTTTATCATTTATTATCTTCACGATAATCACAACCTTTGTTTATTTCATTCTCTATTCCAATTGCCCAATTTCCCATCATTTCACGACGATACATCACTATCTTACTAGGGGTTAGGCCAACTTTATTCTTGACCAATTAGGAGACTATTACTACTCGATGAGGTTCTCCCATGTATCCTACAAACCATTCAACAAATTTAATTCCAAGTTATTCTGCTACTATTACATGAAATTATTTCACTTGATTTTATTTCGAGCTATTTTATCACCATCTTAGAAACGTTGTTTCATAAAGTTTTAAAGCAAGTTGTTTTATTACCAACTTATCAATTGGTTTCAGTCATTTTATCAACGATTTAATATCATCATGCGAAACGATTTTCATGTTACTCTAAAAAATCATTGAGCCATTATCTTACAAAACAAAATGTTGAATACCATCTAAAACTTCGGAGGAACATAATGCTATTTCAACAAAACCAAGCATCACATCATTTGTCCTCGATTATACATGGCCTGATCACCTATGTATAATTCAGAAAGAATTATGTCATGAAAGAAACAAGTATCATTTCAAATTTCTTAAGACATCCTTCATTCAAAAGTAAAGCTTTGTAATCGATAAATTGTTCAAAACATTTCTTTTTGTTAACACTCTATCGATGCTCACGCCATTCATCCCTCACTCAACCGATAAGTTAGAATTTGACGAGTTACTTTTCTTAGGAAAGGCTTCCTATACCATCTGTGAGGAGAATTCCTCGATACAAGAAAACAATGAAAGCATTCTAGGACTACCAACAAGGACTAGAAGTATATAGTAAGACGTTTCAAAACTCAACAAAAATCTTAAGACATCACGAGACATTTTGAATCACTAATTTGGATTAGAATCCAAACTCTATCATTTCAAGAGTACTAGCTAGACCGAGTTACAAAATTTAGTACGAAGCGAATACACACTAAGCAACACTACAGGGACAAACCAAGTCTTCTAATCAAGACTACAAAACATTTCATTAAACATGGCCTTAACAATATGTGAATTTCCCTACAATGAGTTTTCCTTAGAGGAAAAATTGGTTAAATTTAGACTGTCGATATAAACTTTCCCTAAGGCATTGTGTTCTCTTGAAATTATGGATAACTTCACTTTCACATCAAGAGATGCAACAGGTTTGAACATATTGGACAATCAATGACTATCCATCTACAAGTGAAATTAGAACAAACATTCTTCGACATAGTATGAGCTGATATCTATTTTCTTGCTAGCATGATAACAAAATAAGTGATGAAATATTTAAGAAGCACTCAATATCGGAAGAAATCTTGAAAATCAACCACTACACCACATCACTTAAATATTTAAGGTTTTGTGACTTGACAACATGGAGCATGGAAACACTTCGATAATCAAACAATGAACATTTTAGTCATGGAGACTAAGCACTTTAGGCAAGTAAGATTCAAGTAATGACATTCTAGGACGAGAATGCGAGGAATCACAACCGTTACCCATAATCTATTCCTTTCTATAAGGTCCTTTTCGACAGATTTAACATTTTAAAATTCGGCATGAAACACGTAGTATCAATTTCAGTTGTACCTAATATAAGGAAGCCGATTTTTCCTTAGATTTCTAGCAATCATTTCAATCTTCCCATGGAATTTTGGTTAGGACATGAGTACCACCTATTATCCTCAGCTCAATGGTTAGAGCGAGAGAACAATTCAAACATTTAAAGATATGCTCAAAGCATGTGTGATATTCTAGAAATGATTAGGTAAATCATTCTTCATCGAACCAATTTGCTTTACAACAATAGTCAACACATGAACATATTGACTACACCAATTGAGACACTCTAAGGTTGAGGTGTCAATCACTTATTCACTGGTCAAAATCAGGAAAGTCCAACTCACTAGTCAATGACTCATTCATGAAACAACAAAGTGATCATACAGATCAAAAATCAGTTACAAATAACAACATATGGCTAGATAAGCTACGCCGATGTAATGACGCAAAATATTGGAAGTATGTTCCATAAGTCGCAAACCATTAGAATTTCAAGTTGGCAACAAATTTATGTTTGAAGTCCCGTCTTGGAAGGGCGTGGTACGATTTAGAAAAACATTGGACGACCCAATGCGACTCCAATAACCTCACTTTTTCACAAGTAACATTGTAGAACCTAACATGGACTGAATTCAGGGACTGAATTCCTTTTAGGTTGGGCGAATGTGACAACTCGTAATTTCAGGTCATTTTACAAACTTTAAAAGTTTCATTATTTATCATTTATCGTGAACTAGGTTTACGAGCATCAAATTCACGTAACCGTAATGGTTTAGCTGTGAATTCATGATCATATCATCGAGGTCATTTCATATAGACTAAGTTTAGTCTACATTTCATTAACATCATTTTCATCATATTAGTTCATGCATGGTTTTGCATTTTACATTAAACGTATAATTTTCATATTAAATAAACGTTATCGCGTAATTAATTATTTTGAACAATTGATCCATTACTTCCAAAAATTATACCAATATATTTTAGACTCATATTAAGTTTATAAAATAATATTATGAGTTTACACAGTGTTTTAAATTTATTTTGTAACTAAATTATTGTATTTATATAATTACGACGTTTTTCTTAAATTCGACACGATTATTATTATATCACTCAAATTTTGCAAGAAATATATTTTTATAATTTTTATGACCTAAAAATATTTTATCTTGGCCCGTTAAAATTTATTTTTACCCAACGCTACCCTAAATATTTACAAATGACTACAACTTACCACAAGTCTTCACTTTACTTACAAGTTATTACACTTATACAATTAAAAAAAAAAAAAAAAAAAAAAAAAAAAACACAAACAATAGATGACTAACACCCCTTGTCGACACAAGGGGTGAGTCACAATAATATTTGCTAAATATCTCAAGTAAAAGTAATATACAATATCATTTCACTACTTTCACTTCATTCTTTCATTTGTAAACAAAACAAGATCAAAATTTCTTCTCTTTTCTCTCTAAGTATTCGGCAGCCAAGGAACAAAAGGAGGATCATCTCCAAGTTTTCAAGACAAGTTTTAATAAACACTAGTATCATTTGTTGCAAAGGTTTTGTAATACAAACCTCAAGTGATTAGGAAAAACCTTTTGTCCATAAACCTCATCATATCACTAGTAAGCATTCATTTTCATATTTTTATTTCACATTTATTTTTATGGTCATATCATTTTATTTGAGAAACATGCAAGTCTCATGATGTTTATACCATTTTTAAAGGTTTTTAAGGTTTTATGTGTTAAATATATATAATCCATCCTATAATTAATCCTTGTTATATTTTAGTTTTGGTGATGTCTAGGAACCCATGACACCCTAAGAAGGTGTATGGTAGGATTAGAATAGCTTCGGAGTTGTTTTGAATGGGTTAGAATAGGTTTGGCGCGAGAAAAACTCATTTCGACACGTTTTGAAAAGGGTCTGTCCTTAAAATTAATTTCTGGAAAATCCGACAGCAGACAAAAATATTTGGCCTAGATATTTAGAAAATATACTTTAAAACGAAACCGTGGCGCATGAACGGATTAAAACGGAGCTATAACGAAGAAGTTATGAATTTTTCAATTTTGACGATGAAAACTATTAATTTCAGAAATTTCAGCATGAAAATGTCACTCTTTACGAGTCAAAAATGAGTCTTAAGCTTTATAAATTGTGTCGACTTATTAAAAATATATTAGTATACTTTGACACGAATCTAAGGACATATAAAACGTAGAAAACGGACTTGTAACGATTAAATTACACGCGATAAACCAAGTTGCCGTAACTTTATTCTATTAGCAAAATTAGTATACTCTCTATTAAAAACATAATACGGCAACTAAAGGACCATGTTGGCGGACGTTTTTAACAATGATGTAGAACTTTTTATAACGTGATGTCTTCTAGTAAAAGTAAGTTCGCCTAGCATATTTTACAAAATGTTAAACCGTTTGTTTAGTGGAGTTGTAACGAATAACATATAGTCACTCAAACTTTGCCGAAAACCATCCTTTAAACTATATTTTGGACTAAAAGTACCACATTTAACCTCAATTTTCTTTATGTTCGAGACCTCTAGGATGAAAATTCATGTAATAAAACTTTGAGATATTGATTCAAGCTTCCCAAAACCGTTGAGTTCGTTTCCTAACACTCGACGTGCACCATTTTACGACTAGCTTTTAGAGGCCGTTTTTGTCATTTTCATGAAATTTCAACGACATTATTTTACGACGAAAAGTTATAATTTCATAATAACTCATTAAATGATTATCGTAAGATATCATTTCAACGTAAATACTTGTAAAGTATTTTATAACATGACGAGATGTCATAAACATATATTTCGACGATGAATTCTATTTTCAAAAACGTACAAGTGGTATAGATTACATGTGAGTTTGCATGCACGACATTGTTTCATGATTTACATTAGAACATATCATTCATAATAGGTCATGGTCAGAGGTTGCTCCTTGTTGATCCCAGTTGAGCAAACGATCTAATATAGAAACTGACTTGTAACAAAAGCTTATCAAGTATTATGCGGAATTTAACACTTGATCTTAAGAAGAAGAACAATTAACATTCAACACCTCAATATTTATTAATACGAATACTCTTACAGTATTAGGGTTTTGCAACCTTGAAGTGTATCGACCTTAGATATAAAACATACGTATATCTAACCTAACCTAGGACCTCCTTTTATAGGCTAAGGAGTCCTATACAATATACAATACGTAACCTACAAGATAAATATCTTTTCCATATTTATCTGATACAATAAACTAACCGACTATAGAACACTAGCAGTGTTTACAATATACTATCACGGTTACACAAATACTACTAGCGGGTTATCTTCATCAGTGGTTACACTTCTTCAGTCCGTGGTTATCTTCAAGCTTGTCCGTGGTTCCAATACTTAAAGTAATTCATCATCCAAGGAACCTAAAACCCAACAATCCTCCCTTAAACTTGATAAATTCTAACAGAATTCTCAAGTTTCTCTTAAACTCAAAACATCTGATGTGGAGGATGTAGCCAAACACTTACTTGCTTTAAGTATATTCTCATACTTCTTCAACAAGTCATAAGCTTGACCATCATAGGACAATAACATCTTGAAACAACCCGGCTTCAACATCTGAGCAATTATTCCTGGATGCTTATTCAATTTAGGATAATCACCTTCTACAAGCATATAAATAATCATTGTCCGAAACAGTTAGAACATGAACTCCACAGGTTTGATATAGAAACCAACGAGTAACTTGACCATTGTAGAGTCCCTGCCATTCAAGTTCAGTATGAGTAGGTTCAAATAGAATCTTCAAATTATGATACAACAACCTCTCATGATAATCATTTGGATGTACTTCACCAAAGTTATTCTTGTAAAGTATCCAAAGATTCATCAAATCATCTCTATCAAAATATTGAAGCATTTGAGAAAATTTATTATACTCAGAAACTTCATTATTGAGTCTTTGAATTTTCCAAACTCCTTCACTTCCATCTAAAAGATTAAACTCATAAGAAATGATTTGATTCACATCTACAAACAACTTTTAACTTCTTAGAATCAGATGTCTCCTGAACCTCAGATGTTCTTTTTCGTTTACTTTGCATCCATGCATCATGCTCTTTAATCCACTCTTTCTCCTTTTGAGAATTCATCGGACAGAAATCATCATTATTAATTCTCATACATGTCTCATAGATTTCCAAGATTCTGTTAAATGAACAGGTACTAAGATTTTCAGAAACATATATACCAGAATTCTTGATAATCCTCATCAAAGCATTCCTCAACTGAGCAATAGAAGGAGGTTTCTTTCTTACAATTTTCTTCCTTTCTTTACTAACCTTCTTTGCCAACATACCCAGAAGTCTAGCCTTTTCTTCATCATCGAACAAAGCCCATTCTTGTACTGTATACTCATCATTGATCAATTCAGAAGCTTTAAGATAGTTTTGAGATTCATACCATGTAGCTAATAACTTCTGACTAGCTTCTTCTTCATCTTGCTTTCTCTTCTCCAAAACTGCTTTATCCTCCTCTTCTAAACTTCTAGCAAACTCTTCATCATAAGCCTCTTGTTCTGTTTTATTTTTGAACTTCAGTACTACTTCTTTGCCTTTTCCAACATTAGATTTGACCTTCAGTACTACTTCTTTACCTTTTGGTTTACCTTTTGATTTAGTAGCAGTAGACTGAATATCTAAAACAGGTTCAATGATTGATGTAGATATGGATGATGTTTTGCTCAAATTAATCAATGTGCTTGCAGCCTCTTTCTCTACTTCTTTAGGCTTAGATGATAACTCAGAAAGAGTTGTCACAACAGTAGAAGTAGTTGTGATTGCAGTGGGTATGACAATGGTAGGAACAATAGCCAATTCTGAAACGACATCCACATTCTTCAATTCTTCAAGAACAACGGCATTCCCATCTTTATCAGAAACCAAAAAATCTTGATCTCCACTGTCAACCTCTTCCTCCATAGTAACACCAACAAATACATCCACAGCCTCCCCTGAATTTATACCATCACTCCTCCCCTGTTTGGATACATCATGCACATTCAGAGCAGCAGAGAAAGATGCCTTCTTTTTCTTTCGGCGCAAGGCTTTCAAAGCAGCAACTCCAGGTCTTCTCACTTTCTCCAAAACCAAGACTCTATGCTTCAACCTCCGAATATCCTTACCCTGAAGCACAGATAACTCCTGTAAACCAGAAACAGTACCCTCCAGTTTAGCACATTTAACCGTCAATTAATTTAAACGTTCAAGAATATCCTCCCTCATAAGCTTCAAAATCTTCCAAATTACTTCCATCCCAAGTCATGTGCCCAGAGCAACCACTATCAAAAACTCCTTTATCTTTTAGCTCAGTTTGAAGATTGCCCTGCACATAAGATTTACACAAGTTAGTGCCTTTTGTGGACCCAAGTCAGTACTGACTTGGGTCTGCCCTGTGCATCAAAATATTCAAATTTAGTTAGGTCCATTGATGCACAGTTGACATATTGTAAAACCTTGGTCTTAGGCTTCCATTGCCAACTTGCTGAGGCCTTAACAGCATAAAAATGATTTCCAACCACTGTATCAGTTATCACCTTTGGAATTTTTAAAACTTCTTTTGAATCAGTGGTGATATTTGGCTTATCAGTGGTTTGACACTGCTTAGCCGTGTTTACATTTTGCTTAGCAGTGGTTGGAACCCATTTAGGAGAAGCAGTGACAATAGATTTTGTATTCCCATTCCTCATCAGCACTGCTTTTGGAATCATGTTACTGTTAGGATGAGGGTTTGTTTTTCTTGAAAATTTTTTATGATTTACCCTCCTCCAATGATTCCAAACTTGTGGTCTGTTTTTATGACAATTTCTCTGTAAGTGTTCAAAACTACCACACACAAAACAAGCCTTATTAACACATTGAAACTCATCACCTAATTTGTTAGAAATTAGACCATTGAAGCTTCTTTGATTTCCCCTAGGTTTAAATTGTTTCATTTGTTCCCTAGGAATTTCCCTGTACTCTACAACTTTCTTGGTAACTTTAGCTCCAAATCTAGGTACAAGGTTGACTTGCTTAGAATCAACTTTCTTAACTGGCTCTACCTTGTCAGACTTAGTTGATTCAATTCTATCATCCTCAGAATCTGATTCCCAATTTTCAATTATGGGAGCACCAGATAACTTATCAGAACTTATCTTAGGTGTTTCAGTCTTATTTATATTTTCAACAGGTTTATTAAAACTGAATTCACTGCTAAATGACAGTTCTTTAACAGGTGGTGCATGTTTCATTAAGGGAGGTGGTGGCATATCATTGTACCCTAAACCAGTACCATCTTTGAACAGTTTTTGACCAATTGGTTTTTGTACAAGATCAGAAGCATATTGTAATTTAGCAACCCTAACAACATGTTTTTCTTTTTCCTCTAGGGCCTGATCTTTTACATTTTCTGCTTCTGCTAGTCTTTCTTTAAGCATTTTAATCTCTCTGTTTTTAAGATCAATTTCACCACCTAGTATATTGATCTTTTCTACATACTCAAACTCACACTTAATACAGAATTTTAGCCTCTCTTCCACACCCTCTAAACCAACTCTATATCCTAAGTTATCTAGAGTCAGTCTCTCTACTTCTTTTCTCATACTCTCAGTGATAGCCTTTTGAGACTCTAAGTTATCAGCACATGATTTAAAAGAACAAGTAGATGTTTTAGAATCATTAGATACCTCAGAATCTGAACCAGATGATGAAGCATAGGCCATTAGAGCAAAGTTATGCTCTTTTGAAGCTTCACTAGCAAGAAAAGCTGCATTTGGACCTTCTTCAATCTGATCACTCCAATCATAATCACCAAGTCCATCCTGAGCAACCAAGGCTGAAGAAATAGTAGGCTCTTCTGTTGTCTTCTTTATGCCCTCAAGTCTTTTAGGAGCTCGACATTCCCTAGCAAAGTGACCTTTCTTCTTGCAATTAAAGCACTCCATCTTGCTTTTGTCGAATCCAGCTCTCCTTTGACCATCATACTTCACCTGTCTTCCGTCCTCCTCAAAACTTCCTTGCTTGAAGAGTCAACATAGCCATTTGCCATTGAAGATTAATCTCTTCAAGATCATCAGGATCAATTTCATCCGGATCTTGATTCGAACACGATAACACTGGTAGTTAAATCAACCAGGAAAGCACAGATTGCACCATCACTGACATTATCACTAACAGTGGTATTGTTTGCAATAGCCGTGGATATACCATAGGCAGTGGATGCATCTTGTTGGCTTTTGTGATTAGTGGAGACAAAAGCAATGTTTTGATTAGAAGAAGACGAGTTAGTAAAGGTATTTTCAGACTCATAGACCTTCAAGTTATTGAAGAGATTGTCTAGAGTCATTGTAGCAAAGTCCGTCATGTTTCTCCACACAATGGTATGAATAGCCCAATCAGATGATAAGCTCCTTATGAACTTCAAATTAATATCTTCTTGAAGGAACTTGTAACCCACTGCCTTCAGTTGACTGATGATTTTTTGAAGCCTATTGTATGTACCATCAATCTTTTCTCCACTTTGAGCAGTGAAGGTTTCAAACTGATGCTTAAGCATGTTCATCCTTGACTTCTTGGTAGCTTCATTACCAGCAAACCTTAATTCAAGAGCATCCAATAGTTCTTTAGCCGATTCATACTGATCAAAGTCTAATGCATACTCATTAGGTATTCCCATGGAGAGAATACTGTGAGCTTTGATCTCCATCTTCCTCTTAGCTTTATCGGGTTCACTAACAATAGTAATTTCCTTACCATCCTCACCCTTCAAAGGAAGAGAGTCTCCCTTTTCAACAACATCCCATAGAGCATAATCAATCATGCGAATGTATTGCCTCATTCGCATCCTCCAGATTTGATATTCACCATGTTTGAGCATGGGCACCTTTGAAGCAGTCACCATATGAGTTTCTTCAGACATCTTAACTTCCTTGAGTACAGATTAACAGACTTCTTCTTGATAACAGTTTCTAGATCACAAGCTCTGATACCACTTGTTGATCCCAGTTGAGCAAACGATCTAATATAGAAACTGACTTGTAACAAAAGCTTATCAAGTATTATGCGGAATTTAACACTTGATCTTAAGAAGAAGAACAATTAACATTCAACACCTCAATATTTATTAATACGAATACTCTTACAGTATTAGGGTTTTGCAACCTTGAAGTGTATCGACCTTAGATATAAAACATACGTATATCTAACCTAACCTAGGACCTCCTTTTATAGGCTAAGGAGTCCTATACAATATACAATACGTAACCTACAAGATAAATATCTTTTCCATATTTATCTGATACAATAAACTAACCGACTATAGAACACTAGCAGTGTTTACAATATACTATCAGCGGTTACACAATACTACTAGCCGCGGTTATCTTCATCAGTGGTTACACTTCTTCAGTCCGTGGTTATCTTTAAGCTTGTCCGTGGTTCCAATACTTAAAGTAATCCATCATCCAAGGAACCTAAAACCCAACACTCCTCATTTCAGTATTGCCATTACATCATCATTATCATTGCAACAGGTGAGTTTTCATAGCCCCGATTTATTCAAGTTTTTACTTACTTCAAACCTACGGGGGAGAATACATTGTACATCATTTTTATTGCGATACCAAGTATATCAAATTCATTACATTGCTTAAGTTACCTCATTGCCAGTTAAATGTCCCCATTTCCTGAACATGAACCGTTAATTTCATAGAAGCGAGGGTGAGTGGATAGATCTATCGAGGGTGACACCTCCATCCGGGTTGGCGGATTCCAACCGGACGGATGCATTTCATTTCTTAATCATTATTTGAGTTGTTTGGCAAACACTCTGTTGGGGCAAACATCAGTCAAGCTTCGGTGTCATGGACTTATAGCAATTGTATCATTTTTGTGACGACATTGTCATACATAATTTATACTTGTGGTAGTCGTATTGAACATTTTCAACAACTCTATGAACTCACTCAACCTTTGTGTTGACACTTTTAGCAATGTATTTTCAGGTAACTAAGGCATTCACTTCATGGCATGCATGTGGACATATCATAGAGTCGCGGTGACGACGCGTCTCACATGGGATTTATATACTTTAAAACATCGTTTGACTTGTACCAAACTTATTTTCCGCACATAGTAACTTTCATTTGGGACCTATCTTTGTAACTCTGAATGTTTTTATTAAATCAAGCGATGTATTTTCCAAACGACACTTTAGGTCGTTCAATATAACTGTGATTGTGATGCTATGACAGTCAATCCCCAGGAATTCCATTCCGCTGCAAAACAGGTAATTTGGGGGTGTGACAGATTGGCATCAGAGCTTCAGTTATAGAGAACTAGGTTGCATCATTGACCCTAGACTATAACTACATCATCATAGCATCTCATCATTTCATCATGAGTGCATATTCACTTTACATGCGGTTTCATACGCACATTTTGCGAGTTATTTACTTTCATTTCAAATCGATTGTCACATTAATGCCTTCAGATACCCATCCCATCATACTCACATCACTTTGACATGGAGAATGCCCTGTCATTCCCTATCACAATTTTTATATCAGTTGACTCAACACCGATAACATCAGATGATGAGACTGAACCCTTTTAGGAGGACGAAGTTGCACCTACACCATCACGATCACTATTGATTCACTGTAGGATCAGGACAATTTTTATCATTCTGTTGAGACAGATCATACCATTTGGTAGGACTTACAAGCTTAGTCCTAGTGGACCTATTAGTCATACATTTGATTTGCCGCTTAGGAAGCGTGCATAATTTGACACACCACTACCATCTACCACTAAGACTACAGAAACTACACTATCTTATAGATTCGAGGACTGTGAGAGTTTCAAAGTTGTTGTTGCTAGACAGCCTACTACTCCTACACTTGAGGCATGATTAGATCACCGACGGGAACCGATAATAAGTACCTTTCTAGCTAATGTAATCTTTATCATTTATTATCTTCACGATAATCACAACCTTTGTTTATTTCATTCTCTATTCCAATTGCCCAATTTCCCATCATTTCACGACAATACATCACTATCTTACTAGGGGTTAGGCCAACTTTATTCTTGACCAATTAGGAGACTATTACTACTCGATGAGGTTCTCCCATGTATCCTACAAACCATTCAACAAATTTAATTCCAAGTTATTCTGCTACTATTACATGAAATTATTTCACTTGATTTTATTTCGAGCTATTTTATCACCATCTTAGAAACGTTGTTTCATAAAGTTTTAAAGCAAGTTGTTTTATTACCAACTTATCAATTGGTTTCAGTCATTTTATCAACGATTTAATATCATCATGCGAAACGATTTTCATGTTACTCTGAAAAATCATTGAGCCATTATCTTACAAAACAAAATGTTGAATACCATCTAAAACTTCGGAGGAACATAATGCTATTTCAACAAAACCAAGCATCACATCATTTGTCCTCGATTATACATGGCCTGATCACCTATGTATAATTCAGGAAGAATTATGTCATGAAAGAAACAAGTATCATTTCAAATTTCTTAAGACATCCTTCATTCAAAAGTAAAGCTTTGTAATCAGATAAATTGTTCATAAACATTTCTTTTTGTTAACACTCTATCGATGCTCACGCCATTCATCCCTCACTCAACCGATAAGTTAGAATTTGACGAGTTACTTTTCTTAGGAAAGGCTTCCTATACCATCTGTGAGGAGAATTCCTCGATACAAGAAAACAATGAAAGCATTCTAGGACTACCAACAAGGACTAGAAGTATATAGTAAGACGTTTCAAAACTCAACAAAAATCTTAAGACATCACGAGACATTTTGAATCACTAATTTGGATTAGAATCCAAACTCTATCATTTCAAGAGTACTAGCTAGACCGAGTTACAAAATTTAGTACGAAGCGAATACACACTAAGCAACACTACAGGGACAAACCAAGTCTTCTAATCAAGACTACAAAACATTTCATTAAACTTGGCCTTAACAATATGTGAATTTCCCTACAATGAGTTTTCCTTAGAGGAAAAATTGGATAAATTTAGGCTGTCGATATAAACTTTCCCTAAGGCATTGTGTTATCTAGAAATTATGGATAACTTCACTTTCACATCAAGAGATGCAACAGGTTTGAACATATTGGACAATCAATGACTATCCATCTACAAGTGAAATTAGAACAAACATTCTTCGACATAGTATGAGCTGATATCTATTTTCTTGCTATCATGATAACAACATAAGTGATGAAATATTTAAGAAGCACTCAATATCGGAAGAAATCTTGAAAATCAACCACTACACCACATCACTTAAATATTTAAGGTTTTGTGACTTGACAACATGGAGCATGGAAACACTTCGATAATCAAACAATGAACATTTTAGTCATGGAGACTAAGCACTTTAGGCAAGTAAGATTCAAGTAATGACATTCGCTAGGACGAGAAATGCGAGGAATCACAACTGTTACCCATAATCTATTCCTTTCTATAAGGTCCTTTTCGACAGATTTAACATTTTAAAATTCGGCATGAAACACGTAGTATCAATTTCAGTTGTACCTAATATAAGGAAGCCGATTTTTCCTTAGATTTCTAGCAATCATTTCAATCTTCCCATGGAATTTTGGTTAGGACATGAGTACCACCTATTATCCTCAGCTCAATGGTTAGAGCGAGAGAACAATTCAAACATTTAAAGATATGCTCAAAGCATGTGTGATATTCTAGAAATGATTAGGTAAATCATTCTTCATCGAACCAATTTGCTTTACAACAATAGTCAACACATGAACATATTGACTACACCAATTGAGACACTCTAAGGTTGAGGTGTCAATCACTTATTCACTGGTCAAAATCAGGAAAGTCCAACTCACTAGTCAATGACTCATTCATGAAACAACAAAGTGATCATACAGATCAAAAATCAGTTACAAATAACAACATATGGCTAGATAAGCTACGTCGATGTACGACGCAAAATATTGGAAGTATGTTCCATAAGTCGCAAACCATTAGAATTTCAAGTTGGCAACAAATTTATGTTTGAAGTCCCGTCTTGGAAGGGCGTGGTACGATTTAGAAAAACATTGGACGACCCAATGCGACTCCAATAACCTCACTTTTTCACAAGTAACATTGTAGAACCTAACATGGACTGAATTCAGGGACTGAATTCCTTTTTGGTTGGGCGAATGTGACAACTCGTAATTTCAGGTCATTTTACAAACTTTAAAAGTTTCATTATTTATCATTTATCGTGAACTAGGTTTACGAGCATCAAATTCACGTAACCATAATGGTTTAGCTGTGAATTCATGATCATATCATCGAGGTCATTTCATATAGACTAAGTTTAGTCTACATTTCATTAACATCATTTTCATCATATTAGTTCATGCATGGTTTTGCATTTTACATTAAACGTATAATTTTCATATTAAATAAACGTTATCGCGTAATTAATTATTTTGAACAATTGATCCATTACTTCCAAAAATTATTCCAATATATTTTTATACTCATATTAAGTTTATAAAATAATATTATGAGTTTACACAGTGTTTTAAATTTATTTTGTAACTAAATTATTGTATTTATATAATTACGACGTTTTTCTTAAATTCGACACGATTATTATTATATCACTCAAATTTTGCAAGAAATATATTTTTATAATTTTTATGACCTAAAAATATTTTATCTTGGCCCGTTAAAATTTATTTTTATCCAACGCTACCCTAAATATTTACAAATGACTACAACTTACCACAAGTCTTCACTTTACTTACAAGTTATTACACTTATACAATTAAAAAAAAAAAAAAAAAAAAACACAAACAATAGATGACTAACACCCCTTGTCGACACAAGGGGTGAGTCACAATAATATTTGCTAAATATCTCAAGTAAAAGTAATATACAATATCATTTCACTACTTTCACTTCATTCTTTCATTTGTAAACAAAACAAGATCAAAATTTCTTCTCTTTTCTCTCTAAGTATTCGGCAGCCAAGGAACAAAAGGAGGATCATCTCCAAGTTTTCAAGACAAGTTTTAATAAACACTAGTATCATTTGTTGCAAAGGTTTTGTAATACAAACCTCAAGTGATTAGGAAAAACCTTTTGTCCATAAACCTCATCATATCACTAGTAAGCATTCATTTTCATATTTTTATTTCACATTTATTTTTATGGTCATATCATTTTATTTGAGAAACATGCAAGTCTCATGATGTTTATACCATTTTTAAAGGTTTTTAAGGTTTTTATGTGTTATATATATATAATCCATCCTATAATTACTCCTTGTTATATTTTAGTTTTGGTGATGTCTAGGAACCCATGACACCCTAAGAAGGTGTATGGTAGGATTAGAATAGCTTCGGAGTTGTTTTGAATGGGTTAGAATAGGTTTGGCGCGAGAAAAACTCATTTCGACACGTTTTGAAAAGGGTCTGTCCTTAAAATTAATTTCTGGAAAATCCGACAGCAGACAAAAATATTTGGCCTAGATATTTAGAAAATATACTTTAAAACGAAACCGTGGCCGCTTGAACGGATTAAAACGGAGCTATAACGAAGAAGTTATGAATTTTTCAATTTTGACGATGAAAACTATTAATTTCAGAAATTTCAGCATGAAAATGTCACTCTTTACGAGTTAAAAATGAGTCTTAAGCTTTATAAATTGTGTCGACTTATTAAAAATATATTAGTATACTTTGACACGAATCTAAGGACATATAAAACGTAGAAAACGGACTTGTAACGATTAAATTACACGCGATAAACCAAGTTGCCGTAACTTTATTCTATTAGCAAAATTAGTATACTCTCTATTAAAAACATAATACGGCAACTAAAGGACCATGTTGGCGGACGTTTTTAACAATGATGTAGAACTTTTTATAACGTGATGTCTTCTAGTAAAAGTAAGTTCGCCTAGCATATTTTCCAAAATGTTAAACCGTTTGTTTAGTGGAGTTGTAACGAATAACATATAGTCACTCAAACTTTGCCGAAAACCATCCTTTAAACTATATTTTGGACTAAAAGTACCACATTTAACCTCAATTTTCTTTATGTTCGAGACCTCTAGGATGAAAATTCATGTACTAAAACTTTGAGATATTGATTCAAGCTTCCCAAAACCGTTGAGTTCGTTTCCTAACACTCGACGTGCACCATTTTACGACTAGCTTTTAGAGGCCGTTTTTGTCATTTTCATGAAATTTCAACGACATTATTTTACGACGAAAAGTTATAATTTCATAATAACTCATTAAATGATTATCGTAAGATATCATTTCAACGTAAATACTTGTAAAGTATTTTATAACATGACGAGATGTCATAAACATATATTTCGACGATGAATTCTATTTTCAAAAACGTACAAGTGGTATAGATTACATGTGAGTTTGCATGCACGACATTGTTTCATGATTTACATTAGAACATATCATTCATAATAGGTCATGGTCAGAGGTTGCTCCTCATTTCAGTATTGCCATTACATCATCATTATCATTGCAACAGGTGAGTTTTCATAGCCCCGATTTATTCAAGTTTTTACTTACTTCAAACCTACGGGGGAGAATACATTGTACATCATTTTTATTGCGATACCAAGTATATCAAATTCATTACATTGCTTAAGTTACCTCATTGCCAGTTAAATGTCCCCATTTCCTGAACATGAACCGTTAATTTCATAGAAGCGAGGGTGAGTGGATAGATCTATCGAGGGTGACACCTCCATCCGGGTTGGCGGATTCCAACCGGACGGATGCATTTCATTTCTTAATCATTATTTGAGTTGTTTGGCAAACACTCTGTTGGGGCGAACATCAGTCAGAGCTTCGGTGTCATGGACTTATAGCAATTGTATCATTTTTGTGACGACATTGTCATACATAATTTATACTTGTGGTAGTCGTATTGAACATTTTCAACAACTCTATGAACTCACTCAACCTTTGTGTTGACACTTTTAGCAATGTATTTTCAGGTAACTAAGGCATTCACTTCATGGCATGCATGTGGACATATCATAGAGTCGCGGTGACGACGCGTCTCACATGGGATTTATATACTTTAAAAACATCGTTTGACTTGTACCAAACTTATTTTCCGCACATAGTAACTTTCATTTGGGACCTATCTTTGTAACTCTGAATGTTTTTATTAAATCAAGCGATGTATTTTCCAAACGACACTTTAGGTCGTTCAATATAACTGTGATTGTGATGCTATGACAGTCAATCCCCAGGAATTCCATTCCGCTGCAAAACAGGTAATTTGGGGGTGTGACAGGTGTTTTTACGCCTAAGTGTTACCTTGCCTTTACGTGATTTCTACGCCTAAGGATACTTCATCAACATCGTTTCATTCGACTACAAAGATCCATTTAACAACACAAGTTTTCAACATGTCACAACCACCATACTCTAGCTATTTTCCTTACACATATAATCAACAATAACAACAACTAAGTCCACAACATCAACAATTTAATCATCAACAACAAATTTATCAACAACAATTTAATCAACAACATACTCCACAACTTGGAGCAATTCCACAACCACAAATGGTTCAACCACCACCTAGTCTTCAAGTACAACCTTACACAAACTTCTATAATCAACATCCATCCAGGAGTACTATGAAGGAACCGACATGGTTTGGCAAGATGTGTGAAGCATTAAGTAGCAAACAATCAATTCATGAAGCTGGCTCACTTGATAGACCTCCAATGCTCATTCCCAGAAATTATGATCAATGGGTGATAAGGTTCTTTAGGTTTTGTGATCTAAAGAAGCCACATGGAAAGTTCTTAAAGAAGGTCATTATGGAAGGTCCATTTCAGATGCCTACTGTTGTCACACCCGCATATCCAGCTGCCAATCCATCAAGAGATGCTGTCACCAACATTGCAACTATCTCAGACCTCACTGGTGATGAACTTCTACATTTTGAAGCTGATGAAATAGAAATGCAATACATCCATTTGGGACTACCTAATCCAATCCTTCGAAGTGTTGATGCTCAAAAGACAGCTAAAGCAATGTGGGAACATATTCATCTTCTAATGGAAGGCACAACACTCAATCAGGAAGACATGGAATCCAAAATCTACTTGGCTTATGAACACTTCATGATTGAACCAGGAGAGACATTAGAGTCATATCATCATCGCTTTTCAGACATCATTAATGATTTGGACAAACACAACATCATCATGCCACGAATTGCTGTCAACACAAAGTTACTAAGTAGTCTTGGTCCGGAATGGGAGAAGTATGTCATTTTTCTCCGTCAAGCTAAGAATCTTCATCATGCTACATACGGATTGTTGTACGACTATCTGGAGCCCCACCAAAAATAATTTGACAAAGAAAGGGCTATCCGTAGACTCCCGGCTTCACAGTCAATTCCGGACAATCAACAACTTGCTTTGTGGACTCAAACTAGTTTTCCTCCTCAAACAGCTCCTCAACTTGCTCCTCAACCAACTGCTACCATCACACCATATGATCCGTCACAGCAACAACCTCAACAAACTCAAATGGTTCCATACAACAACAACAAGGCTCAAGCACTTTACAGTGAAGCTGATGAGGACTCTAATGCTTTCGATGAATTGCAACAAGGATTTGTCATGATTGCCAAAGCCGTCGGCCGGTATACAAACAAATCCAACAATCGCATTCGTTCCTCATCAAACATAAGGAATCAGGCTGTTGTGAACAATGGACAAGTTGAAGTTCAGAATCGTGGTTATGGTCGTCAGATGGGAGGTGGTCAAGGGTTTAATGCTATGGGAAGGAATAACATGGGTGCTCTGCAACAACAAAGGGATCAAGTGGTTGAACAGGGGAATGCTCATAATGGGGTTGATGGTCTTCGTTGTTATAACTGTAATGAGAAGGGTCATCTGGCTAATGCATGCCTTAAGCCGAGGACAAGAGGCATTGCTTATCACAAAGAGGCGTTGCTCTTGGCTCTCAAGGATGAAGCCGGTGGAACTCTTACCAACAAGGAACAGAGCATTATGGCAGATGCAGATTCTGATGATGATATGGAGGACTTGCAGGCTAATGCAGCAGTGATGTTGATGGCACAAATTCAAGCTCTAAACATGAGTGACACAGGCCCAGTGTATGACACTGACGGCTTGTCTCAGGTACCGGAACAAAATACACTCATTCCTGATCTGATATCTCCGCCAATTTCTCCATCTGACAAGGATCAGAGTGTTCAAAATGAGTCATCCACATCTCATTCCGATGATTATCAAATAGATCCCGTAGTTACATTTGACGATCAAGATAATCTTATGGTTAATATGATAATCAAGTTGACTCTGTGGTTATATATGAGGATCTAAATAATGATCATGTTGAGACTCATGTTGAACAAAATGAGCCTTTGTCTAAAAGAGAAATTGAACTCTTGACCTTAATTAAAGACCAAGAATCTCGTTTGGAAATTTGCATGAAATTAAAAGAGAAAAATGCACTGTTAATTAGGGATAATGAATGCTTAATTCGACAAATCAGCTTTTTTAAAACTCAAGAAAAACGTGAAGAAGGTTTTGAAGTCGCTTTTGCTAAATCTCATCAAAACGAAAAATCATTAGAACGACATATACGTGATCTAGCCGCATCCAAGAATGCTTTATTGTCTCAAATAGAACAACTGAAACATGAACATAAACAAGAAATTAACGCTCTTACTTTGGAAACTCAAAAAGCCAAGGATGAGTTGTTTACTTGACAAAAACAGTTCTCTGAGTACAAAAAGCATTCCACGAAACGAATAGATAACTATCTTAAAGAAATTGTCGACTTACAAACCAAAATCAAAGAGTTTCGAAATGTTGTTTACAAACATGGTGAGTCAATCACAACTATTCAAAAGTTTACTTTTAAACCTAATCCAAATGGATATGGACCGATTCTTGCTGATTACCAACCTAAGTTTTCAAACAGAGCATTCAAACCAAATCCTGAAGTTTACAGTGCAGAACATAGAATTGATGATTCAATTATGACTGTTGTTGAATATAATCGCATGGAGGAATTTGATGCAGATGACGAGAGTCGGTCAAAAATAGAAAATGTCGTTTATAACAAACCATTTAACTATTCAAAAGCCGTAACTTTTGTCACACAACAAGATACTTCTAACAAACCTTTGGTTATCACACCAGTTTCTGAAGTTAGTCCCCAACACAATGGTGCACAAATTAATGGTCATTTACCTTCACTTAGTGAAGTTAAAACAAAAGCCGAAAGTTGTCGCCTTATCAAATATTTTGACACTTTCTTATCTGACCTCAAAATTTTGGAACGTGAGATTGAATTTCATTCTGAAGTAAAAGTTGAACATTTTCAACCGCCATTGGCGCGAGAACAAATAGATATTCTTCAGAAAAGAATTTTACCCCATGTCAAAAATTTGAAAACCTGTGCAATATATTGGGAAAGGGATTTTCACAAGGAACTTGGTCTCATGAAAACAGTTTTCGAGAAAATAGAAACATCGATTTCAAATACTAAACGTAAAAAGAAACTGTTGAGAAAAGATGTTGATCGACTCTTGGAAGATGTTATCTGTGCTGATATCAATAATCTTGTGTTATTACAATCTGTTGTATATGCCTCTGATCATATCTCTGCTGATTATGTTGATTCTGTTGATATTGTTGAGAATACTGATACGGTGCATTAGATCGAGTCTTTAAAACTTGAAAATGAACGACTGTTAAACGAGCTTTCAAATTCAAAACGTCGTCTTCAATGGTGTCAAAAAGATTGTCAAAATCGTGAACTTGCTTTGCAAAACAAAATTAACCAGTTGCAATCCAAAATGTTTAATCCAAAATTTGAGCAATTGGATGATCAAAACGCGTCTTTAAAATGTCAAATCTCAAAATATGAACAAGAACTTGCAAAAGTTAAAAAGGAATATGGTGTCATATTTGATTTACTTAAACAGACTCGTGATGAAGCATCAAACGAACTTGATCATTTTCTTGCACACACTAAAGAAGTCATGAATTTTTCTGGAAATCTTCGTTCTGAAAATCAAGAATTGGTGCACACTATTATTAAGTTAAGGGAAATGTTAGGAAAGTATGAACAAGTTCAGCCTAGCATCATCAAGAGAATTGCACCTGTAACACTTAGCAAACGTGAACCCAGAATGCCTACTGACAAATCACAAGATACTAATGTGCTTCCCTCTACTGAAACAGGACTAGTTGCTTCTTTTCCAAACGTCCGCACTTCACAGCCTAGGAGCAATACAAGGAAGAATAGGAAGTTGCGACCTAAGAAAAGAATAATAAAGAATGCTGAAGTAGAAGAACACCCTAGGACTTTGAATAAGACTCAAGTTGCACCCACTTTAGATATTGCATCTGACAAATGTAATGGAAAAAGTGTTGTAACGAATGCTAAACCTTTAAGTACTTTTGATATTCAGTCTGATGCTTCTTGTGTTATTTGTCGTAAAAGTATGCTTTCTGATTGTCATGACAAATATGTTGCTAGAGCTATCTTGTCTCGTTTACGGAATCCTAAGACCCGGAATACCTCTAGGCCCACTAATGCTTCTAAGTCTGTGCTTGGTAAACCGCCATCTTTAGATTCTAAGAAACACATTGATGTCCCTGTAGCTCCAGTATCACCTCCAAGGAATGTAGTACCACTTAGTGCATTCACTAAGACTAAAGCTAAGACTAGTTGGAGATGGTAGAAATGGATACATAATACACTAGGATATAAATGGATGCGTAAAATCATTGATGTGTGTATTTCCACTATAACTGCTTCGGAACCCTCTAACTCATCGGGTTCCACATCTACTTCTATTCTATCTGTGTCGTCTGTGTGTAATGCAGGTGATACAGATCATCCTTTGGATTGTTGATAGCGGATGTTCCCGACACATGACAGGCAACCTTAACTGTTATCAAACTTTGTTGCAAAGTTCATCGACTGCCGATTCGGAATGATCACTTCGCAGCTATCATGGGCTACGGAGATTATATCAATGGCAATATCGAAATTAGCAGGGTTTATTATGTGGAAGGCCTCGGTCACAATCTATTTTCAGTCGGTCAATTCTGTGATGGAGACTTGGAAGTTGCTTTTCGGGAGAAAACTTGTTTCATTCGTGATCTATAAGGAAACGATCTAACGTCTGGCTCTCACAATTCTAGTCTGTACACAATCTCAATGCAAGACATGGTTGCTTATTCTCCCATCTGTCTACTTTCAAAGGCAACATCAACAAAATCTTGGCTATGGCACCGTCGTCTCTCACATTTAAACTTTCAAACCATCACCAACCTTGTTCGATACAAACTTGTTGAAGGTCTCCTGAGATTCCGGTATTCTAAAGATCACCTTTGCTCAGCTTGTGAACAAGGGAAAAGCACTCATGCTCATTTTCCTTCAAAGGTGGACCACATCTCTCAGCATGTGCTTCATCTTCTTCACATGGATTTGTGTGGCCCGATGCGCGTGCAAACGATTAGTAGCAAACGCTACATCTTGGTAATTGTCAATGACTACTCACGATGGACTTGGGTCTACTTTCTTCGAAGCAAAGATCAAGCTCCACAGATGATCATCACCTTTCTCACGAAAATTCAGTTCAGAACAGACAAAGGAACTGAATTTGTGAACCAAACTCTTCGGGAATTTTATGAGAAAGTGGGAATTGAGCATCAGACGTCTATTGCACGTACACCAGAACAAAATGGAGTTGTTGAAAGACGAAACCGTACGTTAGTGGAAGCTGCAAGAACAATGTTAATTGATGCTAAACTTCCAGATTACTTGTGGGCCGAAGTTGTATCCACTGCATGCTATACTCAAAACCGCTCAATGATTACAAAACGCCATAACAAAACACCTTTTGAGCTTATCCACAACAGAAAACCGAATCTCAAACACTTTCATGTATTTGGATCCCTTTGCTACCCAAATAATGATCGTGATGACTTTGGAAAACTCAAAGCCAAAGCTGACATTGGAGTCTTTATTGGATACTGTGAGAATTCTAAAGGTTACCGGATTAATCGTCACGACAAAGCAGGTTATGGAAACGATTCATGCTAATTTTGATGAGCTTACAGAAATGGCTTATGAGCATAACAGCTTGGAACCCGGTCACAACCGTTTAAACTTCCCTCAAACCCCATCATCAGCTGAACCAAGCCCCCGGCTTACTCGTCAACAAATGGAAAAGATATTTGCTTCGCTGTTCAGTGACGATATTGATGAACGTGCTCCAGGTGTATCCGATGTTTCCGCTGCTCAACCTGATCATATTCTTATACCTGATACACCTACTACAACAACTATTGTTGAAGAAGCACCACCAGTTGACTCTACAACAACAGTTGAACAAACTGCATCCAACGACGTTGAACCAACTGATGATGTTCTTAATGACGTACCCCCACCTGCAGATTTGGATCCAAATGCGTTCTTCAACCCGTTTGCCAATGAAACTGCTGCACCTGATGTCGCGAAATCATCTACAAGCCATTTAAATCCTCAGAATCTGAACAATGTATACCAACATCAACCCTCTACACATCACTGGACAAAAGACCATCCTCTTGAGAATATTATTGGCAACCCAAATCAACCAGTCGTCACGAGACAACGTCTTTACACAGTTGGTGAACATTGCATTTATGCACTCACTGTCTGCCAATCTGAACCTAAAAACATTAAAGACGCAATGACAAAAGACAACTGGATTATATCCATGCAAGAAGAACTCAACCAATTCAAACGTCTTGAAGTATGGGAACTGGTTGAAAGACCAACAGGGGTCTATGTCATTGGTCTCAAATGGATTTGGAAGAACAAATTGGATGCTGAAGGGAACGTAATCAAAAACAAGTCACGTCTGGTGGCTAAGGGTTATAGACAGGCAGAGGGTATTGACTTTGAAGAATCATTTGCTCCGCTGCTCGCTCTTGAGGCTGTTCGATCTTTCTCGCGGCTCGCGGCTCATATGAATATAACGGTCTTTCGGATGGACGTCAAAACTGCTTTCGAATGGGCAACTGAAAAGAAAACGGTTTATGTCAGCCAACCAGAAGGATTCATTGATCCCGAGTTCCCGAACCATGTCTACAAATTGAACAAAGCTATGTACGGACTCAAACAAGCTCCTCGGGCGTGGTACGACAAGTTATCATCTTTCCTCATTGCCAATAATTTTACCAAAGGTTCGGTCGATCCAACTCTTTTCATACAATATCACGGGGCACATATCTTAGTTGTTCAAATTTACATGGATGACATCATTTTTGGGTAAACACATAAAAAGTACTCAATCACTTTTGCTAAACTAATGAAGAAACATTTTGAAATGTCTATGATGGGTGAACTTACGTTCTTTCTAGGACTGCAAGTTCATCAATCACCCCGTGGTATTTTCTTGAGTCAGTCCAAATATGCCCTTGAAATCCTTAACAAATTTGGAATGCAAACCTGTGACACCTATGTCACACCAATGACTCATACCAAGAAGCTAGACGCTGATTTACATGGGAAATTGGTGGACCCTACCAAATACCGTAGTATCATTGGGTCTCTCATGTATCTAACAACTAGCAGACCTGATATTGTTTTTGCCGTATATCTCTGCTCCCGTTATCAGTCGCGACCAATTAAAACCCACCTCTCTGAGGCTAAAAGAATCCTTCGATACATCAAAGGAACCATTAATTTGGGGATCTGGTATCCGAAGGATTCTGGTTTTGAACTAATAGCTTTTTCAGACGCTGACCACACAGGATGCTTAGATTCACGGAAAAGTACTTCAGGAGCATTACAATTTCTTGGTGATAAACTGGTGTCATGGCAATCGAAGAAGCAGGATTGTGCATCGCTGTCCTCAACCGAAGCTAAATATGTAGCCATGTCGGCGTGCTGTGCTCAAGTCATTTGGATGAGAACACAACTCAAAGACTATGGTTATGTATTTAACAGAATCCCGATGTACTGCGACAATCGGAGTGCTATTGCGATCTCGTGCAACTCAGTTCAACACTCGAAATCAAAGCACCTCGATCTTCGATATCATTTCATCAAGGAGCACGTGGAACATGGTACTGTTGAATTATACTTTGTGGGTACAGAATACCAACTGGCAGATCTCCTCACCAAAGCCTTAGCTCCTGCTAGGTTTAATGAGTTGGTCCACCGGATTGGTATGCGGTGTTTGACTCAAGAGGAACTGGATGAACTCTTAAAACATTCTTAAAAACCAGTTAAACACCAAAAATCTCTTTTGTAAATATTTTTCAAAAACAAAATACAAAATTATAAAATCAGATAAAACAACAAAAATATTCTTCTATCTATATTTCTTTTAACGTGGCAAGTACAAATCTTCCTTCAACACTCAAATCATTCAAAATTCAGTATTTTTTCGATCAAGTGTTGAGGGGGAGAAAGCAAATATTTTTCAGTTTCATAAAACCTTGTACTTGCATGTTACTTTATCCTGGTTTTTTTTTTCAAATAGTGGTCACTTTTCTGGTTTACTGACACTCCTCAGACTAAAATTTATAAAACCTCATTATTTCTTAAGTCGAGGGGGAGTGTCATCAAAATTCTTTCCAAATATCCTTAGTTTGGTAACCAAAATGGAAGTTATGGACATTGGATGTAAATGAAAAAGGTAGAAGGGCTAAAGCTGTCAAAAGCTCAAAGTTAATTTTCATAAAACTTCCACCAAACTCATTAAATTCACTACATTTAATATCTCACCAAACTCATCCTACGCATAAAAATCATTCATCAAATCCGGTTACTTGATCATCAATTTGTAAGTGTTCTTGTGTTTTTAACATGATTACAAACAAGGGTTTTAAATCGTTTCAAAGACCAACAGTTAGATTTTCAGATATGAGTGATTTTGTGTTCTACGCATAAGCGTATGAACACATAATCAATGGTGTGTGTTTTTGGTTAAAACGATAGAGTCAAAACGTTTATCTAACATCATTGAAACCATTTTTATCATTAAACATCACCCAGATACACGAATTGATTGATTTTAAAAACTAGGGTTTATGCGTGGAATTGGGTATTTTCTTGTGTGAACGTTTCTGGTTAATTAGTTGCTTGTATGATGTTGTTCTCATAATGAAGTGATGATACCTAGGCTCAGAACCAACCCAGAAACACTAATTGATCTTGAATTAGAAATTAGGGTTTATGTTCTTGAAATTTGGGTATTTTTGATTCGCTATGATTTTGATGTTAAAACGTGGATAGAACAACTCAATATGCTTTCTAGACATCCCAAAATCATTTTGGTGCAATTCCTATGGTTAATTCTCTTACACGCAAAAATTGAGCTTTAGGGTTTAATTCCTACGCGTAAAATGTGTTCTACGCTTAACTATTTAATAAGTAGTCATGATTTGATTTGAAATGGAATGAATGTATGTGATAAGATTGGTGATATGATGAACTTATTTCAGGAATTCTACGCGTGAAAATTCACAATCAAGGGTATTTGCCATCTACGCATAAGGATCACCTTACGCGTAGCATGTTATGCGTAAGAGAAATCTTACGCGTAACTTTTACGCGTAAGGTTCTACATAAGGGACTACGTGTATCCTGTGAAGGATATGCGTAAACAGTGAACTCTACGCATAAGGTTGACTCTTACGAGTAAGCCTTACGCGTAAGGTTCCATTTACGCTTACGCGTAAGCTCTACGCATAAGGCACTCTTTTCCTACGCGTAATATTTCTTACGCGTAAGTCAAGAACCTACGCATAAGCTTGCGTTTACGCGTATACCACTCATGTTTACGCATAAGCTTGCCAATTTTACGCCTAAGCCTAGTTTAACCTTAATTATGAATTGTTACGCGTGCAAACTTGTAAATAAATAAATCATAACGCCACGAAACCAATAATGTCACTATAAGCTTAAATGTTTAACAAGTTGTGAATAATAAGTGAAAACATGGACTTTAAAACTTAAAGTTAATCAACTCACGAAACTTATCACGAAGTGATTGGACTATTGGACAAACAAGTGACATTGGACTCGTAACAATCATCGACATATCACATTCAATAATTAGACAATAAAACCATCTGTTGACTAACATAATGTCTTTCGATATGTTGGTTCTTTTGGCTAAATATCTTTCAGATCACGACATGGACGCTCAAATGCAGAATGTGGAAGCACCAAATGTTCTCACCGTTGCTGATATCTTCCCTCATGGTTATCCGATGAAGATAGGAAAGAACAACCTTCGTGTTGATTTTGATACCCTCACCTGCTCAGAGTCTTCTTGCTTAATTACTGTGGATATTCTGAAGAATCATCCTTATCAGAACATGCTCACAAATTCTGCTACAGTGCCGGAGATCTACATTCACCAGTTCTGGAATACAATGCAAATGATAAAAGGACAAAATGCTGTGACAGTGACTCTCAATGGCAAACAAGACACCATCACACCTGCAGACTTAAGGGTTGTTCTCCTCATTGCTGTCATCGAGCCAACTGAATACAATGCCACACCAACTGAAGAGACTGTTCAACAATTCATGATCGACATTGGTTATGACGAAGCTTCAGGAGTAATCACTAAGCATTCATACGTGGATCTTTGGAATATTTCCAACCATGGAGAACTCTCTACATCATCATCACCAAATCTGTTTCTGGACGTGACAGTGGCTATGAGCATCCCAAGCTCATGGAACTGCAAATCTTTTGGGCTTTGGTCAACATGAAGCACATCGAAGTTGAATCTCTGATATGGGACGACATGATGACATTCCTCAAAAAGCTTGGCTCAAAGATCCCATATATCAGATATACAAAACTGTTGATCCAAAGAGCACTTGGGTATAACCCTGATATCCCCAAGAGAATCAATGACCCCAACAATCACGACATGTTGTATGAACCTACTCTAACAGTCAGATTTAAGGAATCAACAACAAAGAAACAAGGTGCTGTGTTACCGGATCACCTTCTCTCTGATGAAATCAAACAGCTTTATTCATACAAAAGGTATCTAGTAGCAGTTGATGAAGGCAAAGTTGGTTTTCTCGATGAAAAGTCTTCTGGTACACCTACTAGGAAAACCAGAAGAGGCAGTGCAGGAAGTGTTGCAAGCACTGAGAGTCAACGAAAGTTCCCTAAGAGGAAACCTGGACATAAACGAAAAGTTCCCTCTAAGGAAGTTGTTCCTATTCCCATTCCCAAGTCTGAACCGCATAGAAAGCTATTGGATGAAAGCTCTGAGGAAACCGAATCAAACAAAGACGTCATTTACTCTGAAACTACAACCAATGTCACTCCAATAGTATTTAAACCTCCCAGTCCAATAGCTGACCAAGGCAAAGGGAAAACTCGAGTACTTGAGCAAGAAGAAGAAAGCTCAGATGAAGAGCCACTGGACACTGACTACAGAAAGAAGTTCAAAATCATAAAACTCTAACACATTGCAAAAGAATTTGAACAAGAACAAATGCGTGGTCCCGGAGGGTTAAGTGGTGGTGTCCAACCTACACCAATTCTTGATGCGGTTAATCAACCCGATAAGGGAATTGGTGCCACCACTCTTGAGCAACAACAGAAGCACGTAGAGGATTCTATTGATTACGACTTCGAGGAACCTGAAAAGGATAAGACTGAGAAAGAAAAGACTGATGAAGAGGCTGCAGCTCAAACCAAAGCAGAGGAAGAGGCCCGAATTCAGGCGGAAGAAAAGGCTAAATCTGGACAAGATGACGAAGTGAATTATGATGACTTCCTTCTCAACAGTCCAATTCGTTCCAAGGAGGAAACCTCTGAACCTCCTAAGGACCCTGAATCTCCTCATGTCTCTTCATCATCAGATTCGTCCTCTCATTCTTCACCACCACCTCCAAAAGAACAACCAAATCCACATCCAAATCTGTGAAGAAGCCAACGGACTCTTGGAAATCTCGGGCAAAGACAAGAATTGTTAAAGCTGTCAAGCATGTCAGGAAGAAAGACGTGCTCTACAAAAAGCTGAATTTTCTCACTGACCATATCCAGTATCTTCATGAAGAGAATGACAAGATGTCAGTTGAAAGGGAGTACGTCTAGAAGTTCATGCAACGTGATCTTCAAGGGGAAATGAACGAGATGATCAAAGGTTACACTCACAAGTTCCTTCTTGACATCGTTCCTAGAGTTACAAGGGAGATGTTTACCAGACAGCTTTATCCCAATCTCATGAAATTGGTCAAACAAATAATGCAATCCACTCCGGTGACAATGACGATCAATCCAATGGAGCCTGCAGTTCAATATGATGCAGAGTTGATTTCCAAACTGGTGCTTCAAATGGGTAAACGATCTGGAACTTTCACTTCTGATGAAGGTAAATTATTCAAGGCATTAGTGGAATATCAACTCAAAACCTCATGCAAGGAGCAAGCTGAAAGGCCTAAGCGTCCAAGAGACGATGAAGATAAGGATAAAGATAAAGAGCCTAAACACCCGAAGAAAACTAGTGAATCATCCTCCATGCAACCTCCACCCCAAAGGACTCCAACTCAACAACGATCTCCTCCTCGCTCTTCTGCTAACAAACCTCAGGACTATGAGTTACCACCCCAGACTAAGAAAACCAGTGATCATTTCGAGTATACTGGTGGTGACGATGAGGAAGTCCCTGAGCCCCAACAACAACCCACCTCTCCCGACACAACTAAGAAACTAGAATCCTCCTCTAAGCCAAAGAAAAAGAAGAAGAAGACGCCAAAGATTGGCGTCGTATCATAGCTAGACGAGGATGTCACTGAATATGACTGATTCTCTAAACTTGTTGATTCTAATCCCTTCCCACCTGAAGGTCAAGATGCGATAGAAGGTCGAACATTGGAGCATGCAAAAATACTTCAAGACAAGTTTTGGGTGAAGAAGATGACGAAATCAGAGTTGAAACAAATCAAGAATGAAGCCTTTCAACTACTCAAAGACAGCTTAAAAAGTGCTATTGAAGTTGAATATCACCTTGAAAACATAGCACGAGCCATGTCTAACAACATTGATTGGCTCAACCCTGAAGCAAACATCGACTTCTCCAGAAGAGACAAAGCTCCATACTACACCGACTGGTCTAAACCTCTACCAACGATTGGCCAACCAGATCAATCTCAGATTCCATTTCGCTACTTCTTCAACAAGGACTTGGAATTTCTTCTACACGGTAGCGATGGTTCAAAGAAATACACTACATCACTTACACTTCCGTTCCCGACAGCCATATACTCCAACTGCATAGCCATCGAAAGAAAAGGCTACTCACATGTTTTCCAACAGTGTGGAACGATATGATATTGATGCAATGTACGGGATCCACCATTGGCCTGAACGCCGACGAATCTACTACAAAAGCTGCCAGGTTCGAAAGTCTCAACATGAAGTCTACAGTGATAAAGGGATTGTTGCTGTTAAGTATGTCACTCTTTCGTCTAAATGGGATTACACCTTCCTCAAGACTACAGTGGTCAAAAGACAAGACGAAAGGGACTATGAATTCTATGAAGCGGACTTTCAGAACTTGTCTCTCAACGACATTGAAGATCTGTATCTTGCCAAAGTACAGGGAAGAATGAGACATTTCTCGACTGAAATTCAACGTGAATACATCAAGTCCTTGCTCATCTTCATCATAGGCATAGTGATCTAGGAACGTGTAGAAGATTTACAACTTGCTGTTGAATCATATCAGACTCGTGTCAACCTCACTAGACCTCAGCTAGAACTTCTTGATATCAACCATCTTCCACAATACACTCTTGTCAGCAAACAGTTTGGAGTAGTTTATCGCAGTGAACTACATCGCAACTGCTTGATGGCGTGTAGAGATCTTCATAAATTTGGAGATCACACACTGAAGAGTGTCAGGGATGGCGTGGCTTATAGGTTAAAGGCGATACATGAAGGAATTGGTTCACCAAAGCGATGGAATTCTCAGGAAAGACGGGATGTGAAGAGGATCATCACTCGTATCGATGAAAGGTTGTACAGAAGGGACCAGTTCAGAACTCTGGAAAGCTTTGTAGGTGGTCGTCCTAGGATTAATCTCACATGCTATCAACGCCCTGTTCGCATTCCTGTTGATATTACTGGACTACCTGGTACCCCTTAAACTGTTTCAATTTCATATTAATTTGGATGTGTGATCATTTAATGACTATGGCTTGTGCACAAATAATAGTGTACAACCCGTACTTGTAATGAAAGGACCATGTGTTACGCTTCAGTGCCACAATCCTTATAAAAGGAGCGAAAGCTTCTTACTTTTGAGTAAAACTTATCAAACCTTTCACTTTTCAAAGTTTTTGCTCAAAAGAACAAGTAATTCCCCTTATGCTTTTCAAAACCTCAACCGTTAATATCACTTGTTGAGGGGGAGTATTTGATTAAAAACTTTGTTCACAAATTGATCTTTGTTGTAATCTCCCCATAAAAATCAAAATGGCCATATTTATTCTCAACATTTCTTCCAAAATAACATATTTATATGCCATTTTTGAGGGGGAGAAAAATTAAGTGATAAGAAATATGTTGTGTTTTGCTATTGAATCCTCGTGTGAAAAGACTTCAACCCATGAATTGACGGGAACTGAACAGTCATACATTGAAAAGATTTGTCTTCCAAGACTCATCCAAGTAAATTGTACCTATTCGAGAAGCTCTTGATAGACATGAACTTTGACGGGTTTGACAACCTTTCGGGGTTGTCCACATCTTCAAGGTAGTTATTAGAGCTAGTTGTCACCTAAAAGCTGACAATGTATCTCTTTAACTATGCAACGTAATCGTGTCTTGCAAGGAATTGTCTATCTTGAGTCGATCAATTCAAAAAGTGCGCGCTCTTCTCTCACTGTGCAAATTTCTGTCAAAAACTCTTAAGCACATGTGGAGGGGGAGTATTTCTGAAAATCCAAAACTCTTAAAGTGTTAAAACATGTTTTTCATTCACAAACACTTCGAGAGATTTTTCATGAAAATGTTTTATGCCAATGCAGTTATAAGGTGATTAAGGTTAGAAATAACCGTCCTATGATCCGCCAGAGCCGGAGGGATCTACCCAAGGACACTACCAATAGTTAGAATTAGAAGTCCTTAGGTATGATCATAAAAAGGAGAAAATGAGAATCGGAGAAAGAAGGAGTTGAAGAATTAAATAGAAAAGCAAAGAAAAGGGTGAAAAGAAATAGCCCTCCAGATTATTCAACTTAGGGCAGACACCAGGTTCAATTCATATGCTATGGTTGTCACTTAGTGACGCCGGTATTGAAGATTAAAAGGCGTCATGGACCCAGTGACGCATGCACTAAACCTTCTTAGCCACTCAAGTTTCTCTCAACAGAAGCTTGCTTCATTCTCACAGGAACCCTACGTAAACTATCGGCTTTCTCTTAAAGATTGCTGGTATTGAAGAAGGAGACCCTCTCCCTAGTCTCCGCTCAGGAAAACCAAAACGCACTATTGAGTCTAGAGCCACGAGATTCATCAAAAGATCTCATAGTACACTTGACATTTCATCACTTGTCATTTAACAATAAGAACAACAGTGGTACGTTATCGAGTCCTACACAGATCCTAGCAATATGTCGAGAACATTTATGAGAGGTTTACTATTGTGATCCTCAGTGATTGAATGGAAACTCCTGCCAGGGTCAACATCAAATAGCCCTGACAGCAGGTCACTTCGGTAAGTCCCTGTGGATTACGCTTAGTGTGTCTCAAACGGTCTCCAGTCGTGAGGTGATGCTTCGGTGTACCTCAGCGACTCATCTGAACTGTAGGTGTACTTCGGTACATCGCATTAACTCACTTGTGGGACTCCACTTCAGGATTGGCCTTTGTAAGAATTAGAGTTGTGTTTTCACACTATGCTGTTAACACTCTCGAAGTTCAAACTTGTAAGCGCCGGAATCCGCTTATTACTAACCTTTCTTATGTTTTCTTCTTATGGAAGCTCTGGAGCGGACTGATCGTGCAGATTCTTCACATGCTCATACCATCAACATCACTAATGGAAGTTCTCTCAAAAGGCAACGCATAGTCAGAATGATTCTTCATCAAAGTCAAAGAATCTACAAAGTTTAAAGACTAAGATAACTTCATCAGTACTGAAATCCAACGTCAAAGAGCATGTGAGCATGTTGAAGAATGACGTGGAGACACTGGAGCAATGAAGCAGACCTGAGGCAGACCTGATGAAGACAACAACAACATACTATCACTACCATCACAAAGTACAAAGATCAAAGAACAAAGAAAATGATGACGTCAAAGCAAAATACTTCAAAGGAAACAATTTCTCTACACTGGGGAGATTGTTCGAATCAAGACACTTCTTTTCACAAGAAAGAAGAATGTCAGAAGACGTCAAAGCTACTATTACATCAGCACCTACAATGTTTATCACTCTTTCTTCATCACTAACACTTAGGGAGAGATTGTTGGAATCACTCCTAAACCTTAATTCAAGTGTTAGTGATTCACATGTAATAGTTAGCTTATTATGGCCTTTATGTTTGTTATTAAGCTAAGGCTTATGTAGAAGGCCCATAAGCCTTGGCCCAAGTCCAATAAGGAAAGGAAGGGACTAGGAGTGTTGCCCTAGCTCCCTCTCCTATAAATACCTTTGTAATACCCTCACTTGAGGGTTGGTTGTTCAATTCATTCACTCTTTCACTTCTACGCATAACCTTTCCTCATTTATACGTGTGTGTGTGTTTGTATTTGTTCAACCGATCATCTATCTCTTCTCTATCTCTTATATTGATGCTTGTGTTACTAATATGGTGACCTAACAAGTTCTTCACTTGTCCTCTCTTTTCAACGTCAGAGGTACTCCAAGCTATTCAGTCACTGCAAGGATTTTTCCTATGACTCTTTCTGGGACAGCGAAAAGATGGTACAACAAAATCACTCACGATTGTAAAGGAGCATGGGATAAACTTAGAAAAGAATTCGTCTTGCAATTTTGCCCTCCTTAAAAAATGGCCAAGCTTCTTGGGAATATCTATCAATTCGTTCAGGTTGGAAGAAAGACAACGCTTTACGATGCATGGGAAAGATTTAATGAGCTTCTCTATCGATGCCCTACTCATGATTTAAACAAACATCAGATCGTATACGTCTTCTATCATGGGATTAATGCGCGAATACGAGAACTTCTCGATTCACCAAGACCTATTCCTAGCATGACTCCTGATTAGGCCTTGGAATGTATTCAGTGGGTTTCTGAACATTGCTACAAGTGGCACATGGATTCAGGGTACGGATCAAGAGATAATTTCGATCATAAGGTAATGAAGACAACAACGAAGGAAGAATACAATTACGGGGAAATTTTCGAAAAACGAAGGTTGGAAAGAGAGGCTGAAGCATGCAAGGTTGAAAAGGTTAAGAGCGTGTTTGGGACCAAAACCGGGGCGATCTTGAAAGAAAAATTCTCGACCACATCAGAGAATCTAGAGAACGAGATGATAGGATTGAAAAATTGATGAGGACATTCGTAGATAATACAATATCTTCTCTCAAAATGCACGATGATAGGATTAAAATATTGGAAAAGAGTGTTAGTTCATGTTCAGAAGCTATCTCTGATTATTTAGCAGCCAAGGAGGAGGAAGTTGTCCACACTGTAGAAACTATCCTCGAAGAACCTTTGACCTTTTCAGAAAAAGTTAAGCGACGAATCAGCATGGAGAGACAATCACTTCTGGACCAAACTTTGCTGGTAAACCCTCATACTAATAATTCTGTTAATACTAATCGTCATGATATTGTGTAGGGATTAAGTTATGATGAGACTATTCGCCTCAACAAAAGATGCTCAGCGGTTTTGAGGAACGAGCTACGACAAAAGGAAAAAGATCCAGGATGCTTTACTCTCCCTTGCTATATCGGGAGTCTAAACATGTGTAATGACCTAGCAAATCTTGGATCTAGTATAAGCATATTGCCTCGTTCGATGTTTTTGCGTATGGGAATTGGTAACCTAAAGTCGGCAAGGATGAAAATTGAAATGGCTGATCGATCTATGCAATCCCCATTAGGAATTGTTGAAAATGTGTTGGTGAAAATTAAGAAATTCCTTTTCCCAGTAGATTTTGTGATTCTTGACATTCCGGAAGACAACTAGATACCAGTCATTTTAGGAAGACCCATGCTCGCCACTGCTCACACTAAGGTGGATGTCTTGCCGAAAAATTGAC
>OU343218.1:17035454-17325910 GCA_910596185.1 Chrysanthemum makinoi
TAATAAACACTCGCCATGGGCTCCTTGTTGGATATTAGATTTCACATACACATCAAACCATAACACAAAGTGGGCGTATAATGGTGAGTTCTAGAGAGAGAAAGTTAGAGGTTTAGGGAACTTAGTGAGAGAAAGAAAAATATTATTATGAGCTCCAACTCTCTACCTTGGGAGGTAGAGAGTATTTATAGTCTTTATAAAACGCCACACAACGTGGATCGGGCATACAGTGGGTAAAGACCCGTCCGTCCTCCACGGTGTTACTTAACTAAATACTACTTAACTAAATATAACTATGACTACGAGCATTCTAGCGATTACATATACTTGAGGTGACCGACTCTTTAATACCGGGAATTTCTAATTCCTAACAATCTCCCCTAAGGGAGGTCACCTCAAACATATACTAAAATGACATTGAATACAATCGGATATTACATTAACAATTGATCTTGCATTCTTGATGTAGTACTTTGCTCCGAGGCTCGTAGTCATTGATTCCACTCATTGCATGTTTGGTTAATCCAAGTGGAGGTCTTTTCTTGATCCGCGTGATAATAATGTTGAGCCGACTTTTGAGATCATCGGCTAATAGAAAATCTCGATACATCCATTGTGGTGTTGGTATTATGTGATGTTGTGACATTCGGACCGACATGCTCACATTATGGATCATGATATCTTCTCATCAGAGTAGCGGAAGCTTTCGTTGATTCATGATATTGGCGGCGTAGCGAGAAGCATGGAGTGAAAATATCCGAGTCATTGATGCACTAATCATGATTTCTTTTGAGATGAATGTGTTAGGTGAGCATGCGGGTATGAATTGACCGCTTCATTACGATCGGTAGTTGCAAGCGTCGGGGTGTACACGCATAAGGCAGTTAGCAATAAAGCGCGCGAAAGTGTCTTTGATCACTTTCGATGAATTGAGGTACACGGCCCACGGTTCCCGTTGATCGTACAAATCTTTGTGATCGGTATAATTCGAAGAATTTCCTTGCGAGGGTTTAGCTGCTCTAGCTGTTCTCAAACCGGAACGTCTCAAAGAAGACAACGGGTGAGTGAACCGGAATTTCGTCCAGCGATTGATGAAAAGAGATTTGAAAAACAATCGTGTATTGCTCAATAGAAATTGTTTTGCAATATAACGAAGGTTTTAATGAAAATCAATTATCAATCATAAAACACCTTTTGATTTGAAAAATTAGTACACGGTCGACGTGCTAATGAAAAGAGTTTTAAAGCACAAAGACCGGTTTTCAAAGGTATCCGTCAATCCATAACCTGAACCGGGATTGATTCAAAAGATTGAATCGCCCCATTGTTTCCGTTCAGTTGTCACATGGTTGATCTATATAATAGATCTCACATGCCACCTACCGGGAGCTTGTTAGATGTTGGCTCCAGAAGGCTTTCCATCTTCATTGTGAGTGTGTAAACACATCACTTTCGGATGTTACGGCAATACCACAAGGATAATGCATAGGACTCATAAGATATAATATCTCTTTCCACATTGTGTAAAGCAGAGAGTCTTCATTGAAAGTGTCCTAATGAGATTTATTGATGATCTCGTGGCACTAGACTCAATTTGTGCATATTTGGATCCTATATAGGAGACTAGGGAGAGGGTCTCCTCCTTCAATATCAACAATCTCTAAGAGAAAGTCGATAGATAATGTCGGTTCCCGTGAGAATGAAACAAGTCCTTTTAAGAGGAACTTGAGTGGTTTGGAAAGTTGAAGTGCAGTCGTCCTTTGGGTCCATGACGTCTTGTCTTCAATACCGATGTTACCATCAGTAGCATATGAATTGAACCGGTTTACGCCTAAGGTTGAATAAATGGAGGGCTATTTGTTTTCACCCTTTTCTCATTCAATTCTTTTTAATTCTTCAACCCCTTGAGTGCTTACCGAGACTTCATAGCTAGAACCTTGTTGGGTTTATTCGATTACTAGCTCGGTCTTAGTCCGCACTCTTCCCATATCTCATTTTTCTCCTTTTATCATCATACCTAAGAACTCTACACTAACTAGTGGATAGTCCATTGGTAGATCCCTCCGGTTCTAGCGGATCATGGGAACACATACCTAACCTTATCGTCCTTATATCACCATACATAATGTAAAGTTGGTCGGTCTTTTTGGTATTGTTCATCTGCCATAGGAACCAATTGAAAACCATTTGAAAATCAATCCGGATACTTATGATATTTTATCAAAGCATTTTGTACCTGAATTGTTTTGATATTTTTAGAAGAAGAACTCCCCTCAACATGTGAATCAAGTATTTGAAATAGTTTTCCACACGGAGGCAAGAGAAAGAATTAACTTCTTTGATTACCATTTTCAAAAAATATCAACATCACTTCCCTAATCGAATCAAGTAGATAAAGCATTTTGGGGAAGGATGAGGTTTTCATGATTTTGCTCCCCTCAATATGTGCCTCGAGATTTGAAAAGAGTTTTGCACATACTAGAGGGAACCTGCACCTTGAGATAAGTTATCACGTTTCAAATCATAGGTTTAAGATAGATGCTCCCCTCAACATGTGCATGGAAAATTTGAAATCGTTTGTCACATGTGGGAAGGAGAGCTTGTACATCCTTATAAAACCATTTACCGAATTATCGGTTTAAATCCAATTTAAATCACACATTCTCCCCGATCACAATTATCAAATCATTTGAGATTTGTGATCTCTTATAGATTTAAATTGATTTTGAAAGCTTTTAAGGAGAATTGTGACTTGATTATGAAAGCGTTTTAGCTGATAATGATCGGATTTTAAGACTTTAAACTCCATTGATAAAACATGCATGAATATCTTTTGAAAACAATTGAATGCCAAATAACTTTTTAATTTAATTGAAATCATTCTCCCCTCAATCAATGACATAGGTTGTTGATTGAGAGATTGATATTTTGACAAATAAGTCAGATGATTATCAAAAATAGAGGCTGAGTTATTTTTCAAAGCGGTTAGTTTTCGGCAGATAAATGTTTAAAGAATCCGAGCATGGAATTTTGAAAACATGATAAAGTATGGCTCTGTTCTTTCTTTGAAAAGCGGGTTCTTGCACTGAAATGACAATAAACCATTGTTTCTCTTTCTCCCAAAAATATTTTTGATTTTTTGATTTTTTTTTTTTTTTAAGAATTCGAACAACATCTAAAGTCCGTGTCATTCTTTGAATGACAGCACAAAGACCGTAGATATTATCGAACCGAGAAAAAGCATGACAAAATGACAATATTTTTGAAGATTTTTGAATTTTTGATTTTTATGGTTTTGAAGGTTTTATAATTTTGTATTTTGATTTTTGAATAGATATATACAAGAGATAGATGAAGATAGACTTTTACTCCTCGTCTTCCTCACGAAGGCGTTTGAGTGTTTCGGTTGAAGACTTTTCAAGCCAAGGCGTGGAAGAATAAACTCAAAACGTTCTCTTGGAAGAGCTTTGGTGAAGATGTACGCTAAGCGATATTGAGACCTCACAAAATAGAGTTCCACCACACCTTTTTCCACTTGTTCCATGATGAAATGATGTCGAATGTCGATATGCTTTGCTCTTGAGTGTTGAGCGTTGTTGCATGAGAGAGCAATAGCACTTTTATTATCACGATGAGAGAGGATTTTGTTGAATTCAAAGCCATAGTCGGATAATTGAGATCTCATCCATAAGATTTGAGCACAACAAGATGACATGGCTATGTATTCAACCTCTGTAGAGGAAATAGAAGTACTCATTTGCTTCTTTGAAGACCAGATCACTAGCTTATCACCCAAAAGCGAGCACCTCGGGCGTGCCGGCGAGTATCTTGACATCCTGCATGATCGGCATCGCATAGGTGTTAGTGACATACCGGTGTCCTTCTGGTACCAAAGTCCCATATTGATGGTTCCTTGGAGATACCGAAAGACCCGTTTAACCGCTTCAAGATGCATTTTAGTAGGCTTAGCACGGTATCTAGCACACATGCAAACAGCGAACAAGATGTGCGGTCTACTAGGCGTGAGGTACATCGGGATCCAATCATACTACGATATTTTGTTTGGTCAATCATGATCACTGAGTGGTCCTCATCTAGTTTGGTTCGATCAATCATGGGAGTGTCAACAGGTCACTTGAATCAAATCCAAATTTCTTTAAGATCTCAGTTGCATATTTAGATTGATTTATGAAAATGCCTCGGGACTTTGTGAAATTTGTAATCCCAAGAAAAATGACATTTGTCCCATCATTGACATTTGAAATTTTGAACTCATTTCATTAGAAAACGATCACATTCCATTGGGTCAGTCGAGGCAAAAATAATATCATCAACATAAATTTGTACATGAATTAAATGTTTGCGACTTCACGGTGAACAATGTTGGATCAACTGCTCCTTTGCTAAATCCGGTTGATAGAAGAAACTTTGACAGCGTATCATACCATGCCCTTGGAGCTTGCTTTAAACCATAAAGGGCCTTCTTCAAGCGATAAACGTGAGTAGGATGCTCTTGATTTACAAATCCTTCAGGTTGGTGGCGTGAGCGACTTCTTTAAGATCTCCGTTCGGGAATGCCGTCTTCACGTCCATTTGATAGACTACCATGTTCTTACTTGCAGCATTAGCCAAAAGATTCTAATTGCCTCGATTCGAGCCACAGGAGCAAAAGATTCTTCAAAGTCTATACCCTCCTCTTGGCGGTATCCTTTAGCAACTAATCGAGCCTTGTTCTTCAACACATCACCATGCTCATCAAGTTTCACTTTGAAGATCCATTTTAGAGCAATGTTCATAGCACAATCTGGGCGGTACTAACTCCCATACATCTAGTCGATCAAACTCATGAATTTCATCTTGCATAGCATTGAACCAACTATCTTCATTCATGGCGGTTTTAACATCTTTTGGTTCGATCTTAGAGAGTACGGAGTTGAAGAAGCACCATAAGGCATCGGTTGCCAGTTGTTTCCGTGTGGATCTTGGGCGAGAGGGATTTCCAATGATGTTGTCTAATGGATGATCGTGAGTCCATTTTATAAGGTGTTCATGTGGTAGTTGTTGAGGGACTGAAGTAGCAGAGTCGATGTCTCGAAGAAGATGGTTCGATGAAGATTCAGGAGCAAATATGTTTTCAAATGGAGCATCTTCGGGATTAGCAAAGGGATTAACTTCATCATTGATGCCAGAAACAGTTCCATGATGTACATTTGAAGAATGATGATTTGTTGATGAGGCGGAAGGATCGCGAAGGCACTTCTTGACTTAAAGATATTGAGGCGAGGGATTGACTTCATTCACTGGAATATGAGCAGCCTCTGTTGTAGGGATCAACACCTCATTAGTACTTGGATCATAAAGTTCATCAAACATAGGATCAAACAATTTCTTTAAATCATCTTCGGATGGAGGTACATATGGAGTTTCTTGAGAAGAGTTTGGAACAAGGGATGAACCAATTGGACAGATTTGAAGTGCGGGTCAGGCTGGATTGTTCAGGGAGCCATTTGACCGTCGACTCATCAAAGCGTAGCGTGAATTGTTTCCATGATGTTTCGGGTTCTTTTGTTGTAGATTCGGTATCCCTTTTTGTTTGGTGCTTATCCTACAAATACTCAATGTGCTTTAGCTCTAAGTTTGCCTAAGTCTTGACCCTCATTAGTTGGATAGCACAATGCTCCAAACACACGAAGGAAAGAGAGATTAGGTTTTCTGTTGTGGACAAGTTCATGTGGTGTCTTTCCATGAAGCGGTGTGAATCGGGAACGATTTTGTGTGTAGCATGCAGTGGCAATAGCTTCACCCGGAGAAACATTGGAACTTTTAGAGTAAATCAGCATTGTTCTAGCAGCTTCTACAAGAGTTCGATTTAGCCTTTCAACTACACCGTTCTGTTGAGGAGTTCGTGGAACACTTCTTTGATGGTTGATTCCAATGCTTTCATAAAATTCACTAAGTTGTTTGTTAACAAACTCGGTTCCATTGTCTGTCCGGATAATTACGGCGGTTTTGTTAAGTCGAACTGCATTTGTTTGATGAGTTTGATGATGATATCTGGAGTTTCATCCTTTGTCCTTAAGAACTTGACCCAAGTGAATCTAGAGTAATCATCAACTATAACTAACACATATTTCTTCCCAAAGATATTCCGCACTCTCATTGGTCCACATAAATCCATATGAATTGTATGAAGAACTTCGTGAGCGAGTTAGTAGGTTTGGGTTTATGGGCATACTTCTTGCTTTTTCCCAATTGACATCTTGAACAAAGATGATCCTTTTCATACTTTAGTCGAGGTAAACCTACAACTAAGTCCTTTCCGGAGAGATCATTGATGGTGCCGAAGTTCAAGTGATTGAGACGTCGATGCCATAACCATGACTTTGGTTTTGAAGCCTTTGACAACAAGCAAATTGGAGAAGACTTCATCATATCTTCTATAGAGATGGTGTAAAGATTTGAACCACGAGTTCCTCTTAAAAGTTCCTTACCATCAAGTTCTCTAACAAAACAAGTATGTTTTCTGAAGGCTACTTCTAGATCTGAGTCACAGAATTGACCAACGAGAGAGCAGATTATGACCAAGACCTTCCACATAGTATACTCTAGAGATAACACTATCACCAACAACATAATCACCATAACCCATAATTACACCGAAATGATCATTACGAATCTAAGCGTCCGATGAATTTGCTCACGAAGTTCATGAGCGCGACCGGTCTCGGTCATATGCTTGGAGCGGCTGAGTCCGGTACCACGAGCGATTTGAACGATCTGCGGTTGAACACGAGACAAGAATGGATAACTGGATAATTGGGATCCCCATGCAAGAATGGGTTCCACTTTGTTAGTAACAATAATTGGAACACCACATCGAAATAGAAACATCCATATCGAAGTAGAAGCAATGGAATCATTGGGAATAGATGCAATCTTTGGTGTGCGTATTTGACCTATTCAAAGTATGTTCACTTCTTAAGGGAATAGTTCTACCGGTAGGCATCCATTTTCTAGTGGGCATAATCTTAGCAGTTTGAGAGCAAAGCTGATTATTCTTATGGCCAAAAGGTATCCAATAATAACCTATCTTTATAAAAGTTCTTCCTGTGGGTTTCCACTGTTTTCTAACAATCTTTCGGTTTTGCCTTTTTGCCTTATTTGCACGATTATTAGCATTAACAATTTTAACCGGGCATTTGACAGCATTAGACAAAGCATTCACACCACATTCATGATTAGCAACAGAATTCAAGCGGACATCATTACAAGGTTTGCAAATAGTATCGAATTGAATTAATTACTGATGCGCCTAAGGCTAATACTAGAATCAACACGATTCGTTTTATTCAACTCAAGCTTAAAGTTCCTAGATTGGTCTTCTACTCTCTTCCAATGCACATTCTTAGCTTGCAAGGTCCTATCATTCCTTGTATTGTCTTGAGACTTTGACATGCTTGCTTTAATGTCATTGATTACTCCTGTAGAGGGAATGGAAACATTAGTTGGTTGATCTAATTTTTGCATTCACGAACTTGATGTGCAAGGATCGAAGTACTAGAAGGCACATTAGTGTTTACTTTCTTAAGGCTGTGATTTGAGCTATTTGCAGGCACACTAAAGTTCACTTTCTTAGCACTAACATATCGGAATCGAACTACTTGAAGGCACATTAGTGTTTCCTTTCTTAAGACTGGGCATAGAACGGATTTCTGCTTGGCACTAGGCATAGAACAAGGCATCACAGCTTTGCCTTTTGCACCTAAGGTTAAGGATTTGGGACATGTTGCAATTACACATTCTAGCAACTCTTGAGATCGTTTGGCCCGGAGGCAAGCAAACCTAATTTCACTATCAAGAGGTTTGTTAATGAAATCCTCTTCGACAATCTCACGGAGACATTCTAGACTATCCTTAAGGTGAGCACAGTATTCATGAAAAGCATGTTCATTATTCCTAAGATGAGGAGGAATATATTTAACCATCACAGTGTATTTGCAATCTAAGGGTGACTTTGAGACAACATTCTTATTGAAAACAAGTGGCGGTTTCCCATTTCCACGACTTCTCGATTCTCAATTTCCTTTTGTAAAGACGTTATTTTTTCGTTGTTTTGGTCACGGGTGACTTTTATTGAATCATATAACTCTTTAAAATGTCGTTTAACTTTTTCATTTTCTTCTAGAAAACTCTGTTTTCCTTTTGTAAGGCATCAACTAAGTTTTGAAGATGAAAAGTTTGAGAATTTCGAGAATCTAAAGGAGGAGGCATTTGGGAGCCTGTCATATTGTTCGTTTGACCCTTTAATTGAGAGATTGGGCTTTCAACTTTTCGATCGTGTTGCTTGAGCTTGAATCTGTTCATCACGTTTGTTAATTTGAAAAACTGCATCAAACTCTGGAGCATCCGAGGATGTCTTGATATTTGAAGTTTTGACATTTTCTTTAAGATGTTGATATTTTAGTTGTAAATTAAAATGCTCAACTTCTAGTTTAGAAAAATGTTTAACCAAATTGTCGTGATCATCCAGTTCAATTTTCTCGTTTAGTTCAGAATTAGTTTTTACAAGCTCAATGACACGATCATGGGAGACTTTCGAGGCAACCGATAATTCATGAAATTTGGAAGCATTAATGGAACAATTTGTAGCAGTGAAAAACACGTCTTGAGCAATACATTGAAATCAGGTTCTCATTTAGTGTATGCAAGTTCTTCCTCTCAATCTCATTATATTTTAGTGCTCGCTCATAGTCACTAACTTCAACTATCATTGCATCAAATTCCTTTTCCATTCCCTTAATATCAGTTTCTATCCCCTTTTAAGACTCTCAAAGTGATCTTTTAGAAGTTTAAAGAAAGGCATGACCTCAGTTAAATAACATTCTTTCATTTGCTCAAAACCCCTTTCTCCTTCCGTAATACCAATGGGTGTGATCCTTTTCTTGCAAGTTTTCTCAAAATCAACAAATAGTTGAAGTATAACATATTGGCTAATTAAGGTCTTGCTTTTAGTGGCAATTGTTCTAGGAACAAGATGCATTGGTGTATTAGGAGGATACACATTCGCTCTAGGCATTTTCCAAAGAGGAGGGTTTGTTTCAACAATATTTTCGACTTTCGCTTATCTAAATCCATTTTCCAGAAAACTTGTTCGGGAGTCAACAATGTCCGAGGTTTAAACATGTTCAAGGAAATCCAGTTTTCCTTCTTGTAATCATGGGGTGTGATCTTTATTTTCTTCTCTCTACATTTAGGATCATCTAATTTCTTGTTCATCTTTTCCCTAGTGACTTCATCTGATTTCTTATCTTCCTCGGTGCACTCAAGCAACTAGGTTTCGTCTAGGTTTAAGGATTTCATTGCCATCATAAAGAACCTTATGAGCATTTCTAGCCCTTTTAATGACCTCTGGATTTGGTTCCTCAACAAGGGGAATGCTATGCTTATCGCTTAGGACCTATGCTTAGTGATCATGTGAGCGATCTGAATGGTGTTCCCTTGTATGTACAACTTGTTTTCAAGTTTGTTTTTCAAAGTTTTCAGATTAGAAAAATCTTTCAAGAGTTTTGATTCCTTTGCATTAAATTCTTGCTTAAGCATTTTCACATTTTCTTGAAGTTCTTGTTTTTGCTTAGCGGTTTTAGAAAGTTTTTCTTGCAAGGAATTTAACTCTTGTTTTAATACTTCTTCTCTAAAATTTCTTTTTCTAATAATTATGCGCACTTGGTCATCCATTTCCCGCTCACGAGTGGTCAACTCAAATTTAGCACGTTGTTCATAAATAGCAACACGTTCTTAATAGGCATTTAATTCGATATTACGAGAATCATCGGGGCACATGCGGTGTATTCATCAAAAATATAGTCATTGTTGACTGCGGGAGATGCATCACTTGGTACAACTTCACTTTCACTTTGTTTCACATATTGATCATATGGGACAACATTGATATTACCCATATTTTCAATATTTGATACAAAAGTTTCAGTTGATAGTACTTTGTCATGCATCTTTTGCACATCAACATCATCGTATAGTTTTAGTACCTCTGAGATGAGTTTGTCTTTGGATGGGCCAACTTGTGGTGAAGAGGAGACCTTGGGAGAAACCATTGGAGAGATGCTAGCGATAAAGATTGTGTGTGCGATGGGTCCATCATCCACATCGAGTCGTATGCATCACAATCAGCGACTTGAAAGGCATTCGATGATTGTGACCTATCTCTGAATAGGCGCTCATCCACATCTGCATCATAGGTCTTGGCATTGCCCTCAGCAAGAAACAACAATTCCTCTTCATCCAAAGTAGCACCATTATCATGAGCTTGCACAAGCAGCATCTTATCTCTGAAGTAATCGGCATTCGTGGGCGCTTTGGAGATGTGCAGTTCCTTGCAATGTGTCCCTCACCACCACAATTATAACATTTGATCGGCTTAGCTTGACCTTGATTACCATTCCTTCCTCGATTCTGATTACCAACATAACCTCTACCTGCTCCACCTCTTCCCGATCATCTGTCTTTCTGGCTGGTTGCACCACGATCCTCCCATCTTTAACAGTAGCTTGATTGTGTGGGTTAGATCTTTGTTCGAGGTTGTTATTGGTTTGTGGGAGAGAATTCATGTTTTGACTAATCAGAAGAGCTAGTTGATTAATGAAATTGCCCACGTGTGCATCGGCATCGGCTTGTTTGAACATAGGATCGGGAATTAGTTTGTGATTACCATTTCCCATGGGTATGACTTGTGAGGCTTTGGTTGTGATTCCGATGTTTGAATAGAAGGCGGTTGAGTCATTAGACGAGCTTGTCTCTCCCTGGTTGGTTTTGAACCGATTAAGAACCAATTTTTCAAACATAGCATGTCTCTCATTCCGAAGAAGGAAGGCATAGAGTTGCTCATAGTTTGTATTCTTCAATCCTTTAGTGAGCTTCACAGAAGTGACAAACTTGTGCCATTCGGGATTCATGTTGTTCACAAATTTTGAGTTCAGCTGAATGTTAGGCATAGTCATTCCGATGTTCCTCATGTCATTCACCAACTTATGAAATCTCACATAGTACTCATAGACACTCTCATCTGGTTTCATCTTGAAGTGTTCAAATTTGTCATAGAGTTGTGATTCTCTATCTTCCATAGTTAATTCGAACACGAGAGAAGCATCTTGACATTATCCCATACTGCCTTTGCTTCGGTGTTGTGATTGATCAGCTTGTAGATGTCTTTAGGAAGACCTTGAATAACAATGTTAGAAGCCACGATATCGACATCGAATCTCTTTTTCTCCTTATCATCAAGCTCATCATACATCTTTGGTCTGTCCATTCCGTAAATCAGAGTTCCATCTTCAGCATTATCAAGTACATCTCTAGTCGTCTCAACTCGATACGGTCCTTCATCAATGGATTTGAGAATGTTGTCACCATTTTCCTTTCAAGGCGTACAATCGATTCGTTGAGCCCAAGAATCGTAGTCGGTTCTATCAAGCATGGGTGGGCGAGTATCGAACCATTTGCTTGAACATCCTCGACAGCGATGGAGATGATAGTAGGGCGTTGGTAGACATGTTAACAAATTAAACGGGATTTTATAACTCTATGATTAAACCGGAAATAGATTCTTTCACGGGATTTTACTAAATCAAGAGAAAACCGTAAACAATCACCCAAGTAGCTAGAAGATAATGCACCAAGTCGCTAACACCTAATTCGCTACACCCCAGTAAGCTAAAGTCCCAAGTAAGCTAGACAAATGCAAGTCGCTAAGTAGTAACTTCGCTAACCCTCAAGTAAGCTAGCAAAATTTTGGCTGACAATTAAGCTACTCAAGTCGCTAAAACTTCAAGTAAGCTAAAAGAGCAACTTCTCTGAGACCAAGTCGCTACCACCAAGTAAGCTACCCGTAGTGGAGAGTCCACTACTTGTACTTGTTGTCGCTAGGTCTAAGTCGCTAGCTCCAAAGCGTAACTTCGCTACAAAATTGTGAAGCAAGTCGCTACAAAGAAAGAGATCCGTATATCAAGTCGCTAGCAAGAAAAACCACATAAACATCACTTTTCAATCCAAAACAACCCAACCAAGATGATTCAAGCTTACCAAATGAAAACCTAAACACTTGTGATGATTCTAAACATAAAAGTACTAACAAAATCCAAGCTTTAACACAAGAAATCAACCAAATGATGCAAAACCACTAAACTTTTTCAAACTCAAAACCACCTAAAAACCACTAGAAATCCAAAGATGTGCAAGATATGATCTAACCATGGCTCTTGATACCAATTGTTGGATATTGGATTTCACATACACATCAAACCATAACACAAAGTGGGCGTATAATGGTGAGTTCTATAGAGAGAAAGTTAGAGGTTTAGGGAACTTAGTGAGAGAAAGAAAAATATTATTATGAGCTCCAACTCTCTACCTTGGGAGGTAGAGAGTATTAATAGTCTTACATAAATGCACACAACGGGCGTGGATCAGGGCATACAGATGGGTAAAGACCGTCCGTCCTCCACGGTGTTACTAAACAAAATACTACTAACCTAAATATAACTACGACTACGAGCATTCTAACGATTACATATACTTGAGGTGACCGACTCTTTAATACCGGGAATTTCTAATTCCTAACAAATGATTTGAAAATTGTGATCGGGGGAGAATTTGTGATTTAAATTGGATTTAATCTGATAATTAGGTAAATGGTCTTATAAGGATGTACAAGCTCTCCGTCCCACATGTGTCAAACAATTTCAAATTTTCCATACACATGTTGAGGGGGAGCATCTATCTTAAACCACAAAGATCTGAAACGTGATCAATTTATTTCAATGTGCAGTCTTTTCCCTCTAGTATGTGCAAAACTCTTTCAAAACCTCGAGGCATATATTGAGGGGGAGCAAAATTTTGAAAACCTCATCCTTCCCCAAAATGCTTTATCTAATTGATTTGATTAGGGAAGTGATGTTGATATCTTTTAAAAAATTGAAATTAAAGAAGTAAATTCTTCCTCTTGCCTTCGTGTGCCAAAAGATTTCAAATACATGAAGCACATGTTGAGGGGGAGCTCTTGTTCTAGAAATATCAAAAACAATTCAAGTACAAAAATGCTTTGATAATATATCACAAGTATTGATGAGTGTGTAAATACTCATCATTTTTGGGTCAATCTGAACTGCAAAACGTTTAAAAATGCTCAGAAATGCATCAAAATACTAAAAATATTCCAAAATTGCATTTTATATGTTTCGGATGCAAAATGTTCAAAATCAGATGAAAAATGAGCTAAGTTTGCATAATTGGCAGTTTCAGTCCCCCAAGTTTCAAATGTTGTCAGAAATAGTCCCGAGCCTTAATTTCAAAGATAAATCACCAAAGGTCCTTTTAAAATCATAACTTGTCAAAATTAGTCCTTTGGTGAAAAATGTCAAAAGTTTTGAGAAATTACAAAATTGGTCCTTCAAGTTTGAAAATTGGCAAAAATGGTCCCTGGAAATTTGAAAATGTCAAGTATGGTCCTTGTACTATTGGAGCTTGTCACTTTTAGTCCCTTGGAGCAACTTTTCAAATATGGCAGAAGTAGTCCCTTGATTTTCAGAAATTGCATAATAAGTCCTTGTCATTAAACCCTTTACACCCATTTGGACTTGCCACTACCCCTTAGACCCTGCCAAACCCTTTTGGACCCCCTTGTTTTGACCCCCTTCCCTTTAATATTTAACAGGTCAAATAGCCAAGTCTACCCACCCTTGGCGCCTTTTTTAACTTCCTTCTTCAACAACTGCTGCTTCTGCAACTTACAATATCCCATCCCCTCCTCACCCATCGCACCTTGTTCCCCCCACCTCAACTAACCTCCAAGATGCATTTAATGCATCTCCTACCCCTCACTCAACCCTCCCAGTGGATAAACTTATTTTGGCGCCAAAATCTGATTCAACGGCCAAGATCATTTTAAGCCATCCAATGGCTATCAATTCAAGTGGGAAACAATCAGAGAGAGGAGAGAAGTATTTTGGGTATAAAAGAAGCAAGGAGAAGCAAGACAAAAGAGTAGATTTTTAGTTTAAAATTTCCCTTATGTCGTTTTTCTTATTAATGTCTTAGTTTAATTTAAAAGCTGTAATATTTTGTTTCCAAGTGTTGAACTAAAGTATTATCATCAGTATAATCTATTTTTAAGCTTCAATTTCAAAGTTTACTTAAGTTTCATAGTTTGGTGTCACTGTTGCAAATTTCAATTTCTAAAACTGATATCCAAGCTTCATCTAGTTTATTTTCAAGTTAAAACAATCTTATATAAGCTTATTATAGCTTTGTATAAGCTTGTATTCAAGTTTTAAGCAATTTTGGCTTTTGGTCAACAAAAGTCAAAGCTGGTCCATTTGGTCTTGGAAATGGAAAAGGGTGATGCAGAGCATGGATTTGAATTGATATTGGGTTGTTTCATGGATTAGAATAGAATAGTGGGTCCTTTGTTCTTTGGCAATCCACTGTGGATAGGACCAATTGTAAGTGTATTTTCAAGCATATTGCATAATCTGTTCTTGTGTTCTAGATTAGTTTTTAATTGTTAATTAAGTAAGTATTTAGGATAGATAACTTAGTTTGATCAATAGCTTTAGCTAGTTCAGGTGTTTAGTTAAGTCTAAAAAGTTCAATTCAGTCATTAAAATAGTGTTTGGATATCTTTGCATAATCTGAGCTAGAGGATTGTGAGTGGATAAACTAGTTGTTTTAGGTACATATAGGATAATTAGAGTCAAAGCTGTCAATACTTTGCACTCTAGAGCTCTAATAGTCAAATTCTCAACTTAACTGTCTTAACTTACTTCCTTTGTTGAGATTTTTAGAAATCAAAAGTTTGTTTCATGTTTAGTAATCACTAGAGTAGCTTGCATTAGTTTTATTATACCAATTAACATCATATTCAGTTGAGAAATCAAGATCAAAGTTCAAGTTAGTCAACTTTTCATAATTACTTAAAAAGTCAAATTTGCAAAAACTCAGTTTTAGCTCAAGCGAGATAATTTTCATGGACTCAGTTTTGGGCCAAATCATGTCAAACTCTGGATTTTATAACTTCTACTGGTCCACTTTCTTATTATCATTTTTGTGTATTTTTGTGATTTTTTTAAGCTCTTAAATAGCTTGTTAAAATGGGCTTAGTTCCCTTCATGCATACACATCGGTGTATCTGAGTGTGTGCACATAGTTTGCCCTTGCAACAAGCTCATCAGAGCTCACTTTGGTCTGATTTTTGGTTTACAAACTCTTGGCCAGATCTAGTGTAGGTTCCAATTTCTTGTTTTTTGTTTCCGACTTATTATTAGGTGCAAGTATTGAGAAGTGATTTTGGCACTTTTGCCAAATCATCAAATCATGATAGTTTGGATTTCAGTAGTTTAGGACAGTTGTTTTAGTTCATTTTAGTAGTTTTAGCATTATATAGCTTACTTCAGTTTGTAGCTTGTTGTAGCTTCTAGCTTATCCTAAGTTGCTTATTTTTAAGCACATTCCACTTCATCTCATTTTCTTGCACACAACCCCTGTTTTTTATATTTTTCCCAGATTCCTAATAATATTTTAGACTTTTCCTGAAATTTTCATATTTTTCCAAGCTGCATTTGCTATTTTTTCTCAAATTTAAATCAATTTTTAGCACTTTTTAATTAGCATTTAATACAAATAATTCAGAAAAGTTTCAAAAAAATAATTTTTCATTTTTATTAAGTTAAGATAAATATAAAAAGCCAAAAAAATATTTTTCCAAATTTTTCTTAGTTAAATTTGTATTTTTAAGTAACTTAAGTAGTTTTAAATAGTTTTTAATTCCTAGAAAATAGAAAAATAATCAAAAAAATATAAAAATAGTTTTGAAAATTCTATTTTGTTATTTTAGATTTTTCTAAGTCATAATTTTATTTTTCTAGCTTTATTTCATATTTTCTTGTATTTTGGGTTATTATTAAATAGTTAAAATTAGTTTTTTAATTAATAATAAGTAGATAAATATTTTTAAAAATAATTTTCTTTTTCTAATAATTTTCTTTTATCATTAGGTTTGTAAAAATATCATTTTCATATTTGTAGGCTTTTTCCTTCTTTATTTTCACATTGTATTTAGTACGTTCACGTAATTTTATTTAAACGTAAGTTTTAGGTTTTAAACGTTCATCAATTTTAAAAATAGTGATAGCGTTTATTTAATATATTTTAACTTTTTAATTTCCTTTAATTTGTATTTAAGTTGTAGCAATTTATAAATTTTTTCTTTAGGTATAATTTCCAATCAATCCTTGCGATCACTATCCTTAGTGATCATTCTATCGTCTGAAAGTGTTTACACACCATTGAGTCTCCGTGGGACTTAACGACCCGGGGAAACACTATACTCTCCAAATCTTCATTGTATTTGTGTTTTAAGCAGTTTTAAGCTTCTTACGGTTAGCCATTCACAAGTGGCTAGCTTGAGTGAGGTAGCTTGACTTGTTTTCGACGAGATCAAATTTTGGTGCCGTGAGGCTTTAGCGTGTGTTAAACTGCTTCGAACCCATTCTTGCACATATACCACCATTTGTAAAAAGTTTTTGTAAAGTTATTAGAAAATCAAAAAGTTCATTAGCACTTTTCCTAAAGTGTTAAAAACACCAAAAATATTTTCATTCTTTGTTTTTACATCATGTTTTTCAAAAATACCAAAATATTCCTCTTTACCCTCTTACCCTTTTGATTCTTCATTTCTTACCCTCTAAAACCATTTGATTCTTTCTATGTCTTATCCTCACCCTCTTGGTTGTCAATGGTGTGGTGGTCCTTATAATGGTGGCAATTGTCCCACTTGTAGCATGGTGGAATCGAAAGGTCTGTCTATAACCGGATCCCTATTCCTACCATAACACAACCGATGATTTATTCCATCACTACGCCTTTGTGAGACTCAGGCAGTTTTTCGTTGTGAGTACTGTGGTGGTTTCACATTCCGGTTCTGATTGTCAATGAAACACGCTTGTCTATGAGCGGGTTCCGGTAACAATTATGACTACAACACATACCACTCACAGCCACATCAGTTTTACTGTTGTGAGTATTGTGGAGGTCCTCACTCTAGCTTGGATTGTCAAACAAGGAATCCATTTCCTTGTAGCGATTTGGCTCTTCAGTATCATGACCAACCTCTACGTTACCAGGCCTGAGCCACTTCCTCAAAATCTTCTCCTTGATCTTTTGGATTTAGTGAAAGATTTGAAGGAATCTAAACACTCCCAAGATAATCCAAATGAAAAATCCATGGAAGTTTTGTTAGCCGAAGAGCTGGCTGCTAAATTAGATTCCCAAATTGCCTTTGAAAAATCTATTAGGAATCAGTTGCAAAGAAAAGCGACAGATCTAGCTCTCGATTCGCTTCATTCCCGATGACGATGATGATGAAGATATCCTTGATATCCTACAATTTTATAATGGTTCATCAAGTTCATCAGTTGAAACTCATTCCATGAAAAATCAGGGAGAAAAGACTATGATGGAATTACTAGCCGAAGAACAAATGGAAAGTATAAAACATATGTATGCTAGTCCTTCTAAACTCCCTCAGCTGTTGTTATCACACCCGATATTCCCACTCACTCTCAAAACATGGGGGATGAGCTTCACCTGTTCAAAAAGGAATCGGACGAATTTATAAAATCGAGTGTTGAGGACCTTGTCCCAATTCCGAGAGAGTCACAGGGAATTTCTGATCATATGTGTGATTCTTCTTCCCCTCTTGAGTGTTCAAATGATCATTTTGAGACTTTCTCCGATTTTAGCGATGATTGTAAATCTTATGGAGACATTGAGTATGTCGAGGCATCACTCCCACAGTCTGATCCTCTTCTTGAGGAGTTCACCGATGAACTCACTCACATCAGTCCACTTTCATCAGAAAGTGACGATGATCTCTTTGATTTCGAAGCCGATCTAGGAGAGATTGAAAGTCTCCTTTATAATGATCGTTCACAGTCCAATAGAGAATGTTGATCACTTTGTTCCCGAAACATTCAAAGCTACTTTCACCAATCCTTTATTTGAATTCGACTCGAATTCACTTTAATTTCTGAGAATCCACTCTTTGATACTCAGATTGAGGATAGTGATGATTCCACAATGGAACAAGTTTCAAATTCACATCATGTGAATGATTCTCTTCATGAGGAGTTCGCCGGTGAACTCACTCATATCATGACTCCGCCGGAGTATGATCGCTTGGATGGCAAAAATCATGATCGCGGGGAAAAGTTCTCAATCATGAGAGTTTGTATTTCTATGACAAATTTTCCAACCCTCCCTCCTGAGATGCTTTCCAACCCAAAGAGCTCAACCAACAAAATCCAAAGCGGTGCAATGCACTTGATCGAGGAAGAAGATCTTATCATGATCGTCATCATGATTTTCTTTCTTTTCTTCATATATTCTGTCACTTCTCCTGTTCTTCACTCCTTCGGGAATGAAGACATTATCTTTGATACCGGCATTTCCATGTACCATTATATTGAGCCGGGAATATATCTCATCGGTGTGGAACTTTCACGTGCTTCAAATGTTTGTCCAAACATCTTGAATGAAAGTCCGATGGAGATTGTTTCTTCCACTTTGCCTCCCCATGAACCAATGAATGCGGGGTCGAGTCAAGCTAGCGACTCGGTAATCAAAAACAGTAGCACACTGTATGGGTTTTCACCCATATTTCTGACTTCTTTCTACTTTCTACCACCCTAGTGTGGGGGAGTTGCCCCACATGTTGTGTATATATATAAGTTTTCAAAAAAAAAAAAAAAAAAATCTTTCAAATAATGGCCGTAGTATTTCCCTTTTATGTTCTATGTTTCGGCATAACCGCCGGTACTTTGAATATTGAGGGCAATATTCATTTCTAAGTGTAGGGGGGGAATTCTCACGATCTTTGTCATGTAATTATACCGCCTAATTCCCCCGTTTTTGGCCAAATTTTTTTTTGGAGTAAGTGTTCTACACTTACTCAGCTTATGGTTATCAACCGCCATGTCTAAAAACAAAAGGATTGGCTAATCCAGGAGCAAACGTCTCTTGGTAAAGATATCTCAAATCCGTTGACGACTTGCAATTTGCCCAAAATTGTATGGTATTCAACTCACCATATCTTTAATTAGTGAAGAGTTGGCTAGCCCGCAAGTTTATGGCTTGTGGTAAAGGCAAGTGGAAAAACCATAATTGGTAATCACTCACCAAAGATAATATTGATAATTTATCTAAGAGTTGGCTAGTCCAGAGCAAACGGCTTCTGGTAAAGACAAATCAAATCCGTTGGAAGTGGTGGTTTGCTCAAAATCACATGGTTATCGGTGTACCATGGTTCTTACTTGAACTGAAACATTTGGCTACTCCAGAAGTAATGGCTTTTGGTAAAGAGATTCAAATCCATTAAGTTTTTCTCAAAAGATTGCTAGGGACTAGCAATAGTTTAGTGTGGGAGATTGATGAGTGTGTAAATACTCATCATTTTTGGGTCAATCTGAACTGCAAAACGTTTAAAAATGCTCAGAAATGCATCAAAATACTAAAAATATTCCAAAATTGCATTTTATATGTTTCAGATGCAAAATGTTCAAAATCAGATGAAAAATGAGCTAAGTTTGCATAATTGGCAGTTTCAGTCCCCCAAGTTTCAAAAATTGTCAGAAATAGTCCCTGAGCCTTAATTTCAAAAGATAAATCACCAAAGGTCCTTTTAAAATCATAACTTGTCAAAATTAGTCCTTTGGTGAAAAATGTCAAAAGTTTTGAGAAATTACAAAATTGGTCCTTCAAGTTTAAAAATTGGCAAAAATGGTCCACGAAATTTGAAAATGTCAAGTATGGTCCTTGTACTATTGGAGCTTGTCACTTTTAGTCCCTTGGAGAAACTTTTCAAATATGGCAGAAGTAGTCCCTTGATTTTCAGAAATTGCATAATAAGTCCTTGTCATTAAACCCTTTACACCCATTTGGACTTGCCACTACCCCTTGGACCCTGCCAAACCCTTTTGGACCCCCTTGTTTTGACCCCCTTCCCTTTAATATTTAACACCGGTCAAATAGCCAAGTCTACCCACCCTTGGCGCCTTTTTCTTCCTTCTTAATACAACTTCTCAACACACAATATCCCATCCCCCCTCCTCACCTTCACTCCACCTTGTTCCCCCCACCTCAACTAACCTCCAAGATGCATTTAATGCATCTCCTACCCCTCACTCAACCCTCCCAGTGGATAAACTTATTTTGGCGCCAAAATCTGATTCAACGGCCAAGATCATTTTAAGCCATCCAATGGCTATCAATTCAAGTGGGAAACAATCAGAGAGAGGAGAGAAGTATTTTGGGTATAAAAGAAGCAAGGAGAAGCAAGACAAAAGAGTAGATTTTTAGTTTAAAATTTCCCTTATGTCGTTTTTCTTATTAATGTCTTAGTTTAATTTAAAAGCTGTAATATTTTGTTTCCAAGTGTTGAACTAAAGTATTATCATCAGTATAATCTATTTTTAAGCTTCAATTTCAAAGTTTACTTAAGTTTCATAGTTTGGTGTCACTGTTGCAAATTTCAATTTCTAAAACTGATATCCAAGCTTCATCTAGTTTATTTTCAAGTTAAAACAATCTTATAGAAGCTTATTATAGCTTTGTATAGCTTGTATTCTAGTTTTAAGCAATTTGGCTTTTGGTCAACAAAGTCAAACTGGGTCCATTTGGTCTTGGAAATGGAAAGGGTGATCAGAGCATGGATTTGAATTGATATTGGGTTGTTTCATGGATTAGAATAGAATAGTGGGTCCTTTGTTCTTTGGCAATCCACTGTGGATAGGACCAATTGTAAGTGTATTTTCAAGCATATTGCATAATCTGTTCTTGTGTTCTAGATTAGTTTTTAATTGTTAATTAAGTCGTATTTAGGATAGATAAACTTAGTTTGATCAATAGCTTTAGCTAGTTCAGTGTTTAGTTAAGTCTAAAAGTTCAATTCAGTCATTAAAATAGTGTTTGGATATGCTGCATAATCTGAGCTAGAGGATTGTGCAGTGGATAAACTTAGTTGTTTTAGGTACATATAGGATAATTAGAGTCAAAGCTGTCAATACTTTGCACTCTAGAGCTCTAATAGTCAAATTCTCACTCAACTGTCTTAACTTACTTCACTGTTGAGATTTTTAGAAATCAAAAGTTTGTTTCATGTTTAGTAATCACTAGAGTAGCTTGCATTAGTTTTATTATACCAATTAACATCATATTCAGTTGAGAAATCAAGATCAAAGTTCAAGTTAGTCAACTTTTCATAATTACTTAAAAAGTCAAATTTGCAAAAACTCAGTTTTAGCTCAACTGAGATGAATTTTCATGGACTCAGTTTTGGGCCAAATCATGTCAAACTCTGGATTTTATAACTTCTACTGGTCCACTTTCTTATTATCATTTTTGTGTATTTTTGTGATTTTTTTAAGCTCTTAAATAGCTTGTTAAAATGGGCTTAGTTCCCCTGTACACACTCAGTGTATACTGAGTGTGCACAGGTAAGTTGCAGCCCTTGCAACAAGCTCATCAGAGCTCACTTTGGTCTGATTTTTGGTTTACAAACTCTTGGCCAGATCTAGTGTAGGTTCCAATTTCTTGTTTTTTGTTTCCAGCTTATTATTAGGCTGCAAGTAGGCCCCCAGAAGCTGATTTTGGCACTTTTGCCAAATCATCAAATCATGATAGTTTGGATTTCAGTAGTTTAGGATAGTTGTTTTTAGTTCATTTTTAGTAGTTTTAGCATTATATAGCTTCTGTACTCAGTTTGTAGCTTGTTGTAGCTTCTAGCTTATCCTAAGTGCTTATTTTTAAGCACATTCCACTGCAGTCTCATTTTCTTGCACACAACCCCTGTTTTTTATATTTTTCCCAGATTCCTAATAATATTTTAGACTTTTCCTGAAATTTTCATATTTTTCCAAGCCTGTTTGCTATTTTTTCTGCATTTAAATCAATTTTTAGCACTTTTTAATTAGCATTTAATACAAATAATTCAGAAAAGTTTCAAAAAAATAATTTTTCATTTTTCTTAAGTTAAGATAAATATAAAAAGCCAAAAAAATATTTTTCCAGATTTTTCTTAGTTAAATTTGTATTTTTAAGTAACTTAAGTAGTTTTAAATAGTTTTTAATTCCTAGAAAATAGAAAAATAATCAAAAAAATATAAAAATAGTTTTGAAAATTCTCTTTTGTTATTTTAGATTTTTCTAAGTCATAGTTTTATTTTTCTAGCTTTATTTCATATTTTCTTGTATTTTGGGCTATTATTAAATAGTTAAAATTAGTTTTTTAATTAATAATAAGTAGATAAATATTTTTAAAAATAATTTTCTTTTTCTAATAATTTTCTTTTATCATTAGGTTTGTAAAAATATCATTTTCATATTTGTAGGCTTTTTCCTTCTTTATTTTCACATTGTATTTGAGTGCGTTCACGTAATTTTATTTAAACGTAAGTTTTAGGTTTTAAACGTTCATCAATTTTAAAAATAGTGATAGCGTTTATTTAATATATTTTAACTTTTTAATTTTCTTAATTTGTATTTAAGTCGCTGTAATTTATAAATTTTTTCTTTAGGTATAATTTCCAATCAAATCCTTGCTGATCACTATCCTTAGTGATCATTCTATCGTCTGAAAGTGTTTACACACCATTGAGTCTCCGTGGGACTTAACGACCCGGGGAAACACTATACTCTCCAGATCTTCATTGTATTTGTGTTTTAAGCAGTTTTAAGCTTCTTACGGTTAGCCATTCACAAGTGGCTAGCTTGTGTGAGGTAGCTTGACTGTTTTCAGCACAGATCAAGTATCTGGATTGATTTTCAAATGGTTTTCAATTGGTTCCAATGACAGATGAACAATACCAAATAGACCGACCAAATTTACTTCATGTATGGTGAGATAAGAATGATAATGTTAGGTATTTGTTCTCATGATCCGCCAGAACCGGAGGGATCTACCCAGGGACAATCCACTAGATAGTGTAGAAGTCCTTAGGTATATTGAAAAAAGGAGAAAAATGAGATATGGGAAGAGTGCAGACTGAGACTGAGCTAGTACTGGAATAAACCCAAAAAGGTCCTAGTTATGAAGTCTCGGTAAGCACTGAAGGGGTTGAAGAATGAAAAAGAATTGAATATGAAAAGGGTGAAAAGAAATAGCCCTCCAATTATTCAACCGTAGGGCAGAAACCGAGTTCAACTCATATGCTACTGGTGGTTACCAAGGTAACATCGGTATTGAAGACAAGACGTCATGGACCCAGTGACGCACTGCACTGCAACTTCCCAAACCACTCAAGTTCCTCTTAAAAGGACTTGTTTCATTCTCACGGGGAACCGACATAACCTATCGACTTTCTCTTAGAGATTGTTGATATTGAAGAAGGAGACCCTCTCCCTAGTCTCCGGCATAGGAACCAAATATGCACAAATTGAGTCTAGAGCCACGAGATCATCAATAAATCTCATTAGGACACTTTCAATGAAGACTCCCTGTTTCACACAATGAGGAAAGAGATATTATATCTTGAGTCCTCCGCATTATCCTTGTGGTATTGCCAGAACATCCGAGTGATATGTAAACATATTCACAATGAAGATGGAAAGCCTTCTAGAGCCAACATCAAACAAGCTCCTGGTAGGTGGCATGTGAGATCTATTCAATATATCGACCATGTGACAAGCGAACAGAAACAATGGGGAGATTCAATTTTTTGAATCAATCCTGGTTCAGGTTATGGATTGACGGATACCTTTGAAAAAACCGGTCGTTGTGCTTAAAAACTCTTTTCTTTAGCACATCGACTGTGTACAAATATTTCAAAATAAAAGGTGTTTATGATTGATAATTGATTTTCATTAAAACCTTCGTTGTATTGCAAAAACAATTTCTATTGAGCAATACACAATTGTTTATTAAATCTCTTTTTATCAATCAGTGAATCTCAATTCGATGGTTCACTCACTCCGTGTTGTCTTCTTTGAGACGTTCCGGTTGAGAACAGCTTGAGCAACTGCGAAACCCTGTCAAGAAATTCTTGAGGAATTATACCGATCACAGGCGGTACTTGCTTGATCAGCGGGAACCGTGGGCGTGTACCTCAATTCAACGAAAGTGATCAAAGACACTTTCGTGCACTTTATTGCTAACTGTTGTATACAGGTACACCCGACGTTTGCAGCTGATCAGAATGAAGCAGTCAATCCATAGCCGCATGCTCACTCAACACATTCATCTCGAAATAAATCATGATTAGTGCATCAATAACTCTGATATTTTCACTCCATGCTTCTACTACGCTGCTGCCAATATCATGAATCAATAAAAGCTTTCGCTACTCTGATGAGAATATATCATGATCCAGAATGTGAGCATGTCGGTCCGTATGTCACAACATCACATAATACCAACATCACAATGGATGAGTCAGAGATTGATGTTTGCTGATGATCTCAAAACTGGCTCAAAACTCATTATCACGTGGATCAGTAAAAGACCTCCACTTGGATTAAACAAACATGCAATGCGAAGAATCAATGTCTACGAGCTTCAGAGCTAAGTACTACATCAAGAATGCAAGAACAATTTTTTTAATGTAATATCTGTTTGTATTATATGTATGTTTAATGTGTGTTTGAGGTGACCTCCCTTAGGGGAAGATTGTTAGGATTTAGTAAATCCAGTTATTGAAGAGTCGGTCACCTCAAGTATATGTTATCGTTAGAAAGCTCGTAGTCGTAGATTATTATAAGTTAAGTAGTATTTAGCTTAAGTAACACCGAGGAGGACGGACGGGTCTTTACCCACTGTATGCCTGATCCACAGCCCGTAGGTGGCGATTTATGTAAGAACTATAAATACTCTCTACCTCCCAAGGTAGAGAGTTGGAGCTCATAATAAGATTTTTTCTTTCTCCCACTAAAGTTTCCAACCTCTAACTTTCTCTCTCTAGAACATCACTTATTCGCCTACTTGATCTTATGGTTTAGTGTGTTTATGAAATCCAATATGTTACACCCGAATGCCCCAGTCGACGAACCAGGCTCTTTTTTCTTTTCTTTTTTTCTTTTTTTTTTTTAATTCAAACATTTTTAACATTAAATTTAAATTTCAAATAGTAGCGGGATTATTTAAAATTCAAATTCAAATTCACACAATTCACACTATATATACAACCCTACCAGTCCACCAATTCACACACACAACTCACACAATTCACACACAAAAATGTCTCGCAAAGATTTTTCTCAGCAATTCCCAAGTCCAGAAAAGTTGCCGGAAACCAGCTTTCCAACTCCGAATCAGTTGCCGGAAATCAGCTTTCAAGTTTACTCACCACCACATGAATCTGTCTTTCCGGTTTTCCAACCGGAAAATGTATTTTTAAACTTTCCGGTTTACCACAGTTTCAAGTTTACTCACTCACCACCACAGGTGGATCTTCAAAACCACCCCAGCGGGTTAAGTGAGGCTTCCCTCCGGCAACTAGAACAAGATGAAGAAAACGGTAGGGAGATTATGGAAGAGCGGGCACTTGAAGAAGCTGCTCGCCGTGAGCAAGAAGCACGGGAAGCTCAGTACCTCCAAGACAACTACTTTGACATAATGGAGCGTCGATACATGAATGGGGAGTTTAATTCTCTTTCAAGTTCTGAGGGTTGGGTCTCAGATGATTCGTTTTTTTAAGTTTTAGTAGTTTTATTTCAATCAGTATGCGTTATAGTTTTTTATGTTTAAGCGTATTATGTATTTCATGTTTTCAATTAATTGTTCAAGTTTCAATTTGTGTTTTTCATTAAAATAAAATTCATTAAAATAAAAACATTACAATACATTAAAAATAAAAACGATATGAAACACATAAATCGTAAATCTAATCTGAAGAGTCAGAGGAACTCCGATAATCGGCCAAAAAATCACGAGCCGTCGAAGTTGATGCACCTACACCATCTTTTTCGTTCTCCCGGTATCTCCAATTGATTTTGGTGCTGACGTTGTCCGTTACCTTTTGAACACACCGCCACAACTTGTCAGCAATCTCGAAGTCTTTTCGGGCTTGATCTTGCTAAAACTTGTCGATCACAGCTTTTCGTTCAGGCGTAATGTCATTGCAACTCTTGTAGTTTTCTCTCATCAGTTGCTTCTCTGCCCTTGCCTGCTCAAACAGATGGATAACATCTATAATAGCGTTTTTCGAGCAACATCATCTTCTTCGCATTGTTTGTTAACGTACATTTTCATATCTTCAGCGGAATGGGGGAGACGGCAAGCCATAATAAATCTTGTGTTGAGAAGTATTTTGAGGTTGAATTGTGTTTGAAATTGTGTGTTAAGAAGTGTGTTTGAGATTGGTATTTATTGGATGTGAAAAGTGGTAAAGTTTAAAAAAAGTTTTTTTTTTTTTTTTTTTTTTTAAATGAAGGGTAAGTTGCGTTTGAAATCGAGTGAGATTTCAACCGATATCCTTATTTTTTGTCCCCAACCGATCTTACGACCGAAACACCACATTCGGTGTCGACCGATCTCACATCGGTCAAAGTGGAGATTTTGGGGTTTCCGACCGATGTAAACCTATGGGATGCGACTAGCCTAACCGAATTTAATCTATACAACATTATAAAGCATATGAGACTTTCTATTAAAGGAAGTCTTAAAATTTTAAGACAAAAAACATTACTATAAAAGGAAAAGTAGAAAATGAATGTAAAACCTGAAAATTTAAGTCTCATTAAAACTATATGTAACCGCCCTCCAATAATGATACATTTTAAGGGAATTGTTTATAAGAAAAGCTCACTATAGTTATACCACCAATTTAATGCTAAAATTTGAAAAATAAAAATGTTTATCATTTACACTATTAATAATTTAGACTAATTACTTTTGAAAAACATTTATCTACTACTTTATAATAAGGAAGTTTAAAATAAAAAAACATTTGCTCTCCACAAAAATAGTTATTGGGTACCCACCGCCGCATTGCGCGGGTACCCTTATAGGCTTTCTACACTTTTTAACTTTTTCACTTTGCAAAGGATCTCAACTCATGTGATTTAACACTAGTATCACATGTGATATTCAAATTAGTGTTTTATCACATATGATTTTTTCATGCAAATTTCAGTTTCGAAAAAAACCAAAAAAAAAAGACGAAAAAAGGTGAAAAAAACCACTTTCTTTTATTTTTCGAAAGTATATCAAAGTGTCCGTCTATAGAAAGATAATTAAATGCTCGTCGTGATGGTGTAATTATTACCGCTTAACAATTAATGGTTTAAGAGATATTTAAATTATAAAAAATATGTGAAATAATAAAATGTTTTTAATATCAACCATTGATTTTTATTTTATTATTATTTTTTTTTAAATGGATGGTAGAAATGTGTCCTTTAATATATAAGAAAATTTTGATATGTAAAATAACAACCTTTTGAACATTTAACCATTAAGTGTACAGAATACCCCTCTTCTTTTTTATTTAATTTAATCATTTAAAATAGGATATTACGGAGTAATATGTTTTGTAAATTCATTTCCTAAGAAGTCTAAATGCGGTGCAGTGAACTGGTTTTAATGGTGCTATAAGCCACTGGTGGGAAGTCTAATGTGGTGCAGTAATATAGCACCAATGAGAGAAGAATGTAATAACACGATTGTAACCAAGTCATCCCCCGTTGTCAATAAACGCATCATAGATAATGATCAGAAGCAAACACTAATTATCATCAACAAATCTGACTTACTAAACAATAAAAAGAAAGAAATGAAATCTAAATTAAAGGATTTCTTTTTTAGTACCCATACAAACTTGAAATACATACTCAAGATGATACCAAAATTATATGGTGATTTTTTCACACCTTAACTTCAAAAGAGGCCGCTCCCTGAGGAGAAAACATATCGTTTTGTGACTCCATACCTAGCAATGTGGCTATCGATCATCTCTGTGATCAATTAATTTCAGGATATACACACGAATCTGAGTGATCAAGCAGAAGTAGTGTTTCCTTGTAAGAGCTAATGAAGAATAAACAACTTCGTCCGGAAAACCCAAGATTATTTATGTGTTGTGAGCATGGATCGTAAACTTCAAGTGCAAATTCCGTGGCCTCCCCATAAAACCCCAACCGTCCACGCCTATCTTCTGTTTCAACTAGAAGTTCACCATTCTTCCTAAATCCCACTATATGACTTATATATGAATCAGGTGAGTTGATAGTGAATAGATGTGTAAAAGAACAATCAGACTCCATCTTCCATACTTTGACCTCTCTACGGGGTACAATCACAACAAGAGACCCCTTTAGCTTAGATATAACGTAAAGTTCAGGTGAGATTAACGGGTTTGTTATCTTATCTGGTAAGTCTATGGCTTTGAATTCGTTAGCATTCAAATCAAATGAGATGATTATATGTTGAAAAGAATAATGGCGAATTGTCTCATAAGCAACCCGATAAATACAACTATCTATAACAACATGCAACCCTTCACGAAGTGTAATTGATTCACGAGGCTTGCTACACTGAATGACCGTCCATATTTTAGAGCTCAAAGTAAAATTTTCAATTTTCCAAGGAAATGAAATCTTGACAATGGTAGGTTCATAAGTGACAGGACAAACCGCAAAACCAAAAACATGAAAACTAAAGTATCCCGGCGCAAGAATACCAACAGATCTTCTGATAGTAGGGTTCCACAGAACGAACATCCCCCCTTTATCAAAAGCATACAAACACAACAAACCACGAGAGTAACCAATTACTTTTAAACAATCAGATTGTTTCATAAGGGCAGAAACATTTGGAGCAAGGTCTTGTTGTTGGGTAAATGTGTCATTATTAACAGATAGATATTTTACGTCATTGGAATTATCTGTGTACCTTAAAAGTAAACTATGCGGCTTGGTTTTGCGGGCGCCGTAACCAGTGATAAACTCAGAGGTGTCGATGAAAGACTTCCATGGTTTTGACACAGCCCTGAATCGAATCAATGACTTGACATCAGGGACCAATTTGATGATTTCAGTTTGGATTTCAAAGGGGATGTTATCAGACATGTTTCCCTTGGTTTTAGTGACAATGTTGAAAACAAAGAATATGAAATTTGGGGACTGCGAGATTTACTTGTTTCGATGGTAATGGTATATTTGGTCCTCTAACAACTTATAACTGACACATTCAGCCTCTCAACAACTCATACTAAAATGTCAACAAGTGTCTTGGTAGAAATGAGTGACCATCCATCACCAAATCAGATAACTAAAACTTGTACAAAACTCGACCTGACTCCAATGGAAATCTTATCAAAGGTGCCCCGTTGAGGCGCGATGTCCCCAAAATGTGCTAAGTTTTTATTTACCATTGATAATATCCAAAAATCCATTTCTACTCATTAATATTTTTATAAACAAACATTGAATACATTGACTGATGAATTTCATCTTTATCATGGAAGAAGAAACAATCACACAAGTAACGTTTAAGGAGTATAGCTCAGCTTTTAAGACTCAAAATCAAGAACCGAGCTGTTGAGAGCATAAAAGTCAAAATCATCACAAAGTCTACTTTGTATTTCTCAGCATCTTCAATCATTACCATAGCTTTGATGGTTACAAACGTGAAAGCAAAAACATTAACCATTGAGTAGTTGATATTATTTGCGTTTTGTCGTACGTAATGACAGTTGAAAGAACACTTGAAGAGCCTTAAAAATACATTATTTAGTTCATACGTATTAAAGAAGACCTAGGTAAATGATGCAACATGTAATGTTAAAACTTATAGTATGAACCAAATACCCAACAAACTGCAAGTATAAGCAATTTATAGTCTAATTGGCTTCTAATTAAGACCACTACAAGTCTACAACCTGTAATGTTAAAATTTATAGTATACATACCATTTGTTTTGCTACTAAATACCGCCGCTACTTCTGCTCACAAAGCCAAATAACATCGACAAGTTGCAACAAAAATATCAAAAAACAAAACTATTTTTCATACAATAAAGCTGAAATGTTAGTTTTAGATAGTAATACTGCATGTCTACTCGACCCAACCCGACGTGTTTCTCTAGTGTGTATCAAAATAACTGTTTTGACCTGTTACACAAATTGCTCATTTTGCCCATATACCACATCACATAACTCATTTCCTCATACAAGTATGCTTAGCCATAAAGATACTAAATTTGGAAATATTCATCACTAAGTTCCATAGCATACCCAAAAATTCTCATATCAGGTGCAAGGTTCAAAAAGGGAGATTTCATCCACTAACTGAGTAACACACACACATGAACAAAAACAAAACAAAACGCTTTAGCTTATTTTCTTTTAGGATCAGAACATCTGTGGCCTGTGGGTCTGTATTCTTTCCTTTCCTCAAACAATTTAACTTGTTGTATGCAAACAACTGTATATACTTGGAGTTATGACCTTATTGAGGATACAAATACAATAAATAAATACATTGTCCTCACTCATCATGGACTAAGAAATAATAACAGGAAAACACATAATAAGAAAAACTTAATGCAGAAAAAGAAGGAGATGCAACATAACTGCTAATATTACTTGTTTACATTAAAACAGTTATAAAAAAGATATATGAAAGTGATTTTTCCACACCTTAACTATACATGTCTTGCAAGTTATTGTCAGGTTTGGAAATTATCCTATAAGGTTATCATTACCTATTGTATTTCTGGAACAACCTCTCCACCAAGCATATACATCTCCCCTCATGTAATTTAAATATCATTGCTACTACTGCATAAAAAATATCTACAAAAGAAACTATATTTCATACAATAAAACTGAAATATCAATTTTAGATATTAATATTGCGTGTCTACTCGAGCCATCCCAACGGGTTTCTCTAATGTGTATCAAAATACCCGTTTAGACCCGTTACAAAAATTACCCATTTTAACGATATACCACATCACAAACTGATTTCCTCATACAAGTGATAAACTGAGCTACAACAGGATGAAAAATAACATACTCCGTAAGTCTACATGTATTTCTCATCATCTTTAAGCATTGCCAACTCCATAGCTTTGCTGAAATACAAACACATAAGTAGAGAAAGTTAACATGTTATATTAAAAAAATAATAATAATAAAAAATTAAAAAAAATAAATAAATAAATAAAAATTGAATCTAAATGTCATGACTCATGAAGATCGGTTAAAAAATAATTTCAAAGCAAGGAAATACTTACCAATGATTATGAGTAGATATCAACATATATACCTGTAAAAGGTCTCAAAAGAACAATAAATTAATGAGAAATTGTTCCATTTGCACCTGTGATATTGATTCTGCTATGCAAACACAAGAGGAACGGACAACTACCAAAATTCATGACCGTGGAGGAAAATATTCCGAACGAATCATGAGCTGGATCATTATAAACACAGAAGATCGTACATGAAACCACATATATCCTAAACCTGATTATTTTCAATTTTGAGACATTGTAAGCTAAGACTGATACCCTTTATAAGAGGAAGAAACCATGGTTGATCTTCATAATTACTATGTAGACAAGTTGGCATCCATTTATAGATCAAACAAAGGTCATGCCCATGCCCATACTACTATGCCATATTGTCTTATGACATTTTCAGTTTGTGCAGTTTATTTTATGCCATGGGAATGTGGGCATGTTGGTGAATGCATACGTCAATTATATGTCTTAAACATCGTTTCTCAGAAACTGTTGATGTAAGGACTCCAGTGACTATCAATGCAAAAGATACACCTTCTAAGTGAAAATCTTGATGCATAAACCAACAGCAGCTAACGTGCATCTAATTATGATGTGTAGATGGCTTTAACCTTTTAAAAATCCCAAAACCGTGAACAGATGGCACAATCCTAGTTAACTTATCGATTAAATATCTGGAGTCTGGACATCCTATACCAGTGTCCAGCCTGTCAACATCTTTATATGTATAAAGCATCGAATAGTTGACTTAACAGCTGTTTATATATACGTTTTGTTGTACGTAATGACAGTTAAAAGAATAGTTAAAGGCTTCAGTAATACATTATTTAGTTCACATAAAAAAGGGATAACGTAATGATGCAACATGTAATGATTATGCAATGAACCAAATACCCAACAAACTGCAAGTATTAGCAATGTATTATCTAATTGGCTTCTAATCACTACGACCTGTAATCATAAACCTTATAGCCTAAATTATACTATAAGGTTGAGAATTATACTACAAGGTTATCATTACAGGTTGGATTTCCGGAACAACCTCTCCACCAAGCATATATATCTCCCCTCAGGTAATCTAAATATCATTGCTACTACTGCATAAAAAATATCTAAAAACAAAACTATATCTCATACAATAAATCTGAAATATCAATTTTAGGAAGTAATATTGTGTGTCTACTCAAGCTATCCCAACGTGTTTCTCTATTTTGTAATACACGTTTAGACCTGTTACATAAATTACCCATTTTGCCCATATACCACATCATGGAACTCATTTCATCATAAAAGTGATATGCTGAGCCACAATAGGATGAAAAACAACATACCCACAAATTACGCGTTTTGACCCGTTACTCAAATTACTCATCTTGTTCCATAACATTCCCTGAAATTCTCATATCAGTGCAATACCGCCACAATAGAATGAACAAAGGTGAAAAGCTGAGCTACAAGGTTCAAATAGGTAGATTTCTTCCACTGAATGCAAATAACCAAAATAATAAATACGCTTTGACTTATTTTCTTTTGAGATCAGTATCAGTACATCCGTGGGTCTGTGTTCTTTCCTTTCCTCGAGCATTTTGACTTGTTCTATGCAAACAAGAATATATGCTAGGAGTTATGACCTTAATGAGGATACAAATACAATAAATAAATACATGGTCCTCACTCATAATGAACTATGAAATGATGACAAAGAGAAACACATGATAAGAAAAACTCTGTGCAGAGAAAGAAAGAGAGGCAACTCAATAATATCTTAATATTACCAATTTCATTTCCTATGCAGTAATCATGATATGTTCACACTATCAGTCGTAAGGTCATGTGCAGTAAGAGCTTAGGCAGTCCCTCTAGTGATACTAAACTGGTGTAGGCGCTAGTAAGAGCTCTGGTTATGCTCTTTTTTTTGGTCTATAGTTTGGATAGTAGGCCTGCGTGATTATATTTTATCTAGCAACTTGCTAGGATTACCTGTTTAGTATATTGAATCGTTTTAAAAATACATATATACAAATATAGGCAACTGGTTATGTGTTACAATGTTGCATATTTAAAGACTGATAAACTCATGTTTGTATTTACAAAGTAACTGATATAGCCCCTAAGCAAAATGAGAGGAGAATGTAACACACATGTAACTAAGCCAGTAATGCTATCCGGTTATGAATATATCATTAATTACTCGAGCAATAAGTCATGTATATAGAACATCCTCCATAGTCCATACTATAGAATGCATAAAAGACAATGACTAGAAATAACACAAACATCATCATCTACATGGAAAGCGTTCTTTTTAGCAGCCATACTAAATAATATAACAAAATAAATGAGATCCACATCAAGGACTTCTTTTCGGTAGCCATACTAACGTCAAATACATAAACCTTGATAATCATCGATGTGTTTGGAATATTTGTGAATCAAAACTCATACGATACCAAGCATAACATAAGTCGTCTACATTATAACAATTATAGAAATATGAAGGTGATTTTTACACACCTTAACTGCAAACTAATCACCTCACTCATGAGAGTGCATATTACTTTGTAAATCAGCATCCTTCAATATGGCCATCTTCTCCGTGATCAATTGGTTTCTGGATATACGCAACCATCCGAGTAATCCATCAGAAGTAGCGTTTCCTTGTAAGAGTCCATGAAGAATGAACCCTTTTCTCCATTAATCCCGAGATTACTGATTCGTTCTGAGCAAGGTTCATATATACCTCGAGTGCAGCAAACTCTTCGTCCTCCTTTTGAGTTTCCATTACAAGCTCACCATTCCTCCTAAATCCCAATATATTATTTGTTGTTGAACCAGGTGTGTTAATGGTGAAGAGCTTAGTGAAGGAACCATCATGCTCCATCTTCCATACATGATAAAGTGGAATATCGACCTCGTTACCGGATACAAACAAAACAAGAGACTCCAATAGCTTAGATATGTAGCAACGTCCAGAAAATGGGTTGTTTGTGATACAGTTACGTGGTATGTCTACGACTATAATTTCTCTAGAAATCAAATGAAATGACATGATCATATTTCATATAATCAAATATACAGGACGGACCACCATCCACAGGAGTTACGTCAAGTGCAACCCAATAAACACACCTATCTATAACAAGAGATGATATAACTCTATATGATCTAGTAGTCAAACTGCTACCTAGGATCACTGTCCATCTCTTAGAGCTCAATGTAAAAATGAAAACATAATTAAATGATGAGATCTTGATAACGGTAGGAGCATGAGTGACAGGGCAAACCGCAAAACCAAAAGCATCACCAACAGATTTTTTGAGTGAAGGGTTCCAAAGAACAAACATCCTTTTGTTGCGACTATACAAACACAACAAACCATGAGAGGAACCAATTACTATCAAATCATTAAATTGTTGTTTCATGAAGTCAGTAACATTTGGGGCAAAGTCTTGTTGTTGGGTCAAAGTATCATTATTATCTACCAAAGAAATATATTTGACATCCTAAGGATCTATATTTGACATTCTAGAATTTAACAGCCGGGTGAGCTCTCCCACTTGCCGGGTGAGCTCTTCCACTTTCGAGGCACCTCCTCGTTGACATTTTGTTTCTTTTATCAGCAAGCATGTCTTCTTCTTTCCTTCGTAAGTGTTCCTAAACTCATAATTATGCAAAACTTTTTAGCAAAATGATCAAGTGGTTGATTTAGAAAGCATAAAGAAAAATCAAGCGTAGTATGAATAATATATATGAATATTGTATTACAGACCTTATTGAGTTCCATCCATGCCGTTTTGTTTTTATCTTCAACAAAGCTGGCATCACTTTTGCTTAGCATTTCCTTTATAACATCGTCCTTAGTCATTTTGGAGGAATTTTTAATGCCCACTGAGGAGGCATAATGACGTAACTCATCCGCCCTGAAATGATTCTCAATGGCTTTTTCCATTTTTTCTTTTTCAGAGCTTGATGAGGTACCACATTTAGTGGCTTTTTTCATTGAGCTAGATGACGTAGTGGCTTTTTTCATTGAGCAAGATGACGTACCAGTTTGTTTGGTGGATTGACTCATTTTCTAAAAGTATCACCAGATATACTGTTTTTTTTTTTTTTTTAACAACACCAGATATACTGTTTGGCGGGAGGTGAAGAGATAAAAGAAGATGGAGGTTGAAGGTTGAGTGTTAGGAGTAGAAAATGAGTCAATCCACCAAACAAACTGGTACGTCATCTTAAAAAAGCCACTACGTCATCTAGCTCAATGAAAAAAGCCACTACGTCATCTAGCTCAATGAAAAAAGCCACTAAATGTGGTACCTCATCAAGCTCTGAAAAAGAAAAAATGGAAAAAGCCATTGAGAATCATTTCAGGGCGGACGAGTTACGTCATTATGCCTCCTCAGTGGGCATTAAAAATTCCTCCAAAATGACTAAGGACGATGTTATAAAGGAAATGCTAAGCAAAAGTGATGCCGGCTTTGTTGACGATAAAAACAAAACGGCATGGATGGAACTCAATAAGGTCTGCAATACAATATTCATACATATTATTCATACTACACTTGATTTTTCTTTATGCTTTCTAAATCAACCACTTGATCATTTTGCTAAAAAGTTTTGCATAATTATGAGTTGAAGCAATACCAAGAGATTTTTTGAGTGAAGAATTCCAAAGAACAAGCATCCTTTTGTTGCGACTATACAAACACAACAAACCATGAGAAGAACCAATTACTTCCAAATCATTAAATTGTTGTTTCATGAAGTCAGTAACATTTGGGGCAAAGTCTTGTTGTTGTTGGGTCAAAGTGCCATTTTCATCATATGCAAATGAAAGATATTTTACCACATTGGAATTATCTTTGTACCTTAAAAGCAAACGATTCGTGTCTCGGGCTCGGTAACCAGTGATAAACTCGGAGCTGCCGATGAAAGACTTCCATGGTTTGGAAACGGCCCTGAATCGAAGCAATGACTTGACATCAGGAACCTTTTTGATGATTTCAAGTTAGATTTCAAAGGGTATATTGTCTGACATTTTGATTGATTTTAGGGTATTGAAATATGGCAGCTCAGCCGCTCAGGGCATCTTCAATACCTCTACTGCTAAGTGCTAATAAGTGAAAAGAAAAAATTTATGGTGAGGAAACAGCCCATTGGACAGGCCCAATCGGCCTTTTAATATCCCACTTAGAGGTGCAAATCAAAACCGGTTTTTTAAAAAAACGACCAACAAAACCGGAACCGGTTTTTACTAAACCGAAACCGGTTTTATAAAACCGAACCGGTTGTACCGGTTTTCAGTTTTTCTAGCCGACCGGTTTTTTACCGGTTCTAAAACTGGGTTAAACCGGTTTTTTAAAAAACCGGTTAAAACCGATTTTTTTTATTTATTTTTTTTGTCGAAAACCGGTTTAACCAGTTTTAAAAACCGGTCAGCGCAAAGTCAAAAGAGCCGTTGGATTTGAATACCGGTTAAAACCGGTTTTGAAAACCGGTCAAAATCTGACCGTTGGAATTCAAAACCGGTTTTGAAAACCGGTCAAAATCTGACCGTTGGAATTCAAAACCAGTTTTCACCGGTTTTTAAAACCGACTTCTTTAAAAACGACCACTGTAGAACAGTAGCCGTTGGGCATGTTTCTTACCGTTTTTTTTTTTGTCTTTTTTTTTTTTATTTTTTGAGTATTTTGAAGCTAGAACTTGTATTATAAATATGTGTATTGGGTTGAGGCTTAAAACACATCAAATCTCTCTTTAATCTCTCTATTATCTCTAATTTCTTTATAATGGAAAACACACAATCACAACAAGCTTCCACTAATCCTCCCTCCGTTGGGTCTTCCCGGTCACGAAAACATTACACACAAGATGATGTTCTTCATGTTAAACCAACTTCACGAAATCCCGAGGTTTTTAATCATATGGATTTGTGTATTATGAAGGATGGGACGGAAAAGGCGCGTTGCAAAAAGTGTTTGAGCTTTATGCTTCCGGGGCTAACACTACACTAAAGGGTCATATAGCCAAATGTTCCGCAGTACCTCAAAATGCCGACGGTACTATTGGTGAGGATGGTCAAATTTGTGTATATGATAATGATGCGCTTCAAAGAGATTTTTCGGGGTGGGTCATTCAACATACTTATCCATTCAACCTCTTCGACAACGCCAAGCTTACGGCCATCATCAAAAAGAGGCTACACTCGCGGTATAAACAAGTAAGTCGTACTAAACTTAGAAGTGATGCATTTAAATTATGGGAAACGGCTAAAAATGATATTATTGATGGTTTTCGTGATTATAAATATGGTGTTTCTATAACTACGGATGTTTGGACCGCACCACATGGTTCGGCAAATTCTTATCTCGCCGTTACGGCTCATTGGTTTAATCCCGAATCTTGGTTATTAATGAAACGGACAATTGCTTTTAAACTATTTGGCTATCCTCATACGGGTTCTAATTTAAGAAAAATTTTACATGACACTTTAATTGAATATAATTTAGATGACAAAGTTTTTACGATTTCACTAGATAATGCATCTAATAATACTAGAGCTATGGAATTGTTAAAATTACGTATAAAACCCATTTTAGATGGTGCTTTTTTTCATTCCGTTGTGTTGCTCATGTTATAAATTTATCCGTTCAAGCGGCATTAAAAATATGTGAGAGATTACGTTTGACATTTAGGGGTATGTTAACAAATATATATCGCTCGAGTAATGAACGACAAATGAACTATAAACGTTTTCGTAAACAATGTGGTGAACCATTCCTAGGACTGAAATTTGATACACCTACTAGGTGGAATTCTACTTGCATTATGTTTGAAAATATATTACGACAACGTACTACTTTAGATGCTTTTAATGAATTACTTGTTGAAAAAAACCGTGCTACTTCGATAGATGACCAAGATTGGCAACGACTACATGCTTTAACTATTTTTTTACAAGTTTTTAAAGAGGCAACAACAATAGTATCGGGTGTTTATTACCCAACTAGCCCATTAGTTTTAAATCAAATTTATGCTATGACGGAAAAATTAGACGAATTAAAAGACTCACCTACTCAAATGTTTAGAAATATGGTTAAAGTTATAAAAAAGAGATTTATAAAATATTTTGCTAGTTTACCTTTAGTTTATACTTGTTCCTACCGCACTTAATCCAAGTTTAAATGTTGGAGGCGTAGAACTTTTAATAAGAAGAATAATGGAAAATTTAGAATTATCTTTTGGGTTGGATGGTGAAGATCCCAACTATATAGAATCTCAAGTTTTTAAATTTAATGATTATTTTAAAAATTGTTTGAAATTTATGCAACAAAATATGGTCAACAACCAAACCCAATTATCGACCCAATGCGGGCCGGTTCGTCTCGAATGACAAGGGACATTAACATAAACCTTTATAATACTTTACGTGAAGACGCTACAAAGCGTCAACGATAATCGGCCCCGACAAGCGAGTTGGGACAATATATGGCTACAAACTTTTTAACAACTTTAAGTCCCGATGAGTTTGCAAACTTTGACATTTTGGATTGGTGGAAAGAAAGGAAATCAATTTCCAATTTTAGCCGCTATGGCTCGTGACTTATTAGCGGTCCAAGCTTCGACGGTAAGCGAATTGGCCTTTTCTCATAGTGGTCGAATTATATCGGAAAAAGGACAAAACTTAGCCCCGAATGTGGAAGTATGTGTATGTTTGAAAGATTATATGGACGGAGTAGATAGGGTACAACATCAAACATCGTTGGAAGGTTCGATTGAAGAAGTTGAAGAAACTATAGCACAAGAAGAAGATGACATGGGGATATCACCTCCGGCTACCGAATTCGATGAAGGTGAATTTGAACCATTTGATGTTGAAGAGTTAGATGTAGAAAAAATTTTGGATGATTTAATTTCTTGAGTATACACGGGTGATGGCAATGCCGAAGCTCGATATACTTGAGTATACTAATATGTTTTTGGGTGATGGTCATGCCGAAGCTCGAAATTTATTAGTATTTATTTATTTTAGTTCTATAATTGTATTGTTTAAATAAAAGTTATGATTGTATTCGAAATGTATTAGTATTTTATAGTTTTAGTTGTATAATTGTATTGTTTAAATAAAAGTTATGATTGTATTCGAAATGTATTAAATGTTTTAAATTCAAAAAAGCGAACCGTAAAATACCGATAAAAACGGATCCGAACATTTAAAACCGAAAAAACCGAACCGGTAAAAAACCGATTCCGAACATTTGAAACCGAAAAAAACCGATTCCGAACATTTAAAACCGAAAAAAACTGATTCCGGAAAAACCGAAAAAACCGAAACTGATTTTTGAAAAAACCGGTTTTTTGAAAACCGGTTTTCTAAAAACCGGTAAAAACCGGTTTTTTTGCACCTCTAATCCCACTCACTTTTTATTTTACTAAATAAAGTTGAAGTTACTCGCTTGTTTTTTTTATTAGTTTAACTTTGATACAAAATAACAATAAACTTTTTCCAAAATTTCGTTTCAGTACATGAGCTACAAAAGATATCATTTAATGTAATGAACTTATTTAAAGTGACTAAATATTCATATTTTGATGTGTTATCACATTAAAAATAGTGATACGTGTTATGACTACACATCAAAATATGCATATTGTAACACTTTATGAAAGTTTGTTACATTTATGATAGTTAGTTGTTATTTTATGACATAAACTCTTTAATTTGCATGCATGTATAGATTGTATGTTTTCTATAGTGATTACTTGTTGTGTTTTAGTTTGTATCAGATGTAGTCTGGAGCGCCATGTACCCTGAGTCATAAGGCGTGTTATCGCTCTATGGGGCGACCCTATAGCAAAAGACCATACCAGATCGTAAGCTATAAGGACCGGCGCCAAATTCATCAACCAAATTATAGGGTTTTTCACTTTCTATTTGTGTTTTATTTTAAAAAAGTGTGGGACCCGAGGTCTTCTATAACTTGAGTGATGGAAGGAGTGTGTATTTTTGTAAATTTATAGATTGTGAGTTATAAAGGAAAAAACTAATCTGACAATATTTTTTGCTATAATACCATTGGGTAATATCGAAGGTACCTAGTGCTTTTAAACGAATCTTAGTTCTTTGACTTTTTTACGATTAATAAAAGGAAGAATTGCATATATACCTACTAAAATTTAAATATTTGCATATTTCTCCATAATACAAGTTTTCAATATATGATGTACAATGCAACTTAAGTATGTTTTGGATATATATGCAAATATGCAAATTTTAATGAGTATATATTCAATTGGCCCATAATAAAATTAACCATTTTTTTAAAAAACAAAAAAAACAAAAAAAATAAAAAATAAAAAATAAATAAAAAACAAAAGGGACCACAATACAAATGCCTAAATGGAATATTTAACATGGGTTTTAGGAGAATCGACCTTAAAACACGTTTGTATTATATATATTGTAAAGTGTTTTATCATATTATTAAGGCTAAATGATTGAAAAAAATATTATATTTGTCACCATTTGTTTTTATGGGTAGCGAAAAAAAAATTTTGCTTTTGGGGGTACTTTTTTCAAATTTATCATTTTTAGGGTATTTTGCGAAATTTTTGACATTTTTGTCCCTCTTAGCTAATAGAAAAAAAAATCCTAAATGGCAAAAATGTCACATAATACCCTAAAAAGGATGAATTTGAAAGAAAAGTACCCTCAAAAACAAAAAAAAATTGTTCGCTACCCACTAAAGCAAATGGTGGCAAGTATAATACTTTTTTCAATCATTTGCCCTATTATTAACAATGTTTTTTAGACGTTCTCAAACCGCACTATCATCAATGTTTTTTAGACGTTCACAAGTTTGAAAGAAATAATGGAGTACATCCATATAACCACGAGATAGTAGTCGCACATTATAGATTTTACAAAAAAGCTTAAATAAGGCAATTCATGAATTGTAGTTTAGCTTGTCTAGATCAAGGGTTGTAGGGATACAAGCCTTGATACTAACAATGGAGTATGCTTTATCGATGGGTTGTTTTGGTGGAGTAGATGATTCACCCGTCATGCTGCTATGACAATGATGCATCGACAAAAAGAAAGTTGCAAACCTAATACAACGTATCTTAAGTTAAAAAAAAAAAAAAAAAAAAAACGCAACGCGGCCGGGGTTTTCATCTCGTTCTATAGATATACTATAGGAGCGACGCCTTGCTGACCATTTTGAATATAATACTGTGAAACTCGTTAAAATAATTATATATACTATAGGAGCGACTCCTTGCTAACTAACGGGCTAACTTCGGTCCACCAAAGAGTTTGTCACTCTTTTATCTGTTGCGCTGCATAATATCTACCTATATTATAGACTAAAATACACTGTTAGTCCCTAAACTTGTTACTGCGCATCGCAATGTGACAAACCTTGCCCTTTTCATCGCTGGAGGTCCAAAACTTGGGTTTTATACTCTAGACTAGTCCCTTGACTAATTTTATGTTAGTCAACGTCTGTTAATTTCCTCATGTGCCTTGCACATGAGGGCAAAATGGTCATTTCATTGTTTTGGTGGTAAGACTGGTACAACCTTATGGACTAACGGATTATTTAATCAATAAAATTATACCATCACCACCACCACCTTCCCTTTATCTCTTTTTCCTGCTTCTCTATCTAAATTTCTGCTTCTCCCTCTAAAATTAACACCATCACTATTCTCAAATCTTAAAAACTCCTCCACAAAAAAAAAAACATAATCTCAATCAAACACCATCACCATTCTCTCTCTAAAATTAACATCGTCACCATTTTCAAATCATGTAGGTTAGATTAAAAACCCAAAAAAATTGCAGTGCACACAAAATGATCTTCTTAAAATTGCAGATTAAAGATCCAATTCAGGGTTGTTCTGTAAGCATCTTAATAGCCGTCTGCCACTGCTTTTGTGTCTAATCAACTGTCCCACAACCTTTGAAGTTGACCTTAATGATGACATGGCAACTTAAAAGCACCACCCAATAATTGTACAATAAAACATTAATCAAATCCCTCTAATAGAAGTGCACCACACAAATGAAAAGTTACACTATATCAGAAAGATACAACAGCTCGTAAAATGTATTATACTATTGAAAATTTATCATTGATGACCCTATTTTCAATCTGGATTAAACATCAAGTTTACGATGAACGAGAGTATAATTGCACGTACAATTTTTGATAAATATTCATTCAAGCTTTGGTCAATCTTTTAGTTCTTTTGCCTATCTTCGACCCTACTTTCATCCTACATCTTAAGGCTAAATTCATGACTTTATTAAGTACTACACCGAGTAATTTAGATAATCAACTTCCTAAAATGCCTAATTTAATCATTTGTTTTTTATTTTCCCCAATAATCAATCAATTACAAAACACTAATAAATTATACTACAAAAAGACTAATAACAATTGAATGAATTAATCATTTTTGTAATGTATATAATCGTCTAACACGTACACAGAGAGTAGTGATGTGCCCTAATAAAATAACGAGTAGCAATTAGTATTACCTTTGATGATCGAAATATGAACGTGTTTAATAAATTTCGCCGGAGATGACGGTGGTTGAAGGCGGTCGGTGACGGTGGTGTTAATATCCAGGATATGCTATATGATCTTTTTTTTTCTTCTTTGAGTTTGTTTATTGCTTGCGTTACGTTTTTCAATATATGATTTGTTGTGCACTACAAATTTTTTGGGTCTTTAATCTAACCTACATGATTTGAAAATGGTGATGGTGTTAATTTTAAAGAGAGAATGCTGATGGTGTTTGATTGAGATTATGTTTTTTTGTGGCGGAGTTTATGAGATTTGAGAATAGTGATGGTGTTCATTTTAGAGAGAGAAGCAGAAATTTAGAGAGAGAAACAGAAAAAAGAGATAAAGGGAGGGTGGTGGTGTCGATGGTATAATTTTATTGATTAAATACACCATTACCACCAAAACAATGAAATAACCATTTTACCCTCATGTGCAAGGCACATGGGGAAATTAACATACGTTGACAAACAGAAAATTGGTCAAGGGACTAGTCTATAGTATAAAACCAAAGTTTTGGACCTCCAGCGATGAAAAGGGCAAGGTTTATCCCATTGCGATGCGCAGGAACAAGTTTAAGGACCAGCGGTGTATTTTCGTCTATATTATATGAAAGAAGGCCAAAAATAACTGTAGCATGCTAAAAAAATGCCACGTAACCCACTTATAGCATGCTAAAAAATGACACGTAACCCTCCTCTAGCATGCTACGTAACCCACTATTTCTCATCTTTACCTTATATTGTTTACCTCTTCCCTCTTCTTCATTGAAAACTCATTTTTTTTTACCTCTTTTCTCTCTCTCTCATGCTATCAAAAGTTTACCTTCTTCTCCAAAATATTTTTTTGTTGTTGTTGCAGGATCTGTTCCGATCTATTTTCCTTCTTTCTTAATTTCATTTTTTTTTCTCTCACCTTTGATATGTTTTTCTTCAGATTTCAGATATTTGAAGGAAGAAGATGATGGCCACCGTGAAAAGGAGTGTCTTGTACCTACTCATTTCTCCAATACACATGTATATCTCAGTTTATATTTTTATCCTGTATGTTTCAGAAGTTGCCATTGCGGAATATGTATGATGTCAAGATTCAAGAACTGCTTCGTTTATTTATGCATCCTCCATTTTTTTTTTTCTTTTTTTTTATGTATGTTGATATCATAGTAGGGGCACTTTTTGTTGTATAACTGATCTACTTTTAAAGGAGATAGAAATCGAGAATAAGTGTTCGATCAAGTGTTATCCAATTTGAACTGATGAGCCAATTAATGAAAATGTCCGAAACACTAAATTATTGAAAGATGATTCTATATTGTTAGATCTCCTACAAGTTTGATGCTTTTGTTCGGTTTCCTACAAGTCTACAACACGTGTTTAATGGAAGTGTATAAGATTTAGAATATTTATATGATCTTTAAGTTGCATTAATTATTTGATTTTATTAAGATACATTTACAAGTGTATATTATTTAAAGAGTAAATTACACCATTCGTCCCTGTGGTTTGCTCCAAATCACACCGGTAGTCCCTGTTCTTTTTTTTTTGCTTTTTTGCTCCTTGTGGTTTACATATTGCACGCCTTTTAGTCCTATCGCTAATCGCCGTTATCTTTTTCGTTATCTCAATGGCACGTTAGTAACCAGCGATCACTTGCAGCGTTAGTCCTTTATACTAACGACCGTTAATAACTCATAAATTTTATTAAAAAATCTTTCACGCGGTTTTAATCGTTTTCACCCGTTTTCTTACGTTTTCATGCGTTTTTTCCGTTATATACGTTTTGCCTACTTTTTCTATGTTTTTACGTTTTGTCCGTTTTAAAGCGTTTTCCAGTTTTTACGCTTTTGTCCGTTTTCTTATGTTTTTGTCCGTTTTACGTTTCGTTTTTCGTTGTCCGTTTTTACGCTTTTGTCCGTTTTGATAACGCTTTCCTTCATTTTTTTACGCTTTTGTCCGTTTTTTCTAACGTTTTTGTCCGTTTATATACGGTGTAATTTAAAAAAAATAACGTATTTTTTAAATCGAAAAAATGACGTATTTTTAAAAATGACGATTTTTTAAATGACGTTTTTTAAAAAAACGATTTTTTAAATCGGAAAAACGATTTTTTAAAAAATGACATATTTTTTTAAATCGGAAAAAATGACGATTTTTTTAAAAATAACGTTTTTTTAAAAAACGTATTTTTTAAATCGAAAACCTATATTTTTAAAATGACGTATTTTTTAAAAATGACGATTTTTTTAAATCGAAAAAAATGACGATTTTTTAAAAATGACGATTTTTTAAAAAAAACGTTTTTTTAAAATGACGTATTTTAAATCGAAAAATGACGTATTTTTTAAAAATGACGATTTTTTAAAAATGACGTATTTTTTATAAAAACGTATTTTTTAAATCGAAAAATCGATTAAAACAACGTCATTTTTTTAAATTACACCGTATAAAAACGGACAAAAACGTAAGAAAAACGGACAAAAGCGTAAAAAAATTGAAGGAAAACGATAAAAGGACAAAACGTAAGAAAACGGAAAAGCGTAAAACAACGAAGGAAAACGTGATAAAAACTTAAGAAAACGGACAAAAGCGAAAAAGTAAGGAAAACGTATAAAACGGACAAAAACGTATAAAAACGTAAGAAAACGTAAAAAAATGGACGAAAACGTATATAAACGACAAAACGCATGAAAACGTAAGAAAGCTTAAAAACGATAAAACCGCTAGAAAGATTTTTTAATAAAATTTTGAGTTATTAATCGGTCGTTAGTATAAAGGACTAACGCCGCAAGTGATCGCTTGGTTAGGACTAACGGTGCCATTGAGATAACGAAAAGGATAACGGCAGTTAGCGATAAGGACTAACAGTAAAGGCGGCAATATGTAAACCACAGGGAGCAAAAAAGCAAAAAAAAAAGAACAGGGACTACCGGTGTGATTTGGAGCAAACCACAGGGACGAACGGTGTAATTTACTCTTATTTAAAATATAGAGCCAAGAATCATACATTAAGATGGGAGGGAGTGGTGCTCGGGTACCTCAACCCCGATCGGTAACACCACCCCGTATTACTCGGGGTAGTGAATTTCGGGTAGTAAATCGGGTTCCAAGCCCGATCGGTGTAGGCTGCATATTTTGAAAATTTTGGAACGTTGGTGACTAGCCAACGGCTAGTTTTACATTAAATATAAAAAAAATCTCTTTAAAACCAAATATCACAAACTCATTTTTTCACAAAAAAAACACACACTAATCTATCAAAAACACAAAACCATGGATCCAAGAAGAGGTAAAAAAATTTCCACCTCGCGTCAAGGTCGGTCTCAACCCGTTCATCCGCAACCACAACAAACTCCGTTTCCAAACCAATTTTATTCTCAATCATCTCCGAATCAATTTTACGTTCCACAACCCCCATCTCCACATCAATATTACCAATATAATATGGGTCCTCCTCAAATGAATCCACAACACTACAACATCACTCCTACAAGCGAGTTCTCCCAGTTCGAAAACAATGACGAAGACGTAGAGTTTGTAGCCTGTTAATACAAATATCGTCATTAAACGTTATTTATATTTTTGATCTTTAGCTAAGTTTTGTTAACGACAAAAGTAAATTTAATTTGTATAAAAGCTTAAAGCTTGTCAAGTTTAATAGATATTAAAACAAGCTTTTTCAAACAATATATTCATCATTCAAGCATTTACATTTATGATTAGTAACATCTTGATATGACTCTAATCATTATGTATGATAGTAGTTTTTAGAATGTGTTAGGTTCTTAAAACCAAACACTACTTATGTACTTGCATATTTCTAAAAATAGAAATACAACTTATGACATCATGTAATGCATCATGGAAATCATTAGAAGATTTCATTAGATATTTTGTGTGGATTTGTACTCTTCATATCTTACACAATCTCACTTAGATAGAGTTGACTTTAGCAAAAATTTGATATCTTGACTCGGTGGCGGTACCAAAATGGTACGCGAACCCTTTAAGGGTTCCGCGGTCCGTGGACGCCCATCCACTTTGGCTATAAATAGCAATGCCAAGCCAAGTAGTTTTTCATCCTTTCTAACATACTCTCATACATATCTTCTCTCTAACCTTTCTAACTCGGCCATATCATATTAGTGATCTCTTTTGTAGCAAAGAAGATCAAGTCATATTCAAGCTTCAACGAGAAGTTGGAAGTCTTGTTTGTTTAGTGTTGTATGATCTAGTGTTGATTCATACTTCATTGTTGTATCAAACCATCATAATCTTGTGAGTGTGAGTGGTTAGTATTTTAGTCCTCAAAATACATTGTGTGTGGGAGTGGTTGTACCCTTGGAAAGAACTCGACATCTAGCTTAGTGTCGGAAATAGTGTAAGTGTAAAGGTTTTCTCCGCCGGTGAAAGGAGCTTGTTGACTAGTGAAGTTAAACACTCGAGTGTGAGACTCGAGGAGTGGAGTAGGGCAAGGAAAAAGAGTCCTTGTAGACCGAACCACTATAAACAACTTGTTGTGGTTTGATCATTTCTTTCCTTATTTACTTCTTACATATTGCTTGCATATTTCATTAACATATCTAAGATCAATATCAATTGATCTTTACAATAAGTTTCAAAACAAAGTTTTTAATTGGTAAACTATTCAACCCCCTTCTAGTTTTCTACAATTGGTACCCGAGCCTCGTTGCTCAAGAATTTCTAAAATAACTTGTATTTTATAAACTTGAAACGATCCATGGATTCTGAAAACTTTAAAGAAGGGCAATCTATGCAAAGACCACCACTCTTTGAAACCAATGGATTTATCTATTGGAAAAACCGTTTTGAAACATATGTAAAATCAAAAGATATAGATCTTTGGTTTATTATTGTTAAAGGGGATTTTAGTTCTACAACAAAGGATATTTTCGTTGATGAACAAAAGAAACTAGTTGCTAAAAATAATGAAGCTAAAATGATGCTTTATAATGCTTTACCTAGAAAAGAATATGAAAGAATTTTTATGTGTGAAACCGCCAAAGATATTTGGGAATCTTTAATTGTTACACATCAAGGTAATTCACAAGTCAAGGATAACAAAATTGATCTTCTTGTTCAACAAAATGAACAATTTGTTATTCCCGAAGATGAAACCATTGATTGTGGCTTTGCTCGCTTTAACACTATTATTACATCACTTAAAGCACTTGATGAATCTTTTCGTAGTAAGAACTTTGTGAGGAAATTTCTTAGAGCACTCCATCCCAAATGGAGAGCTAAAGTGACCGCCATTGAGGAATCAAAAGATCTCTCAATAATGTCACTAGACGAGTTGATCGGTAACCTCAAAGTACACGAAATGGTGATGGAGAAAGATTAGTAGATCATCAAAGGAAAAAGGGAGAAGATCAAACCGTTGCTCTAAAAGCAAAAGCAGAATCAAGTGATGATGACGAATCTTGCTCCCGTAGTGAAGATGAGGAATATGCCATGGCCGTTAGAGATTTTAAGAAGTTCTTTAGAAGAAGAGGAAAGTTCGTAAGAAAACCTCGAGAAGAAAGAAGCCATTCGAAAGGATCGGGATGACAAGAAGGGAAAAGGTGAAAGAAAATGTTTTAGATGTGGTGATGCAAGTCACCTCATAAGAGAATGTCCCAAGCCACCTAAAAGCAAAACTCAACGAGCTTTTGTAAGTGGTGCTTGGAGTGATAGTGAAGACGATGAAGAGTCAAGCAAGGAAGAAATCGCCTAATGGCACATGAGTCAAATGAGGTACTTTCCGACTCTTCTTATTCTTCTATTGATGATGACACTTTGCAAAAACAATATAATCAATTGTGTGAGCTAAGTCTAAAAATCATAACTAAAAAAAAAAATTTTAAAACCAAAAAGGAATTTTTGGAAAATGAAGTTTATGAGTTAAAAGAAAAAGCAAAACGACTAGAAAAGGAAAAGCAAATGACGATGATTGTAAATCATGTCAAGAGCTTAAACTTGAAATAGAAAAACTAAAGCTCACACAAGATGTTTTAATAGAAAACAATTCTAAATTTAAAAGGTTTAACAAGAACATCGCTCTTGCCGATGAAATAGTTAAAATTCATAAAACACCGGGAGACATGAATGGGCTAGGTTTTAATGAAGTATTAATTCCAAAGAGTCAAAATAAAACGGCCGAAAAGGACGAACATACTGTCAAAATTGCTGCAGATGCAGACGGACGACGGAACCAAAATAAGGGTTCCGTCGTTGTGCAAAATGGTGCCGTGGGTACTTCAACAGAACGTAATGTTCGCAATACGGACCGCATGAATTTGTTAAAATAACAAAGAAAACCAATAATAGTATTAAACTAAAACCGCCGTTACTCGGAGTAGGACTTGTCAAAAATGAATTTAGATCAAAACTACTCAACAACGATATAAAACTCCTTTTGCCAAACGCCCTTTCCTAAGAGCAACCACAACGTACAACCCAACTACCAACACAATGGTTGGAATCAAAACTTTCCTAGACCATATCAAACTCCTGATTACATGCCATGGAACTCTTACCCATCGTTTCCATACATGAATCAAATAAATGGTATGTGTAACCCAAATGGACCCATGAGATATTGGGGACCAAATGCTTGAGTTATTTGCTTCTTAGGTATGCTTGAAAGTTGGATTGGAACCTGATGAATGGATAAAAGATAGTGGTTGCTCACGACACATGACGGGCAACAAAGTCTCTTCTCATCATACCAAGAGTATGACGGAGGTAATGTCACCTTTGGTAGCAATCTCAAAAGCAAAATTATTGGCAAAGGTACGATCGCTCATAACTCCCTAACTATTGAAAATGTTGCTCATGTGGATAGGTTAGGATTTAATCTACTTAGTATTAGCCAACTATGTGATAAAAAGTATAAAGTACTATTTGATGAAAATGGTAGTAAAATACTAAAAGATGGTATCACCATAGCTAAAGGAGTTAGGAAAAATAACATATATGTCATGAAAATAGATAAAACATATAATGACAAACTTTGCCTAACAACATTAGATGATAGCTCATCTCTTTGGCATAGACGCTTAGGTCACGCTAATATGAGACTTATACAAAACCTATCTTCAAAAGAATTGGTTAGGAATTTACCAAAACTTAAATATGACCAACACTTTTGCCACGCTTGCAAAATTGGTAAACAAACACATAGTAGTCACAAAACTAAAAATATGGTGTCCACATCTAAGTGTCTAGAATTATTACATATGGACTTGTTTGGACCATCCGCTATAAGAAGCTATGGAGGCAACTTATACACTTTGGTCATAGTAGATGATTATTCAAGGTTTACTTGGACGTTGTTTTTGAAAACCAAAAATGAAGCTTTTGATAAATTTGAAATACTTAGCAAGAAAATTCAAAATCTTCTAGGTATCAAAATTGTGTCGATCCGCACGGATCATGGTCGGGAATTTGACAACGAAACTCAATTTGGAAACTTTTGTAATACAAATGGTTTAACACATAACTTTTCCGCCTCCCGAACACCTCAATCTAATGGAGTAGTAGAACGTAAAAATAGAACAATTCAAGAAATGAGTAGAACAATGCTTAATGAACAAAACATTCCTCAAAAGTTTTGGTGTAACGCCGTTGACACTTCTACATATATTTTGAATAGAGTCTTAATACGTCCTTTCTTAAACAAAACACCATATGAACTCTATAAAGGTAAAAAGCCAACGTTAGGATATTTTAGAGTCTTTGGTTGTAAATGCTTTATTCTTAATACTAAGGATTATCTCACCAAGTTTGACCCAAAGTCTTATGAAGGTGTATTTCTTGGTTACTCTCAAACTAGTAAAGCTTACATTGTCCTAAACAAAGAAACAATGATAGTCGAGGAATCGTTGAACATAACATTCGACGAAAGTCCACCTCCCTCTAAGACATCACCTTTGGTAGATGATGACTTAGTTGAAAGTCAAATGATAGAAGGTCAAGAAATAATTAATAATAACAAGGAAGATGAACCATTAAATAAAGAAATTGTCAACATCAAAGAATCTAAAAGTCATCCTTTAGAAAAAGTCATAGGACAACTCAATCAAAGAACCTTAAGGTCACAAGCCCAAAATCAAAGTAATTATTTTTGCTTTGTATCCACCATTGAACCCAAAACCATAAATGAAGCAATAAAAGATGAATCATGGGTTATTGCCATGCAAGAAGAATTAAACCAATTTGTTAGAAATGATGTTTGGAAGTTAGTTCCAAAACCTAAAGATCAAACTATAATTGGAATGAAATGGGTTTTTCAAATAAATGGATGAAAATGGGATAGTATCTAGAAACAAAGCTAGGCTTGTAGCACAAGGTTATAATCAACAAGAGGGATTGATTATGATGAAACTTATGCACCGGTAGCTAGGCTTGAGTCTATTAGAATATTGCTTGCTTATGCATGTGCCTATGATTTTAAATTATTTCAAATGGATGTTAAAAGTGCCTTTCTTAATGGGTTTATTAACGAAGAAGTGTATGTTGCTCAACCTCCCGGTTTCACCGACTTTGAGAAACCACATCATGTCTTCAAACTCAAGAAAGCATTGTATGGTCTTAAGCAAGCACCAAAAGCTTGGTACGACCGACTTAAGACTTTCCTTATTGATAACAAATATACTATGGGATTAGTAGATAATACTCTTTTACCAAGAAAAAGGAATCACATATTATCATTGTTCAAATATACGTTGATGACATTATATTCGGATCAACTTGTCAAGAATTATGTGATGATTTCTCTAAAATCATGCACGACCAGTTTGAAATGAGTATGATGGGTGAGTTAAATTTCTTTCTAGGACTTCAAATAAAACAACTAGAAGATGGCATATTTTTTAACCAATCTAAATATATAAAAGACATGCTTAGGAAATTTGGTCTTGAAGATTCCAAACCAACTAAAACTCCCATGTCCTCGGACACTAAACTAACCAAGGATGAGGAAGGTGAATCCGTAGATAACACTAAATATAGAGGAATGATTGGTAGCCTACTCTATCTTACGGCTAGTAGACCCGACATTATGTTTAGTGTTTTTCTATGTGCTCGCTTTCAAGAAAACCCAAAGGCATCACACTTAGAAGCCTTAAAAGGATTTTTAGATACATTAAGGGAACAACGTGTTTAGGATTATGGTATCCCAAAGGAACGGGTGTAGAAACCATAGTGTATGCCGACTCGGATCATGCCGGTGACTATGTCGATAGAAAAAGTACAAGTGGTATTTGCACTTTTGTTGGACATTGTCTTACCTCATGGTTTGCAAAGAAGCAAACGGCCTTGGCCATTTAAACTACTGAAGCCGAAGTACGCCTCACCGGAAAGCATGTCAACAAGCTCTTTGGATGAAGCAAGCGCTCGTAGATTATGGAATTCATCTCAACGACATTGTGATACTTTGCGACAACAAAGGAGCCATCGATCTCAGCAAGAATCCCGTTCAACATGCTCGTACAAAACATATTGAAATCCGCCATCACTTTCTTCGCGACAATGTTCAAAAAGGAAACATTTCAATCGAGAAAGTATCCTCCGAAGACAACATTGCCGACATCTTAACTAAGCCTCTTAAACGAGAACCTTTTAATCTTCTTAGACTTGGTTTAGGTTTAATGGAACCAAACATGTAGGATAAACATAGCCCAAAACATTAGAATAGTCAAAACAAAATAAATTTGTCTTGTACCGCACATCTGTAGCCACGCACCAAACGATAACAAAGACGGAACCAAATTTTGTACCGTCACGTCCGTGGTGTCTACTGTAGCAAAACTGCTATATACAAATCATCCTCTTCCTCAAAACCCACTTTACCAAAACGTGTATAACTTAAACCAAGCTCATTATTGTCATCTTCCAACTCACTAATCAATGAAGATAACATCATTGTAAGTATCCTAACTACATTTCATCTCTTAATTCTAAGTCTAGGATTCTTATTTATGCACAAAACTATCACAAATCATTACATGGGGTTTTATGTATGCTTTTATACCAAATATGAATTCAATTGGCAAATTGCATAACTAGTCATTGAAATTAGGTACTACATTATCATATTGCATAAACAAATCATGCTTCCCACTAATTGATAGATAATGAATATAAGGCCCTATTCAAACAACCAAACACCTCATGTCAAAAATTTTGAAAAGCTTCTCACTTGTAGGAAAACAATTTTTTCATTGCTAATGATGAACGTGTAAATTTTCATCATTTGCATAGCTCAACCAACTTGCAAAACGCCTAAAATGCTCTAAATGCATCAAAATATCAAAATATTCCAAAATTACATTTTATATGTTTCTGCATGCAAAATGTTTAAAATCGATGAAAAATGAGCAAAGTTTGCATAATTGATGTAGCCAAATTCCCCAAGTTTCTAAAATTGTCAAAAATAGTCCCCGAGTCAAAATTTCAAAGAAAAATCACCAAAGGTCCTTTTAAAATCATAACTTGTCAAAATTAGTCCTTTGGTGAAAATATCAAAAGTTTGAGAAAATTACAAAATTGGTCCTTCAAGTTTGAAAATTGGCAAAAATGGCCCTTGGAATTTTGAAAGTGTCAAATTTAGTCCTTGGATTATTTGAGATCGTCAAGATTGGCCCTTGGAATATGATTCTAGATATTACAGCTTTGGTCCCCAAGTTTCTTGTACAAGATTGGTCCCTTAAATGATTTATGGATCCATTTCTAATCCTAAATCCAAAGCTAACTACTTGTTTGGTCCATTCAACCCTTAAGCCCAAAACCAACTCAAGCCCACAAACCCACGGTCCAATATCCACATTATCCAATCCAAACTTAACCCCTAACACCCGGTCAAATTATTAACCTACACACCTTTCTTCCTTCTTTTCTTCGTTTCCCACCACAACACACAAACCCAACACACCTCAAGTAAAAAAACCTGTCATCCCCATCACTTCCCCTGACAACACCCACGCTTATCTCACATTTAAAAGAAACAAATGTCAAAGAGAGACACGGTGAACGTAAGAGACAGAGAAAAGATGGTGGCACGCGTGCTTTAGCACGTTTATCTCACAAGTTGCACAAGACAGAGATGTGAAGAGAGAAGGATTTAAAGGGTGGCTCGTACCATTATAGAGTAGTTAGTTTTTAGTTTTCTTTTCCTCTTTTTATTCGGTTCTAGTTTTTAGTTAAGGAGTCATGAGTTAGTTTTTAGTTTTTAAGTCTTTCTTAGATTCTTAGTTCTAGTTCCACTGTGATTTCATTGTTATTTAATTAGATGTAATCTTTGATTTCAGTTAATGCAATTTTCATTCCTTTACTCCAGCTTATTTAACTCTTTAATTTTTTATGTCCTTAAAATTCTGTCACTTGGTTCTCATGTTGTTTGTTTTAAGTTCAGTAAAAATAATATAGTTTTTCTAAAAATAATAGTTACGGCAATTTTATGAAAACGCGTATATCTTAGTCGTTTCAAATCCGTTTTCTACGTATTATACGTCCTTAGCTTCGTATCAAGTATACTAATATATTTTTGATAAGTCGAAATAATTTGTAAAGCTTAGGACTCGCTTTTGACTCGCAAAATAAAACATGTTGCTTAAATTTTCGTAAAATATATATTTCGTCGTCAACTTGAAAAATTCATAACTTCTTCGTTATAACTCCGCTTTAACTCCGCTCAAGCGACCACGGATTCGTTTTAAAGTATATTTTCTAAATATCTAGGCCAAAATTCGTGCCTACTGTCGGATTTTCCAGAAAAACAAAATAAGGACAGACCACTTTTTAATACTTGTTAAAATAGTTTTTCTCGACTAAACCTATTCCAATCCCTTCAAATCAACTCCAAAGCTAATCTAATCCTACCATACACCTTCTTAGGGTGTCATGGGTTCCTAAACATCATCAAGACCAATAAATACCAAGGGAATAATTATAGGATGACTATATATGTATAAAACTCTAAAAATCAAAGTAAAAATGGTATAAATATACACAAGTCTTGCATGTTTGCTCAAAATATGAAGAAATAAATATGAAATGAAGATGAAATATGTAAAATGATAGTAATATGCTTACAAGCTATTATGATGAGGTGATTAGAACAAGGATTAACCTAAACACCCTAGGTTTTTATTTCAAAACCTTTAATAAGAGTGTATCCTAGATTGTTTAAAACTTGAGCTTGAAAATTTTTATGATTTCCTTGTTAACACTTTGTATGGCCGGTTCTAGGAGGGATAAGCAAGAGAGAAAACAACTTTTCCACTTTGTGAATTATTTGAGATGAAATGAGTGAAGTGAATGACATTGAGTATAGATCTATATATTTGAAAAAATTCACCAAATCATTAAATGTCTACCCTCCCCTTGACCGGTTTTTGGGGATCATGTTTCTCAAAGATATATATTTTTTTTTTCTCTCTTGTATATATTAATGTGTGTAATTGTTTGTAAGTAAAAGAAGTTAAGTTAAGGTAAATTGTAACTTTTATATACATTTGAGTATTTAAGGTGGAGTTAGCTAAAAATAATTTTTATGGATCAAAGTAAAGTATATTGAGATCATATACATTGTAAAAATACATTTCTTGTAAAATTTGAGCGATATAATAATTATCGTGTAGTTTTTAAGAAAACCGTCGTAATAATATAAATTTAACGATTTATATACAAAATAAATTTAAAACACTAGGTAAACTCAAAATATAGTTTTTATAAACTAAATGTAAGTATAAAAATATATCGGGATCATTTTTGGAAGTAGCGGATTAAATGTTCAAAATAATAATTTACGCGATAACGTTTATTTAATATAAAAATTTACGTGTTTAATGTGAAATGAAAAATCATGAATGAACTAACATGATGCAAATGATGCTAATGAAATGTAGACTAAACTTAGTCTATATGAAATGTTCGTGATGATATGATCATGAATTCGCCGCTAAACCATAAAGGTTACGCGAATTTGGAACACGTAAACCTAGTTTACGATAAATGTTGAAATAGTGAAGCATGAATTGTTTCGAGAAATGACCTGAAAGTACGGGGTTGTCACATTCTACCATCTAAAAGGAATTCACCCCTGAATTCAGTTCGTGTTGGTCTCTCCGGTTTAGGTTTAATGTGGCAAACTTTCCATTCTCGAGCATAACCCTCAAAAGACCTTTAGGTAACCGATTTTTACTTAATCTCACAACTCATCAAACAAGAACTGCCATGAGATTAGGCTAAATCGGTTTGAGTAACGGGTCTTTTGAAAATTTGGCTCGGTCATAGAATTGCTTACACATATAAGCCTACTACTCCCTTCATTGCATGATTCTTCCCGAATTAGACATAGGTGATCAGGCTATGTATAATTTAGGAGTAACTATGCAATGTTTGGACTAATCGACTCATATGATGTTTGGTGTTAAGTCAACTGGTGTAAAAATTGTGATAGGAAATGACAGGCATTCTCCACATCGAGTCCATGTGAGTATGATGGGATGTGTATTTGAAGGCATCAATGTGACAATCGATTTTGAAATGAAAGTAAATAACTTGAAAATGTAGGCATAAACCGCATGTAAAGTGAATATGCACTTATGATGAAATGATGAGATGCTATGATGATGTAGTTATAGTCTAGGGTCAATGATGCAACTTAGTTCTCTATAATCAAGCTCGATGCCAACTGTCACACCCCCAAATTACCTGCTTTGCAAATGAATGGAATTCCCGGGATTGATCGTCATAGCATCACAATTACAGATATATTGAACGACCTAAAGTGTCGTTTGGAAAATACATCGCTTGATTTAATAAAATAATCAGAGTTACAAAGTATAGGTCCCAAATGAAAGTTACTATGCACGGAAAATAAGTTTAGTACAAGTCAAACGATGTTTTTAAAGTTCTTAAAACCCAAGTGAGACGCCGTCACCGCGACTCCATGATGTGTCCAAATGCATGCCATGAATTGAATGCCTTAGATACCTGAGATAAAACATGCTAAAAAGGTCAACACAAAGGTTGAGTGAAATCCATAGGTTTAATTAATTCGTTTGAACACAATCATCGTAGTGTGAGTTAAATGGTTCACACTCATCGTTGAAAACAAAATCGTATTTATTTCACTAAGTTCATGACACCAAAGCGTAACATCGCACCAATAGAAATTGGTAATCATCGCTTCATCGCCCTAATAGGTAACTTGCCAAATTACCTTACCGTTCAAATATAGTGCGCCGATTTCCTAACCGGGTCAATAAGAGCTGGAGTGTTAATTCCAATAGGCCTATTCACAATATTCAATCCACTCGCAAGTGACTAATGGTTCATGATGTAGGGACTTCGAACATGGCAAATACTTAGTGACAATAAAATATCGGATATAGCATACGCTTCAAAGCATTGTGTTCGATTAAAAATGTAGCATGTATCTCCCCAAGAGTTTGTAAAACAGCTTAAAAGAGTAAAAGGGGCTATGAACTCACCTGTTGCAATGATTACGATGACAAAAGTGGATACACCGAAATATAGCGAATCTCAAAATGACCTATTATGAATGATATGATATGTAATGAGTTATGATGTAATGTTATGCATGCATTTCGTATGTTATTTATACCATTTGTGAGTTTTGAAAATAATACTTATCGTCGAAAAATACTTCTTTTGACGTCTTGACCAATCAAAAATCACTTTACAAGTATTTACGCCAAAATGTCATCCTACAATGGTTTTGTAATGATTTATAGTGAAATTTTAACTTTCGTCAGAAAATAAAGTCGCCGGAAATTTCATGAAAGTGACAAAAATGGCTCTGAAAAACTAGTCGTAAAATGGTGTACGTCGAACGTTAGGAAACGAACTCGACGGTTTTGGAAAGTTTGTATCAAAATATAGAAGTTTCAGTTCAGGAGTTTTCGTCATAGAGGTCTCGAACATAAAGATAATAAGGGTTAAAGATGGTGATTTTGTCTAAAATGTTGTGTAAAAAGTGAGTTTCGGCAAAGTTTAAGCGACCATAAATAATTTATTACAACTCCGCTATACAAACGGTTGGTCGTTTTTGGAAAATATGCTTGGTGATCTCGATTTTATTAGAAGACATTTCGTTCCAAAAAGTTCTACATCATCGTTAAAAATAGCCTTCAACATGGTCGTTTTAGTTACCGTAACACTTGTCTCGTAAAAAATAATATAGTTTTCCGAAAATAATAGTTACGCAATTTTATGAAAACGTGTATATCTTAGTCGTTTCAAATCCGCTTTCTACGTATTATACGTCCTTAGCTTCGTATCGAAGTATACTAATAGATTTTTGATAAGTCGAAATAATTTGTAAAGCTTAGGACTCGTTTTTGATTCGTACAAAATAAAAACATGTTGCTGAAATTTTTCGTAAAAATATATATTTCGTCGTCAACTTGAAAAATTCATAACTTCTTCGTTATAACTCCGTTTTAATCCGTTCAAGCGGCCACGGATTCGTTTTAAAGTATATTTTCTAAATATCAAGGCCAAAAATTCGTGCCTACTGTCGGATTTTCCAGAAAAACAAAATAAGGACAGACCACTTTTAATACTTGTCGAAAATAGTTTTTCTCGTACTAAACCTATTCCAATCCCTTCAAATCAACTCCAAAGCTAATCTAATCCTACCATACACCTTCTTAGGGTGTCATGGGTTCCTAAACATCATCAAGACCAATAAATACCAAGGGAATAATTATAGGATGACTATATATGTATAAAACTCTAAAAATCAAAGTAAAAATGGTATAAATATACACAAGTCTTGCATGTTTGCTCAAAATATGAAGAAATAAATATGAAATGAAGATGAAATATGTAAAATGATAGTAATATGCTTACAAGCTATTATGATGAGGTGATTAGAACAAGGATTAACCTAAACACCCTAGGTTTTTATTTCAAAACCTTTAATAAGAGTGTATCCTAGATTGTTTAAAACTTGAGCTTGAAAATTTTTATGATTTCCTTGTTAACACTTTGTATGGCCGGTTCTAGGAGGGATAAGCAAGAGAGAAAACAACTTTTCCACTTTGTGAATTATTTGAGATGAAATGAGTGAAGTGAATGACATTGAGTATAGATCTATATATTTGAAAAAATTCACCAAATCATTAAATGTCTACCCTCCCCTTGACCGGTTTTTGGGGATCATGTTTCTCAAAGATATATTTTTTTTTCTCTCTTGTATATATTAATGTGTGTAATTGTTTGTAAGTAAAAGAAGTTAAGTTAAGGTAAATTGTAACTTTTATATACATTTGAGTATTTAAGGTGGAGTTAGCTAAAAATAATTTTTATGGATCAAAGTAAAGTATATTGAGATCATATACATTGTAAAAATACATTTCTTGTAAAATTTGAGCGATATAATAATTATCGTGTAGTTTTTAAGAAAACCGTCGTAATAATATAAATTTAACGATTTATATACAAAATAAATTTAAAACACTAGGTAAACTCAAAATATAGTTTTTATAAACTAAATGTAAGTATAAAAATATATCGGGATCATTTTTGGAAGTAGCGGATTAAATGTTCAAAATAATAATTTACGCGATAACGTTTATTTAATATAAAATTTACGTGTTTAATGTGAAATGAAAAATCATGAATGAACTAACATGATGCAAATGATGCTAATGAAATGTAGACTAAACTTAGTCTATATGAAATGTTCGTGATGATATGATCATGAATTAGCCGCTAAACCATAAAGGTTGCTGAATTTGGAACACGTAAACCTAGTTTACGATAAATGTTGAAATAGTGAAGCATGAATTCTTTCGAGAAATGACCCGAAGTACGGGTTGTCACATTCGCCCATCTAAAAAGGAATTCACCCTGAATCTTCGTGTTGGTCTCTCCGGTTTAGGTTTAATGTGGCAAACTTTTCATTCTCGAGCAAAACCCTCAAAAGACTTTTTGGTAACCGATTTTACTTAATCTCACAACTCATCAAACAAGAACTGTCATGAGATTAGGCTAAATCGGCTTGAGTAATCCGGGTCTTTTGAAAATTTGGCTCGGTCATAGAATTGCTTACACATATAAGCCTACTACTCCCTTCCTTGCATGATTCTTCCCAGATTAGACATAGGTGATCAGGCTATGTATAATTTAGGAGTAACTATGCAATGTTTGGACTAATCGACTCATATGATGTTTGGTGTTAAGTCAACGGTGTAAAATTGTGATAGGAAATGACAGGGCATTCTCACATTGGAGTCGATGTGAGTATGATGGGATGTGTATTTGAAGGCATCAATGTGACAATCGATTTTGAAATGAAAGTAAATAACTTGAAAATGTAGGCATAAACCGCATGTAAAGTGAATATGCACTTATGATGAAATGATGAGATGCTATGATGATGTAGTTATAGTCTAGGGTCAATGATGCAACTTAGTTCTCTATAATCAAGCTCGATGCCAACTGCCACACCCCCAAATTACCTGCTTTGGTATGAATGGAATTCTGGGATTGACTGTCATAAGCATCACAGCAGATATATTGAACGACCTAAAGTGTCGTTTGGAAAATACATCGCTTGATTTAATAAAATAATCAGAGTTACAAAGTATAGGTCCCAAATGAAAGTTACTATGCACGGAAAATAAGTTTAGTACAAGTCAAACGATGTGTTTAAAGTTCATAAAACCAAGTGAGACGCGTCGTCACCGCGACTCCATGATGTGTCCAAATGCATGCCATGAATTGAATGCCTTAGATACCTGAGATAAAACATGCTAAAAGGTCAACACAAAGGTTGAGTGAAATCCATAGGTTTAATTAATTCGTTTGAACACAATCATCGTAGTGTGAGTTAAATGGTTCACACTCATCGTTGAAAACAAAATCGTATTTATTTCACTAAGTTCATGACACCAAAGCGTAAACATCGCACCAATAAAAAATTGGTAATCATCGTTTCATCGCCGCCCTAATAGGTAACTTGCCAAATTACCTTACCGGTTCAAATATAGTGCTTCGATTTCCCTAACCGGGTCAATAAAGCTGGAGTGTTAATTCCAATAGGCCTATTCACAATATTGGCCACCGCAAGTGACTAATGGTTCATGATGTAGGGACTTTGAACATGGCAAATACTTAGTGACAATAAAACATTCGGATATAGCATACAGTTCAAAGCATTGTGTTCGATTAAAAATGTAGCATGTATCTCCCCCAAGAGTTTGTAAACAGTTAAAAGAGTAAAAGTGGGGCTATGAACTCACCTTGCAATGATTACGATGACAAAAGTGGATACACTGAAATATAGCGTGAATCTCGAAAATGACCTATTATGAATGATATGATATGTAATGAGTTATGATGTAATGTTATGCATGCATTTCGTATGTTATTTATACCATTTGTGAGTTTTGAAAATAATACTTATCGTCGAAAAATACTTCTTTTGACGTCTTGACCAATCAAAAATCACTTTACAAGTATTTACGTCAAAATGTCATCCTACAATGGTTTTGTAATGATTTATAGTGAAATTTTAACTTTTCGTCGTAAAATAAAGTCGTCGGAAATTTCATGAAAGTGACAAAAATGGCTTCGAAAAACTAGTAGTAAAATGGTGTACGTCGAACGTTAGGAAACGAACTCGACGGTTTTGGAAAGTTTGTATCAAAATATAGAAGTTTCATTCAGAGTTTTCGTCATAGAGGTCTCGAACATAAAGATAATAAGGGTTAAAGATGGTGATTTTGTCTAAAATGTTGTGTAAAAAGTGAGTTTCGGCAAAGTTTAAGCGACCATAAATAATTTATTACAACTCCGCTATACAAACGGTTGGTCGTTTTTGGAAAATATGCTTGGTGATCTCGATTTTATTAGAAGACATTTCGTTCCAAAAAGTTCTACATCATCGTTAAAAATAGCCTTCAACATGGTCGTTTTAGTTACCGTAATACTTGTCTCGTAAAAATAATATAGTTTTTCTGAAAATAATAGTTACGGCAATTTTATGAAAACGTGCATATATTTGTCGTTTCAAATCCGTTTTCACGTATTATACGTCCTTAGCTTCAGAAGTATACTAATAGATTTTTGATAAGTCGAAATAATTTGTAAAGCTTAGGACTCGTTTTTGACTCGTACAAAATAAAAACATGTTGCTGAAATTTTTCAGAAAATATATATTTCGTCGTCAAACTTGAAAAATTCATAACTTCTTCGTTATAACTCCGTTTTAATCCGCTCAAGCGACCACGGATTCGTTTTAAAGTATATTTTCTAAATATCAAGGCCAAAAATTCGTGCCTACTGTCGGATTTTCCAGAAAACAAAATAAGGACAGACCACTTTTTATACTTGTCGAAAATAGTTTTTCTCGTGCTAAACCTATTCCAATCCCTTCAAATCAACTCCAAAGCTAATCTAATCCTACCATACACCTTCTTAGGGTGTCATGGGTTCCTAAACATCATCAAGACCAATAAATACCAAGGGAATAATTATAGGATGACTATATATGTATAAAACTCTAAAAATCAAAGTAAAAATGGTATAAATATACACAAGTCTTGCATGTTTGCTCAAAATATGAAGAAATAAATATGAAATGAAGATGAAATATGTAAAATGATAGTAATATGCTTACAAGCTATTATGATGAGGTGATTAGAACAAGGATTAACCTAAACACCCTAGGTTTTTATTTCAAAACCTTTAATAAGAGTGTATCCTAGATTGTTTAAAACTTGAGCTTGAAAATTTTTATGATTTCCTTGTTAACACTTTGTATGGCCGGTTCTAGGAGGGATAAGCAAGAGAGAAAACAACTTTTCCACTTTGTGAATTATTTGAGATGAAATGAGTGAAGTGAATGACATTGAGTATAGATCTATATATTTGAAAAAATTCACCAAATCATTAAATGTCTACCCTCCCCTTGACCGGTTTTGGGGATCATGTTTCTCAAAGATATATATTTTTTTTTTCTCTCTTGTATATATTAATGTGTGTAATTGTTTGTAAGTAAAAGAAGTTAAGTTAAGGTAAATTGTAACTTTTATATACATTTGAGTATTTAAGGTGGAGTTAGCTAAAAATAATTTTTATGGATCAAAGTAAAGTATATTGAGATCATATACATTGTAAAAATACATTTCTTGTAAAATTTGAGCGATATAATAATTATCGTGTAGTTTTTAAGAAAACCGTCGTAATAATATAAATTTAACGATTTATATACAAAATAAATTTAGAACACTAGGTAAACTCAAAATATAGTTTTTATAAACTAAATGTAAGTATAAAAATATATCGGGATCATTTTTGGAAGTAGCGGATTAAATGTTCAAAATAATAATTTACGCGATAACGTTTATTTAATATAAAAATTTACGTGTTTAATGTGAAATGAAAAATCATGAATGAACTAACATGATGCAAATAATGCTAATGAAATGTAGACTAAACTTAGTCCATATGAAATGTTCGTGATGATATGATCATGAATTAGCCGCTAAACCATAAAGGTTACGCTGATTTGGAACACCGTAAACCTAGTTTACGATAAATGTTGAAATAGTGAAGCATGAATTGTTTTCAGAAATGACCGAAAGTACGGGTTGTCACATTCGCCCATTGCATTCGTGTTTGGCGCTTTAAGCTTGTTACTCGCCATTCACAAGTGGAGCTTGAGTGATAAAGCTTTGACCGCTTGGCACGCATCAAATTTTTACCCGGAGTCATGTGATTATCTTCCGCCTAGCGATTAGTGATTTGGATATTCACTCCTTGTTTATACCATCTGTATGTATTTATATTTTCTTATAAAAATCAAAAACCCAAAAATATTTTCATTCTTTGTTTCTATAGCCTATTTTCCAAAAATCCAAAAATATTCATCTTTACCCTCTAACTGCTTAATTCTCCATTCCTTTATCCTCCAATCTGTTTAATTCTTCATCTCTTATCCCTCTTAACCGTTTAATTCTTGATGTCATGGTTTTCGACATGTTCCTGGTGTGGAGGTCCATTTAATGGTGGAAATTGTCGGCGATGTACCAATGTGAGTTTCGGAGACAAATTTGTCGGTAATTCCGATCCCATTTCAAATGAAACACCGATTTTTCCTACCTACCTCCACGCCCCAATACGAATCCTACTCATACGAAGTTTTGTGAGAATGATTCGTTACGGTTTTGATTGTCCACCACAGTCCCGCTTGTTATGAGCCAACCATGTTACAATCGAACTTTGGTGAAAGTTATTTTCCCAATTATCTCATTTGTGAGAATTGTGGGGTCCTCATGCGACTTTTGAATGTCTCCTGAATCAAAATTTTCAAAATTCCAATTCTCCTGTTTTGACAATTTCCAACCCCACAGATTCCATCAGTCATCGACTTCCGAGCCTTCACATCATTTCAATGATTACGAGGAGTGTAATCTTCCTCAAAGTTCTCAAGAAATCGCATTCGAAAGAAACTGCAAATCAAAAGAATGGTGTGTAAGCTTCAGCAGATGAATATAAGAATCAGATATGATGGCGATGATGATGAGGATAGTATTCAAATGAAGGAATACTATGATTACGACGAGGAGAGTGTTATTCAATTGAACGATCTTATTTCTCAACTCCCTCGGTCTATTGCTATCACACCTATCTTACCTATTATTGCTTCCAAAGACTCTCTCATAATGAAGGATGATCATCTCAAAGACTATTTCGGAAACGGAATCGTCTAGTGTTGAGGATCTTGTCCCAATCCCAAGTGAGTCTCGAGATATATCCGATAGTGATTGTGATTTGCCTTTTGTGATTCTCTCGACATTTCGAGGTTACTTCCGGATTTTCTCAAATCCTCTTTTTGAATTTAATAATGACTACACTTTTGGGAAAGTAAATCCTCTTTTCGATGAAATGTCGGAGGCCGATCTGAGACCATCACGGAAGTGGTGGAAATTGCTAGCTCTCAGAGCACACCACTTGTCCCACCTCTGTATTTTAACTTATCTCTTCCATCATGTGATGACAATTCTATCCTCATCGATGAGATTCATGATCCAAAAATCATGAATTCCCCTTCTGATAATGAGGAGTTAGTCATGATCATCATCATGATTTTCCTTATTTTCTTCACATATGGTGTGACTTCTCATTCCCTTTTCTCCTTCGGGAATGAGGACACTATTTTTGATCCCGGCATTTTCATTTATCATTTTTGAGCCGGTTCTCTCTATATCTCATCGGTGTGGAACTTTCACGTGCTTCAAATGTTTGTCCAAACATCTTGAATGAAAGTCCGATGGAGATTGTTTCTTCCACTTTGCTTCCCCATGAACCAATGAATTCGGGGTCGAGTCAAGCTAGCGACTCGGTAATTAAAAACAGTAGCATGCCATATGGGTTTTCACCCATATTTCTGACTTCTTTCTACTTTCTACCACCCTAGTGTGGGGGGGTTGCCCCACATGTTTTGTATATAAGTCTTGTTTCAAAAAAAAAAAAAAAAAAAAAATTCTCTTCTTTCTAAATAATGGCCGTAGTATTTCCCTTTTACGTTCTTTGTTTCGGCATAACCGCCGGTACTTTGAATATTGAGGGCAATATTCATTTCTAAGTGTGGGGGGGATTCTCACGAATTTTGTTATATGTATTATACTACTCAATTCCCCCGTTTTTGGCCAAAAATTTTTTTGGAGTAAGTGTTTTACACTTACTCATTTGGTTATCAATCCCTTGTCTAAAAACTAAAGGATTGGCTAATCCAGGAGCAAACGGCTCTTGGTAAAGATATCTCAAATCCGTTGCTGCTTGTAATTTGCCCAAAATTGTATGGTATTCAAACTCACCATATCCTAAAAAGTGAAGAGTTGGCTAGCCCGCAAGTTTATGGCTTGTGGTAAAGGCCGTGGAAAATCCATAATTGGTAATCAGCTCACCAAAGATAATATTGATAATTTATCTTAGAGTTGGCTAGTCCGAGCAAACGGCCGGTAAAGACAAATCAAATCCGTTGGAAGTTGGTGGTTTGCTCAAAATCACATGGTTATCGGTGTACCATGGTTCTTATTTGAACTGAAACATTTGGCTACTCCAGAAGTAATGGCTTTTGGTAAAGAGTTTCAAATCCATTAAGTTTTTCTCAAAAGATTGCTAGGGACTAGCAATAGTTTAGTGTGGGGGATTGATGAGTGTGTAAATACTCATCATTTTGAGTCAAATCTGAACTGCAAAACGTCTAAAAATGCTCAGAAATGCATCAAAATACTGAAAATATTCCAAAATTACATTTTATATGTTTCAGATGCAAAATGTTTAAAATCAGATGAAAAATGAGCAAAGTTTGCATAATTGGCAGTTTCAGTCCCCCAAGTTTCTAAAATTGTCAAAAATAGTCCCCGAGTCAAAATTTCAAAAGAAAAATCACCAAAGGTCCTTTTAAAATCATAACTTGTCAAAATTAGTCCTTTGGTGAAAAATATCAAAAGTTTGAGAAAATTACAAAATTGGTCCTTCAAGTTTGAAAATTGGCAAAAATGGCCCTTGGAATTTTGAAAGTGTCAAATTTAGTCCTTGGATTATTTGAGATCGTCAAGATTGGCCCTTGGAATATGATTCTAGATATTACTTTGGTCCCCGGTTTCAGTTTGTACAAGATTGGTCCCTTAAATGATTTATGGATCCATTTCTAATCCTAAATCCAAAGCTAACTACTTGTTTGGTCCATTCAACCCTTAAGCCCAAAACCAACTCAAGCCCACAAACCCACGGTCCAATATCCACATTATCCAATCCAAACTTAACCCCTAACACCCGGTCAAATTATTAACCTACACACCTTTCTTCCTTCTTTTCTTCGTTTCCCACCACAACACACAAACCCAACACACCTCAAGTAAAAAAACCTGTCATCCCCATCACTTCCCCTGACAACACCCACGCCGCTTATCTCACACCGAAAAGAAACAATGAAGAGAGAGACACGGAACAGAAGAGCAGAGAAAAGATGCAGGGCACGCGTGCTTTAGCACGTTTATCTCACAAGTTGCACAAGACAGAGATGCGAAGAGAGAAGGATAAAAAGGGTGGCTCGTACCATTATAGAGTAGTTAGTTTTTAGTTTTCTTTTCCTCTTTTTATTCAGTTCTAGTTTTTAGTTAAGGAGTCATGAGTTAGTTTTTAGTTTTTAAGTCTTTCTTAGATTCTTAGTTCTAGTTCCACTGTGATTTCATTGTTATTTAATTAGATGTAATCTTTGATTTCAGTTAATGCAATTTTCATTCCTTTACTCCAGCTTATTTAACTCTTTAATTTTTTATGTCCTTAAAATTCTGTCACTTGGTTCTCATGTTGTTTGTTTTTTTGTCAATTGGCCGGATAGTGCTTATTACCCATTTGACCTTCAAGGTCAACTTCTTTTAATGTTGCTAGTGAATTTTACAAGTTTGAAATTGTTTTAACAAAGTTTGTGAAAGTTTGGTTTATAATAAATAAATAAACAAGTTTCTTGTGGCCCTGAAACTTACGTTGGTTTTTTTCCCAGCTTATTGGTTGTTCAGAAAGCTCAAGGTTTGCTTTTTCTAAGTCCTTATATGCCACCCTAACTCTAGCTTCAGTTGAGTGCATTCAAATCACTCCTAGCATAGTCTAATGTCAAGTTGAAAATCTGTTTTTTGTATTCCTGTCTGTTCTGCATCAGTAGCAAAAGCCCAAAGCTAGCTGAATCGAGCTTATTTTGAAGCTTTACATACCGCTTAACCACCAAATTAGCTTATTTTGAGTTTTTTCTATGCTAACCTTAAATTGTGTAGCTTGTGGTACCACCGAAACCTTCATTTCAGCTTATAAATAAGCTCAAAACAGACACCCTTGGGAAATTTTTAGCCCTGCAACATGCTTAGTTGGCTTGGTGGACTTGAAGTTCCATTAAGCTAAGAAGTCTATTTCCCTTGTGGCTTATCCAAAACAAGCTCCAAAAAAAGGCCTCCATAGCCTGCTTGGAAATTGCAGAAGCACGTGTCACTATTGTGTTTCTTTTTTCTAGCTTATCTTTGTATAAGGTCTACTTTAGTAAAACTTAGGTAGCTTAGTTTAGCCTAGTTCACATTAGCGTCTTTAAAAGCCTCCTTTAGTACTCATTAGGTGCTCATTTTATGCTCCTAGATTGCTCAATTACTCATTTTCCTTAGCTTAAGGTTCCCCTAGACTAGCTTGTTTAGCCAACTGTTTTCCCATCTTGTCCTTGCTTATGTGTAGTTTATCTAAAGCACCATTTAGCTTATTCGTTACTGACTGATTCTTGTGCGTAATGTGAGCTTAACATTAGTCTTATGGGTGTGTTTGTTTGCAATCTGTCATCACAGCAGCTGTAGGTGTTTTTTTTTATTTTGCATTCCATTTTAGCTTGTTTGATCCTTTGTAGCTATTTGGTAAAATTAGATTAATGGTGTTTGTTTTGTGCCGGTCCAAACAACCCCTTAAGTCTTCATTTTAGCATTTGTAACGCAATACCAAACACCCCCTTAAGCCAAACAAGTCCTTATCTGCTGATTTTTGCAAGCTGTTCGCAGCTTAATCTTTTATGCTTTTGAAAGTTTAAGTTTTATTAGAAGTCTTCATTATCTCTATTTTCAGCTGCCAAGAAAAATAATAATAAGTAGCCAATAGGTGAAGGAAGTGGGATTCGAACCCACGACCTCCTGCCCAGAATCAGAACCCCCACGCAGCAACCACTCAACCATCTGCTCTAGGGGGTGTTGCTTGTTTTAGTTTTCCTTATTTAAAATTTAACTACTTAGGGCAGTTTTAAGCTTTTTAGTCTTTTTTCTTTTTTTTTACTTATTTACGTGAGCAGTATGCCTTTTTTATTTTTTTTATTTTTTATTTTTTTCTTTAATTCATTTTAGTCTAAAGTAATTTTGTAATTTTTTCTGAATTTTCTAAAAATTTTAGTATTTAATTTAGTTTAAAATAGTTTTTAATTCATAATAATTAATTTAAAAGTCGAAAAAATATTCCGCTTTTTCCTAAAATTATTTTTGCTCATTTAGAATGTAGGAAAACTGTTTTCACACTCGTAGGACTTTTATTTCACCAATTTTACGTTTTATCTTGCGCTCCAACGTAATTTTCGTACATAACGTACGTTTTCATTTTAGGCCACGTTTTTAGATATTTTAAGTTTACGTTTTAGTTAAAATAGTTTATTTAAGATATTTTGTTTTATAAAATCAACAAAAACATCATTTTAATTATAGTGATAGCGTTTATTTAATATTTTTTATCTTTTTAATTTTCTTTAATTTGCATTTAAGCCCTTGTAGTTTATGTCCTTTTTCTGTAGTCATAATAATTCACAATCTCCTTTTCCGTTCAAATCTCGCGATCACTATACGTTTGATAATCCATTGCATAGCTCGCTGGGACATAACGACCCGGGGAAACACTATACTCCTCAGATCCTCATTGCATTCGTGCTTAGGCAGTTTTAAGCTTGTTACGGTCTGCCATTCACAAGTGGCAGGCTTGAGTGATAAAGCTTGACTGTTTGGCACGCATCACTAATACAAATAGAAACGTTAAATTTTCATCACTTGCATGCTCTTGAATACTAAAGGTATTGCATAACTAATATGCATTCCCGGGTATATTCAAATGAAGCCATATTGAATTAGGAGCATTTGGGTTATCTCATGGTATTTGCCAAACACCCCACTAAAACCATCTTTGTGCATAAAATGAGTCGAGATAACCGCAACTCCAAATTGTTTTCATATAGGCACACACTAGAACCAAAAAACGTTAAAACTTATTCTCATTTCTTAACATATTAACTCTTGTCCTTAGGATTAACCATGGTAGCCGCAAGATTCTATGATCACAAAGACACCCTTAACTACATTCCTAAACACCACAAAACCAAAGGACTTACCAAAGAACAAGTAGAAATATTTAGGGGTCTAGAATCAAGGTATTTCCATGAGGGTAGAACCATTCACTCATCCTTCCTTGAAAACACCAACCTTCGTGAAGAACTAGCCGCCATTCAATTCGATTGTCTTCTTGACATCGATGAACCAATTTGTCCTAGGTTTGTGTTAAAATTCTATGCTAGTGTGACCGGCTTTAGTGATGAAGACGATGATGAATTTTGTCTTAGGTTTAGAATTAATCAAAACGACTACACCATCACCTTAGCCAACTTTGCTCAAGTGCTAGGAATTCCCAACCGAGGAACTTGTCTCTACTCGGATAAATGTTCACTCATCGCTCTTGATGCTATCAATGACCGCTCTCTACCCTACCAAACCCGTTTGGCCGACAAGGATGTCATCCGTGAACACCTTTTTAACCCAAAAAGTGACACAACCCGAGTTACCCGAAAGGGAAAAGAAGTAAACCGAGATCCATATGGAATGGAGCTAAATGAACTTAAGCCCTAATTTAAGAAATGGGAGGAGCTACTTAGAGCCAACGTCATTAGCACCATAGGAAATAGGGATCACATTAACGCTTGCCTTTGTCATATGCTCTACAACTTGTCCACCCGTCAACCATTCAATTTAGCCTACTACATAGCTAGGAGAATGATTGATATTCCAACTCAAGGATCGGTTGCTCTTCCATACGGGATGCTCCTCACCCGTCTCTATAGAAACTTTGCACCAATTCCACCAACACCCAAAGGGATGCACCTTCACTATGAGCTCATCCCTCACATCTTTGTACCTTTGAGTGATGCACGAGTTGCTAAGACAAAAGGCAAGAGAGCAAAACCTCCAACTCCATCATCATCATCATCAAATAGCTCCGAGTATGGTCTTCCAAGCTCTCGTCTTCCTCCTCATGAGTATTATGCGTCTCTTCCCGAAATAGAGAATGAATCAGCGGAGTTCAAGCAAACTAAGGGAATGTTCAAGTGCCTTGGTAGGATGATGAACAAGATTTATAAAAACTTGGACAAATAAGGGTACTTTTAAGGAGCGTTTGGAACAATACATTATCATTAATGTTTGATACAATTTGGTTGTTTTTATTATGTAGGATGATGATATAACCTGAAACAATGGTGAATGCTAACAATTTCATGCAGGGGATAGCAAGTATGCTATCAAATTTTACCCATTTTCACTATAATGTGAAAATCAATAAGCCTTGCTCAAAATACATGCTCCACTATGTTTATATATATATTATCTGCTTTTCCTAACTAGAATTGGTTAGTATAACATGTTTTGAGAAGAATTTCAGGTTTCGGAAAAGTCCCCGACACCTAAAAACGAACTCTGTCCATTTTTTTGCACTTCACGGATCAGACGGCACCATAATTTTGGTACCGTCCGTTATGTAATTGGTACCGCCGTACATGCATAAAGGGACCGACGGCACCCTTTTAGGGTTCCGGTCGTGTATGATTTTGGTGCCGTGGATCCTTCGGTAACTTTCAATTTCGACTATTTCGTGATTCCAAATTACCATCCAATGCTTATAAATCAATCCTAACTTGCTTATCCCTTATTAGAACTAGTATAATTCACTTAAGTATATAAGAAATCCATTTCCCACCAAAATTCAAAAATTTGAAAAATCCACCCAAGGAGCCCTTTTGCATAAAGGAAGGAACCAAATTTTTGGTACCTTCAAATCCGTGCGTGATCTGAATATTAGGAAATTCCACTCACTAGAACACATTTATTGCAAATCTTTTCTTCTTCACTCCATCTCTCTTGAATGGCTTGACTTGGGTGATATGACTAGCATTCAACCCACTTCCAAATCATTAGGAACCTCATCTCTTCAATGGCTTAACATCAAATCAAACACATTTCTCCATGATTTTTAACTTCTATAAATTAAGAGGTTTTACCATGATCATCCTCACACCTTCTTCATTCTTACTATCATCTAGCAAAGACAAACCAAAGTCAAAAATGACAAAATCATCTCCAAAACCTTGCAAGAAGACCGCTAGAATTAGTGTGAGGCCTTGTTGCTTCGTTCACCTTAGCTCCTCATCCGAGTCTTCTCCACTCACTATCTCATCTCCCATCCGAGATGATACAAACCTCACCTTAGCCACACCTACTCAATCACACATTGTGATCACCACTCCACCACCAACAAAAACACCAACTTCACCTCCACAGGCACCCATCCAAACATCCAAAACACCCTCACCATCTTCACCAAGGTCTCCATCTCTCATTCCCATGGAGTTGTTTTCCACTCCACCAACCTCCCGCAAATCCTTTCTTGGAGGACTTGGATGACTTGCCTCCTAGGCCAAATCATCCACCACCATTGCCATCCTTTGGCTCAATTGAGCGGATGGCTCATAAGTCACCTCGGTCATCCCTTGACCCAAACGCCCATTAGGGCCTAAACCTCTTCTCTTCCACCCCATTCACAAAGACATTCATGGTCCTTTGTATGGGGATCATTCACTTCCCACATCAATGTCACCTCATCTTGAGGACATTGAGGAGTGTATGTGGGATACCAATCCCACTAGAGAGGAGATTCAAGCCGAACTCCACAACCTCCACCAATTCAAAGGCATGGTGGACTCTCACTTGAGTGAGACAATGCAAATGCAAAGTGCTTTGCTTGCTTCCATCATGACCACCCCAAACATTTCCACCAACACCAACACATCCACCATTCCACCACCACAACCTCCCCAAACATTCTACCCTCCAAGGCATGGTTGCTCCACTTGTGAGCAAACGGGCCAAACCGTGGAAAGGACCCGGGTTATGGTCCATGACTTCCAAGAAGAAATGAGGTTCATCCTCAACCACATCCTTGAGCGTCTCAACGCTCTTTCACATCCACCATCACTTTAGGATGGTTTTAGACTAGTCTTTACTTTCTTAGGATAATTTTTTTTCTTGTACTAAAACACATCATTGTGTTCTCTTTTCATGATCTTTACTCATGAAAAATTTTAACTAATGAATGTTGTTTATTATATTGTTGGTGTCATTACATAGTGTTTGGAAATGCTTGTGAATGATCATTATTACTAACTTTTTTTTGTAGCTTTATTTTCACAATCCATGAATCTTCCCATTAAAGCACCCAATTAGGGGGGAGCTTTGAACAAGGGGGAGATAATAGCTCGGGCTCATTACATTCCGCATAGCCTCTTCTTTTTGTTGAGACAAAAAGGGGAGAAAATATAGAACTTTGAAATTATTTATATTTGACTTTTCTGAAAAATCAAACGCATACATTTGACTTCCTAAAAGTCAAACAGGAACCCTCATTGTTAATACTTGACTTTTCCTAAAAAAGTCAAACTGCATACTTTGACTTTCTGAAAAAGTCAACATCATGCATCAACTAGTGAATACTTTGACTTTCATAAATAGTCAAACATCATACACTTGCATTACCATTCTCTTTTCAAGTTCTAAAACTAATAATTTTATAACTCTTGTACAAACTTTGTATCTTTTATAAAAATAAAATTTATATTTTGTCCTCAACAAAAGGGGAGATTGTTAATACAAATATCGTCATTAAACGTTATTTATATTTTTGATCTTTACCTAAGTTTTGTTAACGACAAAAGTAAATTTAATTTGTATAAAAGCTTAAAGCTTGTCAAGTTTAATAGATATTAAAACAAGCTTTTTCAAACAATATATTCATCATTCAAGCATTTACATTTATGATTAGTAACATCTTGATATGACTCTAATCATTATGTATGATAGTAGTTTTAGAATGTGTTAGGTTCTTAAAACCAAACACTACTTATGTACTTGCATATTTCTAAAAATAGAAATACAACTTATGACATCATGTAATGCATCATGGAAATCATTAGAAGATTTCATTAGATATTTTGTGTGGATTTGTACTCTTCATGTCTTACACAATCTCACTTAGATAGAGTTGACTTTAGCAAAGATTTGATATCTTGACTGTCGGACCGGCGGTACCAAAATGGTACACGGGCGGAACCCTTTTAAGGGTTCCGCAGTCCGTGGACGCTCCTGTCCACTTTGGCTATAAATAGCAATGCCAAGCCAAGTAGTTTTTCATCCTTTCTAACATACTCTCATACATATCTTCTCTCTAACCTTTCTAACTCAGTTTCATATCATATTAGTGATCTCTTTTGTAGCAAAGAAGATCAAGTCATATTCAAGCTTCAACGAGAAGTTGGAAGTCTTGTTTGTTTAGTGTTGTATGATCTAGTGTTGATTCATACTTCATTGTTGTATCAAACCATCATAATCCTGTGAGTGTGAGTGGTTAGTATTTTAGTCCTCAAAATACATTGTGTGTGGGAGTGGTTGTACCCTTGGAAAGAACTCGACATCTAGCTTAGTGTTGGAAATAGTGTAAGCGAAGTGTAAAGGTTTTCTCCTGGTGAAAGGAGCTTGTTGACTAGTGAAGTTAAACTCTCGAGTGTGAGACTCGAGGAGTGGAGTAGGGCAAGGAAAAAGAGTCCTTGTAGACCGAACCACTATAAACAACTTGTTGTGGTTTGATCATTTCTTTCCTTATTTACTTCTTACATATTGCTTGCATATTTCATTAACATATCTAAGATCAATATCAATTGATCTTTACAATAAGTTTCAAAACAAAGTTTTTAATTGGTAAACTATTCAACCCCCCTTCTAGTTTTCTACATAGCCGAAACACAACAACCACCAAACGAAGAAGACGAAGATGAGGACGTTCAAGAAGTCGATCCGAGAGGGAAGAAAAAAGCCTTCGGCGGGAGGAGGCCCCGTGAAGTTTTGTCGCCAAGCACAAAGAGGAGGCTTTAAGCGAAAGCATGGATTCAAATCTCCGAATGTGGTGTTGTCGGTAATGAACAAAAGTCCGACGGTTTTTGGAAACGGATTCTCGAGCATTACAAGGCAACTTTGGGTTCGACTTCACGAACTTTTCATGCGTTGAATACAAAGTGGAAAACAATGAACACGGCCATGGGTATTTTCAACGGCTACTACCTCCAAGCGGTACAAGCTATACTTTATATTTTACATAATCTATACTTTATTATTTACAACATTATTTTGTATAAGTGTGACAATCGGTAAATTTCCACATTTTAAATTTAATAATAAATTATTATTTATTATTACCAGAACGATTTTGAGCAAGCATTAGCTCACTTGATATAATTACCGGAAGTTATCCCGCACACTGGAACAATTTAAACTATTTATGAGTTTTCAAACTCACTCAAGAAGTTATCTCACTTTATCGGAAACACGAGCTCCCGCACGAACCGACCAATAGAAAGTATGGTATTAGTCTAATAAACACATTTTTGAACCAATATTTATGTTTTTATAGTTCTTTTATAAAAACACACTCGAAAAGATATTTTACACGTTAACCATTTTTAACGTGTGACGGAAATATTTCAACTCTCGATTTAAAACGTAAATGAAATACCAAACTCCAAGGAAGTTCACGTTTTAATTTCCCACTCTTTATACTCTCATTTTGTCGCATTTTATGCAACGAGACGCAATCCAACTCATATTTTTGAGTCATTATTCAACTCCGTTATTCACTTTTCATTTTCAGAAAAAGTTATTATTCACTATCGTAGTTTGCACTATTCATCATTTTTCGAAAAATTTAATTTAATTTTTTTTCCCGAGTATTATCTACGCATAACTTTAAGAGTTAGATCGCGTAACTGAGAAACATCATTTGGTGAACAATATATAAACTAGAGTTAGTCTACATATTGCAAGTATATGATATTTATTTAGGGTCATGCATGTGTTTTGCATTTCCATTTGTTTATATTCAATTAAATTAATAAACACTTTACACAAATATTATGCATGAACAATATATCCAATACTCCGATAGACTTATGTCTATTCTTAAATATTAAAATAGGTTATGTTGATAAGTTTTAACATTTTTATAAGTTTTAAATTTTTACATTACCCGGTGTTACGTTCTTGTAATTTTAAAACTTCACGTTTTCAATTATCGGGATCAAACTACACATTATACTTTTAAATTACCTAATAGCTAGTAGTACCTAAAGTCTTTTCTTGCTCCTTTTTCTCTCAACTCACGCCACCCCATTTCTCTTTTCTTAATTTGACCAAAATCCAATAAATGCACAAACTTACTCATTTATTTAATATATATGTTTCATTTCTTTTCCTTTATTCTGTTCGAAACCACAAGGAGCAGGACACCCATTTTTCATTTTACTTTCACATGAACAAAGCTACATTTGATTTTCATTCAAAGCTTGGTTGTTATTTGGTTCATTGGAATAAATTGGTATTCTTGGAATTTTTTTGGGCGTTCTTGTTTTCTTCCCTAATCGATCCACACCATGAGCTTTGTAAGGTTTTCTTTTAATCTTTGAACTCTTGTGTTTCCTTGAGATAATGTGTTGTTAAGTTCAGTTATAATTAAGTAAGATGTTGCAAGTTACAAATTACTCTTGGTTTCATATGAATCGACATATACAAAATTATAAGTGTAAAGTTGGTGTTAAGGAGCTTGTGTGGTATGTTTGAAGATTTTAATCACTAATAAGCACTAAGAAATAATCTATAGCTTATTTCTTAAACTTTTTAGCTCAAAAATGATTTTTGTAAGTTTACTAGATGTTTTGGACTCAAATAAAACTTAAGGAAACATAGATCTACAAAACATTAAAGATTAGCACTAGATTAAAAATCATTATGCAATCATTATTTTATTATCTCAAATAGCTTTTAAATTTGGTGTCTACATTTTCGAAGGATATAGATCCAGCAAGTAAGTTCTTTTTATATTTTAATACACTTGGTTTTGTTGATTTAAATTTTATCGATAGCTAGAAAACGTGTCAACCATTTTTCATTTTGGTAATTTTCCAATGAGTTGAAATGTATATTTTAGTAATTGTCTTTTTCTTTCTTATTTTTGTCAAGTCTTTGTTTCTAAATCTACAAAGTGTTTTTTTTGAACAAACTAAATCTACAAAGTGTTATTAAAGGATAATTAGTAAAAATGATTAGTTCGGTTTATCATTTGAGCTGTTGGATCAGGACTAAAGCCTTTTGTGTGTCGAGTGGTTGTGGGGCCGACAGCCCAAACGGGCCCAACTAGGGGTGCTCAATTAGGCTTATTTTGGTCAACCGAATCAAAGTGCTTAATTATAAACTTATTAACTTATTTGATTAGCTTATTTTAATTTTATAGATTTCGGCTTAATATTGTGTATAAATTATACAAAAAGTCTAACATACGGCCTCTTTAGCCTATTTTGATATAAATTATGTAAAAAGTTTAATTGCGGCCTTTTTGAATTATTGAGACTTATTAAATCTAACCTAATACAAATATATAACTTTCACTATTTTAAAAGACTATTGCCTATTATAGCTTAACTGGGCTTATTTGATATATTTTAACTTATTGAAACTTATATAAGTTTATTAAGTGGTTTAAAGTTTGTCACATTATTTTAAGTGGGAATTTGCAACATTTGGTATGTTTGGGAAGACGACTATATACGAGCGGGCCATGCCCGATTTTTATAAAAAAAAGAATTTATATACTTAGCTACTTTTCCCAAATAAACCGACTAAAAGCCGACAAACGAAATATTAAATTTCTCACTGACTATTTTATCTTCAACCTATATATGTAAATGTATACACACGTATATATATAAATATATATAAACTTACATGGATGTACATTTATTATGAACTAACGACATGTTTATCTTTTGACCACGTCTATTATTCATGATACTATACTTGTGATTATTTTTCGTACCATGCTTTTCTTTAACGAAGACTCATTCGTCTTGTATACTTTTATACTTATGTATATACTTATGCATTTTCCAAGAGCCAATACTTTCAACCATTTAGAAAACTGTTTTAAACATAAGTGCTGCCACACAAGCAACAACAGCAGCAACACAAATATTAAAAACTTATAAAGTTTCGTTAAACTTTATCGAGTCTTAAACATGAATAAAGACTAAACCATACCATACTTATCTAGGTTGCGTGTCGGAGCCGTGCACATTTATTACTTAATGTTAGTTGTGATGTCTTACATTTCTGCATACCAAGGTGAGTTCATAACCCCTACTTTATCTGTTTTATAACTGTTTTGGGGTGAGAAACATGCAAACTCTTTATGGAATATTGCTTTTATGCAAACTCTTTATGAATACTATTGCTTGTATGCAAATCTTTTTATGAACTATTTCTGTTATGAAATGCCTTTTAAGAACTATTGCTGTTACGCAATGCACTTTATGAACTGTTGCTTTTACGCAAACACTATATGAACAACTATTACTTTATGGACTAGAACTGAAACTCTTGTGTAAACCACTATTACGAGATAGCCTAAGAGAACTGTTTCCACAACCTGCCCGCCTTTCATGTACCATTAATCCCTGCAGGGGGCGAGTGTTATAAATAGATCTATTGAGGGTAACGCCCCCGTCCGGGTTGGTCGCTCCAACTTGTCTCCGGACGTATACCATGTCGGAACTCAAGTGTTAACGGAAACACACACTTGCTAAGGGCACCATAAACCATATTTACATGCTATTTACACGCATGCAGAACTGTTGTAGTTTGGTACATGAGCTTAGAGCTTGAGTAATAGACACAACAACTTTTACTTGAATAACTCACTACATGTGTTGTTTTGAGTGCATTTTTGCTTATAGTCCAAACTTGATTACTTAAATGCTTTGCTATAAACTTATGAACTCACCAGCTTTATAGCTGACCTTTTTAGCATGTTTTCTCAGGTATTTAATTTTGAAGTGTGACGATATCAAGGCAGGGCTTGGCATGACATGGTCATAGACCACACTGATGTATTTGGGACAACTTTTTATTAATGGGCCATTTTCAAAGAACAATTAAACTTTTGTAAACTTTATTATTTTATTAATAAAAGTTCTTAAACGGGTTTTATTATCCGTTCTTTATTACCTGTTGATCCCAATTTAGTGGCGCCCTCGGTTTTTGGGGTTGTTACAATAAGCTATAATTTTTATTATTTTGTATATTATGTAGAAACGTGCGAAGGCTAGTGGGTGCAACGACTTGGACGTGGTGAGGCAAGCTGAGGCGGATTACTATACAATAAAAAAAATACAATTTGCTTATAGCTTGGCGTGGGAGGTTGTCAGAGGTCATGACAAATGGACGGAGCAAGAATGTTTTCAAGATGTTTGTAAAACCCTAAAAATATAAACGCATAATAAGACTATTTTACCCTTGAAATCAAAATGTTAAAATACGTAAAATAAATCATTATTCATTAAACGAAATTCAATCTAACTTATAAATAATTGTAAGACCTAACGTGCCAAATAGATAATAGACATTTGCCGCGACAAAATAAAATCCACGAGTATGAAACTTAATGAGTCGACTTATTCCAAGAAAATACTAAACCATGTGTGCAAAGTTTCGGTCAAGCCCATTTGTTTTCAGCCTTTGGGTCGTTTGCTTTGAGTCGATCACCTTAAGCCCATGATCTTTTCTTTCCTTGTGAACCGATTTTATCACAAGCCCAATATGGGTTGCGTTTTTTTTTAAACCGATTACCACAAAACTTACATATCGACACATATAAATACTCTTCAATCAACTCTCATGCAAACCCTAGTTTCTCAAGTCACGGTAAAAGTTTTCCTGCTCTTTTCCTTTTCTCTCCAACCGGGCTGCTGTCGTTACCATCTAGGACTCAAGAAAGGACTTGTCACTCGGTTTTGATCTTTGTTTCCTCTTTCCTTGTTTCCGATCGGTGCCCTTTTTCTTCGGTGATCGGTGTGATTCTCGCTCGAGCATAGTAAGGTAAACGATTTCATTAGTCTCAAATACTTTGCATGCTAATAGTATAAATATTGAACCGTGAGACATGATTAATATACCATACGAATAGATGTTAAGCCGTGCGAGATGTTAACAAACCAAATGAATTCTGAAACTCATATATATATATGTAGCGATCATGTATCAAACCGTATAATAGGTAGCATGCTTGTCGCCACATAAAATCATAGATATGAAGCTATAATTATATAAGGTCGACGCATGGGTTGTGGGGCTTGAATGTGTCGTTAGGTTTGAAACGTAAGTAAACATGTGCATGAGGTTTGGTCGCGTCAATAAGCTACGGGTCGACAAGATATGCATCGCGTTAACATGCTGTGGTGATTTTGTTATGTGTCGGTTTGCATGCATGAGTTTTTCCTATCGAAAATCTTTTAAAACTGCCATGGGTGATCGAGTACGTATGGTTGGAAAGTAGGTTAGCATTGTCGTGTGGAGTAATGGTTAAGTGTTTGTGTTGTCGAATAGGGTTAAGAAGCTAAGTGTGCTAATTTGTTATTTCATGTGAAAATAGTAAGTTTTGAGGTCATTAATAACTGTTGATTAATCGTATAACGAGCTCGTACTAAGTGTGATGTAAACATGCGTGAGTTATGATTTTATGCAAGAAGTCAAGTGTCATGGATTAAATTAGAGTATGCATGGTCTCATTAAGTTTGTATTTCGAACAATGTTACATGAGAGTCTTGGTCAATCACGTAAGATATAGAAGTAGGTGTAAACTGTTGTGAAAGAAAGTCTTAAAATCCGTTCTTGACACTTATAAACCCTATACTTTGAATGATGATCATATAAGTCCTCAATTAAGATATTTGTCATATTAAACCCTTAAGTTTACAATTTGTCAATTGCAACCCATAAGTTTGGATAATTAATGGTTAAGATTCTAAAATGTTGGAATTTCGTCCGTCACTAAGAATAAGATTATACTTACGACTTTAAGATTGTGAACGCGATAAATCCGTTATAATTTAATGATGCTAATAAGTATTAAATAAATCATAATCCGTGTAGATTCGTTGAAGGAGACGCGACGTTACATCTTCGTGATTCACTCATTCGTTTGCTTTTCTCTCTTTTGCTTTAAGGTACGATATTCGACCTTTCAGAAAGGTTCCTCATGTTTTCCTTTCTTTGTCATTTCTCTTATGCTTATTAGGGTTCCCAATGCCATTGCTATGAACCTTTTCTTTGATTCTTTGATCTGTTGCTTATCCGGACTTAGATTATTAAACCATGCAATATCTGATTTGAACTTGTGTTATGAAGACTCCGATATGCATATTTGTTGAACCTTACTAAGTTTAATTATGAACTTCTAATTATGAATGTATGATTTGTGATGGTGATATGAACTTCTGACTTGAATATCGAATATGAACCTTATGATATGAACTATCTGATATGTTATCTGTGACCTTGTGTTTGATTATGATCTGTGTTATATCCGAAGATCTGTTTGACCTAAGTTAGTTTGACACCCGAGCCAAATATTTCACTAGTCATGGGTGTTCCATGTCCGTGTCAAGTGATGCACCTCGACATGACTCTAGGGCGGAGAGTGATGTTACGCCACGCCCATTATCTCGTTATCGTTATGAGCTCAAGTTATGTTATATAACCACTATCTGTCTGTTGGGGCGTATGGATGCATCCTAGATCTGATCCGTTATCCGATATGATTTGTCTGGTGAATGATGTCGTGTGCAATACGCGTCTTCACAAAATTCTGGGAGCTAGCTACTCCAAATTATTTTCTGAGATTATTTCTGTATAAGTATGATGTTTCTGATATGATATGTTCTGGGCTCGTGGTAGTTAACTAAATCCTTATCTGTTATGTCCTGTGTAATGCTTGAGGGGAGGATAGTTATGTATACTTAGTTAATACTGAAGAAATTGGAAAAGTACTGTTTTTCGTTAAATTACTGCTTGGAAAGTACTGCTTATGTGGAAGTACTGTTTGTCTTATTAAAGTCGTCCAACGGTTATCTTGAGGGTAATTTAATGCTAACTTGTAACAATGTTATTTTAGGTTGTGATTTTTCAAATCTCACCTATAAATACCTACTTTTCGATTTTCCCTCTCATATTGATACATTAGAATCTTTTCCATCTTTCTCTCATCATATTCATATTCTTCGAGTCAAATTCTTTTGTGCTTACATAATCAGCAATGGCGAATCGTCCCTCTTGTTTCTAAGCATAATATGGTCGCTAATTTGGATAAGACCGACGAATATGCTCTTTCATGATATAATTGATTATCTTACTGGTTCGCCTATCGGTTATGCTCTTTTAGTGGAGCCGGATATAATTGAGCCCTTGATTCAAGAATTTTGGGCTAATGCTAGAGATAACATGGAGAATGACGAATTTTATATTAGATCAACAATTCTTTGGAAGAACTATTAAGATTATTGAAGACTCCATCCGAGAAGATTTATTGTTCAATGATGCAGATGGGGCTTTAAGGTTTGATAAGCAGTTGATATGGGATACTTTTCGACATATTGGCTATGAAGGATCTTTGAATGAACAAACGTTTAGAAAACAATTATTTTGTCCGCATTGGAAGTTTTTGGTTCATGTGTTGCTCCATTGCATAAGTGCTAAGAGTACCTCTTGGGAGCAGTTTGGGTCAAATATAGCATCTGCTATGGTTGGGTTAGCTACAGATAGAGTTTTTATCTTCTCAAGGCTAATATCGATGGAATGCTCTCACATATTTCGCATGGATCTACTTGGCTGATGTACCCAAGGTTTATACAGGTTTTCTTAAACAAGCAACTTTCTGATACTCCTTTAACAACTTCCATGATGGATGTTGTTCAGTAGAGATCTGAAGGCGATGATCTTGAAGGTAATCTGCATCTGCAGGTAATCTGCAAGTTGCTTCTCCACATGCTACATCAAATGAAGGTACTGCATCTCTACAAGGTACTGCTTCTCCTAGTACTGAACTTCAAGAAGATGTTGCAGTTTCATCTTCTTCATCTCCACAAGGGTTGTTCCGTTTCTCAACCGAGGATCATCCACCTATTCAAGGAGAGGATTCACATACCATACCTCTTGATGAAATCACATTGGATAATTATGTTTTGACAAGGGAGTTGGTCAAGTTAAAAAGACTACAGAGGTCCAAGCCAAACAGATAAAGAAATTAAAACCTGAAGTTTGAAGGCTTAAGACTTTTGTGTGGCCATTAGTTCAACAATTTCGAATCTGGGTTAAATCTAAGAAAAAGGCGCAAAAGCAGTCTAGGAAAACAACGCCCAGGTTCATCAACAATCTTCTATCAACTTAGGGAGGAATTTAGAAAAAGATAATTTGAAAGAAGATGTTGAGAAGAAGAAACAACATGAAAGTACTAATGAACAAGCTGAACAAGTTCAAGGTACTGAACAACAAAGTAATCGAACAAGTTCAAGGTATGAACAACAAGTCTTGAACAACAAAGTACTCGCTTCAACAGCAAGTACTTTTACACAAGAAGTGATAACTTCAAGAGTTTTGAATTTTGAAGAAGAAGCTGGTCCTTCTACAACTGTTATACAAGAAGAGGAGGAAGCTATTCTCAAACCAATTCATTCTGCAAGTGATGATGAGTTCATTGCTACAATTTTTCAAGAATTATCACAACCTAGAGGTGGTGTTACTATTAGAGAAGTGCAAGAAGATGAACAACAAAGAACTTCTCAACCTGCAATTGATCCTAAGGATAAAGGGAAAGGTGTTTTAGTAGAAGTAAAGAAGAAGAAACTTTCTTTGGCTGAAATTAGAGAAATTGAAGTTGCTAGGAATGAAGTCACTGCTAGAAAACTTCAAGAAGAGTTAAATGCTAAAGATAGAGCAACTCAAGAAGCTGAAGAAGCTCAAAGTAGAGAAGCGGCTAAAAAGTTGCAAGAGCAATTAGATGCTGAAACCGATGAACCATTACAATCACCTACTCCTGTTAGATATATGCCTAGAAGACCTAATTTAGCTAAGGACAGGAATGCTATGATGGCTTATTTAAAAGGTCGAGGGTATAAAGGATTGCAGAAGTTGAACTATGTTGACATGAAAAAGACTCTATGATCTGAGACGAAGCTTATAAGAAGAGTGTTGCAGATATCAAGGATTTTAGAGAAGAAGCTTTTTGGACTGAAGCTGAAAGGAAGAAGAGCTTAAAAAGAAAAAGGAAAACTGAAGTTGCAGATAGACAGTTTTCAAAGAAAGAAAGAGTTGAATTAAGATCTGAGTCTAAAGATGCATTAAGAAATTATCTCAGAGTGGTAGATTTTGATTATTCAAAAGAAGATACAGACATGAAGATGAACAGATCTCAGATTAGTGCTTTTGATATTGTCAAATCCAAAGAAGGAGATTATATGATTTTTCATAAGGGATTTGTTACATATTATAGATAGAGTGGATTTATTCTATCTATATAATGTGGTAAAAGCTTATTTTGGAGATATTCCATCAGAAGGAATTGGTCTGGTTTTGCTTGGAGATCTTATAACCATGTGGGAAACATAAGAGGAAAGCACTGATGATATATGGAAAAATCAAGAAAACTGGGAAATTGTTTGTTGGAGATTCTTTGAAGAATTTGGAGTTCATGTTTTAGAGCTAGAGAATGGTAAAATGATACACATGTTTGTAAACAGAAGATATCCTCTCACAGTTGAGCTCATGAGAAGAATGCTAGAACATGGATTGGAAGTAGAAGAGGATAATGAAACTGCTTGCATGGTTATCAATTTATTTATCAACTGGACTACCATTGCTGAAGAAGATGAGTAAACTGGTATGAAGTTTATTGAATAATTTATTTTGATAAATCAAGTACTTTATTCAAAGTACTGTGATCAAACAGTACTTTCATCAAAGTACGCTTGCAGCTTTTAAAACCAGTTAAGTAATTTTTCAATGAAACCTTTTGCTAAGTAACAAATTTTTGAAACAAAGGTTAAATAAATGGATTTTGAGATGGCAACATCAAATAGGTAATCAATCCACCATGGTTACAAAAGGATTGGCTAATCCATGAGCAAACGGCTCCGGTAAAGATATATCAAATCCGTTTTTAGTTGACAACTTGCTAATAAGTTGTATGGTAATCAACTCACCATATCAGTTAATGTGAAGAGTTGGCTAGCCCACAAGAAAATGGCTCGTGGTAAAGGCGTGGAAAAACCATTATTGGTAATTAGTTCACCATTAGATAGAAGAACTAACTAGTCCCGAAGGGTACAGCTTTTGGTAAAGACAAATCAAATCTGTTGATAGCTGATGATTTGCTAAAATCATATGGTTATCAATGTACCATGGTCTTACACACCAAAACATTTGGCTACTCCAAAGATAATGGCTTTGGTAAAGAGATCTAAATCCATTAAATTTTCAATGATTCACCTCTCACAAGAGTTAACACACCTGGAAGTGATGAGAATAGTATGCAACTTAAACTGAATTAATGTACAATTTTTCATATGTTGCTGTGTTCTTTGAAAAGATGGAGCTTGCTGAATGCTGCTGAGAAAGAACAATTCTAAGAGATACTTTGACAAGCAGAGACACTACAGAGATATATTGAAAAGACTAAGAAACAATCTGATCTTAAAGATGAAGCTGTTAAAGATACATTTACAAAGGAACTTGAAGTCAAGCAAGTAGAATTCAAGTTAGGGGGGATTGTTGGGATATGAAAGTGTCAAGACATGAAAGTCTTGAAGATATGAAAGTAGTGTAGAAATGGGAAACGTCAAAGAGTCAAAGTACTGCTAAAGACAAAGTCAAAGTACTGCACCTAAAAGTCAAAGTACTGCAAGAACAAAAGAACTCTTATTCGTTTATGGAAAGTATTGTATTCTATGTTTAGATTACTTGTCGTACAAGGCTATCAATTGTAAAACGACTAGGATATCCTTGAGCCTATAAAAGGACTCCTAGATTGGCATTAGATGTACGAGTCTATGAGTTTTAGAGTTTACGAATTCACAAGTTAATTAGTGTTTTAGAGAGAAGTTCGATTATCTTAGAGTATCTGCATAATAAGCAGATTTAGAGTTTATAATAAAAGGTTATTCTTCTTAGCTTTGTTAAGTAAATTCCACGTACTTGATAAAGATTGCTCAGTGTTTCTTTGTTAATAATTTAGGATTTATCCGAGGTTATTAAACCTTAACAAGCTAGTTAAGATAGTTTGATTAAAGTATATCGATCCAACAGCTGCCGTCCTTTTTCTTCGGTGATCGGTGTGATTCTGCTCCGAGCATAGTAAGGTAAACGATTTCATTAGTCTCAAATACTTTGCATGCTAATAGTATAAATATTGAACCGTGAGACATGATTAATATACCATACGAATAGATGTTAAGCCGTGCGACATGTTAACAAACCAAACGAATTCTGAAACTCATATATATATATGTAGCGATCATGTATCAAACCGTATAATAGGTAGTATGCTTGTCGCCACATAAAATCATAGATATGAAGCTATAATTATATAAGGTCGACGCATGGGTTGTGGGGCTTGAATGTGTCGTTAGGTTTGAAACGTAAGTAAACATGTGCATGAGGTTTGGTCGCGTCAATAAGCTACGGGTCGACAAGATATGCATCGCGTTAACATGCTGTGGTGATTTTGTTATGTGTCGGTTTGCATGCATGAGTTTTTCCTATCGAAAATCTTTTAAAACCGCCATGGGTGATCGAAATGCGTATGGTTGGAAAGTAGGTTAGCATTGTCGTGTGGAGTAATGGTTAAGTGTTTGTGTTGTCGAATAGGGTTAAGAAGCTAAGTGTGCTAATTGTTATTTCATGTGAAAATAGTAAGTTTTGAGGTCATTAATAACTGTTGATTAATCGTATAACGAGCTCGTACCAAGTGTGATGTAAACATGCGTGAGTTATGATTTTATGCAAGAAGTCAAGTGTCATGGATTAAATTAGAGTATGCATGGTCTCATTAAGTTTGTATTTTGAACAATGTTACATGAGAGTCTTGGTCAATCACGTAAGATATAGAAGTAGGTGTAAACTGTTGTGAAAGAAAGTCTTAAAATCCGTTCTTGACACTTATAAACCCTATACTTTGAATGATGATCATATAAGTCCTCAATTAAGATATTTGTCATATTAAACCCTTAAGTTTACCATTTGTCAATTGCAACCCATAAGTTTGGATAATTAATGGTTAAGATTCTAAAATGTTGAAATTCCATCCGTCACTAAGAATAAGATTATACTTACGACTTTAAGATTGTGAACGCGATAAATCCGTTATAATTTAATGATGCTAATAAGTATTAAATAAATCATAATCCGTGTAGATTCGTTGAAGGAGACGCGACGTTACATCTTCGTGATTCACTCATTCGTTTGCTTTTCTCTCATTTGTTTTAAGGTACAGATATACTGACCTTTTCAAGTAAAGGTTCCTCATGTTTTCCTTTCTTTGTCATTTCTCTTATGCTTATTAGGGTTCCCAATGCCATTGCTATGAACCTTTTCTTTGATTCTTTGATCTGTTGCTTATCCGGACTTACGTATTATTAAACCATGCAATATCTGATTTGAACTTGTGTTATGAAGACTCTGATATGCATATTTTTTGAACCTTACTAAGTTTAATTATGAACTTCTAATTATGAATGTATGATTTGTGATTGTGATATGAACTTCTGACTTCTGAATATGAACCTTATGATATGAACTATCTGATATGTTATCTGTGACCTTGTGTTTGATTATGATCTGTGTTATATCTGAAGATCTGTTTGACCTAAGTTAGTTTGACACCCGAGCCAAATATTTCACTAGTCATGGGGGTTCCATGTCCGTGTCAGTGATGCACCTCTGATATGACTCTAGGGCAGTAGAGTGATGTTCTGCCACGTCCCTTATCTGTTATGAGCTCAAGTTATGTTATATGACCACTATCTGTCTGTTGGGGCGTATGGATGCATCCTAGATCTGATATGTTATCCGATATGATTTGTCTGGTGAATGATGTCGTGTGCAATACGCGTCTTCACAAAATTCGGGGAGCTAGCTACTCCAAATTATTTTCTGAGATTATTTCTGTATAAGTATGATGTTTCTGATATGATATGTTCTGGGCTCGTGGTAGTTAACTAAATCCTTATCTGTTATGTCTGTGTTAGGTATTCTGTTATGGTTCGGTATTTTCGAGTGTTATATTATGTATTCTGATATGACATGTTAGTGAATGTGCTCATGACGTATATGTCAAGTGATTACTAGTTGCCATGCTAGGATAGGATTAATATGTTTAATCATGATTCGTATATCTGATATTTTGTTAGTTTATCGTTACGTGAATGCGTTGATCTGCGAGATGAATGTGCTAGTGTACAATTGAGTGTTTTGGAAGTTTAGTATGTGTGATGGTTCAGTTAATTTTATAAACCTTGCCTATCGGTTAGTTATCTATCTGCATATGTGACACGCCATGTTAAAACTTTGCTAATGTTAGGGTTTGACCTGAGAAATAGTTTAACTTATGATATCTGTTCTGATAATTGATAATGGCTATGTTATGTCTTTGTCTATTTAGTTATAGTATGTCTACTGTGTTTTCTATCTGTATGTGTGACTGCCATGATTTGACTGCTATTTTCCGCTGCTACAATATTGAATTAAGTGTGTTAAATGTGGATTAATTAATTTCTATGAATGCCATGATTATTTTCTAGAAAGTGTTTCCGTTAGCCTTTAGATATTCCGTTTGGCTTATATGAACTCTACTATCTGGATGTATTGAATGTCTGGTTATTTTGATGTGTTTGGAGTATGTGCCATCAATATGCTATGTGTTTGTTCTTGATCGTTATTTGTTCTTCCGGATTTCTGTATGATTGCGTTTCCGCAGAATCCTCAATGATTCATTGATCTCATTCCGTGGTGACTTTGTTATTCGTTTCTTTGTTTTATTTTGTAAATTTTATTTTGTTTAGTTTCCGTTTCTGTTATATCTGTTCACTGGGCTTTGTAAGCTCAGCCGCATTTTCTTTTCCTGCGGCAGGTTTTAAGCATTCAAGATGAGCTTATGGGATAGCTGATCTGGGTTGAGAGTAGAGTTGAAAGCAAGATTTGAAATAGGGATCTTAGATTTATTTTGATTATTAAGTTATTTTTTTTTTCTTTTGTAAGTTTTGTAAAGGCTTCCGCTTTTGTATAGTACTTAAGGTTCTGATATGAAACCGTATTTGTGATATCTTTACCCTTGTTGGGTTGGGGTGTTACAATGTTGGCGGTGCGACTAGCAATTCTTCAAAAAGGAAGTTGGGGGAGTATGAATCGGCAAGCAACACAATTACCGACATGAATGAAGACCCCACCCCTCCACTTGTATCAAGCAAGATGAAAAAGAAGCAAGGCGCATCCTCCTCGTCGGTCTCAAGTGTTACGGATGAAATCAACTCCTACACACAAAAGAAGACACAATATTTAGAAGAAAAACGCGAGAAGGATGCGTTGGCGAAACAATTGTTGGCTACACAACTCGAGGGGGCGAAGTTCAAGAATACACAACGGGAGATGAAGTTTTTTTTGGAGCCGCATGATCACATTCGCGATCCCGCTATGTTGGAATTCGTTCTTACCCAAAAACGTGAACTTGCGGTGAAACACGGATGGGCTTGCAATTTTTAAGTTGTAGTTTCATTTGTTTTTTATTTCAACTTATGTAATTTTTTTTTTAAGTTGTAGTTTTTTAAAGTATTATGTAATGTTTTTATTTTTAATGAAATGGTATGTTTTTATTTTAATATTGTATGTGATTTTATGTATTAAAAATATATGAAAAAAAAAATGAAATTAGGTAGGATAGGTGACCACTCCCTCCACTTAGGGTAGTGTTAGGGTAGAATTGGGTAGTTTTGAGTTGGAGGGTTTTTATTGGATAGAGGTGATGTGGCAATTCGGGTACTAGGGTACCACTCCCTCCCCCTAAGCAAAGTGAAAATAGCAAAAAGTTTATTTGTTTGATGATACTGCAACTAAGGTGAAGTGTCCAAACTTTTAGCCATTCAAGTCATGTGTTAACCAAGTTGAAGCTCTAAATTATAGAAAGGGAATTGATTGGCACACTCTCATTTGTTATTTGTACACTCAAATGTACAAACCGGTAAAGCAGCATATGATAAATGTACAAGTGATTAATACACAAATTTGAGTGTACAAATAAGAAATTAGAGTGTACAATCATTAGCCTTATAGAAATGTAGCTATTACTACATTTATTATTGTTTTGAATGTTCATTTCTATATTAACTAAAGACAATGTAAAATCGTTTTTACATTGTCTTTTCTCATGAATTTAATAAAAATTTGACTCTCTTAAAAGAGAACAAGAATAACAAACTTAGAAAATAAAATTGTACTCGTTTACTGAGGGACCATAATTTTTAAAAGAAAGTTAACAAATTGTATCAAACAAACATGATGGTAAAAGGGGTGGTGAAACAACTAGAGAAAATGGTGGAATAGTTGATGGGTCGTGGGAGTGGGTCCAGTGGGACTATGATTATCATCAAATGGGTCAACAAAGCATGGTCGCATAGTAAAACAATTATAGTGGAACTGTATATGGGATGGGATGCATGGCTTTGTTGTGTTATCAAATAGAGTAGAAAAAAGATTTGTTAACAAAAACCGAAAGAATAAAAAATATACGGATATGCAAATTACTTTCTGTTGAAAAAATAATCTTATGCAAAAGATATTCATACTAGCATATAAGTGTACATAAAATAAAATAAATACTTTTGTACAAGTTGTCAATATTACTTGTAAAACTCTTTTTAATAGTACATAACAATTAATTAAATACTTGAAACACTTTGACGGGGTCACATTAATAATACTTCGTCCGTCTCAAAATAATTGTCCTTAAATAAAAGACACACAATTTAAGTAAAACATAATAATTATACATCTTATTTTTTGCAGAATGACAGCTTTAACTATATTCAATTATTTAAAGCTTTGACTTAAGTTTATAATTCTTAATATCATTAGATGCAATATGATAAACTTGCTACATTATTGACAACTATATTTAGAAGGGGACAAAAATTTTAGGGCAGAAATGAAAAGAAGGAATAATAATTTAGGACGAAGAGAGTAGAAAGTTTTCATAATTTTAAATTTGGGCGAATTATAAGTACTATCAAAGTATCTAATAATGTACAACTATAACTTTCTGAGACACATATTTGTTGTTTAACGGATTAACATATAGACTAGATGTAATAATGTGCGGTGAGTATTGTGGTTTTGTACCATTGCCTTATTAGGCTAGAAGGCAAGGGTAAGCATCACTCACCTTACACATCGCATGCCACGTCAGCTTTTTCTCTCCTCTCACTTCCACTCACCTTTATGCGGACAAGAGACTCACTCCCACTCACCTTAACTCATTTTTTTTCTTTTACACTACAAACCAAACGGTGGAATATATTGCACACAAATCAAGTAGGTGAGTGGTTCACCTTAATTTGCCTAGAAACGCGAGACTCACTCGTGAGTTATGTTTGTGTGCAAGGTGACTGACGAGTGACTATTGCTTAAGGTGAGCAAGTCACCTTGCCTTGCCTTCCAGTCTTACAAGCAACATCACACAATATAGTAAAAAAAGAAAATTTAGCGTTCAACACATGCTAAAACTTTAATGAAATATCTAGCCTCTTAGAAAACAATGCGTTAAACCATCCATGGCCATGCTTTAGCGAGGCCAAAAAAATTACCTAATGTATACACATTTTCATCATCATACACCGACTCACGACACATTCTCCTACGTAAAAAAAAAATTGAAAAACCAAAATTAAAGTTGACTAACTATGATGTGTCATCAGTTAAGTTTGTGACATGTCACAATGTCACATTGTGAGTCTATGAACATGTTTTTTTTATACCCAAACACCCCTCCACTATTCTAAACTAAAATAAGAAATGCAACACAATTATACATTACATTTTAATCACAATTTATACAAACGATATGATTAAACAAAAACAAATAACATATACATTCTCTTTACTCACAATCAAAGTTTTATAACTAATCTAAAACAAAAACAAAAAAAAAACAAAATTATTGTTGTTCGGTTATATTCGGCCGCAACGGAAACATAAAGTAACAAAGTAAACAAAATCCCACTTCTTTCCGACAATTACAACACCACACAAATTACAACAAAAAAAAAATGTCCTGAAAAGCCTCGCCGCAACGCGGCGGGCACTCAATCCCTTGTTTTTACTAAAGTTTTGTCATACTTTTATTTAAGTATTGAAATTTTGATGTATTTTTCGCATGGAAGATACAAAGTAAACACACTATAGGCATCTCTTTGTTAGTGGAACTTACAATTAGGGATAATTATGCTTGAAACTAGCTCTACAGCAAGCATGTATATCTCCCTTTACAAGCTCTACTCTTGAAATTGAACAAGTGTTGAAAAAAAAAAAAAAAAAAAAAAAAACTATTTTTGACATAACACAACTGAGATATTAGCTATAGATAGTAATATAGCAGGTCTACTCGACCCAATCCAACATGTTTCTCTAGTGTGCAGAGCGTGCACCTGGATATGTGGGTGGCTATAACCTCTTAAAAATCCCAAAACTATGACCTGACATGATCCTTACCATGTCCATTAAATATTTGGACATCCTATCACAATGGGTGCTGATATATTCACGGCACCATTTGATAAATCGACAACAATTATGTGTAAAGTTACATGTATGCCCTCCATAATTAGTTTACCTATTCTTTCATCCTATAGCCCTTTTATAATCACGTTTCCCAATTCCAAATTCATTGTCGTCCTCACCATCATTTACACAATTATAGCAACATTGCATCACAAGTCAGCCGTACAATATTGCAATGGAATCAACTAAGAGCACTCATTATTTGATAACATTATGAAGAGAAAAAAATAAATAAATTAAGAAGCTCAAAATGTTTTGCAAAACTAATACCGATGTTCACAATTGGGGTTTTAGTTGATTTATGGGTGTGATCGAGATTTGATAAATTAATCTGTTATGGTGTGTGTTCTATATATTAAACGAATTTTGAACTATGTTAGACAAATTAAATCAAAGAGCACATGCTAGCTAGTAAGTAGTGACACTGAATCACTAATATAAGCTATAGTTCTATAGTTTTAACCTTGTTCAGCTTCACCACTTAAAACTATTGACATTCCGAGCTTTCCAAAGTGACCCGTTGCACAGTTTATAACATACAATAATCTGTTGTATCGGATAATTAGAATGGATGTTATGAAGTCCATCTGACACAACATAGTTAAACTATAATGGTGCTGTGAATTTATCAGCACCTTATCCCAATTAGGCCAATACTATATATATGCTTATCCAGCGTGTCAATATCTATACATGCATAACCCATCAATTAGTTGACTTAACAGCTGTTTATATATATGTTTTGTTGTATGTAATGGCAGTTGAAAAAATAGTTTAAGGGCCTAAAAAATACATTATTTAGTTCACGTTAAAGATGAACGAGGTAATGATGCAACTAACATGTAATAGTTATGCAATAAACTAGATACCCAACAAACTGTAAGTATTAGCAATGTATTATCTAACTGGCTCCTAATTAAGACCACAACAACCTGTAGTTATAAACAAAACTATAAGGTTTATCAAGCATATATATCTCCCCTCAGGTAATCTAAACAGCTATTGCTCAGAAAGTCAAACAACATTTACATGCTGTAACCTTGAAATTGAACAAGTGTTGCATCAAAAATAACAAAATGTTAACTATTTTGCATACTTTAAAGCTGAAATATTACTTTCACATACAAATATTGCACGTTTACTCGACCCAGCCCAATATGTTTCTTTAGGGTGTATTAAAGTAACCATTTTGACCCGTTACACAAATCAACCATTTTGCTGATATACCACATTACTCATTTCCTCATACAAGCATGCTTAGCCATAAACATAATAAACCTGGAAAAATTCGTCACAAACCAAGTTCCATAACATACTAAAAGTTTTCATATCAGGATGAATAAAAGTTAAAAGCTGATCTACAAGGTTCATATAGGAAGTTTTGACTTATCTTCTTATGGGATCAGATCATACATGGGTCTGTGTTCTTTCCTTTCCTCAACATTTAGGGTATGTTTGGCACGGAGCAGTGTGAAGCTTTTTGGAGAGAAGAGCGGTGAGCAATGAGCATTTTGATTTTTAGTAGTCGTTTGGCAAATGAGCGGTGAGCTTTCCTATTTTTTAGGAATGCTCAATTTTCTGATGCTTCTTTAAAAAGCTGTGAGCAGTGAGCTGCACAAGCTCACAGCTCCAGCTACTGCTCACTACTACTGCTCACAGCTATTTTTGCCAAACACACCCTTAGACTTGTTCTATGCAAACAAAAATATATACATGGTCCTGAATCATATGACAACAAAAACTTTATACAGAGACAGAAAAAGATGCAACTCCTCCTGATCAACTTCAAATCATTTACAATAAGATCTTAATATCAGGGGCGTAGGGAGTTAATTGAAAGTGGGGGGCGATCCCCACAATAACATGGCAAAATAAAAATATTATACAGTGGAAAATTTAATTTTTAGTGGACTTCCATTTTGAATGCCCTCGGCCCAAATTTCTTTTTGCCCTCAACAAACTTAAGCCCAACTTGTTTTCTTTTGTTTTGTAAATATTAGGTATGAATTGTGAATACAATAAGACGATAATACGAACCGACTGTTGATGAACAAAGAGGCCTGGAGGGAAATATCAAATATACACCATAATTCCATAAAACATCAACTACAATCAATTCATCTTTTGTTTCTACAACCTTTAAACTCGTTTCATTAAATTCCAACATAGTGATCAACATTTGTATAATTGCATCTCTTGAAACCAATGGTAGGTGAAAACCTTAACTTCACTTTTACTTTTATAAACTAAATTGCTTATTGATTAATTGTTAGTTTTTTTTTACCCTATTAAGATAAATTACCTAGGTAACTAGATTTTGTGATTGGAAATTATAAGAGTATTGATTTTTTGGTTTTGTCATTTATTTTTAAAAAAATGGCAGTAGCTTTTGTATAATTGTATTATGACGAGCCGGTTCCAAAATATGACAAATCGTAAAGGACATCTTTAAAATGTTTATTTGCTCAAGGTAAGCATTTTTCTTGTAATTTTTATGCTTGATTTTTGGTGCTGGTTGGTTACAGCAGTTAAGGTGTTTGGCTGCTGCATTTAGGGTGTTTGGATGTTACTGTAATGTTGTTTGGATTATGATGTCACACTACGATTTTTTGGTGGTTTATGGCTGCTGTTTGGCTGCCGTTTTCACGCAAAATAAGGTGTGTTTTGTTGTTATTTTAGCATAATATAAGCTCTTTTATGCAATATTTAGTCGGTTAAGTACTTAAGTTCATTGTTGTTTCTTTGTTAAAATAAATTACGTCAATATTTTTTTGCCCCCCATATTTCAATATCCTGGCTCCGCCACTGCTTAATACTCCGTATGTTTCATAATCTAACTTCCTAAGTAAAACAGGTGATGTCACTAGAGGATTTGTAAGGGTCATGTGAACTGGTTTGAATGGTGGGAAGTCCAATACAGGGCGTAGTAATATAGTGATCAATTAATTTAAGGATATATGCGAGAATTAATTTAAGGATATATGCGAGAATCCGAGTGATCAAGGAGATGCAGCGTTTCCTTGTAAGAGTTAATGAAGAATGAAAAATATTGCCCAGAAAACCCAAGATTATTGATGTGATGTGAGCACGAATCGTAAACTTCAAGTGCATAATCCTTTTCAACTAGAAGATCACCATTCTTCCTAAATCCCACTATATTACTTATATATGAATCAGGTGTGTTAATAGTGAATAGCTGTGTAAAAGAACAATCAGGTTCCATCTTCCATACTTTGACCTCTCTACGTGGTACAATCACAACAAGAGACCCCTTTAGCTTAGATATGATGAAACGTACAAGTACAGGGACTAGAAATCTTATCTTATATGGTAAGTCTATGGCTCTGAATTCTTTAGCAATCAAATCAAATAACACAATCATATATTCATAATTATGAGCAACACGATAAATACAACTACCAATAACAACCTCATGCGAAGGGAAACTGCAATTGATTCACGAGGCTTGTTACACTGAATGACCGTCCATATTTTAGAGCTCAAAGTAAAAATTTCAACTTTCCAAGGAAATGAAATCTTGACAATGGTAGGTTCATTGGTGAGGGGCTATCATGATTGTGATGAATAAATAAAAGGCATGTCATCCTCAATTGTCGAAAAACACATCATAGAAAATGATCACATGCAAATATTAATTATCATCAACAATTCTGAATTGCTAAATAATAGAAAGGAAGACATGAAATCTGAATTACCAATAAAAACTTGAAATACATTACTTGCCTACATTAAAACAGTTACAAAAAATATATGGTGATTTTTTCACACCTTAACTACAAATGAGGCACCTCCCTGATGAGAATACATATCGCTTTGTAAATCGATACCTTGCAATGTGGCCATCAACTCTGTGATCAATTGATTTCAGGATACACACAAGAATCCGAGTGATCAAGCAAATGTAGCGTTACCTTGTAAGAGCTAATAAAGAATGAACCGATTTTTCCAGAAAACCCAAGATTATTGATATGATGTGAGCACGGATTGTAAACTTCAAGTGCAGAAAAACCCGACCCTCCACCTCTCTCTTTAGTTTCAATAACAGGTTCACCATTCTTCCTAAATCCCATTATATTACTTATGTAAGAATCAGGTGTGTTAATAGTGAATAGCTGTGTAAAAGAGCAATCAGACTCCATTTTCCATACTTTGACCTCTCTACGATTTACAATCACAACAAGAGACCCATTTAGCTTAGATAAGTTGAAACGTACAGGTGTGTTAAACGGGTTTGTTATCTTATTTGGTAAGTCTATGGCTTTGAATTCTTTAGCATTCAAATCAAATGACACGATCATATATTGCTTAGTAAAATGACCATTCGGGAGATGAATTTTCTCATAAGCAACACGATAAATACAACTATCTATAACAACCTGCGATCCTAAAGGAAGTGCAATTGATTCACGAGGCTTGTGACACTGAATCTCAGTCCATTTCTTAGAGCTCAAAGTAAATATTTGAACTTTCCAAGGAAATGAAATCTTGACAATGGTAGGTTCATTGGTGAGGGGACAAACCGCAAAACCAAAAAGATCAAAGTATCCTGGCTCAAGAATACCAACAGATCTTCTGATTGAAGGGTTCCACAGAACAAGCCCCCCCAATTGAAGAAACCCATTATCAAAAGCATACAAACAAAACAAACCGCGAGAGTAACCAACTACAATTGTACCATCAAGTTGTTTCATAAGGGCAGAGACATTTGGAGCAAGGTCTTGTTGTTGGGTAAAAGTGTCATTATTAACAGATACATATTTTACTTGATAATTATCTCTATACCTTAAAAGCAAAGAATGCGGCTGCACTTTGCGGGCGCCGTAACCGGCAATAAACTCAGAACTGTCGATGAAAGACTTCCATGATTTTGAAACGGCTCTGAATCGGATCAGTGACTTCACATCAGGAACTCTTTTGATGATTTCAGTTTGGATATCAAAAGGGATGTCAACAGACATGTTTCTTGGGTTTAGGCGTTTAGCTAACAGTTGAAAACAAAGAATATGAAAGATGGGATATTTCTTTGTGGTTTCTAGGGTTTTACATTAACTAGGTAATTTTCTATCTGGCCCTTTAACTACTCATATAGTTAAAGTTACAATCAACTATTCGATGCAAAAACAAAAATGAATCGTTTTAAAAAACTAGGCGAGTACCCGCGCCTGGCGGCAGCTATTTCTAGCGGCAGACAATTAACGATACGCGATGGTAGAGTGGTGCGGTGGTGTAGTGGTCCGGTGGTGGAAGAGTTTTGTGGTGGTGAGGATGGTGGTTGATGAGATGTGTGGAAGAGGAGAGCATTTTGTATGTGTTTTTGTGAGTTGTAATAAGAGAGTATTAAATATGCATTTACATATGTTTCTCTCTCATTTGACCATTTCACTTTTTCACTTTTCCACTTTGACTGTTTTTCCATTTTATGTAGTATAGATTGTTTAAAGTTATACTAATTAATTATCATCTTCCTCATAACCCCACTCACACTCTATTCAACACTCTATAGCAATGTTTTAAAAACCGGGTTGATCCGGCCGGTTCAACTGGTTGAATCGGGAACCGGCTCGGAGACCGGGCCGGATAGGACCGGGTTTTTGCATGGTTGAGAACCGGATTGAACCGCCGGTTTTTCGTTGAGACCCGGTTTGATAAACCCGGCCGGGTCATGACTTTTTATCAAAAAAATTAACAAAATAATTTTTTTTCCCATTAACTTTTCTAAGTTTAATTGAAAAGTTAAAATGTTGATAACTAATGTTTGTTAAATTTTAAAAAATAGTAAATTATCTACCTATAAGTAAGGAATTTTTTTACTGTAGCAGCTCCAAATAATTACACGTCAGCTCGTCATTGCATCTCAAAAAATTACACGTCAACTCTTAACTTGGCTTGCCACAGTCCCTCACTGTTTGAATTTTTGGTTATCACAAATTCATAGCTCTTTTTGCTCTTCTCCCATTCATTTGAAAATTCACATATTTCTTTTTTCTCTCTCTCCCCTCATATTTACAAATCCTTTCTTTACATTCTGTACATATATGCTTAAATCCTTCAATTATGCCTTCAAATTTGTTAGTAAAACTGCATTTACAGTTACATTGATGATTTTCATTCATTTTCGGATTTGCAGGATATATGTGCCTATCAACTGTGAATCGCAGAGGTGGCCGGAGAAGATAATCGGAGAGACATTAACGGCTTTGGCCACCGTAGCGTCGGGGGTGCCGCAGTGACGTTGCTAGATTTGAAGGGTAAGGTAAATTAGCGTTTTTTTTCTTGCGTGTTCGATTCTATTAGTGATAACTTTAGAAGTTTGCTGCTTTGCTCTGTTTATGTAGTATTGGGAGTAGTTGAAGGTGGTAGAACATGAAGATACAAGATGAATGAAGAAGAAGTACAAATCTGATGATGTAGAAAGATGTGGGTAATTTGTTGGCTTTTTATGCATCGAGGTAAAAAGGATTTTATGTACTTAAATTTAAATAATAATTGTTTATGTCTTCTCAAAACTTTTAATGGTTGTTCACATAATATTTCAGTATTTCTGTAATGTGCACATGTTTTCAATACAATTTATTTATACGTAACTATCTTTTATCAAAATTATATGTATATCTTACTATGTTTTAAAATTGGGTTTGTCTAACATGTGCCCTAAGGCACAAGTTAAGCACACTAAAAGGACATTGGGACCCACAGAAGGACATAGGGATCCATAGAAATTATACTTTTCTGTGGATCCCTATGTCCTTTTCTGTGGGTCCCAGTGTTATTTTAGGGCACAAGTTAGAAAAATCCTTTAAAATTTTATAACTAAAATCCATATAAAACATACTCCCTTGTTTCCAATACTTTTACAAATTTGTTAACATAAAAATGCATAAAACCAAATTGGCAATATTTTTATAAAATAATGAATTACAAATTTGTTTTGTTTTGTTTTGATTTACAAATTTGCAATATTTTTTTTTGTATTAGTAAGCATCAATTTACAGCTACTAAAAATATTTGCACAATTTTGGTAATATAAAAGTTAACAAGAAAAATATAATATTTAAAACAATCCGGTGAATGAAATATATACAACTAATTTATGTAACTTTTATAATAGAACTTTTGCAATAAAAACATTATACCGTTGTTTGTACAAATTATATACGTTATGCACTTTTTTTTAGCAAAAAACAAAATTAAGTGCGTTGTGCACGTAGACATTTGGTATAATCGAGTATTAATTAACTTTAATGTTTGATAACGTCTTTTGATTTTTTTGATTTGAAAGGTGACTAAATATCATCTTCATATGTTAAACACTTAAGAGAGGTGATTTGTACACTCCAGTAAATGATTGGGACACTCCAAAGTATTGTGTTTGAACATTTATACCCTCACAGTTATCTTTACAATTTCACTTATGTGAGGGTATAAATGTCCAAACACAATACTTTGGAGTGTCCCTATCATTTGTTGAAGTGTACAAATCATCTCCCAACACTTAAACATTCATTATATTGAATTTTGTTTTAGAACTCAGATTGGAAAAAACAAAAATGGAGTTGAAAATGTAATGGTGTGATGTGATAGTGTTGAAAATTTGATAATGAATGAAGTGTACTCTATTGTCAAAAAGTTGAACAATGAATGTTGTGTTGGAGTACTATTGTGACGCAGGAGGCTAGAGCATGTCGGCTTAACAATAAAGTTTACTTTGTTACTGTATTTCTTATGCGTCGTCATTATGAGATGAGAGACTTTAAGATCAAATAAAGTTTACTTTGTTACTGACTTATACATCGTCAAGATTACACGTTTTCCTGGTGAGTAATTTGGATTTCTTTATATGATTGAGGTAAACAGACTTTATTGACATTATGGTCTCATATGGCTAAGGTTCTTGCATATATGATTTTGATAAAGTGTTTAGGCAAGATAAATTTTTGTGACAAACAAGCTTCGGATTTTGAGATATTTTGGTGACTTTTTTTGTGTTTTAACTTTAATGTTAGCCGCACTTCAATTGGTATACTGTGAAACACGTACATAAAACAAAAATAAAATATAGACACAAAAATTGTCTTGAACAAAATTTGCTCTCGTCATTAACAAATTTAGCTGCAACGTGCGGGCAAGAAGATGATCTTGTAAGTTGTATACGGTAAATATTTGCGGACACTTTCTTCTTCAATACCATATTTTTATGACATTTGCATAAGCACTTGTTACTAATGAAGTGACTAAAAACAAAATTCAAAAAGGTATATATTGGAATAATTATGTAAAAAATAATCAAACTAGATGAAACTGTAAAAGTCAAAAAAGTAAGTAAGGGGTCCAATTAATGGGTATGTCAAATTGTACTATAAATTATGGAGTATATGGTTTCTAAGATTTTGTTAGATTGCAAAAGTTATTTCAAGATTTATTCAGAGCAACCATTTTTATACTTTTAAAAAAGATATGTAACACAAAAGTATGGTGATTTGCGCACTTTCATAAATAATTGGAACACTCAAATTTAGAGTGTTTGGATATTTATACACGTATAGATGAACATGACTAAAAGTAATGTGAGGGTATATATATCAACAAATTTGAGTGTCCCAATCATTTATAAGAATGTGCAAATCACCTCCCAACACAAAATGCATGTTAATTTGTTTTGGTAAAAAAAAAGTTGAATAGGAAGTAATTTTAGGAAGGAGAAAAGTACCAAAAAGTGCCAAAATCTTTTTGGTAGTCCTCTTTGTGGTCAAATTTTCACTCAATCTCCAAAATGGTCATGCGCAACCACTCGACTCCGCAGCTCCACCCAAAATGTGACACGTGTCCCAACTACCAATACACCTTTTATCTTCTCACTTTTCCAAGATAACCTCTCTTATTGAGCAACCGCCGGCTACTCAACCGGCGGCTTGCGCAACCGGCGGCGATGATGTGACATAAAGGTACGTTGACTTTTTTATTTTCCTTGATTTCCGATTAACTTTCTTGATATCCGATCTAGGTTTGAATTATTATCCGATTACTTTGTTTTATTGTGTTTGATTTATTGATTTATTGTTTTGATCTCACATACACACTCAATAATCACACACTCAATCCTATTATTGTTTCATTCTACCATGAAACCGATGGTACTCTTCTAACTTTTTTTTTTTGATTCATTGTTAGATCTAACTGGGTGTTTGCCTTTTGGGTATTTCTGAAAATGGGTTACTTGCTTTTATTCTTGTTAATCAGTTTCAAGTTATTCTTTGGCCGTTTTTAAGAAAATAAGCTGTTTTGAAGTGCTTATTCGGTCATTTCTAATAGCCTAAGCAGATTTGAAGTGCTTATTTGGTATTTTTTTTAAGAAAATCAACTGTTTTGAAGTGTTTTTTGGCTAATTTTTAAGAAAATAAGCAATTTTGAAGTGTCTTATGTGTTAAGTGCTTATACATGTCTGCATAATCATGTTTGCATGCAAATATGTTAACATTGCTCAATGCTATTCTACAGTGTTTATAAACTGGTTCAAATTATACTTTTAAGTGTATTGTTTAGGTCGAATATTTGAAAAGTGTGAATCTAGTTATAAGCCTAGTATTCTGATGTATATAAGCCGATATTTGAATTGTTTAGAGAAGCCCATATTGCAAGTATAAGCCCATAAGTAAAAGTTCTTCTTAGCTTATTTCGTGTCTGCATAATCTTGTTATCTTATCCCACCGATGCTAATTCTTGTATCTTGTAATCTCTTTAGGAATATCATGCGAGGGTACATGTTAGAAGCAAACTCAATTACTTTCCACTAATGAAAGACAGACTAGGTTTTGAATGATCTGTACTGTTTAGGTCGGCATGTTTTGGGCGGTGGCTGGATTTGGATTATGTTGACAATGAAGAGGGTCTTATACATTTTATGCTTCAGAAGCAAGTCTTCTCTGATAATGATCACTATGATTTACCCCTCATTTATAATGTTAGCAATCATTTGCTACACTTTGGTCGTCGTGAATTTTGCCTCATAACTGCATTCAAGTTTGGGATGGTCAGTTTCCGCAAGTTTAGGGAGGGTGATATCAATTTTCGTGATCGTGTATTTCCGGAGAAGATAGGTCGCTATGTTAAAAACATAGATCTTCTATCTGTGATTGAGGATGAAGAGCGTTTCACGAAACTATAAGATGAAGACTCAATACGAGTTTGTCTTTTGTTATCTTTGAAAGTTATATTTATGGGTCGTGAGTTAGGATCTGTTGTTGATGATGTACATCTAAGGATGGTAGAAAATCTGGATGCTTGGGATGAGTTTGCTTGGGGAGAGCACATCTGGCGGGAGTTATACGCTGCCATTAGAAATGTTAACTCAAATCATAAGGATGAGCACCATAAAGCATTGGAAAAAGACCCAAAGTTTGTTCCATCGTATTCATTGTCTGGATTTATTCTGTGTTTCAAGGTCTGTATTTTTAGTCCAAATCATTGTCAAGTTATTTTATGCTAATATTTTGTTTGTCATTTGACTTATTCATTAACTTTTTGTAGATATGGATTCTAGAGTCTTCATCTCAGACACATCGTTGGTGGATTAATGACCCTGATGTGATCCCGAGAGGATGTTCCTGGTCGAAGCATTTTCCATTTCAAAATTGGGAGCTATACAGCCAACTTTTTCCCGAGGTCAGTTAATGCGTATATGCCAACTTTTTTCCTTCATGTAATTGCATATATGCCAACTTTTTTCCTTTGATTGTAAGATTTATAAGTTCTTGTGTAGGTTAATTGCATATATGCTTAACATGTTTTATGCTTATCTAAGATGTTTTGTAATCTTAAATGCTTATCTAGTCTGTAAATTAGTTTATTTATTTGTTTCTAAAGTTTATTTGTAATCTTAAATGCCTTAGGCCAAAAATCCAAATTATGACCTATATCCCAATATTGCTGAGGGCCAATCAGAATGGTTTAGACAAAGCCAAAAAATTTTAAGTGGTATACACCAAGACCACCTCCTCCTGTTGAATACGGGTGGGGGGGGGGTTGGTGATTATCTAAAAAAATTGTCATCAGCTTGCACATCTAAGGACAAAGATAGAGAGGCACATCCACTTAGGCAGAGTTGTATGCTTCGGGTTAAGGCTTTGGAGCGTTTATGTGACAGTTTGTTGATTCTACCTAAAGAGATCAAGAGTTTGAAAGAACGTGTCTACAAACTGGAGAGTATTATTCATGTTAGTCTTGACACAAACCCTTTTCTACGTATGCCCCAATTTAACTAATGTCTAATTATCATGATTTGCAAAATACTTTGTGATGCAGTATATTACTCGGAAAACAAAAGTCGGACACGAGCACAAAGTTACCTCATATGTTCAAAAGGTATACATATATACATATATATTTATCTTTTCTTGTCATTTACTTAGTTAAGTATGTGCACATATGTTACAGGATAACGTGGAGTGTGATCTGGGTGACGAGTATTGTAGTAATCTAGATGGTGATTTTTTTGAATTATTTGATTCGCCTATTTGAACATCCAACAAACACACAGCCAATGGATTTGTAGATGGCTTGGATAATTTCTCTCAGAAAGTTTATATGGTAATTGATTTCTACAACTTTCAAATTATTCTTATTTGTCTTGTACCTTTCATTATAACTTCTTTCATAACTTTACACAGAATGGTGGGGTTGAAGTGGACAAATTGTCTGATGAAGATTTATCTGAGGTGATCACAGACATGTTTTCAAGAATATTTTAACTGTTTTCAAGACTTATCTTAGGTAATAACAACGATTTTTGTGATGTAATTGCAGGATGATTGTGTGAAGGCTGAAAAGCAAGCTGCTGAGATTTATAGGGTGGCAGAGCAGAGGAAACAGAGGACGAAATTGATTTTGGAAGAAGAAAAGAGGATGAAGAGTATAGAGCATAGTAATTCCAGTCACATGAAACTTGCTTTACAGCGATGTGGAACTTTCAAGAGGAGGTATGTCAACGTGGTCAGGCTGCAAATGGAACCATGGGAGGAGTTATTACCTTTATACGTCCCTAGCATGGATGCACTAAAGAAACGTACAAATGTCCTTGATGCATTCATGATTCAAAGGTGTGAAGATCTCGAACCGTGGAAAGAGGTATTACCTTTATGAATCTGCAACTACAACATCAGATCTTGGCTCAATTAAGTCTTATAATTCAACTTTAACCTGTTTTGTTTAGGAACCAAGCCGTCCATTAAAATGTATCGATAAAATTTCATGTACTTTTGAGTTGGAGAAGTTTCTGATTACCCCCGCACTCGTTGCAAGTTTCCTTGGTATAGTGACGTTATTGTTGATCGTACTTTCTGGGATGCTTTAGTTGGGCTTGACGATAAACGTGTAGGTTGGTTACTTGACAAGGTACGTTAAAATAACCATTTACAGTATATTTTGGATAAAACTATTTTTCGCTATATGTAAAATTTTTGTTGAATTCTGTCTTTTTATTGCCTACAGCACATTGATCTTTGGATATGGTATATGTGGTATTTCAAACCATCTTCCGCAGATTGGTCAATGGTTAGTTGCTACTTTTTAACGCTTCTACTTCAAGACTCAATGCCATTGTTTTATGCAACCGATGATATTTACCCATTTGCGTGGAGGAATGTGGAACAGGTATTCATTGGTAACCGATCTTTTAGAATATGATATTTTAATTTTGTGGATTATATCAATTTTGTTTTTAAACATTGTAGGTCTTCATACCCTTAAATGAACCCAAGAAACATTGGTCCCTAGCGCAGTTTGACATTAAAACTGGAATCGTTACATTCTATGACAGTGAAGGATATCAAGAACCTGAAACTCGTCCGTGGTATTTGAATATGAGGAGGTGTTTGGAGTGTAAGCTTCCGGTAGTTCTAGAGAAGACTGATGTGTTTGCAAGCAAAGGAATCGATCCCCTAGAATACAGCATTAAGTTTAGGAATGCACGTAACGTCCCCAAGCAGGGTAGGGTATTTGGTGATTGCGGCGTCTTTGTATGCTTATTTCTTTACAGGTTAGTGATTTTTTGAAGCCTGATTGTTTAAAAAAAATTACATAGTTTTAAGCCGTATTTCTTTAATGTTGTCTTTAATAGTGTCTAGGTAAATGATGTAGGCTAGCGTTTTTCCTACTTAGTTTGGAATTCATAACCTGTACTTAACTCACACACAAGCATGTTAGCCTAGGAGTCCTTGCATAGAAGTATAATGAAATAGTATACCACTGTCCTTTACATGATTAACCTAGTGTTTATGAACTAACAGTGTTGCATAAGCATAAAACATTTCATTGATAGATTTGGTTACAACAGTTTTATTAAATTTTGTTTAAGTGATACTTAAACCAACTGCATACATACATCATATATTCATACATGTAACTAGACACATCACTTTCAGAACTAGGAAATCACATTTAGTCTCTTTTTCCTTTTTTCTTTGGATCATCATTACACTCGTGCAAAATGGTTGACTTGCCTGTTAGATTCTCATTCTTTTTAGGTTGCTTCCCAACAATAGTGTTACTGCTACTAGGACCCGCAAATTGCCTATGTGGTTGCTTAAGTTTAACACCGCCACTTGGTTCTATAACTTCTTCTTGTTCCCGACCGTATATTGTCTTCTTAGTTCTTCTAGCACTTCAGCTGGTAATCGGTAACTTGGTTCAGCATTTGGTCCATACAATTCATATATCTCAGGAAACATTACCTCTCTTGCTACCTTTATTGACCACTCCCTATCATCATGATTATGCTTAAACGTAACTCTTTTACCACTCATTTTTTTTCAGTTATTTGTTTTTTGTTATAGATGTGTGATGAAAATGCAACTGAGATTGTGGCCGTATATAGTGTAGGATAAAATTGTTTGTAGTCACTATTTTAGTCAAAAAACAGCTTTTCATGTCTGATACTTTTGCATCATCAATGCCTGCATCATGATTGCATTTTCATGACTGCAAATAGCTATTCATCCAGCCAAAATTTGGCATGAATATTTGAGTAATTTTAACTGTTACTTGTGAGTCAAGTACATGTTAACTGTTACTTGTTAGTCCAATACATGTTATCTTTATGCATGATTTTAATTTGTTGTTTCTTGTTCTCTAAACAGATAATCTCATGGGATGCCATTGGTTGTTGAAGATGCAGTCCAGACAGCCCTTGCATATCGAGAACAGATGGCCCGTTTCTATTTCAAGCACAAAGTATTTGTGTAGGTGTGATTGCTATTGTGACCTGTTGCCTTTGGGCACAAGCTACATTGTGTTTTGTGTTTGTGTACTGTTGCTTTTTGGGCAAAACTAATTTGTGTTGCTTTTGGCTATGCTATGTTTGTTAACTGTTATATTGAAAGTTTGATGACTGTGTTTGTGCTTTCAATTGAACCATGTAGCAAATAATTAGCTTTTAAAGCGCAAAACTTTCAACTTTCGTTAAAAGTCTAATGCTGTTTGCCATACACACTAAAAACAACTAAAGTATGCCACTCTATGGGTCATCCAAATTAACAGCTTGTGAGTAGACTTGTTCTTATTGTGAACTTGGCATTGCTTCCTGTGAGCTTCTTCTAGCAGGTACCTTTGCCTAAAAATTGTGTAAATCAAGTTATGAGTTAATAATCTGTATCCTAAATAATGAGCTTTAAATAACAATACATAACTTACTTTTTTCTTTGGCAAAGTTTCTCTGCAACTTTGTCGGGTGTGTCCAACATTACCGCACCTTCCACACTTAACGGTACCGTTCCTCTCCTTGGGATCTAATACGATCTTTGTTCTTTGGTCTACCAGATTGGGGTTTAGCCATAAGTGGTGGCTTAACAACTTGCAAGTAACTAGGACACTGCCAACTTGAAACTTCTCCAACAGGATATACCAAGTCTTGGTACGTAGCTTTAAGCTCAATTTTCCTAAACCATGCTTTTGCCAAATGATTACAATCCGTCATTCCCATAACTCTACAAACCGCTAAAACATGACCACAAGGCAAAGCAAAAACTTGCCATTTTCTACATGTGCATGAACGTTGACCTAAATCCACTATATGTATTTTTTGTCGATCGTCGACCTGGTAAATCCTGTTCATCTCAATGCCGGCCACAGTCCAATGAGCGCTCTTTAACATTCGGTCTGTTATTTTTGCAGTTGCCCACTCACTTAGTTCATCCATTTGTGCATCTAAATTATAATATTCTTTAGTATTTTTCGATTGGAAAACAATAAATAAGGTAAATAGTTTACTTTTAGGAAAAAATTACATAAACCGCGTACCTTTATATTTTTCTCGACGATTGAAGTACCACTTTTGGACAAGGGCTCTGTACCACTCCATTAGGTTAGTGATGGGTACTTTTCGGACATCTCTTGTTAACGAATTGATTGACTCAGCGCTATTAGATGTCATGTAATTGTAACGATTACCAGCGGAATATGCCCTAAACCACCTTTCAACCCCCTTCGATCAGCTTTGTCGTAGGCTTCTTTTTTTTGCCCTTAACCTCTTCTAATGCTCTATTAAAATCATCGATTAAGTAGGCTTTGCACATCTTCCAATATAAAGCCTTATGCTTTTTACTCTTCAAGTTACAATTCATCATCAAATGCCTACAATAATGCCCATGGAATGCATTCGGGAAAACAGATTCACATGCAGATTGTATTGCTACATGTCGATCAGATATGATAGTTAAATCTGGAACTTCACCAATGCATTCTCTCAATTTTGACAAAAACCATGTCCACGATTGACCAGTCTCACCCTGAGACACACCCGTTGCAACAGGTATAATTTGATTATTCCCGTCCATTCCAACTGCCAGCAAATTTGTTCCAAGGTAAATACCTTTAAGATGAGCTGCATCAATTATTAACAATGGTCGCATATGGTGCAGAAAGCTTCGAATCTAATTAATTATTAAACGATTAGTTATATGATAATAATACTCAAAAAAATAAATTTAATAATAAAAAAAATATATATTTGCTTACCGTTACACCAAAAGCTATGAAACCATCTTAAACCGGTCTTCATCATCAGTATCAATATGTGTTACAGTACCGTCATTTGTCAATTCTAAATTATGACAATAAACCGGTAACTGTTCAAAAGATGCTTTCGGGCAACCTTCAAGCGTATCCAATGCCACATTTTTCGATCTCCATGCTTGTTTGTAACTAATATCGATGTTGAATTCTAGGTTTATGTCGTTTTGTATGTCCTTTGCCGTATATATACGGCTGTTGTCTTTGAACTTAGGTACTAGTAAATGACCCAACAAGTTTTTCGTAGCATTACGGTGATGCATACCTATTTTTGTTTTTGAACAAGTGTGATGGTCGTTCATCATTCCTAATTCCCATTCACTACTAAATTTGCACTTACTTGAAATTATTTTCCATTCGCAACCCTCATGCACACAAATTACATCATACCTTACCGGATCTGATTTTCTAACCTTAAATTCATAACCATCTAAAAGAGCTTTATAACCAATTTTATTCATAACACATTTTCTATTATCAAATCTTTCACCCGTTTCCAAAATACATCTAGCATGATCAATTTTTCCTTTTAGAGTTTTTATAATAGGTTGTGGATCTGGTGGATTGTGAATGTTGTTTAAAGTATTCATTTGCCGATTATGCGCAAACTGTTCTCTTGCCATAAAATCATTATAGCAATCAAAATTTTCTTTTTTGGGTAATTTTGAATCATTGTAAATATTGTATGTTCGTTTAAATTACGGTTATTTTCAAAATATTCTTGTTTGGGTATTCGAGAATCATTGTAAACAGTGTATTGTGGGTTTAAATCGAAAGGAGATAAAGGAACGTGAAGATCTATACCCAAAGAACTAGAAGAAGAAGGATTTCCCACAGAGCATTGCTCAATCATTGCAATAAAAATAGTATGTGGCGTACCTTTTCCTTTGCAAATTTCGTTTGTGTAAAATCTCACATCATCATCGTCTACAATGTGGACACACTTTGTACCAACTTTGTACGTAAACATGAGGTTGCACGTATCGTTAAACTTGTACTTTTTCTTCACAATACCTACCAGTTGATTGTAAGTAATATTTCTTTTAAGGCAAACAACATAAGTCACATCTTCGTAAACCAAATATACACTAAATTCAGTACCCGATTCTCCCATTTATTTTGAGTGAACAATCTAATTCTTTCTAATAAGTACATTAATATATATAGCTCTTTGGTGTAAATTATGTATGTTAGTTGTATGAAGTAAAATAAATGTAGTATTTAAGTTAGTAGATACTCGACTACTCGACCGACGGTTACTCGACCTATAGTAATTAATTGTACAAATTAATATGCATTTAATATTGCATCTACTACATATGTGTGTTAGTTGTGAATTTAAATGATATGAATAAATGTAAGTTTGGTTGTAAAACTTAATGTAGTAATTAATGCACTGGATACTCGACTACTCGACCGACGGCTACTCGACCTATGGTTGGGTAGATGTAGTAATTAATTGTACACATTAATATGCATTTAATATTTCATCTACTACATATATGTGTGTTAGTTGTGAATTTAAATGATATGAATAAATGTAAAACTTAATATAGTAATTAATGCACTGGATACTCGACTACTCGACCGACGGCTACTCGACCTATGGTTGGGTAGATGTAGTAATTAATTATACACATTAATATGCATTTAATATTGCATCTACTATATACGTGTGTTAGTTGTGAATTTAAATGATATGAATAAATGTAAAACTTAATGTAGTAATTAATGTACTGGATACTCGACTACTCGACCTATGGTTGGGTAGATGTAGTAATTAATTATACAAATTAATATGTATTTAATATTGCATCTACTACATATGTGTGTTAGTTGTGAATTTAAATGATATGAATAAATGTAAGTTTGGTTGTAAAACTTAATGTAGTAATTAATGCACTGGATACTCGACTACTCGACCGACGGCTACTCGACCTATGGTTGGGTAGATGTAGTAATTAATTGTACATATTAATATGCATTTAATAATCCATCTACTACATATGTGTGTAAGTTGAAGGGTATTTTAGTCATTCAATATTCCAACGTCACTTTTTGTTTTCGTGTTACATAAATACGCACCCCACCCACACACAAAATACATCTTATTCTTCTACTTTTCTTATCTCAGATTCTAGAGCCATGATGCATTGTTTTTGCGGTAGAAGAACGAACGTTATTACATCTTGGACAAATGAAAACCCTGGAAGACGTTTTTATGGATGCCCAGATCATGTAAGTGTTATTTTGTAAAAACTAGGGTTACAATTTGAAATCATTAATATGTTACCTTTCTTGTTTACTAGGGTATAGTAGATTGGCTTGATCCCCCGATGTGCCATCGTGATGTAACAATTATTCCAGGTCTATTGAGAGCAAGAAACATGCAAGAAGCTCAATTGTTAGAAGCACAAAGGGGAAAGCAAAGAATGAAGAAGTTGTTGGTTTTGTCATGGTTATCATTTATAGCTTTTGAATTTTTCAAGTTGTTTGGTTAATTTAGTGGTTGTATTTTTCAACAAAGAATTAAGAAGTTGTATATGTTAATTTTAATTTTTGTATTGTCAAGTTGTTTGGTTAATGTATGAATTTGTTTGTTGTTGGATTCAAGTTCATATTTAAAAACCTAGCCTATAAATACCCATTCAAGTCATACAATCATCTCATACACTTAACACATACACAACTCATATACTCAACTCACACACGGATTTTCAAAAATGTCATACAAAGATTTCTCTCAACAATTCCCTAGTCCACCACAAAATGAGCATGTTTTTGACGCTTCACCTGAATATCTCTTCCCGGTATTCCCAAATGAAAATGAAGTAGTAAACGTTCAACCGCAAGTTCCGTTACCGGTAATCCCAAATGAAAATGAAGCGGCAAATGTCCCACTTGAAAAGGAGCCGGCAAATAACCCACCTTTGGAATACGATCCCAATCCGTTTGGGTTAACTTCGACTACTTGAACAAGATATGGAAGTACTCATTGAGTTTGAACTAGCCGAGGAACGTGAGGAAGCTGCTCGTAGGGAGCGGGAAGCTGCTCGTAGGGAGCGGGAACAACGAGAATTTGAATACCGATGGGAAATGGGGCTTGGACCTGAGCAATCATATACTTCAAGTGACGAGAGTTGGGTCTCGGATGATTCCTTTTTTTAATTTATTGTTTTATTTTGAGAACAATGTATTTCATGTCCTATCATCTAATTTCATGTCCGTTCATCTAGTTATTAAATAAATTGTTAGTGTTTGTGAGAAATATTTGAATATAAGTGGGTCGAGTAGTCGAGTATCTTCTACATTAATTACTACATTAATTATTAAACCAAACACATATTTATTCATATCACTTAATATCAAAACTAACACACACATGTAGTAGGTGCAATACTAAATGTATATTTATGTGGACATTTAATTATCACATCTTCCCAACCATAGGTCGAGTAGCCGTCGGTCGAGTAGTCGAGTATCCAGTGCATTAGTTACTACATAAAATTTTAAACCAAACACATATTTATTCATATCACTTAATATCAAAACTAACACACGCATGTAGTAGGTGCAATAGTAAATGCATATTTATGTGGACATTTAATTACCACATCATCCCAACCATCAAACTAACACACACATGTAGTAGGTGCAATACTAAATGCATATTTATGTGGACATTTAATTACCACATCTTCCCAACCATAGGTCGAGTAGCCGTCGGTCGAGTAGTCGAGTATCCAGTGCATTAATTACTACATTAATTTTTAAACCAAACACATATTTATTCATATCACTTAATATCAAACTAACACACACATGTAGTAGGTGCAATACTAAATGCATATTTATGTGGACATTTAATTACCACATCTTCCCAACCATAGGTCGAGTAGCCGTCAGTCGAGTAGTCGAGTATCCCGTGCATTAATTACTACATTAATTTTTAAACCAAACACATATTTATTCATATCACTTAATATCAAAACTAACACACACATGTAGTAGGTGCATTTAATTACCACATCTTCCCAACCATAGGTCGGGTAGCTGTCGGTCGAGTAGTCGAGTATCTACTACATTAATTACTACATAAATTTTTAAACCAAACACATATTTATTCATATCACTTACTATCAAAACTAACACACACATGTAGTAGGTGGAATACTAAATGCATATTTATGTGGACATTTAATTACCACATCTTCCCAACCATAGGTCGAGTAGCCGTCGGTCGAGTAGTCGAGTATCTATTACATTAATTACTACATAAATTTTTAAACCAAAATTTCGAATTAATATATAGTTGATGCACATTTTGAATTAACGAGTTAATTTGTTATATGTAAAAACTAAAATTTTGAATTAATTGATTTACTACAACATAAGTTATACTACAACATAAGTTATAATACAACCAAACTAGTAACTAGACACATAACAAACTACATTCGTTAAGTGAAAATACATTCGATCAAACACCAATGGTTACATAAATATTTCACTTCCAGTACCACCATCACCGTTGCCACTTTCAAGAACCTCATCCTTGGATAAAACCTTGACCAAATTTTTTATTGTGATGTTAAGATAATGATTGCCAGATTGTTTGGGATAAAATACAGAAACATTTTGAAGTATCAAGACAGTTCCGACGCTAAATTGGTTTTTAAACCTCTCATCATTAACAACTTTGTGATGTATTGTACCTGACATAAACCCTGAAACGTCTTTCAATGTTACTTTTAGATCACCCAAAACATTCGGAGTACAAGACTTGATTATAACAACAACCTTTTCAAGTTTCCCTTTTTTAAGAAATTTTTTGATATCGGCAAAACAACCAACAATGATCCCGCCATCAGCATTCATAAACTCAACCGCGTTAACCCATGGACCACTTTTAAATTCCGAATCCTCAACCAAATCATCAACAACTTTCCTAATAAACTCATGTGTGATCATTACACCATCGTCCACACCATCCCGAATACCTGCAGGACCGTGTATTTTTCTAACAGGGTTTTCAACATAATTATCAACTTGAGAGGATATTGTGTTTTGTGTTGTGGCGGATAATCGGAGATCAGATTCGTCTATATCAAGTAATTCTTCCCACTCGTAATTTGGTGGTGAATTCATTGCATAGCTTTTAAGGTTTGGTAATCTTATCATATGTTTCTCACCTCTATTTATATAATTATCATATACCCCATCACATTAATTATATTATGTGTTAGTTGGGAAAATGTTAGTTGTTGTAATTAATACATCAATATTAATGTAATCAATTAATAGGTGTTGTTGTAATTAATACATGTTAGGATACTCGACCATCAGCAACTCGACCACTCGACTTTGAATTAGATCTATTATCCATCAGGTAATATCCATTCAGATCACTATATTAATCCTTTTTTTGTTATTTACACACTTCATTTGTGTTTGTTCACTAATACTAGAAGAATTTGTGTACACTTCACTAATATTTCGGTAACGTTTACGCATTTATTTTTGGCTGATTTTTTTTTTGTTTATTCGGATTTTTTCAATTAAAAACAAGATGTCTAATAATTCTAATGATATTGTATTCGAAGTTTTCAATAAAAGCATATTCTACGTCTTTCCCCTAAGGTACGCAGGTGGAAAAATTATTGAAATTAACCTATCTATGTCTAAAACGTTGTCGTATTCCCAAATATGTGACATGTTGTTAGAAAAAATAAAAGAGGATATTTGGGCATGGTTTTATTGTATACCAAAATGTAGCTTTGAAGAAGATTTGACTATAGTGAAAAGTGATAGAGATGTTAAGAAGATGTATGAATTGGCTCAACTACATGGGAAAATTGAGGTATATGTTTCCCATACTCCTCAAGCATTCCTAGTTGGTTACTATCACAAAAACTTGCGTAAAGATGAGTTTGATGAGGAGGTGACAACACAATTAAAAAACTGTTAATACAAATAAACCGTAAAAACGTTTATTAATATTTTGCGATCTCTTTGTGTTTTGTTGATAACAAATATAATGTTATCTTAAGTATAATTATAAGGATACATGTTATTTTTGTAAAGCATTTACATATAGCCATTTAAATACAAAAATGTAGTAATTAAGCATTTGTTGTAATAGTTTATTAGGATGGGTAAAAACCATAACCCATGGACCTTAACCTATACCCAAGTTGGCTAGATACAATGTATACTTAGATACATTGAATCTAAAGAAAACCATGGACCAATCCATAACCCATGACCCATAACCATAAAACCCATGGGCAAAGAGGAGCGTCCCACGGATCCCTAGGATTACACTAGACGGATCCCAAGTGGGAGGGATCCGTGGGATCCGGGGAACAGTGGAAGAATTTGCCTATAAATAGAGAGCCATTTCTTCATTCTAACTCACACCTCTTCTTACTAAATCTCTCAAACACTCTCATTCTCTTCTAACATATAGATCACTTGATCTAGAGAGTTGTTCTTCTTTCTTTCTATTGTGATCCTCATATAGGTCATTCTCTAAGGCGAGATCACGAGCATTCTACAAGTCATCCAAGCAAGGGGTCCTTGATTGATTTGTCACTCCACAAGATTTCTGTAGCAAAGATCTTGTATTTGATATTTCACATATTTGTTGTGTAATAGTCGTGTTGGTTTGGTCCACCGTGTTACGGACTCGGTATTTAGCTTTGTACCAGAAAAAGGTGTAAGCAACGTTGTGAAAGCTTCTCCGCCAAGTGAAGGAGTTTGTTGACATAGTGCCTGAAATCTCGAGTAGGTGACTCAGGGAGTGGAGTAGGGCAAGGAAGGTGTCCTTGTAGCCGAACCACTATACATCGGTTGTGTCTTTTCTTTCCCTTTACTTTACTTTATTTACTTGCTTTATCATTAGATCTGTACTTTCTCTACATCCATAAGATCTCACATATTAACGAATCTAAAGTTTTTGAAACCAACCCTAAAATCGGCAAAACTATTCAACCCCCCCCCTCTAGTTTTCCACAATTGGCATCAAGAGCTAAGTTTATAAAAGTTTTAAAGTAAAATTGTATTTTAAAACTTTTCGATCACTATGGGTTCTGAAAATTATAAGGAAGGGCAATCTATGCAACGACCACCACTACTTGAAACTAATGGTTTTATATATTGGAAAAATAGATTCGAAAATATGTGAAATCTAAAGATATTAATCTTTGGTACATTATTGTTGAAGGCGATTTTGAGGCTACCTCAAAAGATGATAAAGGGAATGTAGTTAACATACCTCATGATAAACTAAATGATGAATTGAAGAAAAAGCTTTCTAAAAATAGTGAAGCAAAAATGGTTTTATATAATGTTTTACCGAAAAAGGAATTTGAAAGAATTTCTATGCTTAAAACCTCTAAAGAAATTTGGAATTCTTTAGTTGTAACTCATCAAGGCAACCAACAAGTTAAAAATAATAAAATTGATTTATTTGTTCAACAATATGAACAATTTTCAATATCGGATGAGGAAACTATAGATCATTCATTTGCTAAATTTAACACTATTATTACGTCTTTACAAGCACTTGATGAATCTTGTTCTAGCCGTAATCATGTTAGGAGATATCTAAGGGCACTTCCATCGAAGTGGAGATCCAAGGTGACGGCGATCAAAGAGTCAAAAGATTTGACAATCCTCACCCTCGATGAACTTATAGGCAACTTAAAAGTCTACGAGCTTGTCCTTGCTAAAGACTCCGAAGCCTCAAAGGTGAAAGAGAAACACAAATCTCTTGCCCTTAAAGCCAAAAAGGCTTCAAGCGATGAAGAGAACTCCTCCTCGAGTAGTGATGACGAGGAGTACGCTATGGCGGTAAGGGACTTTAAAAAGTTCTTTTGAAGAAAGGGAAGATACGTCAAACAACCATATGACGATAAGAAAGGCTTTCGGAAAAGCAAAGAGGACGCGAAGCCAAAGGATGATCGTACTTGCTTTAAATGTGGGGACCCAAACCACTTTATTAGTAAGTGTCCCAAACGGGATGATCAAAAGGCGTTCGTGAGTGGCACGTGGGGAATGAGCGACGAGGAGGACGAAGAAATTTGTCTCATGGCAAATGACGAGGTATGTCACTAATACTATAGTAGTTCATCACTTGATGACGACTCATTGCATAATGAATATGACAAACTATGCAATATTAGCTTAAAACTAATTAACAAAAACAAGTTTTTAAAGAGTCAAAACCAACGCTTAGATAAAGAAGTCATAGAATTAAAAGCAAAACTAAAACGCTTAGAAAATGGTAAAATAGCAAGTGGTGAATGTGAACTTTGCGTTCAACTTCAAACACTAGTTGATCATCTAGATTCTAAAATTGCTAGAATGAGTACGAACACTTTAGATACGATATTAGATGGTGTTAAAACCGGTAACAACCAAAAAGGTTTAGGTATTCAACAACTTGATCCATCAACTAGTGAAAGTAAAGAAACAAAATTTGTTAAGGCACTAGAAAAACCAGCCACTGTTGTGGCGGATCCCACGGATCCCCTAAAAAGGGAACCGGCTAGTGTACAGACAGGGATCCGTGGATCTGCTGTAGCAAACAGTGGTAATAACGTAGCTTCTTCATCTAGAACTGAGTTTGTTATCGTTAATAGAAAGAAACCAACTCATGTCACCACTAGACAACCACCTCCAAAATATAATCCTACTTTTGCAAGAAACAAAGCTCCATCTTTTTCAAAACATAATCCATCTAGGAAACCTAATAACGTTTATCCAAGAAGTAACCATCAAATGGGGAACCGAAATATGCAAAATGGTTTTCCTTTTCAAAACTTTGCTCCATGGAATGCATACTCATCTTATCCATACATGTCTAACATTAATGGAATGTTTAACACTAATGGACCCATGAACAAATGGGGACCAAACTTTTGAGTTTATTATTGGCTTAGGTATGCTTAAAAGTCGACCTAGACCCGGATGAATGGGTCAAGGATAGCGGGTGCACGAGGCACATGACCGGCAATAGAGATCTATTCTCCACATATGAATCCTTCAATGGAGGTAATGTGGTGTTTGGAAATAGGAAAAGTAGAATCATCGGTAAAGGTACGATTTCTAACAAATCTCTAACCATTAACGATGTGTGTCACGGAGAAAACCTAAACTTTAATCTCTTAAGTATAGGACAAATATGTGATAAAAAGTGCAATGTACTATTTACCAAAACCGGTAGTAAGATATTAAAAATGGCATAACCATAGGAAAAGGAATTAGGAAACATGGAGTCTATGTCATTAAAATCGGTAATGAACCTAAAGACAAACTATGTCTTACCTCTATGGATGATACTTTGACCTTATGGCATCGAAGATTGGGTCACGCCAACATGCGACTTCTTCAATCGCTATCATCCAAAGATCTAGTAAGAGATCTACCTAAGTTAAAATATGAACATCACTTTTGTGATGCTTGTAATGTAGGAAAACAAGTTCATTCTAGTCATAAAGCTAAAAACATGGTGTCTACAACTAGGTGTCTAGAATTACTACATATGGATTTATTTGGTCCATCCGCTATCCAAAGTTATGGAGGCAACTACTACACTTTGGTCATAGTGGATGATTACTCTAGGTATACATGGACAAGATTTTTAAAGAACAAAATCGAAACCTTTAATTATTTTGAAATATTAAGCAAAAAGATCCAAAGACAACTAGGAAGTCCTATAGTGTCTATTAGGACGGATCATGGTAGGGAATTCGATAATGAAGTGCAATTTGGAGCCTTTTGTGACGCTAATGTTATTACTCACAACTTCGCTCCACGACTCCACAATCGAATGGGGTAGTAGAAAGAAAGAATAGAACCCTACAAGAAATGAGTCGAACCATGCTTAATGAACAATCCATACCTCAAAAGTTTTGGTGTAATGCCGTTGATACTTCAACGTTCATACTCAATCGAGTCTTAATTAGACCAATCTTAGGTAAAACTCCATATGAGTTACTCCGAGGCAAAAAGCCTATGTTAAATCACTTTAGAGTCTTTGGAAGCAAATGTTTTATTCTTAACACTAAAGATTACCTTACAAAATTTGATCCTAAATCAACCGAAGGTATCTTTCTAGGTTATTCGCCAAATAGCAAAGCTTACGCCATATTAAACAAAGAAACAATGAAGGTAGAAGAGTCATTAAATATAAAATTTGATGAAAGTCCACCCAAACCCTCTCCACCTCTTGTTGATGACGAGATTATAGAAAGTGAAGCTATAGTAATAAAGAAAAAGATAAATGAAGAAGAAGAACCTTTAAATGATGAAGTCATAAACATTAAAGAGTCCAAAGATCAACCTGTAGATAAAGTCATAGGAAAGCTAAACGAACGAACATTAAGGTCTCAAGTTCAAAACCAAAGTAGCTTGTTTTGTTTCGTTTCAACCATAGAACCTAAGAATACACAAGAAGCCATAAAAGATGAGAGTTGGGTAATGGCTATGCAAGAAGAACTAAATCAATTCGTTTCTAATGATGTTTGGACGCTTGTCTCTCCACCTAGTAATCAAACCATAATAGGAACCAAATGGGTTTATAAAAACAAATTAGATGCAAACGGAGTAGTGTCTAGGAACAAGGCTAGACTCGTTGCCCAAGGGTATAACCAACAAGAAAGAATAGACTTTGATGAGACCTATGCCCCCGTGGCTAGATTAGAGTCTATAAGAATACTTCTTACGTATGCTTGTGCTAATGACCTAAAGCTTTATCAAATGGATGTCAAAAGCGCTTTTCTAAATGGTTTCATTAATGAAGAAGTATATGTAGCTCAACCTCCGGGCTTCATCGATTTTGAAAACCCAAACATGTATATAAATTAAAGAAAGCCCTTTACGGTCTTAAACAAGCTCCAAAAGCTTGGTATGATAGACTCAAGTCATTTTAATTAAACACAACTATACCATGGGGTTAGTTGACAACACACTTTTACTAAGAAAAGAGAGTCACATATAATCATAGTGCAAATATATGTAGATGATATTATATTCCGATCCACTTGTCAAGACATGTGTGATGATTTCTCTAAAATCATGCATGACGAGTTTGAGATGAGTATGATGGGAGAACTTAGTTTCTTTCTTGGTCTAAAAATCAAACAAGTAGAAGATGGTATCTTCTTTAATCAATCTAAATACATAAAGGAGATGTTAAAGAAATTTGGTCTAGAAGAGTCAAAACCAATTAGGACACCAATGTCATCCGACACCAAACTCACAAAAGATGAAGACGAAGAATCCGTAGATAATACTAAATATCGTGGCATGATAGGTAGTCTTCTCTACCTCACGCAAGTAGGCCGGATATCATGTTTAGTGTTTGCTTATGTGCTAGGTTTCAAGAAGACCCTAAAACATCACACCTAGAAGCCGTAAAAAAGGATATTTAGATACATTAAGAGTACAACACAATTAGGATTATGGTATCCTAAGGGCACGGGAGTAGAAACAATTGTATATGCAGATTCTGACCATGCTGGTGATTACGTTGATAGAAAAAGTACAAGTGGGGTATGTACTTTCATGGGATGTTGTTTAACATCTTGGTTTTCTAAGAAACAAACGGCACTAGCTATATCAACAACCGAAGCCGACTATGTCTCCGCCGGCAAAGCATGCCAACAAGCACTATGGATGAAACAAGCGTTAGTCGACTACGACATTCATCTAAGCGACACAGCCATCCTATGTGACAACAAAGGTGCCATCGACTTAAGCAAGAATCTGGTATTTCATTCTCGCACAAAGCATATAGAGATCCGTCATCACTTCTTAAGAGACAATGTTCAAAAGGGGAACATCTCTATTGAGAAGGTAGCATCCGAAGACAACATAGCTGACGTCCTCACCAAACCGTTGAAGCGGGAACAATTCAACCTACTTCGTCTTGGTCTTGGTCTAATGGAACAAACGTCGTAAATTATTTGACTCTACAAGGTATGTAAACACTAGCCTTCTTCTTTCTGAGTCTAGGATTTCTATTTCAAGCACAACTCACAAACAATACGGGAATTTTCAAAACCCAAGATAAGTTTTCCACTTATAACTTTCTTATTTTTTTGCAAACACATAACTACATACATATTTTCAAAGAAAACCTCTTTTCAAAATGTTTTCTAAAAAGGATGATACCTTCCCGTATCAATTTCACAAAAAGCAATTTCTCACGTCTAGGACAAATAGCTTTTTCATTATTAATACAAAGTAAAAACTCGCTTTCATTGCATCTCATTTCTTTTGAATGCTAAAGGGGACACATAACTAATATGTGTTTTCGGGTACATTCATTTAAGCAACAATGAATTAGGAGCATTGATAACACCAAATTACGTACTTATGTACTAAATATGTGTTTTCGGGTTATCTCAATAGGATGCTTTTCTACTTCTAGTTTATTTTTCTTTTTCCTTTTAGGGGTCGAGATAACCGCAACTCCATATAGTTTGCATATAGGCACACACTAGGCAAAAATGTTTCCAAAAAGAAAATTTTGTGTGCTGCCTGAATCACCAGACCCACGGATCCTAGCCTTCATGCTGGACGGATCCCTCAAGGGAAGGATCCGTGGGATCCGTGAGACAGAAGCTGTTTTACCTTCTATTTTTCTCACTTTGGATGAAAAATCCACATTTGTTTTATTTTTTGGAGTATGCTCTTTAATGCTTGTGTTCTCATGATCCCATGCCTTAAATTCATATCTAATCATTAGATTTTAATCCACATTTTGGGTCAAGCATTCATTACAATGCTTTGTTTTTCTATATATACAACTCCCAAAATGCTTGCATAATCTATCTCATCCTCACCAACACAATACACCATGTCATCCACAAACCCTTTAGATGAATCACTTAGTACAAACAATCATCTCCATGAAACACAAACCTTTGTACTTCCACCTTCCCAAATACCAAAATCAAACTCTAGGATATCCGCACGGATTAACATCCGATCTTGTTGCTTAGGAAAACCATCATATGGCTCATCACCATCAACTAACTCACCACAAGATGCTTCCATTATAGCACCTCCTTCATCACCAACAAGTACACCAACTTCATCACCAAATCATTCACCACCTAAAATCACTCTTTTGGAACTCCTTACGACTCCAACAAGATCTCCACAACCAAAGCAAAAAGAATTAGCCTTTTTGACACCTCCAACTTCTCCAAACACAATATTCAATGATCTTGAAACATCACCACCTTTAGTTCCCATTAAACTACAAGAACATCTAGGTTCTTTTCCACCACCACTTCCAATCATTTTGGACTTTGATCTGTATTTTCCTATTTTTCCACCACAACTTCCGCAACTCACAAATCAAAACAAACCGGAATATTTCCGTACTCATTACCCACATCACCTACATTGTGAACATTGTCAATCCACTAGGGAAATTGCGATAGAAGTTAGGGAAGAAATGCGATTCATACTCAACCTCATCCTTGATCTCATCAATACCATTACTCATTCAAACCTCCATCCATAACTGGTTTCGTTGTTGTGAGTGTGAAAATAAACACAATATCAATTTATCAAATTAATCGTGAAATTCGACAAATCAACCTTTTTAGGAAAAAGGTTAACGTGCCAAAGCTTACGAGTGTGAATAAAGTGATACCGGGAAAGTGATTTCCCCGGGTCGTGTCCCAACGAAGTGTGAAATTGACGGTGTCGTTGAGTTTTGTGATTTTGGACTTGAATTGGTTAAACGAATTTGGATTTTGATTACGTTAATCTACAAATTAAAGAACGAGAATGAAAATTAAGCACGTAAAACAATGTAAACACTAAATAAACTACTACTAATCCTAAGGAACCATAAAACGATGCTAAACTACATCCTAGGGTGCTAAAATGTAAAAACGCGAAAAACCGGGAACTCACTAAGCCCCGAAAGTGAAAAATATGCAATTTAAGGGCTGTGGGTGCAAAACTAATTTTCCTACATTTTAAATGACTAAAGATAATTTTAGAAAAAAGCCGGGTATTTTTTGACTTTTATTTTATTTTCTACGAATTAAAAACTAATTTAAACTAATTAATTAATTAAAAATACTAAACATTTTTAGAAAATTCTACAAAATTTACAGAAAATAGCTTAGACACTACTGAATCTATGAAAAATAAAAAACTACACTACTGCTTTATGAAATAAGCAAAGAAAAAATGAAATGAGCTAATAAGTTTAAAACTGCAAACTACCTTAAAGTATTAATGATGCAACAAATAACCAATAAAATACCCAAGGGCAGTTGGTCAGAGGTGTGTGTTGTGTGCGTGCAATGGAGACCAGGAGGCCCTTGTTTCGATTCCCATTTCCTCCCCTTTTGAAAACTTTTTTTTTTTCTTTTTTTTTGTGATTTTTCAGCTTTTAGCTACTGAATAAGAAAGCAAACTAAGATTTTTTACAAACTCTAAACTTACAAATCCTGAAGCTTAAGCTGTTAGAAGGATAAATAAGTGAAAAAGAAACTTAATACTAACTAAAGGGCTGTTTGGGATAGTCGTTACCAAGGTGACTAAAAGCTACAACAAGCTTTTTAAATAAGCTAAACTAACAAGGCTCTAATCTAAATCATAAAAAAAACAGTGAAGGGAATTTAAATTAAGCCATAACTAAAAAGGAAAAAAGAAGCAAATAAGCATCTAAAAACATAACTACTGCTACTATGACAGTTGGGCTGAAAATAGGCAAAGTGGTACATTAAATCCTCTAAATAAGCTAACAAGGAAACTCCTAACTACACAATAAGCAAAAGCAGATTACCTTCATGCTACTAACGACTTATCCTAACAAGATTAAAGGCTGAAACCAATCACAACTTACCTGAAATTGAGCTCAAAAAGTGTCTGTTGGGATGCATCAGCAACATAACACCAGTTGCCGAAATGGGCACAAGGAGGGTGACATTTTAAGTGCAAAAAGAACTACCTAATAAACAGAACAGGTTGATAAAAAAAAATAAAACTACCAAGCTCTTTTGAAATCTGAATTTGTGAATAAAATCTTGGCCAATTAACTTGCAACAAGCTCGCACACTGATTTGGGAGTCAAAGTGGGTCAAAACGTGAGGTTTGACCCAAGAACAAGGCACATCCAAACACCCCTTCAAGGTTAGAAAATGGGTTTTAAGATGTGAAAACTTTTGAAAATGATTTGCATCAATTAAACAAACTTAAATCCTGATTAAACAACATTACCAAACAACTTTAAAACATGAGCAATGGAATTTAAGGACATAAAAAAAATTGGAAACTGCATACAATTTAACACTAGAATTAAACACTGAACTTTGCATAAACTGAAATTAAAGATTACACAGAAATTAAATGACAATGAAAATAACATGGGACTAGAACATTAGATTCTAGACAAGGGTACAATTTCTTTTTACTGCCTATATATACAAAAACTAAAATTATCTCATCTGTCTTCTCTTTCCTGCTTTTGTGTTTGTTTGGTGAGACAAAACAAATACACTTTGTGCTTTCTCAGCTTCATCCTGGCCTTTGATTCACCTTTGTGCCCACAACAACCATTGATTGGTGTGTTTGGAGTTGTGGATTGATGACATGGCAAGGGGAATCATGTGAAGGAGAGGAAACATGTGACTATGCTTGGGTTTATGGGATTGAGTGTGATGGGGAGAGAGGAGGGAAAAGGGAAAACCTTCTTGGCGACAAGCTTTTGTTTGGGAGATTGTGTTATGTTTTTCTGGGTTTGAAGTTTGACCAGGAGCAGTCAATGGGTAAAATGGTGGAAGGGTAAAAAATGATTTAGAGGGTTTAAGGCTAGTCCTAGTCGTGACCTGGGACAACCTGGGTCAACCTGCGCCACGTCAGCTTTCTCTCTCCAGCGACCTAAGACAACCCGGATTCCCCGACGACCAAGGATTTTTTTTTTTTTTAATTCAAACATTTTTAACATTAAATTTAAATTTCATTCAAATTAATAAAAACATTACATTACTTAAATTAGAAAAAAACATTACACTACTTAATTTTAAAAAAAACATTACAATACGAAATTCAAATAACGTTAAAACATTATAAAAACTCTTCATCGTCTTCGTCATCGTCACTATCGACTTGATTCACTGCTTCGACATGATGTCGACGATTTCTCCAAATGTGTTCGACCAAATCAGATTTTAAGTTTTGATGAGTTGATGAGTCCATTAGCTCCTGAGTAACCACCATTGATTCTGCATGCGTTCTTAAGGGATCATGATCTTGATGTCCCTCATCTTCAAACCATGTAGGACATATCGCCCCCTGCTTGTGTCGGATGATCATATTATGTAATATGATACATGTATACATAATATCTTGGATATCATTTCTAAAAACCCTCGAAAGGAACTTTAAGCATTTTCCACTTTTTCTTCAACACACCAAAAGCCCGTTCCACATCTTTCCTTGCTGCTTCGTGCCTCCTCTTGTACAAACATCTTTTACGATCACCCGTGGGAGGATTTGAAATAGACTTCATAAGAACGGACCATTGTGGATATATCCCATCAGTAAGATAATATCCCCTTTTATAAGCCACATCGTTAGCCTCAAATTCAAGGTCGGGTGCTCTCCCAGATTTGATATCATTGAAAAAGTGGACGACGTAAAACGTTTACGTCGTTATTCATTCCGGAGACACCAAAGAACGCATGTCAAATCCATAAATCTTGGGAAGCGACCGCTTCCAACAAAATGAATGGATGTGGCCCGTGATCACCCCTACAATTTTGAGCTCTCTCACTATTTGGGCAATTCTCCCACTCCCAACTTGTACAATCAATGCTTCCCATCATCCCAGGAAAGCCATGCTTATGCTCGTGATGAGCATATATTCTTTCAAGGTCAGAATACGTGGGCCTTCGCAAATACTCACGACCATATAACTCCATGATAACCTCGCAAAACTTACGAAGATATTCACGGACTGTGGATGCACCAAGTGCCAGACTCTCGTCAAGAGAATCAGGAACGACCGCGTATCCCAATTAACGAATGGCAGCAGTACACTTGACCAATGGGCTAATACTAGGTACGCCTCTAGCATCAAGAGTTTGTCGAAAATAAGTAGAGTGATCGGTTATCTCTAACAATTTCGTGAATAGCTCTCGGCTCATACGGAACCACCGAGAGAATGTTCTTGCGTCGAACTGGGTTTTCAGAAGTATGCTGCCACTAAACGATTATGAGCACCCTCATGATCCCTACGTATGTACCTTCGTCGGGTTTTTGGCTATGATGCTTTGTAAGCCTTCCAAGCGAAATCCGCAAACTCCGCAAACTCACTAAAAACTTCTTCCTCGTCGGAAGACGAAGAAGAACCGAATAAATGCTCGAATGACGACATATTAAAAATTGTGTTTCGTGGGTATTTCGTTAGAATGGTTGATTGAATATAGATGAGAAATGGTGAGTGGTGAAATGTGTTTGAGGAGAAGTTGGTATTTATAGAGTGGTAAATTTGATTTTAAAAAAAGTTTTTTTTTTGTTTATATGACAAACGGTCATATTTTTTAAATTAATAGTGAATAAAAACTTGCAAATACAAACGTATACATCGGTCTTATTTGCACTCGATGTGCGCAAATTTGAAGCCACGACCGATGTGGCAACCTATGCCCGCAATCGAGCCAACCGATGTGGAGATCGGTCGAAGGTCACAAATTTTGGTGCCCAACCGATGTTAACCACACGGATGCGAAAAGCCTAAGAGGTTTTAAAGACTTATTTGTAAAAGTGTTTTATTTGTATTTTGGATTTTTAAAAGTTTTTTTTTTTTTTTTTTTTTTGAAAACTAAAAATTGTTTTTAAATAAAAATGAATTTTTACAAAAATAGTTTTGAAGGCTAAAATGGATTTTTTTGGTTTTACGGGGCAATTTGGTTATTTGGGTATCGGGGACGGGTAAAATGAGAATTTTGGTTTCGGGTTAGGTTTTGGGTTTGTTTCCCCCTGCTCACTCCAAAAACATGTCACGGGCTCTGAAAATGTAGAAAATCCACTCCCGGCTCTGTCCGCAAAGCACTTTTTCTGATTTTGGCTCGATTTTGCTCATTTTCACTTTGTAACATATTTTGATCATATTTGGGTGTTTTTGGTCATTTTTGTGGTTTTAGGTGGGTAAAAACGATGAGTGAATAAGCACTCATCAATAACCTTATGCAAGCATGGAAGGAATCACTACTAATATTTTCTATTTTTAGTACTTTTTCTTTTGAAGTCTTTTTCAAGAACAAGTCCTGTTCTTACTTTTACATGCTTGTAGGTGGCATAAATACCACTACAATTTATTGTTTTATTACAAGGCCTTATTTACATACCTTGGCTCTCAATCTTGATTCTCGGCAATCACAAGATTATTTAAGCATGTTACTAACCTTTCTTTTTGTAGGATTTTTATTTTCTTCACTTGACGCCCCAAACTAGGGGGAGCTACCGTCAAGGGGGAGTTAGCGATACGTGGACTAATTTTTCCACACTTTTATGTTTATTTCTTCCAAGGGTTAACTTTTTGTTTCGACAAAAAAGGGGAGAAGAAGTAAAACTTAGGGGCTTTCAAAGCTTACATCTATTCTTAAGTTTTACTCATCATAACATTATGTTTTGTCATCAACAAAAAGGGGGAGATTGTTAATACAAATAAACCGTAAAAATGTTTATTAATATTTTGCGATCTCTTTGTGTTTTGTTGATAACAAATATAATGTTATCTTAAGTATAATTATAAGGATACATGTTATTTTTGTAAAGCATTTACATATAGCCATTTAAATACAAAAATGTAGTAATTAAGCATTTGTTGTAATAGTTTATTAGGATGGGTAAAAACCATAACCCATGGACCATAACCCACGGATCTTAACCCATACCGAAGTTGGCTAGATACAATGTATACTTATATACATTGAATCTAAAGAAAACCATGGACCAACCCATAACCATAAAACCCATGGGCAAAGAGGAGCGTCCCACGGATCCCTAGGATTACACTAGACGGATCCCAAGTGGGAGGGATTCGTGGGATCCCGGGAACAGTGGAAGATTTTGCCTATAAATAGAGAGTCATTTCTTCATTCTAACTCACCCCTCTTCTTACTAAATCTCTCAAACACTCTCATTCTCTTCTAACATTTAGATCACTTGATCTAGAGAGTTGTTCTTCTTTCTTTCTATTGTGATCCTCATATAGGTCCTTCTATAAGGCGAGATCACGAGCACTCTACAAGTCATCCAAGTAAGGGTTCCTTGATTGATTTGTCACTCCACAAGATTTCTGTAGCGAAGATCTTGTATTTGATATTTCACATATTTGTTGTGTAATAGTCGTGTTGGTTTGGTCCACCGTGTTACGGACTCGGTATCTAGCTTTGTACCGGAAAAAGGTGTAAGCAACGTTGTGAAGGCTTCTCCGCCAAGTGAAGGAGTTTGTTGACATAGTGCTTGAACTCTCGAGTAGGTGACTCGGGGAGTGGAGTAGGGCAAGGAAGGTGTCCTTGTAGCCGAACCACTATACATCGGTTGTGTCTTTTCTTTCCCTTTTCTTTACTTTATTTACTTGCTTTATCATTAGATCTATACTTTCTCTACATCCATAAGATCTCATATATTAACGAATCTAAAGTTTTTGAAACCAACCCTAAAATCGGCAAAACTATTCAACCCCTCCCCCCTCTAGTTTTCCATAAAACCATGATAAGAGAAAGAAAGGTTTTGATTGTATGTCGTTGGAAGAGGTTAGTGCATGGGAAAATGAAGAATCTCAATCACCGGCTTACTTAAGATCATTGCATGAAAAGCCGTTTAAAGAAGCTAGTCTATTTACACCAAGGATGCTTTTTGATGATTTTGAGGATGCAGCTCATGATGAATTTGATGAAGGTTCTAGTGCTCTTCCTTATTTGTCTAATAACGATGATAACAATAATTTATGATGGGCATTTTTTTATTGTAATTTATGATGGTTATGTTTCATTGCCTTGTTTGTTGTAATTTAGGTTCTAGTGCTTTTAGTTAACATGTGTTAATTCTTGTGGGTCATCCAACATCGTGTAATGTATTAGTTGGTATTTAATGTTATCAGTATATTATGGTCTCTAACAAGGATTATAGTCAAAAAAGATTGAAGCGGACATTATACTTTTTTTTTCTTTTCGTTTTGGTTGTATTTAGATAGCAAATTTGGGGAGTGATGAGTGTCTAAATACTCATCATTTTTGTGTAATCTAAACTGCAAAATCATCTGAAAACGCTCAGAAACACATCAAAATGATCAAAATATTACAAATCAGTGTTTTATGTGTTTTAAATACAAAAATATCAAAATCAGATGAAAAATGTATCAAGTTTGCAAAATTGGCAGTTTTAGTCCCCCAAGTTTTAAAAGTTGTCAAATCTAGTCCCTGGAATTCAAAAATGTGAAAATTTATCATTCAAGGTCCCTGAAGTATTCTAAGTTGTTTAAAATAATCCTTGAATGATTCTTTGGTCAATTGGCAAGAAAGGTCCTCAAACTTTGAAAAATTGCAAATTTAGTCCTTGGACCTTTAAAAATAGATTTTATGCAAAAAGGGTCCTTGTTTTATCAAAGTTAGTCAAGTTTGGTCCTTGTGAGAGCATTGGAAAAAGTTCGAGTTCAGTCCTTCAAGATTGGTGAAATTACATTTTTGGTCCTTGTTTACCACTAAAACCAAACGGACACAACATAACTATCAAAGCCCAATCCAAGCCAAACACCAGCTGGCCCAACATTAGCCCAAATCCCTTGACCCTTGGTCTTGCACCTTGAGCCAGGTCAAATTGCAAAAAGACCCCAGCCACAACCCATTTTGACCCCTTTGTTATTAATACTCCACGGTCAAACAAAGTCAAAACCCAAGAAACGCGCTCAAATACCAGTGGTACTGTAGCTCATCCTCACAAACTCTGATATCTCAAAAACCAGAGTGGTTTTCACCCAAATTTCAACCCCCCTCCCATTCCATGTCCCCTCCAACTCCTCTACACTCCAAATATTCTTAATTGCTCAAACCAAACCCAATTAAAGCTTAAACCTGCTAAATGGAAAAATGGCGCCAAAATGACATGTGGACGGTTCTGATGATTCTGAGTGATCCAAGGGCTCAAGTTTGGTGGGAAACAATCAGAGGCATGTGGGAATGATGTAAAGTCTATAAAGATGAAGTGAGATGCAATGTATCAATATATCTAGTGTAGTCTTTTAATTTTCATGTCGTTTTTTAGCTTAACTTAAAATTTCAGTGTACTTTTCAGTTTACAAGCTTTGTATCTCAAATTAGTATTGTAATATAAACCTTTTTCAAGTACTAATTTCAAGTTTCAAGTTCTTATTTCAACTTATACAGTTTTCATTAAAAATTCTCATTAGGTGTTAATGTTGTTGAAAGTAGTTTGTATGGATTGATATAGGTCACATAAGCTCCCATATAGCTTTTATAAGCTATTAGAAACAATAAAATTCAGTTTAGCTTCAAAAATAGAAAAATCACCAAAAATCCAAATAAATACTTGAAAAATAAAAAAGGGTTCTATGGAAGTGTTCACAGCTGGAGCAGGGTTTATCTTGGATGGCCTTGGTATAGTGCTTCTTGGGAAGCTATAGGAATTGGTTTCAGATCTTGGTTCTCAGTTCCTAGCTTGGAAGCATTTGTAAGCTTTTTGTCTAATTTGGCTTTTCACTGTTGCAAGTGTTTAATAGTTCTAATTTCTGTTTCTTTGTGATAAATAGTTATAATATAGTGTTTCTAAACTTTAAAATCAGTAGCTTGTTCTTTTCAAGTTGTAGTTTACAAAAATTTAGTGTTTACAGTTAAAACTGCTCAATCATCAATTCTCAGTCTATGGTTGTTATGGTTGTTGATTTAGTGTTCATTAGTTCTAATTTAGGATTATACAAGGTCTGAATTCAAGTTCATGGTTTACAATTGTGTTTTGATTTGAAAACCTTCATAACAGTCAAGTATAAGGGGTGTTTGGTTCTTTGAGTTTGCAAGTTCTTTGGTCATTGTCTTTGTTGGAATTCTGTCTAAATAAGTCTAAACAACTTAGCTCAGTCATAAAACAAGTTCTCAATAGCAAAAAAGTCAAAAATTCTCCAAATCCTTAGTTGTGCAGTTACTGTTGAGATTTTAAGATCCATGATCATCATTTTGTGTTCAAAAGTTGTTAACCTTGCTTAAGTTAGTCTTATCTTACTTTATAACAACATATTCAGTGATTTAGATCAACTCAAAGTTCATTTTGGTCAAATCTTTAGTTGTTCTAAAAAAGTCAAAATCTTAATGGGTCGTTTTTGAATAAACTTGGGAATTTCACTGTGGGTTTATTAAAGAGATTCAGCTTATAATCTCTTGGGGTATTATATTTTGGTTGGTGTATAAAAATAGAAAAATGATAGTTTTTAGTTTCTTAGCTTTTTGAGTGCTTATTCAACTGCTTCTTGGTGGTACCTGTTTCACATAACTGTCCTGTGCACAGAATTTGGGTCCAAATTGATAAGCTCTCATACAGCTTATTAGTGCTTCAAATCTTGTGTTCTCTAGTTCTTTGGAAAGCCAACCTGGTCCTCTTGAGTTGTCAAGCTCAAGATTTCACTTTTGAGCTTATTAGCTAGGGCTGCTAAGGGCTTGGAGATTGTCCCATTTCTGTCTCAATAGCCAAGTGCTTATTTGTTTGTTCATAGCTTTTTAAAGTGCTACTTGGTATCTTTTAGCTTCATTTCTGTTCCTATAGTTTGTTTGAATCCATTTTGAGCTTTTGTTTCAGTGTACAAGCTTGTTAGAGCTTATTTCCACTAAATAAGCCCATTTAAGCCTTGTTGGCTCATAAGCTCTCAAAATCTGCTTATTTGAGTTTTGTAAATTTTTTGTCTTTATTAAAGTTTCATATAATCAGTATTAAAATAGTTTTCAAAAAGAAAATCCAGAAAAAGATCAAGTTTAAATCAGTGATAGTGTTTATTTAAGGTTTTTAGCTTTTGATTTTTCTTTTCAACTTATTAATAAGCAAATCTTGTTTTTCTATTTTTCTTAGGTTTCTGTCATCATATAGGATTTTTAGAAAAAGTTTCAGATTTTTCTCTATCTTTTTAGTATTTATTATAATTATAAATAGTTAATAAATAATAAATAATTAGTAATAAATAATTAAAAAGCATAAAAAATATATTTTCTGTTTTAAAATTAGTTTTATAGTATTTTAGATTTTTCAAAGTCATAAGTTTATTTTTCTAGCCTTATTTCCTATTTTCTTTTATTTTAGAGTATTTATTAAGTAGTTAAAATAGTTTTAAATTAATAATAATTAATTAAATAGTGTTAAAAATAATTTTCTTTTCTAATAATTTTCTTTTATTTTTAGGATTCCAAAAATGTCATTTTTATATTTTTAGGTCTTTTACTTTTTAGTTTTCACTTTTTATTTTGTGCGTCTGCGTAGTTTTTAAAACTTACGTTTACGTTTCTTTGATCTGATTGTTGTGCTTTCCAAATCTGTACTCCATTCCACTCCAATCAATCAGTAGTGTAATTTCTAATCATAACCTTTGCAGATCACTATCCTTAGTGATCATTCCATCATCTGAGATTGTTTTAACACACCATTGAGTCTCCTTGGGACTAAACGACCCGGGAATCCCCTGTATTCTCTGATCTTCATTTGCATTTGTGTCTGAGCTGTTCTGAGTCTGTTTGACTTGACGGTTCAGCGCGGATCAAATTTTGGCGCCGCTGCCGGGGAGGCTTTAGCGTGTGTTTAGCCTTTTTCAGACCCATTCTTGTGCATATTCCATCTTTTGTAAAAAGTTTTTTGTAAAGTTAATCAGAAAATCCAAAAAGTTCATTAACACTTTTCCTGAAGTGTTTTTAACGCCAAAAATATTTTCATTCTTTGTTTTTATCATCATGTTTTTCAAAAATTCCAAAAATATTCATCTTAACCCTCCTACCCTCTTTAATTCTTCATTTCTTCACCCTCTATCCATTTGATTCTTCTTCTAATCTCATGGAATCTCTCGAGGACGAATTCTGGGACGAAGCTGAAAAGCTTCAGACTTTATCACAAATGTCTAGAATTCGTGTTGTTCGTGATGATCCATTCATCCTGCGTAGGAAAATGGAACGAGAAACCGGGGTGACAAAGGACCAAGTACTTCCTTTTGATAATGGGAGTTCTAAATACGTCCAACCTACGGTTATCCAAAGTTCTAAACCCTCAATTGCTCATAAGCCGTCTAGAATTGATTCTAAACTTTCACGATTTACGGTTAAAAGCAAACATGCAGAATTCAGTCCGGTGACTAGCAAGAATGACTTGCCTAATCTTCACGTTTCTCAAGAACCAGAACCAGAGACCATAACGGAAGTGGTGGAAATTGCTAGCTCTCAGAGCACACCACTTGTCCCACCTCTTGATTTTTCAAAATGTTCTTTGAGTCTTGATAGTCATCCGGATCACCATGTTGGTTTTGTTGATCCTTTGAATAAACTGATTCCTCTTCATAACTCTCAAATGCAATCGTTTATTCCTTGTGTCGGTTGTGGTGAGCCTCTTTATGGTTCACCCTGTCGTTGGTGTACGTGTGTACAATGTGGTAATGATATCCATAACGGGAGTTGTTTGTTTTGTGGTTCAAGGAATTCATTTGATTATGATCCTAATCAGAACTCATTTAACGACTCCTCAAACTTTTCCAATCCACCCCAGCCCGACCTATATTCATATGATCAACATTACTGTTGTGAATTTTGTGGAGGTCCCCACCAAGGATTTGAGTGTCAATCCGGAAACACGTTTGTCTATGAACAGTTTTCCAGTGATGCTCAAAACTTTGGATATAACCAAAATCCATATGATTCACCTGTCCAAACTCAACAGTTTCTTGTTGTGAGTACTGTGGAGGTCCCCATTTCAGCTCTGATTGTCAAATAGGGAACCCAGTTCCTTGTAACAATCATGACTCTTACATGTTTGATAATTTCCAACCTCCACAGCGCCATACGGTTCAAGCTTCATCTGAGCCGTTGTCTCATGAAATCTCCCAGGACCTTGAAACCGCAATGAAAACACTTGATGATATGATGAGTAATTTTAAGAATCAAGTGAGTGGTGAAAAGACCATAGGAGAATTGCTGGCCGAAGAGCGAGAAGAACGAGAAGCTCGCAAATCTAGGGAAGAAACATTAATCCTAGAGCAAGCAGCTCTAAGACGTTCCCAATTTCTCAAGGCGGCTCTATATGATGATGACGAGGAGAGTTTTTATCCTTTTACAGATAATACTTCTCAACTCCCTCAGTCAGTTGATATCCCAGCAGTTGAGATTTCATCTCAAACAACTGCTATCACACCCGAGATTCACACTCACTCTCTTATCATGGGGGACGAGCATCTCGACCTGTTCTGAAAAGGAATCGGACGAATTGATAAAGTCTAGTGTTGAGGACCTTGTCCCAATCCCAGGAGAGTCACAGGGAATTCTTGATCATGTGTGTGATATCCCTCCTCCTCTTGTCTTCCAAACAGATCATGTTGAGATGTTCTCCGATTCTGATGATGATGATTCGTTATCTTGTGGAGACATCGTTTATGCGGAAGATTTACCTTCTGAGCTTGTTAACTTAGAAGAAGAGAATGATGAAGTTACTGACAATGAAATCAAAGATGAAGCTCTTCGAGCAACATTATTGAATGTCAGTCTTCTCATTTCTAAAATCGAGGCTTTCAAAGAGAAACCTATTTCATCCCCTATCCCCATAAAGGATAGTGACATTCGTTCCGATGATTCTATTCCGGAAATGAAAGCCTCTTGTTTTGATAATATGGGAGAGAAGATTAGTGGCAGTACCACTTCTCATTCTCATAATTCTCTCCTCGATCATGAATCATTTACCTTTGAGGAGTTCGCTAGTGAACCCACTCATATCAATTCTGAATATGATTCATTCACCTTTATGGAGTTCTCAGATGAACTCACTCATATCATATCTCCAACGGAGTATGATAACTTCTACTTTGATCTAGACACACCCGAGATATGTCTAGACCAATTGAGCTTAACTGAGGAGATTCATGAAACTATGAATTCTCCTATTGAGGATGAAGAGTTAGTCATGATTTCTATCATGATTTTCTTTCTTTTCTTCATATATTCTGTCACTTCTCCTGTTCTTCACTCCTTCGGGAATGAAGACATTATCTTTGATCCCGGCATTTTCATGTACCATTTGTGAGCCGGTTATATCTATATCTCATCGGTGTGGAACTTTCATGTGCTTCAAATGTTTGTCCAAACATCTTGAATGAAGGTCCGATGGAGATCGTTTTTTCCACTTTGCTTCCCCATGAACCAATGAATTCGGGGTCGAGTCAAGCTAGCGACTCGGGAATCAAAAACAGTAGCATGCAATATGGGTTTTCACCCATATTTCTGTCTTCTCACCTCTTTCTACCACCCTAGTGTGGGGGGGTTGCCCACAAGTTCAAAAAATCTTCTTTCTAAATAATGGCCGTAGTATTTCCCTTGTACGTTCTTTGTTTCGGCATAACCGCCGGTACTTTGAATATTGAGGGCAATATTCATTTCTAAGTGTGGGGGGGAATTCTCACGAATTTCATACATTATCTACCCAATTCCCCCGTTTTTGGCCAAAAAATTTTTTTGGAGTAAGTGTTTTACACTTTCTCATTTGGTTATCAGTCCGCCATGTCTGTAAGACAAAAGGATTGGCTAATCCAGGAGCAAACGGCTCTTGGTAAAGATTGCTCAAATCCGTTTATATGGCTTGCAATTTGCCCAAAATTGTATGGTTCCTCAACTCCCCATCATCCTCAAAAGATAATGAGTTGGCTAGCCGCAAGGTTATGGCTTGTGGTAAAGGCAGTGGAAAATCCATAATTGGTATTCAGCTCACCAAAGATAATCCCGATAATTTATCTAAGAGTTGGCTAGTCCGAAGGGTACGGCTTCGGTAAAGACACATCAAATCCGTTATATGGTTTATGATTTGCCAATAAATCATCTGGTTATCGTTGTACCAAGATTCTTACTTGAATCGAAACAATTGGCTACTCCAGAAGTGATGGCTTTTGGTAAAGAGTTTTTCAAATCCATCAAGGTTTTCTCAAATCATTGCTAGGGACTAGCAATATCTCAGTGTGGGGGATTGATGAGTGTCTAAATACTCATCATTTTTGTGTAATCTAAACTGCAAAATCATCTGAAAACGCTCAGAAACACATCAAAATGATCAAAATATTACAAATCAGTGTTTTATGTGTTTTAAATACAAAAATATCAAAATCAGATGAAAAATGTATCAAGTTTGCAAAATTGGCAGTTTTAGTCCCCCAAGTTTTAAAAGTTGTCAAATCTAGACCCTGGAATTCAAAAATTTGAAAATTTATCATTCAAGGTCCCTGAAGTATTCTAAGTTGTTTAAAATAATCCTTGAATGATTCTTTGGTCAATTGGCAAGAAAGGTCCTCAAACTTTGAAAAATTGCAAATTTAGTCCTTGGACCTTTAAAAAATGGATTTTATGCAAAAAGGGTCCTTGTTTTATCAAAGTTAGTCAAGTTTGGTCCTTGTGAGAGCATTGGAAAAAGTTCGAGTTCAGTCCTTCAAGATTGGTGAAATTACATTTTTGGTCCTTGTTTACCACTAAAACCAAACGGACACAACATAACTATCAAAGCCCAATCCAAGCCAAACACCAGCTGGCCCAACATTAGCCCAAATCCCTTGACCCTTGGTCTTGCACCTTGAGCCAGGTCAAATTGCAAAAAGACCCCAGCCACAACCCATTTTGACCCCTTTGTTATTAATACTCCACGGTCAAACAAAGTCAAAACCCAAGAAACGCGCTCAAATACCAGTGGTACTGTAGCTCATCCTCACAAACTCTGATATCTCAAAAACCAGAGTGGTTTTCACCCAAATTTCAACCCCCCTCCCATTCCATGTCCCCTCCAACTCCTCTACACTCCAAATATTCTTAATTGCTCAAACCAAACCCAATTAAAGCTTAAACCTGCTAAATGGAAAAATGGCGCCAAAATGACATGTGGACGGTTCTGATGATTCTGAGTGATCCAAGGGCTCAAGTTTGGTGGGAAACAATCAGAGGTATGTGGGAATGATGTAAAGTCTATAAAGATGAAGTGAGATGCAATGTATCAATGTATCTAGTGTAGTCTTTTAATTTTCATGTCGTTTTTTAGCTTAACTTAAAATTTCAGTGTACTTTTCAGTTTACAAGCTTTGTATCTCAAATTAGTATTGTAATATAAACCTTTTTCAAGTACTAATTTCAAGTTTCAAGTTCTTATTTCAACTTATACAGTTTTCATTAAAAATTCTCATTAGGTGTTAATGTTGTTGAAAGTAGTTTGTATGGATTGATATAGGTCACATAAGCTCCCATATAGCTTTTATAAGCTATTAGAAACAATAAAATTCAGTTTAGCTTCAAAAATAGAAAAATCACCAAAAATCCAAATAAATACTTGAAAAATAAAAAAGGGTTCTATGGAAGTGTTCACAGCTGGAGCAGGGTTTATCTTGGATGGCCTTGGTATAGTGCTTCTTGGGAAGCTATAGGAATTGGTTTCAGATCTTGGTTCTCAGTTCCTAGCTTGGAAGCATTTGTAAGCTTTTTGTCTAATTTGGCTTTTCACTGTTGCAAGTGTTTAATAGTTCTAATTTCTGTTTCTTTGTGATAAATAGTTATAATATAGTGTTTCTAAACTTTAAAATCAGTAGCTTGTTCTTTTCAAGTTGTAGTTTACAAAAATTTAGTGTTTACAGTTAAAACTGCTCAATCATCAATTCTCAGTCTATGGTTGTTATGGTTGTTGATTTAGTGTTCATTAGTTCTAATTTAGGATTATACAAGGTCTGAATTCAAGTTCATGGTTTACAATTGTGTTTTGATTTGAAAACCTTCATAACAGTCAAGTATAAGGGGTGTTTGGTTCTTTGAGTTTGCAAGTTCTTTGGTCATTGTCTTTGTTGGAATTCTGTCTAAATAAGTCTAAACAACTTAGCTCAGTCATAAAACAAGTTCTCAATAGCAAAAAAGTCAAAAATTCTCCAAATCCTTAGTTGTGCAGTTACTGTTGAGATTTTAAGATCCATGATCATCATTTTGTGTTCAAAAGTTGTTAACCTTGCTTAAGTTAGTCTTATCTTACTTTATAACAACATATTCAGTGATTTAGATCAACTCAAAGTTCATTTTGGTCAAATCTTTAGTTGTTCTAAAAAAGTCAAAATCTTAATGGGTCGTTTTTGAATAAACTTGGGAATTTCACTGTGGGTTTATTAAAGAGATTCAGCTTATAATCTCTTGGGGTATTATAGTTTGGTTGGTGTATAAAAATAGAAAAATGATAGTTTTTAGTTTCTTAGCTTTTTGAGTGCTTATTCAACTGCTTTTTGGTGGTACCTGTTTCACATAACTGTCCTGTGCACAGAATTTGGGTCCAAATTGATAAGCTCTCATACAGCTTATTAGTGCTTCAAATCTTGTGTTCTCTAGTTCTTTGGAAAGCCAACCTGGTCCTCTTGAGTTGTCAAGCTCAAGATTTCACTTTTGAGCTTATTAGCTAGGGCTGCTAAGGGCTTGGAGATTGTCCCATTTCTGTCTCAATAGCCAAGTGCTTATTTGTTTGTTCATAGCTTTTTAAAGTGCTACTTGGTATCTTTTAGCTTCATTTCTGTTCCTATAGTTTGTTTGAATCCATTTTGAGCTTTTGTTTCAGTGTACAAGCTTGTTAGAGCTTATTTCCACTAAATAAGCCCATTTAAGCACTGTTGGCTCATAAGCTCTCAAAATCTGCTTATTTGAGTTTTGTAAATTTTTTGTCTTTATTAAAGTTTCATATAATCAGTATTAAAATAGTTTTCAAAAAGAAAATCCAGAAAAAGATCAAGTTTAAATCAGTGATAGTGTTTATTTAAGGTTTTTTAGCTTTTTGATTTTTTCTTTTCAACTTATTAATAAGCAAATCTTGTTTTTCTATTTTTCTTAGGTTTCTGTCATCATATAGGATTTTTAGAAAAAGTTTCAGATTTTTCTCTATCTTTTTAGTATTTATTATAATTATAAATAGTTAATAAATAATAAATAATTAGTAATAAATAATTAAAAAGCATAAAAAATATATTTTCTGTTTTAAAATTAGTTTTATAGTATTTTAGATTTTTCAAAGTCATAAGTTTATTTTTCTAGCCTTATTTCCTATTTTCTTTTATTTTAGAGTATTTATTAAGTAGTTAAAATAGTTTTAAATTAATAATAATTAATTAAATAGTGTTAAAAATAATTTTCTTTTTCTAATAATTTTCTTTTATTTTTAGGATTCCAAAAATGTCATTTTTATATTTTTAGGTCTTTTACTTTTTAGTTTTCACTTTTTATTTTGTGCGTCTGCGTAGTTTTTAAAACTTACGTTTACGTTTCTTTGATCTGATTGTTGTGCTTTCCAAATCTGTACTCCATTCCACTCCAATCAATCAGTAGTGTAATTTCTAATCATAACCTTTGCAGATCACTATCCTTAGCGATCATTCCATCATCTGAGATTGTTTTAACACACCATTGAGTCTCCTTGGGACTAAACGACCCGGGAATCCCCTGTATTCTCTGATCTTCATTTGCATTTGTGTCTGAGCTGTTCTGAGTCTGTTTGACTTGACGGTTCAGCGCGGATCAGGGAGGAGGGGAGGGGGGGGGTTGAAAGTAATTGAAATATAAGGTTATTTGTGTCATTCTTTTATTTTTGTATTAGTTCATACTTCATAGTGTAAGGATTTTCTATTGTAAGTTTCATTTTTTTTTCAAATGTTGTGGTTTCAGTTATCTTTTGTAATCATTCTCTTCGATCATGGTTTTTTGCTTTAATTAATTTTGAGGAGAGTAAAAATGTGTTGGCTTTGTCTATTTATACGCGTAATAATAATTGAACCCCTACCTAATATCTTAATTTTCATCATTTTTTACTGTACACATAACCCCAAATCCCAAATCGAACTCCTTGCAAAATCAATGGCAAACCAAACCCCAAATCTAGATGAGTTGCGTCGCGCTAGTGGTTCCGATGATATTGCAACCATGTTCAAGCATCTCTTTAATAGTGAAGTGATAGAAGCACAAGCTCGCCTAGTCAAATTGGAAGAAATATGCAGAGAACTAGGCGATGTACTTGCGAAGCGTGAAGGGACAGTTAGGGAGCTCCATTATCTTGGCCCAAACCATGAGAAATGGGTGGATGTTTTATCATGTCTGGTGAAGATGAATGTTGATGATCGTGATATTTTGCAAGGGCTTGAAACTTCTGTTGATTTGATTCGTCATGGGATTGAGCAGAAGCAAGATAACGTGACCCTCATGGAGATTGATGAAGACTTGACTGGTGTTTAGTGACATCGTCACTTTTATGTTGAAGCTTTTTGGTTTTCAAGTGGTCTAACTATGTGAATGTCTTTTGGGTATGGATCATTAGTAAGTAATTTGGTTTCTATGGCATATTTATATATAACTCTTATGTAAATATAGTTTGGGTTATGGTTTCTGAATATGTACTTATTTGGATGATAATAAGTCGACTGAAGTTATGTACTGAACTGATTATGCTGGTAATGAATCGTTATGGTATTTAGTTTATCCTTATTGATTTTGTTGCCATTTTGTATATGCAATTCTAGTGTAGATGTTGTTTCAATTTTGTTAATCACATTGTAATGGAAATTGGTTTTAATGGTCAATTTTAGGCACTTGTGGGTCAATTTTAGGAAGTGGGTAAGTTTTTATATTTTGTTTTAATGGTCACTTTTAAATGTGCCTAAAGTGGGTCACTTTTAGGCACTTGTGGGTCATGTATTGATGATACATAAATAAAAAAATACAGCTTGTTAATATGGTTAGCAAGATTTTCAGAACTAAAGAGAGACATTTCACTTGCATACCATAGTTAAGAATCTTTAGTCGGACGGCAAATTTTTTTTACCAATCTGCTATAGAATGCACACAAGCGTCTGATATCTTTTTGCAAATAATTGTTTTTAACCCTTTTGACTTACCTAGTCAAACTTCTTTTAGGAGTCTTAGGTTAGTGTGAATGTTAGAGAAAGGTTGCATAAGTTTTGGTAGGATTTGGTAAAAAAAGATCTGTGGAGTCGGGACTTCTAATACTTCCACCAAGTGAACTTCCTAAAAAGTCTACGAAATCAAACATGAAATTTTTATATTTTTTCATATAACTTTGATAAGTTGCAGGTTCTAATTTATAGTAGAGGTACTAATAAACGTTGGTATTAAGTTTGTAAATAATCATATCTCTTATATGTAGACACGGTGTAAATGGGCAAATTCGCATCAGTTTGACCTGCAACCAGCCAAACACTTATTTTTGTTCATTATCCAAAGTAACTTGAAAAGTCAAATAGCCAAAGTAACTTATTAATTAAGTTCACATTAAGTTAAACCACAAAATTATTTTCTACACCTGAGTTCGAGTAAACCTTGACTACTTTGCAGCCTTATTTAGTTACTAGTCTACTTATCACATCACAAAAAGTGATTATCAGTGTTTTTCCGCAATACCGAAAACGCAATCTCCAACACCTAACCTAACAATAAGAATGTTACATGCAATAGTATATCATTATTTACAAAACCTAATTTCGGCTCGTCATATAATTTCAGCTCGTTAATGGTAACAACATATATGTCACATTGAATCAGACAAACAGATTTAACTGGATGAGATGATTAAACAAAATTATTTTCAACAATACATATGTCACATTGGTTTACAAAACATACAACATTCGTTTACAATAGATTATGCTCAGTTTCCTACTACCAACTACTACAGTTTCAACAACGAAAGTACAAAATACATTTGCAACTACTAGTACAATTTCAACTACCAAAGTACCAAATGCTACCAGTTGAGTTATTTGAACTTGTACAACAATGAGTTATTTGAACAAAAGATTGTACATCAATAAACTGCACAAGCAACATTACATCAGTTTGTCATAGGCTTCTCGCCTTTCAGCGCCACATTTCAACCCCAGCTTCAATCAGTTTGTGCCAAAGGTAGTTCAATCTTGTATTTCCAAAAGAAATCTACCAAACGCTCCCTATATGCCAAAGCTGCCAAAGTAATATTATCGACCGCCAATGGAAGATTATTCGACAACCTATACAAGTTTATCATCACCCAGATACCACAGTCACCATAAAGAGGGCCTTGCTTTGGCACATTATCCGCATACCGAAAGGTGGTGGAGTAATGTTTTGGATCAATGCCCTTCTTTTCCATTACTTTAGTTTGTTCTAAAAACTTTGGAATTTTATATTGAAAACATCTCCTCATATTGACCCACCATTCTCGATTTTCAACTAGAGGCCAGGAGAGGCTGTCATAGATTGTTATGACACTGGAGCGTAGATGGAGTTCTCCCAGAACCCAATGTACATTATCTTCATTAATAGGAAAATAGACCTACAATATTGGTGAACAAACATAAGACAACAAAAACGATATTGTATTTAAAATTTTGTATCCAAGGGCTCAGATTTGCTCCAAAGAAGCACACTCAGCTCCTAAGCTCCATTTGTTTCTCTAAAGAAACTCACACAAGGGGCTATTTGGGTCAAGGCTGTGAAAGGGTCAAATAATTGTTTTTAACCCTTTTGACTTACCCAGTCAAACTTATTTTAGGAGTCTTAGGTTAGTGTGAATGTTAGAGAAAGGTTGCAAAAGTTTTGGTAGGATTTGATAAAAAAAAGAACTTAACTGTTTTTTTGCACTGCACGGACAACAAAGCATTACTGTTATTATGGGCCTTTTTTCTTAGTCTAATTGGTACTCAAATTGTGCAAACTTTGTTTTTATTAAATCCTTGTATGCCCATCTAATTCTAGTTTCAGTTTAGTGCACTATAATCACCCCTAGCATAGTATAAAGTCGAGTTAAAAATCTGTTTTTGCACAACTTCCTGTTCTGCATCAGTAAGAAAATGGCCCTAAAACACACAGCAACATCTTATTTTTAATCTGTGTAGATGCCTTTTCCATCACCAAGTTACTTTTTTAGGATTACCACTATTCTAACTTTGTTTTTGTAGTTTGCTTTTGGTTTTGAAAGTCCTTTTTCAGCTAGAAAATAAGCTCCAAAAACAGCCTCACATTACCTTATTTAGGAATTTCCTTACACTACTAGAAAATGACTTTTCAACCATATACAGTAACAGCTTATGTGTGATCATTGCGAAAACTAATTGTTAGTTATTATGGTCATGCCTGATTGTGATCTGAGAAATACTACATATCAATTAGAACCATGAAATACTACTATACGACTATCAAAAATTTCTTAAACACACCTTTTCCACAGATTGAGTAAACCAGGGGAGACCATAAGTTACTCCGTCAGCATAAAAACCTGACATCCTGTTGGTAAGAATCATGGAGCTAAAAAATGGACCTGCCATTGCCCAATCAGCATCGGCAGGTCTAAAGTGCCATAGAAACATTATCCATAGATCAAGATGCTGCAAAAAAAAATAAAATAAAAAATTAGCTAAGTAGTTAACATTATCCATAAATCTTAAAAATTGTTAACATGAAATTTACCGTATCAGAAAGCCAGCCATTTCTATACTTCCTGATGCCCAACAACCTTTCCCAAAAATTATGATATACATATATGGCATCTCCTCCCCATGGAAAATAAAATCTCCTCTCCTCCTTTTCATTCAGAAAATCCATAATTTCTTTTGGCACAATCACTCTTAATTGTCGCGAACCTGTAGGACGAGTTAGATCCTGCAGATATATCATACATAATTGTCTAGTCCAAAGTACTTAACCAACGATACAAAATCTGAAATAAATAATAAGTAAAATAAGTTACCTCATTCCACGAGGGAATCACTTCACCACCATGTGAAACCAACGGCTGAAAACCCTTTACACATTTCTTCTTCCTAGCACGGACTTTAGGCTTTTGTGGAGTGGTTGAAGGCTGGTTCATGTACGGGTCTTGAAGATACTTGCTCGCTCTAGTCTCTCGGGCAAAATTAACCGGTATCTTTTTAATAGATGGCTGCCCGTCACCATAACAATAAATATCAACTAATTTTTCATTATCGTCGTTGCTAGGGGTACAATCTGGATCATTCATTGCTGATTTTTCCTGATCATCATTGCTAGGAACAGAATCGGGATGCTTCGTTGCTAATTTCTCCTTATCATCATTACTAGGAACAGAATCTCGATCCTTCATTGAAGGAAACTCCAAATCATTGTCTTTTTCCTATATTAAAAAAAATAGAATAATAAGATTGGGTTATTTGATTTTAAAACCAAAAAACTTAATGTTAAATTTACCTTTTCAGGAGTATTAAATACATATATTTGCATAAGAGTCTCCACTGCCATTAAATCTTGTTCCTGAAGCGGATCACCCGTATTCTTCAATGCCCCTTCTTCCTCTTGTTCCTCTACTACCTGTAGAAATACAAGTAACCAAGCCATTCTATTTAAGTAAACTGATATATGATTAAATAAACATGTTTCGGTGTGTCAAACGGTGAATATGGTTAAAACTGACTACCTGATTATCAAATGGTGAGTCAAACATGTTTCTATATTCTGAATCCAATAATTTAGGTTCAAATTCGTTGATTCCACCGTTATAATATTCCATTTCCTTTGGATCATGTTGAATATCCATGTCAGGATGCAATTTGACATCATTATCAAATGTATTTGAGGGCTGCATAAGAAGTATAAATAAAATATAACGTTATTGTATGACGAGTGTTATGTAATAATATCCATAGTCTCGTTATGTAATAATATTACCTTTTATTCATTTTCATTGTCAGGTTCAAGAGAGGGCTGCATACATATAAATAATGAAATAAACAAAATTAAAGAACTTAATAATATTACCTTTTTATCATTTGCAGTGGGCTCCACATTATCGTTAAAGCTGTTCTCAACCTTTCCACTAGTGGGCTCCACACTATCATTAAACCTGTTCTCGACCTTTACACTAGTGGGCTCCAGAGTCTCGTTCACAGAGGGCTGTAAAAATTCAACTAATCTTAGCCCTTAAAAACCTTCTTGTAATAATATACGCCATGTTGATAAGGAAACAAAATTCAAGAACTTACCTTTTCTTGATTTGTAGTATTAACAACATTTGGTTCATGATCATGTACACTACAAGGCTCCATAGTCTCGTTAGTGCCATTCTTAACGTGTTGCTCAAGTGATGTTAAACGTCTCCCAAAGAATGCTTCAATATACTCAATCTTCTTTATAAGCTCACCTCGAGGTTCAGAATTTTCTGATAATCTACTAGAGGACTGCAAAAATAAGGTAATATATATATATATATATATATATATATATATATATATATATATATATATATATATATATATATATATATATATAATCTTATTTACACATTCAATGTAAAAATAAAAATTTTGTTTATAAACAACAAACCTTTGAGTCTTGATCAACTTCACTAGGATTATCAGATACACTCGACATCTGCATAAAAGATGCATCCTTGGGAGGTTTCACATATTTCTCAAGTGCACTTAAACAACTCCCAAATGCACGCTCAATATCCTCAACCTTCTTTGCAAGTGCTGGGTCATCCAATCCTTCATAGCTATGCACCTCGGTGCGAACATGTACCTCACGGTGAACCTCACGGTGAACCTCATGGTGAACTTCACGGTGAACCTCCGTGTGAACCTCCGTGTGAACATGTGTACGCGGAATAACCTTCCTCTTTTTTAAAGGTCTATGAGATGCATCTTCTGTTGACCCATTCTTGAAATAGTCTAATGTAAGGTCACTAAGTTTACAACACAAGCACAATAGAAAGAGATAGAGACAAGATCGGATGAACAAACCACACAAACACTACGCGTACGAATAAAGAAGAATTATGCGTGAGTAATGAAATAGTGAATTGAACAACCAACCCTCAAGTGAGGGTTATTACATGGTATTTATAGGAGAGAGAGCTAGGGCAACACTTCTAGTCCCTTCCTTTCCTTATTGGACTTGGGCCTAGGCTTATGGGCCTTCTACATAAGCCTAAGGCTAATTACTAACATAAATGCCATATTAAGCTAACTATTACATATGAATTACTAACACTTGAATTAAGGTTTAGGAGTGATTCCAACAATCTCCCCCTCAAGTGTTGGTGATGAATGAATACAAACGGTGAAGGTGCTGATGCAATAGTAGCTTTGACGTCTTCTGACATTCTTCTTTCTTGTGAGAAGAATTGCCTTGATTTGAACAATCTCCCCAGTGTAGAGAAATTGTTTTCTTTAAACAGTTCTGCTTTGACGTCATCTTATCTTTGTTCTTAGATCATTGTTCTTTGTGATGGTAGTGATAGTATGTTGTTGTTGTCTGCATCAAGTCTGCCTCAGGTCTGCTTCGCTGCTCCAGTGTTTCCACGTCATTCTTTAACATGCTCACACGCTCTTTGACGTTGGATTTCAGTATTGATGAAGTTCTTTAAGTCTTTTAAACTTTGTAGATTCTTTGACTTGACGAAGAAGCATTCTAACTTTTGTGTTGCCTTTAGATAGAACTTCCATTAGTGATTATTTTGGCATGAGCATGTGAATAATCTGCACGATCAGTCCGCTCCAGAGCTTCCATAAGAAGTAAACATAAGAAAGGTTAGTAATAAGCGAATTCCGGCACTTACAAGTTTGAACTTCGAGAGTGTTAACAACATAGTGTAAGAACACAACTCTAATTCTCACAAAGGCCGTTCCTGAACCGGAGTCCCACAAGTGAGATAACACGATGTACCGAAGTACATCTACGGTTCAGATGAGTCGCTGAGGTACACCAAAGCATCACCTCACGACTGTAGACCGTTTGAGACCACTAAGCGTAATCCACGGGGAGTTACCGAAGCGACCTGCTGTCAGGGCTGTTTGATGTTGACCCTGGTAGGAGTTTCCATTCAATCACTGAGGATCACAATTGTGAATCTCTCATAAATGTTCTCGACAGATTGCTAAGATCTATGTAGGACTCGATAATGTACCACTGAAGTTCTTATTGTTGAACGACAAGTGATAAAATGTCAAGTGTTCCTAAGAGATCTTTTGATGAATCTCGTGGCTCTAGACTCAATAGTGCGTTTTGGTTTTCCTGAGCGGAGACTAGGGAGAGGGTCTCCTTCTTCAATATCAGCAATCTCTAAGAGAGAGCCGATAGTTTACGTAGGGTTCCCTGTGAGAATGAAACAAGCTTCTGTTGAGAGAAACTTGAGTGGTTAAGAAGGTTTAGTGCATGCGTCACTGGGTCCATGACGACTTTTAATCTTGAATACCGGTGTCATTAAGTGACAACCAGTAGCATATGAATTGAACCCGGTGTCTGCCCTAAGTTGAATAATTTGGAGGGCTATTTCTTTTCACCCTTTTCTTTGCATTTCTTTTTAATTCTTCAACTCCTTCTTTCTCCGATTCTCATTTTCTCCTTTTTATAATCATACCTAAGGACTTCTAAATTTTAACTATTTGTGATGTCCTTGGGTAGATCCCTCCGGCTCTGGCGAATCATAGGACGGTTATTCCTAACCTTAATCACCTTATAACTCCATTGCCATAAAACCATTTTCATGAAAATCTCTCGAAGTGTTTGTGATTGAAAAACATGTTTGAACACTTCAAGAGTTTTAGATTTTCAGAAATACTCCCCCTCCACATGTGCTTAAGAGTTTTGACAGAAATCTGCACAGTGAGGAAAGAGCTCGCACTTTTTGAATTGATCGACTCAAGATAGACAATCCCCCGCGAGACACGGTTATGTTGAATAGTTAAAGAGTTACATTGTCAGCTTTTAGGTGACAACTAGCTCTAATAACTATCTTGAAGGTGTGGACAAACCTCGAAAGGTTGTCAAACCTTTCAAAGTTCATGTCTACCAAGAGTTTCTCGAATGGTACATTCTACTCAGACAAGTTCTTTGCCAGACACGTTTACATCACTAGCGAACTAGCTTGAAATTATTACCCGTAACGGACAAGTCTTTTCGAGTTACTAACAGTTAAGATCTCGTCAATTCATTGGTTAAGTCTATAGCACAAAGATTCATTTTCATGTACACAACATATTTCTTATCACATAGATTTCTCCCCCTCAAAAATGGCATATTAATGTTATTTTTGAAGAAATGTTGAGAATAAATATGACCATTTTGAGTTTTGTGGGAAGAATACACAAAGAACATTTTGTGAACAAAGTTTTTAAGTCAAATACTCCCCCTCAACAAGTGATATAAACGGTTGAGGTTTTTAAAAAAAATCATAAGGGGAAGTACTTTTTCTTTTGAGCAAAACTTTTGAAAAATGAAAGGTTTGATAGATTTTACTCAAAAGGTAAGAAGCTTTCGCTCCTTTTATAAGGATTGTGGCACTGAAGCGTACCATAGGGTCCTTTATTTACAAGAACGGGTTGTACACTGAAATGTGTGCACAAGCCACATTTTCGGTGGGGACAAGTGAATTAATTGACTCTCTAGAATAGAATAGACTCTCACAATCACCTTTTGTAAATGTTACACCATTACTCCACGAAACACAACGGGGTACAACATCATCGTCTTTGTGCCACCAATTTGTAGCATTCGGAAAAAGTTCCAATAACCAGATCTGTAAAGTTTTTAAAACCATTAATGTTAAATAAATAAACTAACTTAATGGCTAAATAAATATCAGTTAATTATAATCTGTCAACGTAACAAGTTGTATATGCCAACGTAACGAAGATATATCAAACTTCAGCTACAAGTTTGCGCTTAATATGAACATGTTGTGTTTCAGAAACTATTAGTCAAGCATCTGTTTCTAATCTAAGAGTTTCGGATGAGAAAACATCTCAAATATGTGTACTTCAAAAGTCAGACAAAATTACGTCACTACATTATGTCATTAGATTCATATAAACGTCACAATAAATGAGGTATTCTATTCCATATGACCACATATTCTGATAACAATGCAGTTGCACTCTAGTGTTGATTAAAACCAAACTCAAAAGTAGATTTGGGGAGTCAAACATAGCATTTAGATACTAAAGGCTGGGTTGGGTCAACATTTACACTGCAATGACATAAATGAGACAAGCAATACATGAGACAAGCAATAAATGAGAAAAGCTTGCAAACCTTAAAGACGAAAACAAATCCGTTCAAAGAATATTGAGGCTTGTATTTTTTCCCGTGTGTTGCAATTTTTTTCAAAATATCCTTACGGTGTCTTGAATCAACATTATACACCCTAAGGTGAAGCTCGTGCCAAATATATTGTCCCTAAGGGAAAGCATCAAAAGCGCATAAATCATTCACTAGAGCCAAAATCTCATCTGGTATAACGTGCCTAAGCTCGTTACCCATGAATACATACTCTAAAGCCAGCAACAGACAAACACGGACTGAATCATCATGAGATAGCTTTTTAAAATCATTATCCGTTTCAAGAAGTGCTTTAAGATCGTCACCCTTTATTCTTGGTAGAGTAGGAAATACACGGTTATGGAAATTTGAGACGCTGTTACTCAAATGGTCTAAAGAAGGATTTCCAAATTTGAAACCAGTTAACAAACAAAATTCCCTCCTTCCAAACTCTAATGTATTGTGACCAATATCGAAAATAAAAGGCATATAAGTACTAGCATCTTTGATAATCCTTTGGTGTTGAAGCAAAAAGTTCAGGACATGATTATCATGGTCCTCCGTTCTAATATCTAACCAAGGACCAAAAACACTACTTTTAAACTTGTTATACCTTTCCTCTTTAACAACCAACTTCTTTGCTATTGTTTTCAGAAGGTGTAGCTTAGTTCTCAAACTAACCTTCGAATCATAAACCTAGGTTAACAAAAAACAAAATATTAAAAATAAAACTAATTTATACATGATACTAGCTACAAGATTATTGAGTCTTCATGGGTATATTGTGTTACTAGTACAAAAAATACAAGATACCAACTATTTTCAACTAAAATTGATATACCCAAAAGACTTGATCATTAAAGTGCAATCTGATCTGTAACAATCCCAAACCTAACTAAAAGATTAAACATTTATTACATCTAAATATGATACTTACATCAACGCGATGAAAGGGTGAATCCATTGGACATAAACAAAAATCCTATCTACTCAATCGGTGACAATATATGTTGTTTTGTGTTTGTGTTTGTGTTTGTGTTTAAGTTTGAGAATGATAATCAGATTTGGATTGATAATCATGTATCGATGAATTCTTGTGTATGATCCGATGGTTATTGCATTCGATCGGGTTTCCATGTACATTGGAAAAGAAAGAAACTGGTACATCAGATAAAAGTAGTTTTGTACTTTTTTTTTTTTTTTTAACTTTTTGTACTTTTTGCACGTGGATAAATGCAAATCGAGTAAAAGTAGGTTGAGTAGCCGTCGGTTGCGCAATTTTGGTGGTTATTTGAGTAGAATAAAAAATAAAAAGTGTACTTTCCTTATGACACGTGTCACATTTTGAGTGGAGCTGCGGAGTCGAGTAGTTGTGCATGACCATTTTAGAAATTGAGGGAAAAATTGACCACAAAGAGGACTATCAAAAAAATTTTGACACTTTTTGGTACTTTTCTCTTTTAGAAAGCATGCTGTTGCATTATTGAAAGGGTGGCCTTTTATTCTCAATCTTAATCAAATAAGTAAAAGTAAATGAAGATTTATTTCGACGTTTTTATTATATATGACTAACGTTGTATAGCAATTCATTGTGTTTTAGAATAATTTATGCTTTTATTTTACATCTTATTATGTTATTCTAGACTTATGGTTAAACTTTTTGTGTTATTTTCATACGCAATTATATATAACACACCGATAAAAAAAAAATCTCTTATATAATTGTGTGTTTACGAAATTTATCACACCTGAATAAGTAAACATCGTATTCTCTGGGCCGTGCTTAGCACGGCCAAAAAACCACCTAGTAGTTATATATGATCTTAGAATCACCAATTAATATAGTTTTACTATAAACTATTTTATAATTTAGAATCACCTTGAAAGTTTTGGCTATATTTTTATAGATGTAGACTTAAAAATAAAAACTTATTGATATAGTCTCAATCTTTTTCATAGATTTAATTGAATGCATGAATAAAAACGAATAAATTATTAGATTATGCAATACTACTTATTAAATATAGGAAAAAATATATATATGTATAGAGAACCGGTTCGACCCAGCGGTTCAACCGGTTGAACCGGTGACCCGGTGAACGGGCGACTTAACCGGGTCGATAAAAAAACCGGTTTTTAAAACATTGCTCTATAGTATCATCTTCCTCATATTCATGTCACGATTACGTCACCGTGCTCACCAAAAAAATTGTCAAAAGTGAACCGGGGGTTCTAGTGGACTGGTTCGACCTAGGTTGGTTGAATCCTGGCGGTTCAATCCGGGTGTTAAATCCTTAGAAAACCGACTCACAACAGCCCGGTAAAGTGACCAGTCACCGGTTCAACCGGCCGGGTCAAACCATGTTTTAAAACATTTGTATAACTTGAGCTAAAACTGTAAATGGGTGTAGCAATTAAGTAAGACGAAAGGTTAAATTATGTAGAAACTAGGTTGAATCATGGGTTCGTTAGGCAGACTTTTGAACCTTCACTTGAATTTACTCTAAAAAAATTAGGTTGAACAGACTCGATGAGCCACCAAACCATTTAATGACCATCGGGCATCACACACGAGCATATAAGTATAGTTGAATTGGCATGCAGTAATGAAAGTTACTCCAGACAACATATTAGAAAGAGTACAACCATCTCGGACTTTTGTCCATCTCTACAAGTAAACTCTCTTTAGATCATACGATCAGCCAAAGACAACCGGCTAACAAAAAGTGTTCCCTTCCACAAAATCCTAAAGACAAGTAGACAACCTCAAAACTACTGGATCTTCCATATTCAAGGAGAGAGAATTACAGATCACGGATGTAACAAGCTATAGCTTGGTGACATCAGTTCACCTTAAAAGCCATTTTCTAGTTCCCAGAATCATTGTCTTTGCCATCTTCTTCAGCTAACTGCTTTTCCTTCTCTTGTTGCTCTGCAAAATAAACGACATGGTTTAGTAATAGTACAATTGTATAAAAGACATACAATTTGCAGATTTTTTGTTCATGGCTTGCTAAAAAGTGTACTTTTGCCAAGTTGTTTACACTTATGAATATGCACATAGCATTAACATTAACAGTGTGGATAGAATTAAGTCATAAGAATATTCACGTCTATAACAAAAGGAAATATGCTAATGTTTGTAAGGAAATATTAACTACTACGTCTTTACTTTAACGATGCAGAATAGTTTTGTGACAACCAATCTTTTAAAGGGACTACAGAATTACACAGTTTTTTGTGTGTGCAAAAGATAAAACGAACAGGGTACACCAGATAACCAGAGCGGAAGACAATTCCGAAAAAGTGAAGATGTGGCAACCATGTTTCTGTGGTAATTGAAGCCTCAGAATGACACTAAACATGAGAGGAATTGTGTTTAGAGAAGTGCCAATAATTTTTGGTGCATAATACGTATCCCCTTATGAGTTAACTTTGTAAATGCAATTCTTTATCTCACATATATACAGATAAATATTCGTTACTTTGGAACAGAGATAACATGCAATGTAGAGAACAGTAAATTATTCAACTCGTTTCAGCAGAGTGCTATACATTTATATACAGCATTGTAAAGGTAGCCAATGGTCGGTCAAGTTGGGTAATAAGTCAAAACATGTAACATTTTAGGTGTGGTTTAAAACGGTTGGGCATACCAACAAAGATATTTTCATCTATTTTTGTTTGAAATTTATAAATGAATAAAATGCTAAATATGATTCTACAAAAACTTAATAATTAAAAAAACAATCTACCTTTCATAATAGAGCCATATTGAATGTTTTTATGCATTTAAAAACCTTCACATGACTTCCAAACCATTTGACCCTTTTCCTTTTTAGTTAACAATTAGCTTATCTCTTTGACCAGTTAGAGATAGATCATAAGAAAATCAACCCAGACATTAGTAACTCGGAAGAATCTACAGCATGATAACTGTATGTAACGATATACACCTCATAATATACATTCTAGCACTAACCACCGAGGAAAAAAAATTTCTCTGTTACCACGCATATTTGGTGTGTCCTTTCTATCCTACAATGCAGCTTTTACACTTCTGATTTTAGCCATGGTCTTATACATCTAATCCGTGCCCCTTTACTATAATATGACAAAGTTACCCCTTGTGTACCCCTACTTGTCATCAACATGAAGAAAATAATTAAAAATGTACATAACCACAAGTTCATAAAAACCATTCAAGAAACTTCCTATAAATCTTTTAGGTGGATGGTGGTGCTAATATTTAAATGCAGGTGGGAATAATGCTCTATAATAAAGTTTAAAGGCAATATCGTCATGTAGATGAAAAAGATAACAAGAAAGTTCACATACCCATAAGTTGGTAAAGGGCCTTTTGTGTGCGTTTTTCAAGCTTATCAAGTTTCTTCTGTACGTCCCTTCTAAGATCCCAGTTTGGTTTTTTGGGTGCAATGTTCAAAAAAGGATCCTGATGAACATTTGAGAAACTCGTTAATCATTATACACTTATAATAAAATGAAAAAGTATATACTAGTATCAGAAGACCCGACTTACCTCCTTTTTCTCTTCAACAGGAGGTTCAGCTGCAACAGGGTCTTCAAACTTAGGTAACTCTGGTGGAGCAAGCTTACCCTCCTGAAGCTGCTTATCATGAGGAAGATAATTTCGGAACTTCACATTAACATCACTGCAGAGGTTTAGTGGTTTGTTAGCATTTAGCATGGCTTAATACAGCAGAGCATAAAGCATAGCATAGGCAAACATTGTATATAGGCATGTGTGTGTACTAACTAAATGTATTTGACAGGCACACACAATTCAACACGAGCATATCAAAGTGAAACTACCTGCTGTAAATATTTAACTTTTCCTCTGAGCAAGTCGACTACAATCAACAGCTAGCTGATATACCAAGAGTGATTATCTAGCTATTAAAGGCAAGAAGCTGGAAGTATACAAACATTTTCCTGCCGATCTATAATATTATCAACTAAGTAGGGAATGCAATATCTATGCTTCGCTGCATAAACAAAGCGTAAAAAGCTAGCAATAGCTATTTCGTACTTGCTCACCATTAAGGGATCTTGCTCAACCTAACAATTGGCCAAGCTATTTAATACATATCAAAGCATAGAACAATTGCATCGTCATAAAGTATCACAAAGTGTGCAAATAAATTTTAATGTTTAATACTAAAAGTTCAAAATTTCTGAGTAACTTATTTTATGCAAAGGTGTTAAATGCAGTGCCTCGGAACAATTGTAAATGGCGGAAACATTTAGAATTCATATCTAGATGCATAACTAGGGTATAATAATCTGTCTGTTTCCATTGTAGGAAAAGCATGAGCAAAAGGAATTCAGACACGACACGATACCTCATCAATAGAAGCACAACCACTGTTCTGTTCTCTGGTTCAGTTTATATATACTTGTCTTTGGAAACATGCCGTAGATGGTATTTAACAAATTATATATTAAACATGATAAGGAATGGGTGCTCACTTGTTTTCGTCATCGCCATTTTGATCCTCATTGGCTTGCGTTTCATCGTCCTCAGGATTTTCGAGAAGCTGTTGAGCAGCTTTCAAAGCTCTCAACCTCTCACGTCGACTTGCTGCTGCTTGTTCAATAGTTTCTTCTTCTTCAATACCCATCTCTCGATATCACTACAAACCTAAATATTCGGGTTACAACAGGAAGTCTTGTTAGCATTCGCCATTACAGATTATCACACTTTCATCCACACAGATTTGTTAGCAGAAACTAAAAGTTTGAACTTCAAATTTGGTTTTAGTTAACTGATCACTTATTTATTTAAAATTGACAGCAAAGGGGTGTGACACACGATTACAAGAAGTGATATACTAATTTCACAATCAAGAGACACGCTATTTTATATGTCACACATGTACAAAGCATAATTTGCTTCAAACTGACTACGTATTTCGCCTGTTTGTATTACTTGTTATTAGATTGTATTCTGCTACCAAATTCTTATTAAAATGTATTAGCCACTTATACTCGATCCATCCCAGCACAGATGCACCGTTTATTGGAATAGTTGACTAGTTTTCAGAATATACCTCAACACTCGCACAACGTATGAGCTTTACAAATCAAATTCAGTGTATCAACATGATCGTTGATTACTACAAGCAAAAGATAACTTCCTATTGCAACTTCACAACTCAAAACCGCTCAATTACGTTATCACATATTCCTGCATCTATCATATACCATATCAACTAGAAACAACTTTCATCAAAACGGATGAGTATATGATAAACTTTTGCTAACAACAAATACCTCACGCCAACTATTTCAGTACAAAATTTATAGCAATTTAATGACTAACCTAAAAAAGTTTAGCCGATATTTCAACAAAGTTCTAAACACACTCGCACGACATCTTAAATCCCTAAACGATCGATGATAACTACGAGGGAAAAACAATTTTCCTATTGGAACTTTACTAAAACTCAAAACCCCTCAATAAACCTTTGCTAACAACTTTTACCTCACAACGACTATTGCGTATGGAATTTACATCATTAACCTAAATAAAATTTATTACTTTAAATTGAGAAGCATAAATTAGTACAGATAACATAACTAGGGTTTTAAAGTTTAAGGGTTTAACAATTAAGTAACAAACCCTAATTAACTTTAAAGAGTGATATATTTATCAAATTACATCAATTTTACAGTTGAACAGGGTTAATGTTCTAGAGATTAATTAAACAGTAAATAAAAAAAACTTACCGTGAAGATTGTTAAGAAGAGGGGGAGATTAATGGAAGCGGGAATTTATTTATTCAGTGTCTGAAAACCTATCGGAGTGTAAAATTAACCCGACCCGATTAAATATCGTTTTCTTTTTATTTTACAAATTTCGTCCCTCTGCAACTTGAACTTCTCCACTTTCGGTTAAGTTTGTTTTTATACTGTAGTTAGCTATTTTTTATTTACAAATAGTCTGAGGTGGGAATTCTCGACACGAACTTGACCGATAAAGGTTTGGGTCGAAAAGAGGTTTGCTCGTGTAATTTGTTTAATAAGTGAGTCGTGTTTGAGTTTGGTTGAGGTTAAACAGGTTAAAGCCAGCCTTTTTGACTCAGATGTATGCGGTCTCGCTGATTAATCCTGGGATCGTTGCCCCAAGTGTATACACTTGGCGATGTTTAAACCCTTTATTGCTTGCGAGGAAACCAAGGACCTAGCCACGAGGTTATTGGTGGTGGTTGTTAACCGTTTATGTATAATTTAAAAAGTTAAAATATCGATATTCTTCGTCTGTTAGTCGTTTCCATGACCAAAAACGTACTTGAATTAATAGTGGCCCTAAAAGGGAGTTTTGCACTATAAGTGCCTCTAAGACGTGACATATCATGGTGGTGTTGGGTAGGTGATAGGGGTGGAGTCACAAAACCATCATTGATGGGGCAAAAATTAATGCTTAAGAAATTACGGAGTACATTATAACACTTTTTTTTGTTAAGGATTCGGATCACGAAAATATCTATATTATTTACACTCGTATTTTTTCGACAGTGTTTCTTTTGCTGATAGTATCTCCGCCTCTAGTAATGGACTGTGTAATCACTCATACCACCATGCAATATAAACTAGTCTTGACAAATATTCTGTCTTGTACCACAAACTCGACAAAAATGTCAGGTAGTGATCTCTTTATCGTCCATGTCACAATACCATTAGCTTAGACACCCCAAATACCTCTGCAGCTCTGCATCAATGCTTTGATCCACACGCGTGAGACCGTCAGCACAAACATCATTGGTCCATATGCATAATTTGTGTACACGAATGAAATTGGTCTATATACATGTTGTATAAAGAATCGTGAACCAGAGGATTGGCACAGTCTTTTTAACTAACGCTGAAACAAATTATGTATTAGACATGTCAACATTAATCCTTTTAGGAACCAAATAACTTCACATTACCAATATATATGGTCATTTGAATGATTTACACAGAAATACTTTTACCTATGTCAATATATTTGAAAAAGATTGTATATGATTAAAAATAATAAGGAAAATTCTAGTTTAGAATCCTATCCTTTATAAACTAGAATTGTAGAGAAGAAAAATCATAAATGTATTTATCGGTTTTATAGAAATCGATTTTGGTTTTGTAAATATACAAAAAGACTCAATGACTCGAAAAGAAATAGATATCGAAAACTATACAAACAAAATTTGGAAATCTTAAAAAATTACATGCAAGAACTGAGGCATGCTAAGCGCAACTGATTAGAGATGAGAGTTCAATTATACAAATGATTCAACAAAACTATTAAACATGATATTAAATGTTATTGAGTTCTTGGTGGCGTTGTGGGCGGACTACCGTCTTGAGTCTCTGGTGGAGAGGATCCAAAGTCAAGAAAAGGATTAACACCAGGTGGTTTCTCTTGAGGTTGGATGGATAGCAATTGAGTCGAGTCACCAACTACCTCAGCCCATCCATAGTGAGGTTCCGCCCTTCAACAAAAAAGATGAAGTCAAGGCTCAAAAACCGTATATAGTCAGGAAAATGTGCAATAAATAACAATGAACTAAAGACCATTTAAACTTCAAAACTGTCATAAAAACCATGTCAGAATTTCAGAGTTCCCAGGTCCAAATCACCCAAATAATCAAACTAAAAGGTATTAATGAAATATATCTGAACTAGTGACAATTATTAGGAGTAAAGTGAAAGTATGCATGATTGTGGGTTTTGTCTATATGGGTTGATGCGATAAAGTGAAATTATTCAGTAAATTCAATGAGAAATTGGGACAAAATGTAGATCGAAACTTACTTGTAAAAGGTTTCCTCGTTCACAACAATATCCCAGCTTTCACCAGTTGTGCTTTTGCCATATTTGTGCACCGTGCTGATAGAAAGTAAGACAAGCCATTGTGAGATTTCAAATCTAAAGCTTACTAACAAAGCTGGAATAACAAACGATATCAATGATGATTGTTGAAGCATTTGTTCATTACCCGTTTCCAAAGTGCTCTTCGCCCCATGTCCTTGACCAACCGGATATATGAATGAAATAATTTTGTGATAATACAAAACACGTGAATCAGAAATCCGACGAGTTAATAATTGAATGGAAAATTTTACTTTCTTCATGTTTTTCTCTGTATTTTATAATGTTGTAGGCAAGATAGCAATGTGTTATTGGTGACGAAAGTTAAGTAATGTTTGACTTGAAATTAAGTGTAAGAGAAGTTTTTAATGCTAATGAAATATACATAAATTATCTGTAATGATGGTAAGGGAAACATATGTAATTTTAACAGGGACTAGTTATAGAATAAAAATACGTGATAGTCAACACATATGAATGAACTTATGCATCTGCAGTTGAGATCCACTAGAACTGCAGCAATACCCGTTTGGGGATGTTGATCAAAATTGAAATGTCATCAACTAAATTTTACGTTACTTATTGACCATTACAAACTTAACGTATTATCAATGCTATTGGACTTTCTTATGTACAAAAACGTTTATTTCAGAAAATTTTACTAATAACAAACTACTTGCATTGAGAATCCAAATTTTATGGGATGGATCGAACAACTTGCTTGGAGCATATATCAATGTGTATTATTAACACAAACATACTTGACATGATGATATCAAAACAACCAAGAGGCTGACAAAGTGCTAGCAAGAACAACATGTCAATTAGATAAAGATAGTTGACACCATGTTCAAGCTGCAATCTAGAGCATACTTTCGCCTATTTACCTGACAGCAATAGAGTTGCTTTACATAATTCTGCCAACTCGGGTATCTTTCTGTTTCTTTTTTACTTTTTGGCAAGCCTGATTGGTGTTAAGTTTGAGTCATGAGATTTCTGCCAGTTTGTCAAAATATTTCCATTATTCTACGTGACTATTGCACTTTTTAATGTTTACACCTTAGAGCATACAAAAACGCTTATATGATTTACCAAAAGGAAGGATAACACATACGTTGAGCATCAGGAGTCACATGCCAAGTCTCTCCTTGACGTGAACCAACGCCGCCAAAGAATTTCTCCTCCCATTTGTCTCCCCATTTGGTTCCGAGTTCGGTTTCCGCCCATTTGTCTGTCCTGCGAGAGAGAAAAGAGAGAGCACAAACACAAAGTAAACTCAGCAACAGGAAGGGGCTAGCTGAAGAAAAAGCATATATTCATAATTGGCCGGTTTTGACAAAACACAAATCAGTTTTAGTGGCCGAAAGATACCATCTTAGAACAGATCCTCTTCCATCATAATTCTCTCCCCACTTTTCCCACCACGACTGCTCATTTAGTCTACCATACTTATGAGCTCCTTTCTCACACCACCCTTTGGCATCGTATTTCTCCCACCTACATTAAACATATGTTATCAGCATTTCCTATAGGTAGAAGTTTCGACACGTTTACATAATAATTAGTCGATTGGGTTATGCTTTGTCTCTAATGGGTCAACAGATAGAATACAAAATATTAATAGCTTAGCAGAAAAGAGGTCAAACACATCAAAAGTCTCCCCGATGTGTATAGTGCATACTCAGCACAAATAGTAAAATACTTAAATTACTAATGAACGAGGAGATTACAAATCTTTTTTTTTTTTTTCAATACTCACACTCCTTATTAGTTAATAATCCTAGTGATTGTATTTATATGTTTATTCTGATAGAAAATACGATATTCAAATATAAAATAAATTCTTTTTCGTCGAATGACTATTCATCTATTGTATTTTTATGCAAATATGGAGCAAGAAAACTCTATGAAAAGATGGTGGTTCAATTCGATGTTATTTAAGAAGGAGTTCGAACACAGATGCAGGCTAAGTAAATCAACGGGCAGTCTTGGTCCTATTGCAAGTGCCGTTGAAAGTAAAGATCCGAGTATAAATGATACGGATAAAAACATTCAGAGTTGCGGTGGTCATGACAATTACAATAATGTTGATCTTTTTTTTGGCGTCAAGGACATTCGGAATTTCATCTCTTTAGTAATCATATTTTATATACCAACTACTACTAAAAATTAAATTAATTATGAACAAAGAGTGTTTTGGATCAACCTGACCTAAAATAAAACTTAAAAGAAGTGTTTGACCCAACCTGCCAGTCATGCAACTTCTAACATTAACAACCCTACCTTGTTGGTTCTGTTCAGTTCAGTCCAGTTAGATAAAACTACAATCACCATACAAAGAAGAAGTCCATACCAGTTCTCGTACCATCCAGCATTCTCTGTGCCTGATTTTGCTTGCTTTTGTGCACTTCTTTCTATCCTCGCTATATTACTGCACAGAAAAACTAATAGTCATAAGGAGGAAAAATTGTCAAGTATTTAACTGTTATGCAAATACAGTTAAAAACCTCCATTCATCTTGATGAAGAACTTCTCGCCAGGTTTCCCACCACACCTCCCCTTCAGGATTGCTTCCAGATTTCTCAACGCCTACAAATATGTCACAGTAATATTGTCAGTGTGTGCAGTTACTTTTAAGTAACTGAATCCATCTTCCTTAAAAAATCTTTTACTCAAAATATCGACAAAAAGAGGTAGAAAGAATACTGTCAACTGATAATATGGATACGCATGAATACATAACTAGTAAATAATATACCTAGCTCTTTGTATCCAGTCCAGTCACTTTTCTCCCACCACTGTCAAGGAGATCAATAAATCCAGTTAAATGTATCCACCTGGGATCATACTTGATAGAAACAGAAATCAGTACTCAAATTACAATAATTATAAGTCAAAGTACGGTACCATGTAAAATTACCCAACACATTGCTCGAGTTTCTGATTCTTTCATGCGTCTTAGTATAAAATTTCCAGTGAAGTGGAGCTTAAAAGAAGCAGCTAACTGCGTTTGCTAAATTGACGATTTTTTTTATTTAAATATTTCGTAATTAACTAGTGTGAGCGCGGTAAGCAACAAGCATTTCTGTAAGTTCATGAATGAATGTTCACATGGATATTTAGTAAAAATTACTGCACATCAACATTTGTTAAGCTATCTAATTATCCCACCTTTGGAAATTACAGATACGTGACATATTTCATTTATGTGTCTGAAATTTATACTCGATCTCGTTACAACAGAGCTTAAATAGACACCCCATGAGATTACATAAACCATTACAATCATAATGTCAGACCAAGAACCATATTTTAGTAGGCCAGTAGCCTTAGCTTAAAAAACTTGTGAACTAATGAACATAACTTAAACCAGGCAGTGACGCAATGTCCTTCAAATGGTTATCCAACTAGAACCTAGAAAAGTATATAATTTACTAAATCAGTAAAAGTAAATATTTAATACCGATTCTTTCCATTTTGAAGAGCCATCACTGTTTTGACCACCCATCCTTGTCCATCTACATCTATACCCATTTTCACCTACATCCTCTCCGCTTTCTCTAAACCAGGTACTACCATCCTCATTAATGCCAGCTTCATTAACGTGTTCAGTTAACAAATTAATTCCCTAGTCTTTCTCATTTGCAATACCCGTGTCTAACATTAAGAATGAAGTAGAATGAAGTTATTAATAGGCAGGAATTCATATTATATAAAAGGGCTAGCTGCATGAAAGGTAACCAACTTTGGCTGATATATGTTCTGGTTAACCAAAGCCAAAGTTCCGATAAATTTGATTTAAGGTTATTAGGCTAATATTACTGATTTTCAGGCTCCATGTCAGAAAAGTCAACATGGCCAAAATTACGGAAACGTCAGCTAACATCGCTTCGACCATTACAGGATAAGGTTACCTTAAATAAGAAAGTATGATGGGTTCTATCCGGCAAAGTGTTGCTTACCTAGAATAGAGATTGGACCAATATTGGTTACGTTTTATGCAATTAGCGCTAGTTATGATGAGTTACACCACCATAGAAAATTCATCATTATACAGCTCTAAATTTTTCGATAGTTTCCTAAGTATGTGATGTAAAAGCATATTGGGAATATATTACAAGAATCAAGTTACCTCTTTTTGGTGGAGTGTCATGAGATTGTGGCCCAATATTTTTGGCGGTACATCGTGGAGAAAACTTTTCTTGTTTCGAAGCAAGCTGAGGTCTGTAACAATTAGAAATTCAGAAACAAGTTACATGTCAAATTTAAGAGCTACATTTATTAGAACTAATAATCCAAGTATATGCTAGTTGTTCATTTGTGCACCTAAAAGTAAGAAACGCCCATATGAAACGAACCAGTTTACCAATGTGGCTCTGTGTTGAGAACAATCATTTTTACTTATATAAACAGTTGAGTCTAATAATGTTATGCTAAAGAACTCCTAATATTTTGTCTAGCCCAAGAATCACAATTAAGCAAACTGTTTCACCACTTCACAGTTTACTACTTCAACTTGAACCAGCTTATACCATATAAGCACACAAATAAATCAGTAAAGTCAAACAACAATAAATGTGGATTTGCCTAGATGATAAAGTTGAATTTGCTAATATCAATATTTGTTTCACACCTTTTCTTATATAAAAGGCTGTTTGCCATCTGCTCATACCCTTTATTAGTATTAAACAAGTTATTCATGTTATTTAATGGTACCATTAATAATGGCTGCCATTATTTATTGGTAAGAAACTAAAATGACTATTATGAGACTTTGTTGACTGAAAGTCCTACGTGTCCTTACTATCCATAACACACTTTAGCATTCTAGGCCATTGAAGAATTGCCATCAACTGCAATTTCATGGTGAAAAGTTGTCCCCTTTCTGGCTAATATTAACTGGATATGGACAAGGATCTACATTGGATTTATCATGCATATCATTGCCGGTTTCATAAAAATGTTTTGATATTTTACACCAACACGCCATTCAACTCAAATCAGCGGCCAGGTGAAAACAGTTTTGCAAATTGCAAAGATGTACGTAAGGGCACAATGAATTATATGACCGAGAAAAAACCCCTCACTCACCACTAGTAGAGACAGATATGACGCTAAAGTAACAACTTAAAAGTATGCATAAAGAGCGAAAGGGGATTCGTATGTGCAAAAAAGTGTGACGTCAAATATCAAAAACTGATAACAATTGCTTAGATATAGCTAGACTACGTTTATCTCAACACTCGGCTTTCTTAGAGCAACTTCAAACATAGCTATCCATATCTGACTGTTTTCAAAGTTATTGGGACTTCATATGGAAAATTAAGCTTAAACAAACATCCCGACACGGCAACGGCCCACAAGTCACCTTCTATAAAGAAAGTAAACACTTACGACAAAACCTAGTGATCCATACTTCATTTCCAATTACCAATCCCGAAAATTGAACAATTTTTCACTTTTTTCTAGCAAAAAGTTATACTCAACTTCTTTAAAAAGCTACTATATTCAATTATTCTAATAAAGTGGATTCATTAGTGTAAATTTTAAGCATCGATCACTAGAATAGTGAAGATAACCTTATAAAAACATAATAACTAAACGAACTAAACATACTGAAATGATGGAAACCGCCATGCCGGAGCAGTTTGCACTCAAACTCTACTCTTATTATTACTACTATTCACTAAAAATAACGCGAATTTGCTTAATGTACACTTGGCAGATAAGTTTTATGTTGATTATATTAGTGCATTCATGACCAAAAGGGCTTCAGCTCAGTTGGGACCCACCACCGAAAAACTCATGGCCCACTGGAGAGATTTTGTGGATAAAAGGTAGAGGGTTCGAGTCTCGCCTCCTGCCTACTCCAGTTCGTGCCCCACTTTCCTTGTGGGTTGGACAATGCCAAAAGGCACTTGGGGTCAGGATGTTCCCGCAAATTCACACCTTTTTGGATATTAGTGCATTCTTAGAATGCATTCAAGGGTTGACTAAGACATGGAAGACGGCATTGGGACCCATAACCCGTGGAAGACGGTATAGGGAGTTACTTTACTTTACTTTACTTTTATGACTAGAATAGTTTACATAACCTTATAAGCACATAACAGTAGTACACTAAACTTAACAAAATGAATAAAACATACTGAGATGACGCAAATCGCCACGCGGGAGCAGCCCGAACTCGAACTTTATTACCATTACTGTTATTGGGCTTTCTTTTCCAATCTTCAACATTGTCCACGCCTTTACCTTTACTACGCCCACCCGCATTATTAGTAACACCAATTCCATGACTATTATCCGAACAACAACAATAATAACTAAACCTTAATTCACATCTCCTACTCACTTCCGGCAGCCGGAAACCTAACGCCACACCGGAATTCAATGCCATTGCTGACAAATTAAACAAAATCCATTACTATAACTGTTGAGCTTCAACCTAGCTCATTTTCGGAAATTGTGTTTGTAGAAACAAATGTTGGGTTTTTGTGTTTAAGTGTGTGTGAGTTTTGGATTTTGAGTTTGGTTCCGTTGGTGTAACGATCGAGCAAATCCTGGTGGGTCACTTTTCCACTCCTTTCTTGACACGTGGCTTAGATTGCACGGTCAATTCTTAATTTTTACTATCAAAATGTTAAATTGTGTTTGTTTTAAAACTTTCATTTGGTTTTTCTAAGATCATCTATGATGATGTTAGCACTAAAATTTTACATTATTTTAGTGTAAAAAAAAGCATCTTTTTGAAATATCTTCTCACTAAAAACTCACTCACCTTTTAATGTGGGGTGTCATATTTCCCGAAAAACCCACGAAGGATATATCACACTAAATCCAATTCGTCAATCCAACCCGATAAATAATTATTAAACTCTAAGGTATGGCGTTCAAAATATTTGAAAATTTGGGTTCGAGTAACTCACTTAAATTTTTTTTTTTTTTTTCTTAACTTTGTCCCAGGTGATCTTTATTTACCCATTGCACAAGAGTCACTCCAAATTGCACCTTGCATATATTGCTTCATATATAAATTATCTCTCTTATTTTCATTCTATATAATTCACCTTGAAAACAAAATCATTATGTGTAAATCCAACTATAAAATGCATAGGTGGTATGTAGTATTTCTATATGAATATAATAACCTTTTAAAACTTAATAGTCATTTGGTTATATTCATAAAATCGTTTGTTAGCACTAAATTTTACATTAAATTCTAGTATAAATGGACTTGACCCGAACCCGTACTTTTTGACCCACCCGAATTCAAATAGGGTCGGATATTATTTTTGGCTGACCCACTTAAAAAACTGACACTACTTAATGTATATACTTAAACTAAACTTTGCATTAAATATTTTTTAATGAGTTAAATTAGCTTATTTTTTCAACTTTATTTTTTTTCATGATATAGAATCAACTTATGTATAATATTATGTTATTATACAATAACTTGCATAAAATAAAGAGATAATATTTTACGTATGGATTAATATATCATAAAAGCACACTACGTAGTTTGAAATAAAGTGAAATTACGAATTTTGAAATAGACTAACATCATACAAGCACACTAGAGATACATTAACATACTTTATACAATAAGATAATATTTTAATGTTCGTTGTTACCAAATCGATCCCATAGATGTTCAATAATTGCATTACGAAGTTCGAAATGGGCTTCTTTGTCTTTAATATTTTTATGTCGAGCAAGAAACTGTTGAAACCTCGTTGCGTCATCTCCCCTTGCATTAACTTGAGAAGTGGACGCTTCACTCGACACATCACTCCAATCCTGAATGGGCGCTTCTAAGTCACGTTCATCCTCAATGATCATATTATGCATTATAACGCATGTTGACATTATATTATGTAATACCGATTTATCCCAAAAACGTGTGGGTCCCTTTATTATTGCAAAGCATGATTGGAGCACACCAAAAGCACGTTCTCCTATATGTTTCTTGCATCTTTGCGAACAACTTTTTTTTTCTTTCCTTGCGGTTCATGAATGGTTTGCATAGGGGTAGACCGCTTTGGGTATATACCATCGGCTAAGTAATACCCACTATCATACTCTTTTGCACCAACGTGCAGGAGGTGATATGCCATCTGCTAGGTTTGCAAACAAACTAGATGCCTCCAACACTTTAATGTCATTATTTAACCCCGGTAAACCAAAATATGCATGCCATATCCATAAATCGTAGTCAGCTACAGCTTCGAGAATAATAGTTGGAACTTCACTTCGTCCACTATATTGTCCAGCCCAACCACTTGGACAATTTTCCATTCCCAATGCATACAATCTAAACTTCCGAGCATTCCAAGAAAACCACGATCTTCGCCAATTTTAAGAAGCCTTGCAACGTCATTTGCATTTGGTGATCTTAGATAACCACGTCAGAAGATCTCTATAATATTTTTGACAAAAGATTTTTGTGCTTTCAATTGTAGTAGATTCGCCAATCCTAAGGTATTCATCGGTTGAATCGACCGCTCCCCCATACGCTAAAATTTGTAATGTCGTTGTTACTTTTTGGAAACTAGATAGTCCTAGTTTACCAAAAGCATCTCTTCTTTGCACGAAGTATTCATTGTGTTCTTCAACAGCTCGAACAAGTTTGTGACACATTTTTGGACTCATCCGAAACCTTCTACGAAACATAACTTCATTGAATTTTGGAGTCTCTGCAAAATAGTCCTCCCTCAATCTTTGATCCGCAGGAACACGATCACGATCAATGTAACTATGACCAATGACAGAGCTCCATGTTGTGGGTTGTTAGCTACATTATTTATATAGTAACCCATTGCATTTACATGAGAAGACTATGCACATATTAAGGCATTATTATGTTCAAACAAGTCAGAAGTAATATCTACTTCATCATCTGATGAAGAAGACGATGAAGATGATATATGAAATGAATTGAGGTTGGTATCCATGGTGCTTAAGTAACTGATGGTATATGAAACGAATGAAGAAGATTATGAAGTTTTTTTTGTATAGCAACTGATGATATATGTCATGAAAATGAACAAATGTCCAATATCTATCACATGCATGAAGTTTTTCTGTATAGCAACTCATGATATATATCACATGCATGTATCATAAAAAGGAATATACGTACCATTTGCTTTCATTAAAAATCTTACAATATCTAAATTTGATTCCATATCACTATCTATATTTGATGCCATGTCTAAAAAACTTACAATATCTATATTTGATTCCCTATCTATATTTGTACAAGTGAATCAATAAATATCTACACATGACAAGATACAGAGAAAATTGATTCCCTATCAATATCTACACATGGCAAGTGATTTATATATCTCATTGTTAAGTTCCATAAGTTCAAAACCTACACCATCGTCTTGTAATACACTTTTTGATTATAATCATAAACATGTCAAACCGAAGTTCATCATATTCAGTTGAAGGAAGACCAAGTCTTATGCCACTCATATCTTAATATATCACAAGATCCAAGCACGGTAAAGATCAATCCATGAATCAAATGTGGAACCATATACAAAAGATTATCACCAAAATCTACCAGTTCATCGAATTGAAATCCGACCAACAAGATCCCTTCAATCTCGTTGGAGAAATATAATAAAAGTTGTTGGAAAATTTAGAGGTTGTGTTCAACAAATTAATAACATGAACCCAAGTGGTGCAAATGAAGTTGATATCGTAAGTACTTTCATTAATATGTTGTTTATTTTGAAGTACATTTCATTTGTATTACCAAATATCTAATTTAAATTTTTATTGCAGATGACAAAAGCAAACGAATTGTTATGTTAATATCCAAATTTCAAAAAAGGCATTAAATTTGAGCATGTATGGCCCATATTGAAAAATATAGAGAAATTTTCCAAAACTTCGACTGAAAAAACTATAAATCATCTAAAAAGAATCAATCGAAATCAATCTCCTGGATCTAAATCCCAAAAATCTAGTAAATCATTCGGTTCATCTTCATTTCGTATTAATCTGAATGAGAATTTTGATGGTGAAGATGATTGCAATGAAAGCCAGCGACCTACAGGGAAGAAGAAGGAAAAGGCGAAAAAAGGAGTTGTCGAGGAAATGAAAAGTATTTTCTCATCTGCCACTCAAAGCATCCAAGGGATGTTTGATACAAATCAAACTCTTATATCAAAGAATTTGGACATTCAAGCTAAAAGACTAGAGTTGGCAGAACAAAAAGAAGACAACAAAATTTTACGTGTAGTTTTGGATACGATAAGTGACCGGATTTTACGCCAAGCAATGAGAGATGCACAAATGAAAATTTAGGCTAAACGAAGACAAAAAGAACAGACTCAAGAAGTAGGTGCATCCACCGGGTTCAACTCGTACTTCGATTTGGGACAAAATAACGATGATCTTCCAAACTTTTAACATGGTTGTAGTTTGTTTTAAGGTCTACGATATTAACGTTATTTGTATTTTTCAAGTAAAGATCTTTAGTTTTAAGCATGTTATGTAAGATATAGTTTGTTATGTACGATATGTAATATCACACTGCTTCTATTAATATATGCACTGCTTCTATATAAGAATTTATGCCCTACTTCTATTAATATGTAATATATGCACCGCTTCTATTAATAATATGTTAGGTGAATAAACTATGTTTTAAAGAAAAAAAGTACATTTAGTGCAATGAATAGTATTGCATTAAATTTAGTGTTTTTTGAGCATTACTATTCATTGCACTAAAATAGTGTAAGAATTTAGTGTTTACATTGGAGAGTTTTTTATATACTTTTTGCATTATCTTAGTGCGAAAGGTACATTTGATGCATACATTGGAGATGCCCTAAGGGGTCTAGGATTTGGATTTGAATTTGGATTTGCAGATGATGTAAAAGAGAAAAAATATATATATATAATTATTTTTATTTTTTTATTTTAAGAGTTAGTTAATAAAATATATAGGATAGAGTTCAAGTGCATTAGTAAGATCACTAATCGAATAAAGGATAGTCTATCATATTTGGTGAGTATCAAGTAATCTGCCTTTATACCAGGTAGACGTATTTCTAACAATATCTTTTTAACTCAAAAGCTAATGCACAATTACCATTTAGCTAAAGGCCCTCCGAGATGTGCCTTTAAAGTTGATATTCAAAAAGCCTATGACACGGTGAATTGGGGTTTCTTGAAGACGATTCTTATTGGTTTTGGATTTCATGTTCGGATGGTTGATTTGATAATGGAGTGCATTTCTAGCACCTCCTACTCTATTTGTATTAATGGTTCCTTACATGGGTTTTTTAAAGGGCAAAGAGGTCTTCGTCAAGGTGATCCTTTATCCCCCTATTTGTTTACTCTTGTTATGGAAATCCTAACTCGTATTCTTCAACGAAAGGTTAGTAAGTCAAATGAGTTTTCATACCATCATCAGTGTTCTCGCCTTAATGTTATTAACCTATGCTTTACGGATGATTTGTTCTTGTTTGCTAATGGTGATGTTAGCTCGGCAAGAGTTATTAAAGAGGCTCTTGAGAAATCCCCAATTTGGTGTGTTTGAATTAGTTTTTCGTTAGGTTTTAGAGAAATCCCCAATTTGGTTGATTTTGGCACCAAATTTAGCTTCATTTTTTTTCTGTCAAAATTAGTGTAATTGATCCCCTGGTGTATTTCTAGTTGATTAGTTGGCTTGATTTTACCCTAGTTGGATGTTATTCTTCATGATTCTCAATGCCGAATAGAACTAGGTCATCTAAAAGGTAAATTAAGCCACCAGCGCGGTTTAATGATCAGGCTAGTGCTGGGAAACATAATAAGAATGTGGTTAATAGTGTAATTGGGGAAAGGGGGTAGGGTTGAGTCTGTGAATGCTATTGTAGGACAGAGGGGAAATGAGTCAGGAGTAGATAAGAATGTTATCGGTGAAGGAATAAAGGTTTCTACTGTAAGCAAAGGATGTTAATGTTGGACTTAAGAATGTTTCAATTGATGCTGAGAGTCAAAATGTTAGTGTTGAAGAGGTGTATAAGGATGGTGGTGAGGAGTATGTGGAAGTACTAAAGGAATATACTCATGGTATAAGGAAGATAGATAACACTAAGGGTAAAACCAATGGTACTAAGAAGCAGGGGAATACTTATGCTAATATGGTTACCAAGGATTTAAGGAATGTGAACAATAAGCTGAACTTTGTGCCTACTGTGGTTACTGAAGAAGGCAGTGAAGTGGTCATATTTGATGAAGATTTGGTGCAAAAAGGAAGTGCTTAATGGAAATTGACTGTATGTGGTTATTTCATTGGATATAAGATGAATGTACATGAGTGAGGTATCACATAAAGGAGAATGTGGAGTAAATGGGGTATTGAGGACATCAATATAGCTGATGGAATGTGCTTGTTCAAATTTAAGAATGAGTTGGGAATGAACAAGGTGTTAGAGTTAGGTCCCTGGTTGGTTAATAATAAACCTTTGGTGGTGAGGAAATGGGATCCAACTGTAGGCATGGAGATGGTTGAGCAGACAGTTGTACCTCTGTGGGTAAATCTAGCCAATGTACCACTTGAAGCTTGGAGTAGTGAGGGAATCAGTGCTTTGGCAAGTAGTTTAGGGAAGCCACGCAGAAAACAATTGTTATTGTAACAAGGTTTCTTCGTCATAATCTTTCATACACAATACAAACACAACTAATAGTCCCAATGCTACTTGATCAAGTGTAGAACGGTTACTCAACAATAACATGAATCAAATTATCCTTGAGGATGAACAAAACCCAGACCTAGGCGTTTTCTATAGAAAACCCACGCTTAGACGCACACACACTTTTCTGGTGTTCACATCTTGACACGCAGAAAACCTAAACCATGTATCTCTTTATATAATAGAGACACCTAGGGTTTACAAAGACTTCTAAATTTATTCATTAACGTTTAAGCCCTTGCAGTTTCATTATTCTTAATATTATTTTGTACTTATCAACTCAATATAAAACCCAACAAAAGAGGCTGAAGTGGCATTTCAAGACCTCAAGGTGTTCCTAAACGAACTACCCACCATGACGGATCAAGTACCAGGTGAAACTCTCACCATGTACCTGGAAACATCCCGGGAGACAATCGGGTCAATGCTCTTAGCCGAACGAGACAAGGTCTAAAAGCCAATATACTTCTTTAGCAAAATTCTACAAGATGCACATATCAACTACCCTCCACTAGAAAAGTTGGTGTTCGCCTTACTACTATCATTCAGGTGGTTCAAAAGGTATTTCCAAGCGCATCCAATATACGTCCTAACAGACAGGCCCCTTAAACAAGTTATGTCGAACCACGAGTACACACGCAGAATGTCAAAATGGGCGATCGAGCTAAGTGAATATGAAATCACCTTTGGATCCAGACACCCGATTAAAGGGAAAATTATGGAAGATTTTATCCTCGAAGTCGATACACCACATCCAATAATACAAGGCAAGAAGTCGAAAACACAGCCAGCACCTATGGGCCACGATGACAAACATGGACTTTACACACTATTGGAGCATCACGTAAACAAGGTTCAGGGGAATGGTTAGTGCTTACAAGCCAATCGGGGCACGACTTCACGTATGCCCTGAAGTTCAATTTCAAAACCTCAAACAATGAGTCAGAGTATGAAGCACTGCTAGCAGGCTTACGCGTAGCAAAAACAATGGAGGTAAGAAAGATCAAGGTAACAGAATTAGGTACATGGTGAATAGGAGCCAATGAAGAGTCAAAGGTATAAGAACGAGGCGGACCTAGGCGTGGCAGGTGGTGCCCGGGACTCCTTAGAAGCTTATTAGTACCATTACTTACTTTTAGTAGCAATCTTGAGTTTGATCATAACAACGTGTTCTAATCTTACAACAATTGATCGATATTTGAATCCTTGCTACCAATAGATAGCAATACGAGCCTTGAGGCATCTATATGGAAGTACATATACATTGTTAATTCATTCACATTCACAAGTAAAACTATTTAAACTCTGTAAAGCACATATTAGCTCACATTGTTCCAAACATTCATAACATTATGATACATAGTTACTCACATATTGTTAGCTAAAAGGCATGTTGGTGTCTTTGCTACTTGTAATATATTGTACCCACAATGACATAATTTAACCTGACCTAGTGATCAGTTGACTTATTGACCAGTTTAGTTTTTGTCTCAACTACAAAGGGAACCACCTTAGGTTTCATCCTGGATCCGCCACTGTCTAAGAAAACTTGCTGCTCTTACTTTCGAACACTTCAGAAATGAAGTCTTAGTAGAGGTCATCAACGAGAAATCCATCCTCCAACCTGAAGAAGTATCCCAGGTTGAGACAAATGACACTTGGATGACTCCTATTTTCAACTGACTATCTCAAGGTATATGTCACCTAACAATGTGGAGTGATGCAGGTTTTATTGACCAGGTTTTAATATTTATAAGTGTCTCGTTTACCTATGGTCTACCTTATGCACTAACGGGCAGTGTACCCGATCATGTTTAGTGTAGTAATCGGTAAAACCGATGTCGTCCCAAGAGCTATGTGAGCGGATTCTAATTAAGTCTAATGTCACTGATTTTAACTGGATTAAGGTTGGAATGATTAATTAACCATAAAGACAAGAAAATAAAAGAAAGCAAATAAAGGCAAGGATGTGATCAAGAGAGGTAAAGTGTGCTAACCTAGTTACTCATCCTATCAAGTTATGTTCACGTCTAATTACTTCCAATTGCTTCAAGTGGGGGTTTAGGTCGCTAGGACAGCATTTGGTCAATTCATCCTAACCTATCAACAAAGGTTTCCACCGGAGATCAAGCTACTACCCTTGAAAGTCCAGTTGTTTTTAGTTCCCTAAGCTAAGTCATTAAGTTCCGCTACATGCAAGATTCATAACAATGAGTGCCCGGGCGCTCGCATCTTAGACACTCATCCCTAACTTCTTAAGTTCATCCAAACGGCAAGTGATCATTTGGTCAGTTCGCACAAGCGAAGAAGGGTCGTCAGTAGGTCAATTCTTACCCTTCCCACTCAGTCTACCTACTTAGGGTTTGTTGGTCAATTCTCCTAAGCAACTAGACACTACCTCCATTCAAAACTATCGAAACAAGGGTAGCTACCAACAAACTATGCATGCATATACTAGAAACAATTATACGGAAGCAATGTAAACATAAACATAACAATTAAGGAATCATAACTAGGCTAGCACCAAAGGTGCTTAGCCGATCATATTAAATGAAACAATCAATTCAATGTTTAACATAAAGAAATACATGAATTGAAAGTAAAAGAAATGATAAATCGCTAATGCTTATCGTTAGGGAGTGATTTCTCCCTTGGAGATGGCTCCGTATGCTCCTCACGATCTGCCTCCAGTCCCCTACTCACGTTCTCTGCTTTGTGTGTGGAGTGAATGATGTGAAATGCAGAATTTAGGGCTGGTATTTATAGGCCAGATCTAGTTACGACGTAACCTATATAAATCCGTAATAATGCTCTAGTTATAGCTGGTTACGGCGTAACACATGGAATGAGTTACGCCGTATCTTCAATATAGGTTACAAAATCATGATTACGCCGTAATCGTTGGAAAGAGTTACGGCATAGCTTGCAGTGGCGTGAAACATCATTTGACCTAATTAGTTACGGCGTAATCCTAAGATGGAGTTACGCCGTAATATGCTGTTGAGTTGGTCTTCTGAGTCACGCTCTTGTTACGGCGTAATGTGAGAGAGGAGTTACGCCGTAATTACTTCACAGTGGGCATACTATCATATATCTTCAATAAACTCTCCAAATCCGCGTCTCATTAGCTCCAATGCTCGTATTTTACCTGAAAGTGAAATATAGAGGAAAACAAGCGTAAATCCATATAAATTATATAAAATACAAGCATTATCGGGGGAAATTGACACTTAATATTCAAGACTATTTGATGTTATCAAATACCCCCCACTTGAACTCTACTTGCCCTCAAGTAGACCTTATTAGATAAATTTCTAAAAAGATATCTCACATTACCTAGAAAATATAAGTTTAAAAATCCCTTATGCTAGAATAAAACAAAGCCGAACACCTCACGAAATGGGAACAAAACACTCAAATCTCTCAACTATTCTAAGTGTCAATTTCGGGGTGATCACTCAACGCACAGTCATAGCATGTATTCTATCATAAGCATGGCGGTTACACAAATCTCCACCACTAGAGTTAAGGACTAAACAATTCTTGAAGGCAATATGGGTAGATACGACAAAGGTTAAGGGTGAATCGTCATTACTAAATGTCACGGTGAAGTGGAAAAAATCAATGATACATGACCAAATCCATGGCCAAGACACCAAAGATTGCTCGCTTCATCACCTAGAAACGCTTCACGACTAAAGGGTAGGATAAGACGTGGGATATAATTGGTGTAAAGTAAAAATAACAAGCAAATAGTCTAAACCTATAGCCAAGTCATCACCGCTTACCGTTCATCCAAAGTTCAAGTTTCAAGGCTAAGAAACCGGATCATGATATATCAGGTAGATGTGCCATTAGAGGACGTCATGATGGGCACATTACTTCTTCCTCAATTGTTGGCGCAATAATTACCAACTTCATTCTTCAAATGTGACCGAGGTGGCCTCCTCGATACTAATTCTATGATGAGCTCTTAAACATAGTACTTATAATCATCGCACTTTACAATCAATAACTACAAGTATTTTATTTTTTATTTATTTTTAATCATAACTACTAAACATAGCATCCCCCCACTTGAGATGAAAAATATTAGAATTTGGGGGGTCTTCAATGAGCTTCAAAAATATGTCTTTGACGAAATCGTGATTTTCGAACCTATCCACTTGAACATTGAACTTAGGCAAACAATGAATTCCCGATCACAAATAAAAACTACACGGTAGGCTAAGGTGTATGGGTGTATCGAAAAAATATATTGGGTGAACAAAATGAAAGGAATGGCTCAGACGGGTGTATCTAGGGGTATCTTGCACTAAAGGTGAGTGCAACAAAAGGGTTTAACATTGGGGTCGAGAAGTCAAGGTGACTAATCGATAGACACACAAGGATAGGCTTTTGGGTGACAATCCTATAATATTGCCTTCTCAAACTGAATAATCCAAATACATTAAGCTAACTCAACATACGTCGTCTATGGTCTCGAAATGATGCAAAGGCCAAGTTCTAAAGTTTACAAGCTACCGACACACTCATAATTTGGTGGATTTGGGGTAAAAATTTGGAAACGGATAAGGCTAATCTCACCATATAATATCAAGGGATATAGTGTGCTCGGCTAAGGTCTAATCTAATTAGGTTAAGAAAAACATGTCAAAATTTTAAAAATGGCATAATTTTTCAAAATAAACTAGAAAAACGATGGCAAAATAAAGTTCAAGAGATAATTCTACTCCCGTCCCCCCACTTGAAATGTACAAAGTCCCTCTTGTACTAAATGTTTAATAAAGGTGAAGAGAAAGTAGAATTAGAGCGAGAACTTCCCTGAAATTCGCTCCTAAAAAGAAAGAAGGCCCACGAAAAAAAATCGTGCCGTCGCTTAAGCATCCATGAGCAAACTTCATTCCCTGAAATCACACTACCAACAAGCATAATTCTAAAAAAAAGAAAAACGAAAAATGAAAAGTAACCTAACACACTTTCGTAGGAATCATGGTTGCAACAAGCCTTTTAAACCACTTGGTGTCCCAAGTGGACGAGTGTAGTCTCGTGAGGGCTTACAGGGAACATACCCACAACGTTCATTTAAAACTAATACAAGGTTATTGTGTTTAAAGAGAAAGAATTAATACTGAGGATAGTTACGTCGTAACTCCTAGGAGGAGTTACGCCGTAATTATGGCAAAACCTGGCAAACGCTACTGGAGTGTAGCTAAGGCGTAACCATAGCATGGGATTACGCCGTAATTGGTAATGCTCTGGGAAGAAAACCACTGGAGGTGTGTTACGGCGTAACCATTTGAATGAGTTACGCCGTAACTGTGGAAAGATCAGGTCCCCGTTCAGGCTGCTGCAGCAACTTCCCCGATTTCTTGAAATATAAATAAAACAAATAAGGGAAATTTGGGTTGGTTAAAACACAAAACATGAAACCCAACAGAAATGGAAATAAAACAAATGAAAGGGATAATTTGGGTTGTCTCCCGAAAGAGCACTTTTCTTTATTAGCGAGTCTTTAAGTTAGACTCAAAGCCATGGGTTTTACGCGGGGGCGAAGAATTCATCACCCAAAAGCTTACTAACATCCTTTCCATAATAAATTTTGCTCTGTGCCCATTCACTTTGAAAAACTCCCCTGCATTATTATAAACTTCAATAGTCCCATAAGGGAACACCTTACTCACTGTGTAAGGACCAACCCAGCGAGATCTCATTTTTCCAGGGAAGAGTTTGAGTCTTGAGTTAAAAACGAGCACCTCTTGCCCAACTTCAAACTTTTTATCCTTTATCTGCGCGTCGTGCCATCTTTTGGTCCTATCTTTGTATGCTTTAACATGATCATAGGCTTCGTCTCTTAATTCAGCAAGGCGATTGATTTGAGAAAATCGGTGTTCCTTGACCATGTCAGTCTCAAAATTAGCATTTTTAAGTGCCCAATATGCTTTATGTTCTAATTCTATCAGGAGATAACAAGCTTTTCTGTATACGATCTTAAAGGTGTGCTTCCAATAGGAGTTTTTTAGGCGGTTCTGAATGCCCATAAAGCTTCGTCCAATTTTTCGGACCAATCTTTTTTGTTACTGCTGACTGATTTCTCCAAAATTTGCTTGAGTGCCCGATTGGTGTTTCCTGTTTGCCCATTAGTTTGGGGATGGTAAGGCGTAAACATCCGGTGGACTACTCCGTATCTGTTCAGTACTTTTTCCATAATTGCATTACAAAAGTGTGTCCCTCGATCACTTATGATGGTTTTAGGAATCCCAAATCTGGAGAATAACTTCTTTAAAAATCGAATGACGCTTCTAGCATCACAAGTTTGTAGAGCTTCAACTTCAACCCATTTTGAAACATAATCGACAGCTACCAAAATATAACTTTTGTTTTTCGATGGGGTGAAAGGTCCTATGAAATCAATTCCCCAGACATCAAATACTTCACATACCAAAATGGTATTTAGCGGCATCTGATTTCTAGAAGAGATGTTACCTGCCCTTTGACATGCGTCACAATTTCTTACATATTTTGCGACATCCTTGAAAATGCTAGGCCAAAGGAATCCTGCTTCATAAATCTTTCTAACAGTAGTGTCGGCCCCGTAATGCCCTCCAGCGGGTCCATTGTGGCAATGTTCCAGGATTCGTTGCTGCTCTTCTCTGAAAACACATCTCCTAATTATACCGTCAGGGCAAGATTTAAATAGGAAAGGGTATCCCAAAAGCAATATTTTAAATCTGAGAAGAACTGTTTCTTTTTATCGTAAGTTTTGTTGCTTGGTAGAACTCTAGCCGCGAGGTAATTAGCGAAGTCTGCATACCATGGTTCGGGGCTAGGATCTTTAATTCTTACTGACATAAGATGCTCATCAGGGAAGGAATCACGAATAGTTTCTATGTCAAGCTCCTCAAGCTCAAGGTTTTCTGCCCCCTTCTTATCCTTGATTTCTATTTTAAATTCTTGTAGCAAAAGTACCCATCTTATCAACCTTGGTTTGGCATCCTATTTACTGAACAAGTACTTCAAAGCAGAATGGTAAGTGTAGACAACAGTTTTAGACATTACTAAGTAAGACCTAAATTTATCAAAGGCATAGACCACTGCAAGGATTTCCTTCTCGTTGGAAATGTAGTGTTCTTGTGCTTCATTTAAGGTTTTACTAGCATAATAAATAGGTTTGAATTTTTTGTCTATCCTTTGTCCTAAAACAGCCCCCATCGCATAGTCACTGGCATCGCACATTAGTTCAAAATCGTTGTTCCAATCCGGAGCAATGATAACAGGAGCTGTAGTCAATTTTTCTTTCAAAATATCAAAAGCGTTTTTGCACTCATCGTTAAAGTCAAATTTTGCATCCTTCATGAGAAGTTTGGTCATAGGTTTAGCAGTTTTTGAAAAATCTTTTATAAATCTTCTATAAAACCCAGTGTGCCCAAGAAAACTCCTAATTCCTTTTAGATTAGTTGGGTAAGGGAGTCGAGAAATAACGTCAACCTTAGCTTTATCGACTTCAATCCCAGTTTGGGAAATTTTATGTCCCAAAACAATTCATTCTTTTACCATAAAATGACATTTTTCCCAATTTAGGACAAGGTTGGTTTCTTCACATCTAACAAGCATTTTAGATAAATTATTAAGGCAATATGAGAAAGAGTTACCAAAGACCGAGAAATCGTCCATAAATACTTCCATGAAATCTTGGCACATATCTGAGAGGATTGCCGTCATGCAACGTTGGAATGTGGCAGGGGCATTGCATAGCCCAAAAGGCATTCTTCGGTAAGCGAATGTTCCGTAGGGGCAATTGAAAGTAGTCTTTTCCTGATCCTTTGGAGCGATTGGAATCTGGAAATACCCTGAAAATCCATCAAGGAAACAATAATATTCATGTCCAGAAAGCCTTTCTAACATTTGATCGATAAAAGGGATTGGAAAGTGATCTTTCCGCGTTGCGTCATTTAATTTTCTGTAATCGATGCAAACTATCCAGCCAGTAAACGTTCTTGTAGGGATCAGTTCAATATCCTCATTAGTGACCGCAGTCATTCCTCCTTTCTTTGACACAACATGAATAGGACTAACCCAAGGGCTATCGAAAATAGCGTAAATTAGACCTGCATCCAATAGTTTAATGATTTCATCCTTGACCATGGTTTAATCTCCTTTGTGGCTGCACTACTGGTTTAAAATCATATTCCATAAGTATATTGTAAGAACAGTATGAGGGGTTAATTCCTTTTATGTCAGAAACTTTCAATGCAATTGCTCCTTTGTGCTTGCTCAAAACCTGTAATAACAATTTCTTTTCCTCGTCAGATAATAAAGAAGAAATCACAACAGGAAAATTAGGATCATCATTAATAAATGCGTATTCTAAATGAGAAGGGAGCTCTTTAAGCTTGGGAGTATTATCAGGTTTTTCTGGGATGTTGGCAGAACATAACGTTTGGTTATCCATAGTATTTCCTTCCCACTTGTCTTCTTCATCATTAGATGTGTTATCATTGTATTTAAATATTAGTGATTTCAAGGGATCAGGCTGAAAGCATTCTTGCACATGTTTCTGAACATTAACCTCGACTAGATCGAGGTTGTCAAGGTTGTCGTCAGTGAAAGAGGCGTATTTCATCGATCTTTCTAGGTCGAAGGTAATCTTATCATTTGCAATTTCCAAAGAGATCTTCTTATTAAAAACATCAATCGTGGCGTGTGTTGTGGCAAGAAAGGGTCTTCCGAGTAAAATGGGGACATCATCTTCTTCCATTTCGAGGACCACAAAGTCGACCGGGAAAACAAATTTATCAATCTTGACAAGGACATTCTCTACAATTCCTTTAGGGCATTGAGTTGTTTTATTGGCCAGCTCAATGCACATTCTAGTTGGTTTCAGCCTTCCAATTCCAGTCGTGAGTAAAGTGAGAATGGCATAAGGCTGATGCTGGCTCCTAAGTTGGCAAGGGCTTTTTCAAACACGATACCTCCGATGGTGCAAGGTAAGGTGAAACTCCCAGGATCTTCTTCTTTGAGAGGCATGTCTTTTAGAAGTGCAGCAGAACACCTTTGATTCAAGGTAACCTGTGTCCGATCAGAAAGTCTTTTATGAGTGAGGAGGTCCTTCATGAATTTAGCATATTTTGGCATTTTTTCAAGTGCTTCCACGAGAGGAATGTTTATGCTAAGCTGTTGTAATTTCTCCATAAATTTCTGAAATTGTAATCGTTCTTTCCTTCTTAATTCTTCCGGGAAATGGTATGATTGGAACATAAGGTCGAACTTTTTCCTGTGACAAAGTTGGTTTAGTAGCCTCTCTTTCCTTGTTGCTGTCTTGAGGGATTTCTTCATTCTGAACATCTGAGTTTGAGGGATAAGTTGGTTCTTTATAGTTTAATCCACTTCGGCTTGTTATAGCATGGGCCAAATCCCTAGGATTGGTTTCAGTTGTACTAGGAAGTTCCCCCTCGTCTCTGATTCTGACCGATTCGGCGAGTTTTCCGACCTGATTCTCCAATCTTCTTATAGCAGCTGCTTGAGTCCTTAGTACATGGTCGTAGTCCTTCTTGATGTTCCATACCAGTTTCTCACTTTCCTCTTGCTTTCTGCTAGATTCTTTCACAAGCTTTTTTATTGCCTTTTCGAGATCTGTCACTAGCCCTTCAACTGGGCTATCGAACTTATGTTTAACCATATTCACTTCTTTAGTAAGGGAGTGCATGTCAGACTCGAATTCTTCCAAATTCTTAATTACCGATTGTAGTTCCAGCGGGCTTTCTTTCCAATCTTCATTCCAGGATAAAGAATGAAGAGCAACTTCTTCAACTCTGGTCCATCCTTTATCAGCAGTCATCAAAGGGATAGGTTCTTTGGAGTCTAACATTTGTCGAGTCTTCATATTACGCCCGTTGTAGAATATTTTCCGTTGCTCGTGCTTGTTGAGTTTATGCTCGGGGCATTTGAGGATGGCTTCATTGAATCTTTCCCAAGTTGTAAATAATGGTTCATCGTTGTTTTGGCAGAATCTTCTAATTTCATCAACTTGCTGAAGGATTTTTGCAGGGGTTCGATATTCTTTAAGAAATGCCTTCTTGAATGCATTCCATGTCGTAATAGATCCAGAAGGTAGTTTCTTCAGCCAATCTCTAGCTCTTCCCTTAAGAGTGAATGGGAATGCTCTCATCATGATATGGTCTCTGGAGACACCTGGTGCATGAAACAAGTCAGCGATTTCACATACCTTAGAGATGTGATCGTGTGCTTCCTCATCTTTGTTTCCATAAAAGCTACATCTCTTTAGTTCTTCCAGACATAGTCCCCAGAATTCGAATCTAACATTTTCTTCGAGAGCTGGAATAGTGATCCCCTGTTTTACTTTAGAGGTGGTAAGATAATCATTAATGGTGAGAGACATAATATCCGAAATTGAAGAACAATAACTAAAAATAAAGACTTAATAAAAATCCTAATATAACTCTCTGGCAGCGGCGCCAAAAACTTGATGCAGGTTTTGCTGACCAGGTTTTAATATTTAAAGTGTCACGTTTACCTATGGTCTACCATATGCACTAAACGGCAGTGTACCCGATCGTGTGTAGTGTAGTAATCGGTAAAACCGAGGTCGTCCCAAGAGCTATGTGAGCGGATTCTAATTAAGTCTAATGTCACTGATTTTAAATGGATTAAGGTTGGAATGATTAATTAACTATAAAGACAAGAAAATAAAAGAAAGCAAATAAAGGCAAGGATGTGATCAAGAGAGGTAAAGTGTGCTAACCTAGTTACTCATCCTATCAAGTTATGTTCACGTCAAATTACTTCCAATTGCTTCAAGTGGGGGTTTAGCTCACTAGGACAGCATTTGGTCAGTTCGTCCTAACCTATCAGCAAAGGTTTCCACCGGAGATCAAGCTACTACCCTTGAAAGTCCAGTTGTTTTTAGTCCCTTAAGCTAAGTCATTAAGTTCTGCTACATGCAAGATTCATAACAATGAGTGCCCGGGCGCTAGAATCTTAGACACTCATCCCTAACTTCTTAAGTTCATCCAAACGGCAGGTGATCATTTGGTCAGTTCGCACAAGCAAAGAAGGGTCGTCAGTTGGTCAAATCTTACTCTTCCCACTCAGTCTACCTACTAAGGCTTTTTTTGGTCAATTCTCCTAAGCAACTAGACACTACCTCCATTCAAAACTATCGAAACAAGGGTAGCTACCAACAAACTATGCATGCATACACTAGAAACAATTATACGGAAGCAATGTAAACATAAACATAACAATTAAGGAATCATAACTAGGCTAGAACCAGAGGTTCTTAGCCCATATTTGAAACAATCACTTTGTATCCAACGTTTATTACTTAATGAAATCGTTCATTTTCATATTGAAAGGAAATGATTCGCTAATGCTTATCGTTAGGGATTATTTCTCCTTGGAGATGGCCAAAGTCAAGTACTCAAGCTCCTGAATCAAGATGGCGTCCTTATCCACTACGCCGTCTAAGCATTTTGTGACGGAGTGAACGAAATGCATAATTTAGGGCTGGTATTTATATGACGGGTCAGGCTACGTCGTAAAAGAGTAGGCCGTCGTAACCTATATAAATCCGTAATAATGCTCTAGATTTGATACGGTGTCGAGACATGGAATGAGTTACGCCGTATCTTCAAGCATATAGGTTACGCTGTCATGACATAATCGTTGGAAGGAGTTAATGTAGCGCACCCGCGGCGTGGAACAACTCATTTGACCTAATATTACGGCGTAATAGAAGTTCCGTAATATTTGTTGAGTTGGTCTTCGAGTAAACCAAACCGCTGTCTTGTATAGCGTAATTGAGAGAGGGTTCCAAACCCTAACTTACATCACAGTGGGCATACTATCATATATCTTCAATAAACTCTCCAATTATCCGCGTCATTTCCAATCGTATTTTACACGAAAGTAAAATATGGCAAGTGTAAATCCATGTACGAGCATTATAGGGAAATTAACACTTAATATTGACTATTTGATGTTATAATCTTAATTGTTTAATGCCATCATCATTAGACAACCTAACCGCAAATAACATTCGTTGTGTCCAATGGTAAGATGTGTTAATCGAACCATTCAATACAACAAGAGAATTTGTGGCATGCACTAATGGTCACGCATTGTAGTTGCCAAAGCATATCACCAAGGCCCAATAAAATACTTGATTAAGGCCCGACTTAATTCCTAGGCCACGTAGACGAGACCCTGGAAAGACCTTCTAAATGATTAGGATAAATCTGCACACCCAACTGTCATTAGCAAGATGTACCATCGACATAATTGGGGACGCACGACAATTCAACCACTAAGAGCTAAAGAACGAATGAAAATCTATCCATCTTTAAACTGGATGATTGACACCGGCTCCTAGAAGCCGTCGATCATCAAGGTTAGTTATATGTAATAAATTAGCCTTTATGCTTGTTTAAAAGGTCTAGCTTATGTAGCAAGGCCCATAAGCTTAGGCCCATGTCAATAAGTTTTCAAACTGGTAAATCTTGAGCAGTGTTGCCTAGTTCTTATTTAAATAGCTTCTTGATCTACATTAATCAATCATCGGGTCCTTTCACATACACGGAAAACCAAACAACATTCATACCATATACCATCCGCACTCTCTATCTCTTTCATATGTTGCTTGTGTTGTAAAACTAGTGACCTAACATGGTATCAATTGCCTAAATAGTTGGGCTCTTTGAATCGTATTGGAAAGTTGGTCTCACGCTTAACTTACGGTTCATACTTTGGCTTGACTTACGTATAGTGTAAACTTACGACTAATTCCAAGATTCTTGTACTTACGTCAATGTTTACGTTAAACTTATGTTTTTAGCAAAAGTTTTGAACTTTATCGTATCATATGTTTTTATTTTTTGAACATAGAGAGGGTGTAAAACGCGTATGACGTTTTGATTATTTGGATCACTCAAGGTCACATTGTGTCCATTAAGAAACCAACTTGGTGTTATTGATTCCTAATAACTATATGTCATATAAATTCACAAAAGCTAGAACACATTTGACAATTGAATATTTAGCTAGAGAGATTATATAACCTTAATGATAATCGGAAGATAGCATGAAGGTCTTATCCGTGGTTTGATCCAGTTCGTGGTTTAATATTTATTTCTGCACTGCAGTGTGGATAAGTATTCGGTAAAACCGAGGTCGTCCCAAGAGCTATGTATGTTGGATTATTTCTAAGTCTAGGTGTCTCGAAAGATGGTTTTGGGATTTAACTAATAAACTACATAAAGTACGCGTAGAAAAGCAATTAATCTTACGCTAAGGCCTTGTCTTACGATCATAGAGGAGAGTGGTGCTAATCCTACCTAAGTTTCATCCTAAGCTTTAGTAACGTCTACGCTAACTTTAGTGCCTTTCCAATTACAGGTGGAGTCAAATCTCGAGAGGACGTAACATTTGGTTATTCGCGTAACCTAACTTCGGTGTTTTTACGCATAAGTCCTACTTGGTTTATTGTGATTTTTACGCCTAAGGACACTTCATCAACAAAGTGAGTGTCATTCGACTACAAAGATCCTAATTCTTAAGTTACCAACGGTAGGTGACAAGTTTGGTCAACATGTCACAAGTAGAAAGGGTCGCCAGTTGGTCATACTCTAACTACCCTTCCGTCCTCTACTCACTTATTCATTGGTCATATCGTCAACTAAGCAACTAGCCTCTACCGCCATTCAAAACTCAACAATGGCTACCAATAAACTATGCATGCATACAAGAAATTTATCAACGGAAGTAATTTAATCAACAACAAACAATTAAGGAATCCACCACAAACTGGTTCAAACACCACCAAGAGGTCTTTCATAGTTCAACCCATACAAATCACGATTTCAATAATTAATGGAAATACTATGAATCGAAAGTAACCCACTTGGTTTGCAAAGATGTGTAAAATGCTTTAATGCAATTCATCGTAGGCTGGATCACTTGATAGACCTCCAATGCTCACTCTAGAAACTACGATCAATGGGCTGATAAGGTTCTTTAGGTTGTGGTGTGATCTGAAGCCACATGGGAAAGTTCTTTAAAGAAGGTTATCGTGGAAGGTCCATTTCAGATGCCGATCTTGGTCATTGTACGCGAGTAATGCTAAACTAAGAGATAACTTGTAAATCTAAACATTGCTATCTGCTGGTTGCAGACCTAAATGTAGAATAATTCTACACTATGAAGTTGATGAACCTCTTGCAATGCAATATATCCTCTTAGGATTACCTAACCCGTAATTCTTGAAGTGGTTGATGCTCTAGACTGCAAAATGTGGAGACATAGTTCGTAACTTCTTCAAAGGATCTGCACTTAATACATGGAATCCAAAATTTACTTGGATTATGAACACTTCATGATTGAACCGGAGAGACACGTCGAGTCTTTAGCTCAATGCATCGTAATTCTATCATAAAGTGGAATATAATGGATAAACAGCAAATCATCATGCCAAGAATGATACTAAATTAGTCTTGGTCCTGAATGGGAGAAGTATGTCATTATCGTCAAGCGAAGAATATGCATCACTTAATATTGGATTGTTATCAAATATCCTACTTGAAAGCCCTCAAGTAGAGTTAGATAGATTCCTAAAAGACGGATCTCATTACCGGAAAATATAAGTTTACAAATCCCTTTGCTTCACCTCACAACGAAACACTCAACAACTTGCTCGGGGTATCATGCTCAATCGCACACATAGCATGTATTCTATCAACCATAAGCTTAGCGGTTACACCAATCTCCACCACTAGAGTTAAGGGCTAAACAATTTTCGAAGGCAATATGGGTAGATACGACAAAGGTTAAGGGTGACTCGTCATTACTAACATGTCACGATGAAGTGGACAAAACCAATGGTACATGACCAAATCCATGGCCAAGACACCAAAGGTTGCTCGCTGCATCACCTAGACACGCTTCATGACTAAAGGGTAGGATAAGACATGGGATATATAAATGGTGTAAAATAAAAATCAAGCAGATAGTCTAAATTTATAACCAAGTCATCACCACTTACCGTCCGCCCAAAGTTCAAGATTTGAAGTTAAGAAACCGGATTATGAAATACTAGGTAGATGTGTCATTATAGGACGTCGTGATGGGCACACTACCTTTTCTTCAACTGTTGGCGCAATTACCAACTCTAATTTTCAACTGTGGCCGAGGTGGTCTCCTCGATACTAAATCTATATAAAGATCATAACATAGTGCTTATAACATTGCACTTTACAATAAACTAAATAACATAACTATTTTTTTTTCAACATAAATATAACAACTAAACATAATATCCCCCCCACATGAGATGAACAATGAGAATTCGGTGGGTCTTCAATGATCTTTGAGAATATGTCGTCGACGAAAGCGTGATTTCCGAACCTTTCCACTTGAACCTTGAACTTAGGCAACTGATGAATTCCCAATCACAAATAAAGACTACAGGGTAGGCTAAGGTGTATAGGTGTATCGAAACAATATATTGGGTTAACAAAATGAAAGGAATGGCTCAGATGGGTGTATCTAGGGGTATCTTGCACTAAAGGTGGGTGCAACAAAAGGGTTTCACATGGGGGTCGAGAAGTCGAGGTGACTAATCGATAGACACACAAAGGTAGGCTATTTGGGTGATAATCCTATAATACTGTCTTCTTAAACTGAAAAGTCCAAATACATCGAGCTAACTCAACATACCTCGTCTATGGTCTCAAAATGATGCAAAGGTCAAGTTCTAAAGTTTACAAGCTACTGGCACACTCATAATTTGGTGGATTTGGGGTAAAATATAGGAAACGGATATGGCTAATATCACCATATAATATCAAGGGTTGTATGTTCTCGGCTAAGGTCTAATCTAGTTAGGTTAAGAAAAACATGTCAAAATTTTAAAAATGGCATAATTTTTCAAAATAAACTAGAAAAACGAGGGCAAAATAAAGTTCAAGAGACAATTCTACTCCCGTCCCCCCACTTGAATTATACAATGTCCCTTTTGTACTAAGCGTTAAATAAAGGTGAAGAGAAAAGTAGAATTAGAGCGAGAACTTCCCTGAAATTTGCTCCAAAAAGAAAGAAGGCCCACAAAAAAGAGTCATGCCTTCGTATAAGCATCCACGAGCAAACTTCAATCCCTGAAATCACACTACCGACAAGCATAATTCTAAAAAGAAAATATTAAAAATGAAAACAAACCTAACTCACTTTCGTAGGAATCACGGTTTCATTTAGCATATGCAACAAGCCTTTTAAACCACTTGGTGTCCCAAGTGGACGAGTGAAGTCTCGTAAGGGTTTACAAGGAACACACCCACAAAGTTCATTTAAAATACTAATACAAGGTTATTGTGTTTAAAAATGAAAGAAGTAAAGCAGAGGATAGTTACGTCATAACTCTTATAAGGAGTTATGCCGTAACTAGGCAAAACCTGGCATACGCTGCAAGAGTGTAGCTACGGCGTAACCACTGAGATGCAATTACGCCGTAATTGGTAATGCATCCGAATTTCTGCTGCAAGGGGTTTGTTACGGCGTAACCATTGAGATGAGTTATGCCGTAACTATAGTTAGATCAGCATGCTGCAGCAGCAATTACTCTTAGTTTCCTGCAAAGATGGTTAAAACACAAAACCCAACAGAGTAGGAAATAAAATAAAAGAAAGGGATAATTCGGGTTGTCTCCCGAAAGAGCACTTTTCTTTATTTACGAGTCTTTAAGTTAGACTCAGAGCCTCGGGGCTTTATGGTGGCCTTTGAACTTGGCCAACTTCCTCCATGTCCTTCATTAAGTTGTGTCTGACCAAGCGAAATTTGTGGCAGTGCGGAGGTATTCTTTAGTCTCGATCTTCCGAATTTTTCAAAATTTTTCATCCGGTCCCAAGCGGTATCTAGTAAACTCATATTTTTCAGCAATAATCGGGGGTGGCCTCTTGTACGGAATCCCAAGGAGTTTGCATCTCCTTTGCTCATATGCTTCATCATCGGGGTCAGTAAATTCCTCATTTCCTTGCAACTCAAGGTAATCTAAAATCCCCTCTATGTCATCGTCGTCAGACTCGGTGCCTTTAAACCATTCCTCATCGAGCAAATCTTCCACCAGTACACGCTTGCATTCTTCCTTCTCATTTTTTACCGACTCCTTAGCATCCTCAATTGTTATATCACTTAAGTTGTTAGGACTCTCGTCGTTCGGATTTTCTTTACTCATGTATCCTTTCCAAATCTTTTCTTTTGTTAATGCATCTACTTGTCCATATTTGATCTTTACCCAACTGTCAAATCTCAAGTTGTCTAACCAAGGCAATCTTGTCATTTCCTTATCGTTGGTTGAGGTCCAAAAGAATTCATCCTCTCCCATTCTATTTAAGCTGCTTCCCCCATTACATTTATCGTTATAAGGGTTGCATGATGCCTAGAAGACTTCCCCAGGAGATTTTATCTTTTCACACCAATGACTTCGGGCTTCATTGTTATCTGTTCTGCTTAAAGGATCTTCCACGCAGTAGATGTCATCATTAACCAATTCCCTTTTTTGAAAATGATCCTCGTATTCAATCTTGAACTTTTTAAGAAGATTCGAGTTAATTTTAGCACTCCTGAATTGTATTGCGTACCAATCATCAAATGTCAAATCTCCGAATTTGATATTATGTCTTTCAAGCTCGTGAGGGCACGTCCATTCTTCTTCTTTTTAGCTACCACCACCGTTGCAATACTCACGAAAAGGGTCGCACGTAGGCCATGCTCGTGTGGATTCATCATCAGTTATGATTATCGGAGTACACCAGTGAGTGATAGGCGACTCCTCTTCTTCCTCGAAAGAGAGTTTTTCCAATCTTTCTTCATCAGTATATGCAGCCCACATGAATTTGTTATTTTTGACCCTATCTTTATCGCTTCCTCCATCGCAAATTTTATTTCTAGGGTCACACGAAGCCCATAGATCATATCAGTCCCCCTTAGTTACGGGTATCTTTTTGCACCAGTGATATTTCTTTTTAGATGGGGACAGAGGGCATAAATTAATGTCGTGGGACCATCCGTTAATTTCCTGTGTTCCTGATTCGTCCACTTCGAGAAATCTGTCTGCCCATGTATCCCAGTTACGCCGTAACTGTGATGTTTGGTTACAGCGTAACTTGCTTGAGTCATCCCTATCAATATCTTTCATAATCCCACGATCGCTGCCGAAAACATAGTTACGTCGTAACTCTTCAGACAGGTTACGGCGTAACTCCGATCTGTTGACGGAATTTTCACCAGAATCCGAATCTTCGGTGTGAGAATTAGCCTGTATCTTCGAGTCATTATCAGCAAAAATGACTTTACATTCCATTATGGGTTTTGATCCTTCCGGTTTAGTGTTATTCATCCTTACTTTCTCTCTAAGCTTTTCTACCATGGATTCAAGGTTTTTTAGGGTTGTGTCGTGATTGGAAAGACTTCTGTCAGTGTTTTCCTGGAATTCTTTTAGCCACTCATCTTGTTCCTTTTGTCTTTGAGCTGAATTTTCCAGGAACCACGGTTGTAATTTCCACGATACCCGTTACTATTTTGATTATCTCCGTAAAACGGTCGATTTTCTCCATAAATAGCTTCTTGGATTATATTTTCTTCATTAACGTGAGGACAATTCTTGGTGAGATGTCCTCCCCCACAGCTTTCACAACCCACTTGGATGGCATGAACGGTTTCTCTGACTTTTAGCATATCTCGACGTAGATTTTCAATTTTGCTAGCGATGGCTGCAATTCCGTCAAGACTTCCGCCTTGGTTTCTTTTGCTTCCTCCATCATGCCATTTTTGGGAGTGATCAGCCATTTTTTGAATGGCTTCAATTGCTAAAGTAGGAGTCATGTTCGGGATCGGTCCTTGATAGTCCAGCATCTGTCTTGTAGTTACATTGATTCCTTTGTAGAAGATGTTGACTTTTTGCTGGTTGTTCAGATCATGTGTAGGACATTTGTAAAGGAGATCGTTGTATCTATCCCAAGCTTGATACAACGTTTCATCGTCTTCTTGCTTGAAATTATGGATTTCCAAGAGATGGTTAGAAATCTTCGACGGAGGGCAATACCTTTGGATGAAGTGTTTCTTTAGTAGAGCCCAAGTATTAACTGCCCCGACGGGCAATCTTTCAATCCATCTTCTGGCAGCCCCAGTAAGAGTCATGGGGAATACCCTTAGCATAACAACGTCATGAGACACACCCGGAATGTTAAAAAGGCTTGCCATGTATAGGACATTTTCAACGTGCTCATACGCATCTTCGTCCCTGTTTCCAGAAAAAGGGTTAGCACGAAGATCCCTCACAAACTGGTCTTTATTTTCGAAACGGACATCAGCTCCAATTGCCAATCTTACGAGACCCGGCCTTTGTTCTGCTCTTGTCAAAGCCAAATATTCCTCAATAATGAGGTCATCAATGTTAACAACTTCCATGGTACCTGAAAACTTGAAAAGTGATCGTGGGAATTTGAGAAAACAAAAATGAAAGACTTAATAGCAATCCTAATATAACTCCCCGGCAGCGGCGCCAAAAACTTGATGCAGGTTTTACTGACCAGGTTTTAATATTTATAATGTCTCGTTATACCTATGGTCTACCATAATGCACTAACGGGCAGTGTACCCGGTCGTGTGTAGTGTAGTATTCGGTAAAACCGAGGTCGTCCCAAGAGCTATGTGTGTTGGATTAATACTAAGTCTAGGTGTCACAGATTTTAAGATGGTTTTGATATCGATTTAACTAATAAACTACTAAAGTAGAGAAAAGCAATTAAAGGCAAAGGTTGTGATCAATAGAGGAGAGTGGTGCTGTTGGAATCACTCCTAAACTATATTTCAAGTGTTTGTAATTAACATGTAATAGGTTGCTTAATTAGGCTTTTATGTTTGTATTAAAGGCAAGGCTTATGTAGAAAGCCCATAAGCCTTGGCCCATATCCAATAAGGAAGGAAGGGAACTTGGTGTGTTGTCCTAGTTCCTTTCCCTATATAAGCACATGTAAACCTTCATTTGAAGGTTGGTTGTTCACTTTACAATATCATCTACGCATAAACTTTCTTTCATTTCTATACGTGTGAGTTTGTTAAGTGTTCATCCGATCACCTTATCTATATTTCTTACATATTGTTGCTTGTGTTACAATATGGTAACCTACAAGTGGTATCAAGAGCAAGGTCGGTTTATTTTTGGTTGATTTGTGTGATGTTGTACCTTGTCAAAAAATCGTCATTTTGAAACTATTATACCATTTTTTTGAATCTAAAATATTCTCTGTTCTTACTTTGGTAACAGTTTTCTTATGTATCCTACATGGTCAAAAATATAAGTCACTTGCTTTATGTCAAAGGTTACATTCATCTGTTATTTATGGTCTTTCTGTCCATAGTCAACAGCCTTATGTCAATCTTATCATATTGTGACTGGTTTTGCATCATTTCTGTGAATATATTTGTGGTTTCTGGTCAATTTCTCATGGTCAAAGTGGGTCAAAAGAGTGGATTTTATGCTTTTCTTTCTGGGTTTCATGAATCTGGTCGGAAAACATCATCGGAAAAAGTCATCAAGGGTCAAAACCCCTTTTTTACGCCTAAGCAATCATCTTCAGACTTGTTACGAGTAACTTGGAAAGTTACTCGTAAGGACCCATGCTTACGAGTAAGGTTTTCCTTACGCGTAAGTTTTCTATACGCATAAGAACTTTACGAGTAAGACCCTACGCGTATTGCTTTACACATAAGGGCTTACGAGTAAGAAATGTTTACGCCTAACCTTGTTTATGCGTAACATTGTTTACGCTTAACTATCTTTACGCATAAGTACAGAAATTAAGATGAAGAAGAAGACTCTTACGCGTAAACTGATTTTGACCTTGACCAAACATACCAAATACCATCATCAAGACCTCAGATATCATTTATCTTCATTGGTCCTAACCGTTTACTTAAACAATAAGAAGAAGATAATGAATTTTAGATTCGACCTTGACCTACAAACATAAATACCAACGACATACTTGACCTCAGTTTGTTACTAACATCATCAGTCCATTAGTATTGCCAGAACGAAACTGCAAGCCATTTGAATCCTCCTAATATGCACAATGTATATCAACATCAACCCTCCACACATCGTTGGACTAGAGACCATCCTCTTGTGAACATTATTGGAAACCCGAATCAACCAGTCGTAACTAGACAACGCCTTCAGACCGACGGTGAACATTGCATTTATGCACTCACCGTCTGCTAAGCTGAACCCAAAAAGGATTGAATCCATGTAAGAAGAACTTAACCAGTTTAAAAGTCTTGAAGTATGGGAATTGGTTGCAAAACCAACAGGGGTCTATGTTATTGGTTTGAAATGGATTTGGAAAAACAAGTTGGATGCTGAAGGTACGGTTATCAGAAATAAGTCACGTCTGGTGGCTAAGGGTTATAGACAAGAAGAAGGATTGACTACGAGGAATCATTCGCACCGGTTGCTAGACTTGAGGTTGTTCGGATTTTTCTGGCATTCGCGGCTCACATGAACATCACGGTCTTTCAAATGGACGTCAAAACTGCTTTTCTAAATGGTAATCTAAAAGAAACAGTATATGTTAGTCAGCCAGAACGATTTGTTGATCCAGAGTTCCCTAATCACGTCTACAAACTGAACAAGGCTCTCTACGGTCTCAAACAAGCCCCTCGGGCGTAGTATGATAAGTTGTCATCCTTTCTCATCTCTCATAATTTCGTCAAAGGATCGGTCGACCCAACACTATTCATACAATATCACGGGGAACACATTTTAATCATTCAAATTTATGTGGATGACATCATTTTTGGGTCAACACATCTAAAGTACTCAAACGCTTTTTCAAAACTTATGAAAAAACATTTTGAAATGTCCATGATGGGTGAACTTACGTTCTTTCTAGGACTGCAAGTTCATCAATCACCCCGTGGTATTTTCCTGAGTCAATCCAAATATGCTCTTGAAATTTTAAACAAACATGGAATGCAAAACTGTGATACCTATGCCACACCGATGGCACATACCAAGAAACTAGACGCTGATTTGCATGGGAAATTGGTTGACCCTACCAAATACCGAAGTATTATTGGGTCTCTCATGTATCTAACAGCCAGTAGACCTGACATTGTCTTTGCTGTATATCTTTGCTCCCGTTATCAGTCGAGACCAACTGAAACTCACCTCTCTGAGGCTAAAAGAATCCTCCGATACATCAAGGGAACCATTAATTTGGGGATCTGGTATCCGAAGGATTCTGGTTTTGAACTAATAGCTTTTTCAGACGCTGATCACGCAGGTTGCTTAGATTCTCGGAAAAGTACTTCAGGTGCTCTACAATTTCTTGGTGATAAACTGGTGTCATGGCAATCGAAGAAGCAGGATTGTACATCGCTGTCATCAACCGAAGCAGAATATGTAGCCATGTCAGCATGTTGTGCTCAAGTCATTTGGATGAGAACACAACTCAAAGACTATGGTTACGTATTTGACAGAATCCCGATGTATTGCGACAATCGAAGTGCTATTGCAATCTCGTGCAACTCCGTCCAACATTCGAAGTCCAAGCACATCGATCTTCGATACCATTTCATAAAGGAGCATGTGGAAAAGGGTACTGTTGAATTATATTTTGTGGGTACTGAATATCAACTGGCAGACCTTCTCACCAAAGCCTTAGCTCCTGCTAGGTTTACTGAGTTGGTCCACCGGATTGGTATGAGGTGTTTGACTCCAGAGGAACTGGACGAACTTTTGACACATTCTTAAAACCAGTCAAACACCAAAACCTCTTTTGTAAATATTTTATCAAAAACAAAATAGAAAAATATTAAACTTCATAAAATTCAAAAATATTCTTCTATCTAAATTTCTTTCAACATCGCAAGTACAAATCTTCCGTCAACACTTTGCTCTTTCAAACAATTCATCATTTTATCGATCAAGTGTTGAGGGGGAGAATGTAAATATTTTCTGCTTCATAAAACCTTGTACTTGCATGTTACCCAGTATTGGTTGTATCCTTGATAATGGTGGATACGTTTCTTGTTTCTTGACACTCCTCGGACCCAAATTTGTAAAATTTCTCTATTTTTAAAGTCGAGGGGGAGTGTCGTCAAGTTTCTTTCCAAACTTTCACTTCTTGCTTAACCAAAATGGAAGTTATGGGCTATGGATGAAAATGGTTAAGGTGGAGGGGCCAAAATTGTCAAAAGTTTATACTTATTTTTACAAAACCTTCCACCTAATTTTACTTACATTTATTTCAAACATAAAATTCTTCAACAACCTCATCCCACGCCTATAATTCAATCTTCATATCCTTGTTATAATCTTCAAATTTGTAAGTGGTTTAAGTTTCCTTGAGTGATTCCAAACATAGGTTTTTAATTATATGCAAAACCAACGGCTTGATTTTCCTCTAGGCGTGATTCATTGTTTTACGCGTATGCATATGAACAAGTGATCACGTTTGGGTGTTTGTTGTGAAACAATTGTGTTAAAAGGGTTCTAATAATGATTCTAAAACTGTTTCCAATAATAAAATCAACCCAGAAACTTTAATTAATCACTTTCATGATTTAGGGTTTATGCGTGAAATTGGGGATTTTAAATTGTGAGTGTTCTAAGACAATTAGAGGCTTATTACATGCTTAATATGTGTTTAATTAACCAACAACACCTCTGGATCTTACCCAGAAACAACAATCTGGGAAAATTAAATTTAGGGTTTAAGTATTCGTTAAATTGGGTACTTTTGATTCTTGAGGTGTTTGATGTTAAAACTGGTTGAAAGCAACTCATAAGGCTCCTAGTACATCCCATAAATCATTTGGTAGTGATTACATGGTTAGATTGTTTAGGCGTAGGATTTGAATCCTTAGGGTTTAACTTTACGCTTATGCTAACTTTACGCGTAACCATTATCAATTTGTGATAACATGTGATTTTGATAGAGGTTGAATAAAGTGTTTATTGAAATGTTATGAATGATTTATTTCAGGTTTTACGCGTGCAAAATCAGAATCAAGTGTAAAAAAATGGACTTACGCTTAAGAATCACCTTATGCGTAGCCGTTACGCATAAGATAAATCTTACGCGTAACCTTTACGCATAAGGTTCTACAAAGGGACTACGCGTATCCTGTGAAGGATATACATAAAATTGGATTCTTACGCATAAGGCTTACTCTTACGAGTAAACCTTACGCATAAGCTCCCAACCTACGCTTACGCGTAAGCTTTATGCCAAGAGCCTAGGATGGACTTCTACGCATAAGAAAGCTTACGCGTAGGATGGAATTCTACGCATAAGCTCAAGTCTACGCGTATGGTTACACAATGTTTACGCATAAGCTTACATTCTTACGCTTAAGCCAATAACTTTAACTTTACTTATGAATTGTTACGCGTACAAACTTGTAAATAAATTACTCATAACGTCACAAGACCAAAATGTGACTAATAAGCTATAATTGTTAAAATGTTGTGTGAATGAGTGAAAATTTGGACTTTAAAATTCAAAATTGATACTCACGTAACTTATCACATCAACTTTGGACTATTGGACAAACAAGTGCCATTGGACTCGTAACATTCATTAACATAACAAATTCAATCATTGGACAATAAAATCAACTTTTGACTAACGTAATGTCTTTCGATATGTTGGTTCTTTTGGCTCAATACCTTTCAGATCACGACATGGACATCACTATGGAAAATGTTAACGCACCAAATGAGCTCACAATGGAAGACATATTCCCTACTAGTTATAGCATGAAGCATGGAAAGAACAATCTCAAGGTTGATTTTGAGAACTTCACCTGCTCTGAATCCTCTTGCCGAATTGCAGTGGATATTCTTAAGACTCATCCTTACAACAACATGCTCACCAACACAGCAACTGTACCAGAGATTTATATTCATCAGTTCTGGCACACAATGAAGAAAATTGATGGTCAAGATGCTGTTACAGTGACACTCAACGATAAACAAGTCACCGTCACTGTTGCTGATTTACGAGCAATTCTTCTGCTCCCTGCTATCCAGCCTGCTCAGTATGTGCCAACTTCAACTGAAGAGGCTACACTACAATTTATGGTAGATATTGGCTATGATGAAGCTGCAGGAATCATTACCAAGCATTCTTCGGTCGACTTAAAGAATATTCATCAGCCATGGAGAACTTTATTCATCATGATCGCAAAGTCTGTTTCCGGAAGAGACAGCGGTCATGAGCATCCTAAGCTAATGCATCTACAAATCTTCTGGGGCATGGTCAACAAAATGCACATTGACTACGCAAGTCTGATATGGGAAGACATGATGTCTCACCTCAAGAAGCCTGGCACAAAGGTCCCTTTCATCAGATACACAAAGTTGTTGATCCAGAGGATACTCGGGAATAATCAAGACATTCCCTTGAGACTTGATGACCCCAACCATCATTCTGCGTTGTTTGAGCCTACATTAAATGTTGTCAGATTCAAAGACTCATCAACAAAGAAACAAGGTGTAGTATTGACAGACTGCCTTCTCACTGATGATATTAAAAGTCTTCAATCGTATTCACGATATCAAGAAGCAGTGGCCTCAGGCAAAGTCGACTTCATGGATGAAAAGTCTTCAGCCATACCAGTCAAGAAGACCAGGAGATCAGGTAGTGCAGGAAGTATAGCAAGCACTGGGAGTGCCCGCAAGTATCCAAAGAGAAATCCTCCCCTCAAAAGGAAAGTTCCATCTAAGGGTGCCATTCCTAATCCTCAACTGGCACCTAAATTAGAGGACGAAGACTCCGATGATACTGAGACTGATGAGGAGGTTCACTATTTAGAGTCTGTTACTGATGATACAACATCACTAAGGATAGCTGACAAACCACCAAGTCCTAAAGCTGACAAAGGTAAGACTCCAGTGGCAGAAGAAGATGAAGAGAGTTCAGATGAAGAACCAAAGGATGAGGAGAAGGACTATCACAAAACACTGAAGCATCTAAGGCTACAGCATGCTGCTACGGAATTTACTCTTCAACAAACTCGTGGCCCTGGAGGTTCAAGTGGTGGTGCACTAACCACACCAGTTCTCGATGCGGTTAATCAACCCGATAAGGGAACTGGTACCACCACTCACGAATCAACAGAGCAACAGCAGCAAGAAGATGAAATCATCTTTGATTTTGAAGAAGAGGAAAAGGAGAAGGATGAAAAGATAACTGATGAAGACATTGAGGAAGCTGCTAGGGAAAGAGCTGAAGAGGAAGCTCGAGCTAAAGCAAATAAAGAGGCTAAGGAAAAGGCTAAAGCAGAAGCCAAGGATAAAGCTGATGAAGAAGAAAGGATTCAAAAAGAAACTGACAGTTACATTCTAGATAATCCTGATCACAACCCTGAAGGGACTTCTGAGCCACCAAAAGACCCAGAGCCATCTCATGACTCATACTCATCAGATTCTTCATCCCACTCATCACCACCACCATCCAAAGATGCTACCACCACATCCACATCCAAATCTATCAAGAAACCGACCAACACTTGGGCATCACGTGCAAAGACCAAAGTTGTCAAAGCTTTCAGGCAAGTAAGGAAACAAAACGTGGTCAACAAGAAATTCAATCAGCTGGCCGACAGACTAAATTTACTTCAAGATGTGATGAACGAGTTTTCGGAGGAAAGAGAACAGATTGAGCAGTTTCTCAATCGAGATATCCAAGGGGAAATGGACAAGACGATAAGGTACTACACTCACAAGTTCCTTCTCGACACTGTCCCTGGAGTCACCAGAGAGATGTTCGCCAGAAAACTCTTCCCACATCTCATGTCTCTGGTCAAGCATACACTGGCAAATACCCCTGTTGTTATGGAAATCAAACCAGTCCCGTCTCCGGTTGTATCTGATGCGGAATTGATCTCCAAGTTGGTAATGCAAATGTCTCAACGATTTGCAACATTCACTTCTGACGAAGCTAAAATCTTTGAGGCATTGCTGGAATATCAACTCAAAACATCGTGTAAAGAGTCAGCTGAAAGGGCTAAGCGACCAAGAGATGACGATGATGCAGACAAGGATTCTGAGCCAAAACGCAAAAAGAAAACTGGTGAATCCTTTTCTATGCCTTCACCACCCCAAAGGACCACCACCACCAGAAGATCTTCACAACGTCCTCCTGCTAGCGACAAACCTCAGGACTCTGAGTCTCCACCACCAACGAAGAAAACTGGTGATCATTTTGAATACACTGGTGGTGACGACGAGGAGATTCCTGAGCCCCAACAACAACCCCCTTCTTCTACATCAACTAAGCAACCAGCATCATCCTCCAAGCCACAGAAGAAAAAGTCAACATCAGTTGTATCATGGCTAGATGAAGATTGAACTGACGAATATGAATGGTTTTCAATGCTTGTTGATGCCACCCCTCAATTACCTGAAGGCCAAGAACCGGTAGATGGTCGAACTATGGAGCATGCCAAGATCATCCAAGAAAAGTTTAAAGTGAAGAAGATGGTGAAAGCAGAGTTAAAGCGAATCAAGAACGATGCTTTTCAACTGATTAAGGACAGCTCTGACAGTGCCATAGAAGTCGAATATCATCTCGACAACATAGCACGAGCCATGTCCAACAATATTGATTGGCTCAACCCTGAATCCAACATCGACTTCACCAGACCTGACAAGGCTCCATACTACACCGACTGGACAAAGCCACTACCCACCATTGGTCGACCTGATCAACAACGGATTCCCTACCGGTTCTTCTTCAACAATGACCTGGAATTTCTTCAACACGGTAGCGATGTTAGCAAGAAATACGCTACCTCACTCACCTTCCCCATCCCGGCAGCAGTCTTCTCCAACAATGTGGCCATCGAGGAAGAAGCCACACGAATGTTTGTTGATAATGTGGTTAATTATGACCTCGATGCACTGTATGGAATTCATCATTGGCCTGAACGAAGAAGACTTTACTACAGAAGCTGCCATGTACTCAAATCTAACAAAGAGGTGTACAGTGACCAACGGATCGTTGCTATAATGCATGTCAGCCTGTCTACTAAGTGGGACTACTCATTCCTGAAAGCAATCAAAGTCAAACGCCAAGACGAACAGGAATATGACTTTACTGAAGCGGATTTTCCGAGATTGTCACTCAATGACATTGAAGACATGTATCTTGCTAAGGTACAAGGTCGAATGCGACAGTTCTCCACCAACATCCAGCTCCAGTACATCAAGTCTTTGCTGATATTCATCAGAAGCATCGTTATCCAGGAACGTGTTGAAGACCTTCAACTTGCCGTGGAATCATACCAAAAACGTGTTAATCTCACAAAACCACTGCTAAACATTTCCGATATCAACCAGCTGGCTCAGTACATCATTATAAAGAAACCAAAGTTTGGCGTAGTCTACCACAATGAACTTCACCATAACTGTTTCATGGCATGTAATGAGCTTCACAAGTTTTGTGATCACACTTTGAAGAAGGTTCGGGACGGGTTAGCATATCGGTTAAAGGAGATTCATGAAGGCATCGGGTCAAAGAAGCGGTGGAATTCGAGGGAAAAGAGGGATGTGAAGAAAATCATCACAAGGATTGATGAAAGGTTGTTTCGTCGCGATCAGATAAGGACTTTGGAGAGCTTCGTGGGTGGACGACCGAGTATCTCTCTAACAGGCTATCAACGTCCAGAAAGAACTCCCGGCATTATTGACGGACTGCCTGGTACTCCTTGATTACTTTCTTGATTAATATTTGGATGTGTTGATCTTTATTATTAACTATGGCTTGTGCACACATAACAGTGTACAACCCGTCCTTGTAATGAAAGGACCCTGTGGTACGCTTCAGTGCCACAATCCTTATAAAAGGAGCGAAAGCTTCTTACTTTTGAGTAAAACTTATCAAAACGTTTATTTTTTCAACGTTTTGCTCAAAAGAACAAGTACTTCCCCTTCTGTTTTCAAAACCTCAAAAGTTATTATTACTTGTTGAGGGGGAGTACTTGCTAAAATCTTTGTTCACAAATTGTTCTTCGTGGTAACTTCCCACAAACCTTAAAATGGACATATTCGATATCAAATTTTCATCAAAAATAATATTTATATGCCATTTTTGAGGGGGAGAAAAATTGTGTGATACAAATATGTTGTGAAACTTGTGGTTGAATCTTCACGCTAAGACTTAACCAATGAATTGACGAGATCTGAACTGTCATACATCGAAAAGATTTGTCTTTCAAGACTTATCCAAGTAGATTGTACCTATTCGAGAAGCTCTTGATAGACATGAACTTTGACGGGTTTGACAACCTTTCGAGGTTTGTCCACACCTTCAAGGTAGTTATTAGAGCTAGTTGTCACCTAAAAGCTGACAATGTAACTCTTTAACTATGCAACGTAACCGTGTCTCGCGGGGAATGTCTATCTTGAGTCAATCAATTCAAAAGTGCGCGCTCTTCTCTCTCTGTACAGATTTCTGTCAAAACACTTAAGCACGTGTGGAGGGGGAGTATTTCTGCAAATGATAAAACTCTCACAGTGTTACAAAATGTTTTTACTCATAAACACTATGAGATATTTTCAAGAAAATGGTTTTATGGCAACATAGGTTAGTCATGGAGTTATAAGGTGACTAAGGTTTGGAATAACCGTCCTATGATCTGCCAGAGTCCGAGGGATCTACCCAAGGACACCACCAATAGTTAGAACTTAGAAGTCCTTAGGTATGATTATAAAAAAAGGAGAAAATGAGAATCGGAGAAAGAAGGAGTTGAAGAATTAAAAAGAAAAGTAAAGAAAAGGGTGAAAAGAAATAGCCCTCCAAATTATTCAACTTAGGGCAGACACCGGGTTCAATTCATATGCTACTGGTTGTCACTAGATGACATCGAGGTATTGAAGATCAAAGTCATCATGGACCCAGTGACGCATGCACTAAACCTTCTTAGCCACTCAAGTTTCTCTCAACAGAAGCTTGTTTCATTCTCACAGGGAACCCTACGTAAACTATCAGCTTTCTCTTAGAGATTGCTGGTATTGAAGAAGGAGACCCTCTCCCTAGTCTCCGCTTAGGAAAACCAAAGCGCACTATTGAGTCTAGAGCCACGAGATTCATCAAAAGATCTCTTAGGAACACTCGACATTTCATCACTTGTCGTTCAACAATAAGGACGCAAGTGATACTTTCTAGAGTCCTACATAGATCTTAGCAATCTGTCGAGAACATTTATGAGGGGTTCACAACTGTGATCCTCAGTGATTGAATGGAAACTCCTGCCATGGTCAACATCAAACAGCCCTGACAGCAGGTCACTTCGGTAACTCCTTGAGGGTTACTCTTATTGTTGTCTCAAACGGTCTACAGTCGTGGGGTGATGCTTCGGTGTACCTCAACGACTCACCTGAACTTTAGGTGTACTTCGGTGCATCGTGTTATCCTACTTGAGGGACTCCAGTTCAGGAACAGCCTTTGCTAGAATTAGATATGTGTTTTCACACTATGTTGTTAACACGCTCGAAGTTCGAACTTGTAAGTGCTGGAAATCCCGCTAAGGAGATTCCTATCAAGAATCGAGTCCTGAAGATGTGGGTCATTACTTGAACTTGTTCAATGTAATGCCAACTGTCCCTTATGGGATTCGGACGGCTGATTCGCCCGACCAAGGTGAATGGAATCAAGACATTCATCAGAAGAACAATCGTAGTGGTCAATTCTCTATGAAACGGCCACAATGATCGTTTGGTGTTTATCACTAACCAATTCTTATGTTTTCTTCTTAAGGATGCTCCTGGGAGATGATCGTGCAGATTCTCCACATGCTCATACCAACAACAACAAAAAGTGAAGTTCTCTCGAAAGGCAACACAAAAGTCATAATGATTCTTAGTCAAAGCCAAAGAATCTACAAAGTTTAAAGACTAAAGAGAACTACATCAATCCTGAAATCCAACGTCAAAGAGCGTGTGAGCATGCTGGAGAAGGACGTGGAGACACCTGAGCAACGAAGCGGACCTGATGCAGATTACCACAACATAATATCACCATATCCACACCTGAACAAATAACAATGATAGATGAAGACGTCAAAGCTGAAAACTTCAAAGAAAACAAGATCCTTACACTGGGGAGATTGTTAGAATTAAAGCACTTATTCTCACAAGAAAGAAGAATGTTAGAAGACGTCAAAGCAACTATTACATCAGCACCAACAATGTTTAAAGATTATTTAAGTCATTAATTACCAACACTTAGGGGGAGATTGTTGGAATCACTCCTAAACTATATTTCAAGTGTTTGTAATTAACATGTAATAGGTTGCTTAATTAGGATGTTATGTTTGTATTAAAGGCAAGGCTTATGTAGAAAGCCCATAAGCCTTGGCCCATATCCAATAAGGAAGGAAGGGAACTTGGTGTGTTGCCCTAGTTCCTTTCCCTATATAAGCACATGTAAACCTTCATTTGAAGGTTGGTTGTTCACTTTACAATATCATCTACGCATAAACTTTCTTTCATTTCTATACGTGTGAGTTTGTTAAGTGTTCATCCGATCACCTTATCTATATTTCTTACATATTGATGCTTGTGTTACAATATGGTGACCTAACAGGTGCTAACCTAGTTATTCATCCTAGCTAGTAATGTCTACGTCTAATTACTTCCAATTACTTCAGGTGGGGTCAAAGTTGAGAGGACAACATTTGGTCAATTCGCCATAACCTATCAGCAAAGATGCCACCACTGGAGAAGTCAGGTGTCCCATCATAAGTCCAGTTGTTTCTGGTCCCCTAAGTCGAGTCATTAAGTTCCGCTACATGCTAGACTTATAATAGTGAGTGCCCGGGCGTTAGCAACTTAAACACTCACCCCCTAATTCTTAAGTTCATCCAAACGGTAGGTGATCAGTTGGTCAAATCGCACAAGTAGAAAGGGTCGTCAGTTGGTCATATCTTACCCTTCCCGTCTTAGTCTACTCACTTAGGGTCAGTTGGTCATATCTCCTAAGCAACTAGCCTCTACCGCCATTCAAAACTACCGAAACAAGGGTAACTACCAATAAACTATGCATGCATACACTTAGAAATAATTATACGGAAGTAATGTAAACGCAAACAAAACAATTAAGGAATCATAACTAGGCCAACACCAAGAGGTGCTTAGCCGCTCATATTAACCATACAAATCAATTCAATAATTAATGTTACGAAATACATGAATCGAAAGTAAAGAAAAGATAAAATGCTAATGCTTATCGTAGGGGAGTGATTTCTCCCTTGGAGATAGCTCCGTATGCTCCTCTAGACCTGCCTTTGGCTTCTTCCCACGTTCTTTGGTTGTGGTGTGTGAAATGGGATGCTTTGAAATGCTGGAAATCGTGGGGTATTTATAGGCCAGATCTTGGTTACGGCGTAACTAATAAAATAGTTACGCCGTAATCATCTATTTCTTCGTAAATTGCACTAGATCTGCTGGTTACGGCGTAACCTTAGAAGTGGTTACGCCGTATCTTCAATAATTCTTGGTTACGCCGTAGTTTATGCACGAGTTACGGCGTAATTATCAGCGGCGCGGAACCTCATTTGACCTAATATAGTTACGTCGTAATCTTTTGGGAGAGTTACGCCGTAATCTTCTGATGAGTTGGCTTTCTGAGTCACGCTTTAGTTACGGCGTAATGTGAGAGATGAGTTACGCCGTAACTTCTTCAAAGTGAGCATACTATGATAAATCTTTAATAATTCTCCAATTCCGCGTCTCTTTAGCTCCAATGCTCGTAATTTACCTGAAAGTGGAATATAATGGAAAACAAGCGTAAATCCATATAAATGATATAAATTACAAGCATTATCGGGGGAAATTGACACTTAATATTCAGGATAATTTGATGTTATCAGGTCTCCAAAACTAACCACCTTATTTCATGCATTCTTATCCAATTCAAATCTTATAGGTTAGAACTTTATGTAGCCTAACAATCCGAAATTAATTTGGTCGCATAAATATTAATTATCTAAACTAAAGATAACCAACGTCTACACAAGCATCAATAAAACTACTCTAAATTACGCATAAAAATTAACATACAAGGTTGTGTGAGATCCGTTGATGTTATCCAACGGTCTTTGGGAGACCCACGTAGGTGTCATCCGATTGAGGAGACAAAAATGACGTATGACGTGATATTTTTGGCTGTTGGTGTTATGGGAATATTTGTACGAGGTAACGTTGATATGTCATAGTGAAATGCCCGTCGCATTAGTAATGTGGTGTTTACGCATGATAATAGCACAATAACGGTTTGGTGGACAAACTGTTATGCTAGTTGTTGCTTGGAGATTAATCCTCATGGCAAAGCATGTCGTGGCTTTAGCTAGTAATTTCCTAGAGATCGAATCTTCATGCAAAGTATGTTGTGGGCTCTGTCATGGTCGTATAAGCTTCAGCTATTGAGCTAAAACTTTTATACACTATCAAAATTAAAATACTTTTAATTACTACATTGTTTGAAATTTGTGCATGCATACAAGATTATATCTTTAGTTATGAATCATCTTTATATTTATTGATCTGATAGTACAAAGAGGCTTGGAAATAAAACGAAATATTGCAAAATTCAATTTTTAATAACGCAATGCTATGATTGACCTCGTTAATAAAACAAGTTCAATAACGTAACACTATAACTGACCTTGTTAATAAAACAAGTTCCAACTAATTGAATAATATTTTTAGGAATAATTCCATACATAAAAATGTCATATATACCAAAAATACATGTTTTAGTGCTATGATATACAATATATTTAAAACGTTTTTTTTGAGTAAATATGTGTCTTAGTTAAGTATATATGAAATTAACCCGTATTTTTTAAAAGGAAGTTCAATAAAGCAATGCCATAATTGACCTCGTTAATAAAATAAGTTCTAACTAATTGAATAATATTTATAAAAAGAAAGATCAAGTTACCACCTTGATATATTTGTTATGACACAATGCTATGATCGACCTCCTTAATAAAACAAGTTCCAACTAAATTGAACAATAATTTTATAAAGAAAGATCAATAATATTTAATTTGTTATGACGCAATGCTATGGTTGGCCTCGTTAATAAAACAAGTTCCAACTAAATTGAACAATAATTTTAAAAAGAAAGTTCAAGTTATGCTCCTTAATATACATATAATTTTATTAAGAAATACAACATGACTTCCTAAACTTCTTGCATAAATTTTCACTTATAAACAAACACTTCTTCTAAACTCCCACCAATGTGGGATAACTGCCAGTTCAGAGATCGTATCCACCTAATGAACGGTATGTAGCTGTTTTATATGCCAATCTATGTAATATTCAAAGTAATTATTGTGATATACATACCATCATATAAAACTACGCATACCACCATATAAAACTACGCTTACTTCATGAGTTTATGTCAGGGATAAAATTTTGTTTCATATTAAGTTTATATAAAAGAACGAATAAGTGTATCAATAATGGCCCAACAAAAAATTTAGGTTTTGCTTACCATACTACCACATTCCATGTTACTAATCACCAAATGTGTATAAATATAGAAATTACGAGTTTAGTAATGTTGTTTTACGAGTATTGTAAATTTAACAATAACTGTTTGAACTATGATAGCAGAACTTTTTGTTACTTTTGCCCGTTATTGATCTTACGGTATTTGATTGTTGTTTTATATTGGCTTCTACTCTTTAGGTTTAATTGTGATGCAACATGATTTTCCATTAATGTCACGTTTGGGTTGCCCTTTTAGAGTGAAATCAAGATTGAGTGGTGCTCTTTACATATTTCTTGAGTGATACTTGAAGTGGAAGCACGAGTCATTTACATGCCGTCCAAACAGCTCAAACCTGACACATTACAATAATCAAAGTGAAAATTACTTTAACTTTTTATCAATGTTGAGAAGACCTTTCTTGCATATTGATAATTTATTGAAGGGAATTGATTTGCACACATTACTAATTGATTGGCACACTCCAATTCATGCATGTCAGACTTGTACCATATTAATAATACTTGTACAGTTGAGTGTGCAAATAAAAAGTTAGAGTGTGCGAATCATCTCCCTTTGTTGAAAGATATGGTTGGTCAAACTTTTCACTGAATTGAATTTCATGAAACGATGTAAAGACAACTGTTTATAAATTACTTCTCCCGTTTTAAAATTATTGTTTTCATATAAAACACACAATTTAAGAAACATGAAGCCACTACCTTGGTTTAAAAATGCACGCATCATTGCGTAAATTGCGTGCATCATTGCATTGCTTTTAGGATTTCGCATCATGATACCTAATGCGAGGCCATCCCAAAATGCACTCGCATTAGACCGCAATTTGCCGCATTTGTGTAATGCTAGCAACAGTCGCAATTGTCGCAATATGGAATTTAAGTCATTTTGAAAAAAATAAACCATTTAGAAGAAGATAAAATATTTTAATAGACTTTGAAGAATAGAAGTTGTTGAAAGACGTATAAAACAAACACAATAACAACATCAAAATTACCCTACATCCAAATTACCATTCGGTTCAAGATCACGCACCATTAACATGATTTGAAATCCCGAAAACAATCATCTTATTACAATTTCATGTTATGCAATAGTTCATATTGTTCTTTGATCATAATAATCATATATGTTACATAGTTGAGCTGGAAATCATATGTGTGATTAAAATTTGTCTAACATTTTTAGTTTTGACTTTTGTTGCTGATTTCGTAATGAATGAATTATGATTGTTAGCCATTCGTATAACTTATCAGTATACTTGTAACACGTTATAATATCATGTCATCATGTATATGTATAGAATCATGTATATGTATATTAGTATATAATAGACTTTAATTGTTCATGTTCAACTCCATTACTGCTAACAATAACAAGGATCTAGAAATTATGGAATTCAAGATCCTAAACATAAAAATAAATTTACATGTTCATCTTGTTCGAAAGTAATTAAAGAAGGAGTTTCTCTTTTAAAACAAATTTAGTTGGAGTTTATAATGTTGTTTCTAAGTATTTTATGTCATGACTTAGTGACTTATTAGTTTTACAAATAGATTATTTGCCTACTTTTTTGTATCTTTGTGACTTATTTGTAAATTTATTGCATTTACTTGGTAATTTTTTAATTTACTACGTATAATTTTTTTTTTGTATTTTTTAATACAAAATGCATCGCGTCCAAAATGCGCTCGCATTCTCAACACGCATCACGCATCGGCCTCTGGGACCTTTAGCGCATCGGATCGCAAAACGCAATTTTAAACCAAGGCCACTACATTTCTAAACCAACCAAATATCATACTCGCTCACTAAATTTTGGTTTAATTGGTTGTATTGAAAATGGACAGTTATTTTGAGACATTCCAAAATGAAAAGATGAAAAATATTTTTTGGGACTGAAAGAGTAGGTAGTTTTTGTTTTGTTATCTGGGTTTCCGACTCGACATTACAAGCCAACTAATCCCAGGGCGATTACCTTTTTGGATAGCTCGGAGTCAGCACATGTGAACATCCGTGATCACAAGAGAAATAATTTTTCCTCATTAGATTCGAACCCTTGACCTACGATTTGAAAGACTGATATTCTTATCGCTATTTTGGTTAAACAAGGATGGCTACGTATCCGCCGCGTTGCGGGCGGGTATTTTGTATATTCAAGTATGGGGGTGATAAATAATCGAAAACTATTTACTCATTTGTAAATGAAAATTCCTTGGTTAAAATGATTACAACATTTGTATTGCTAAATGTACCTAACAAACAGTATATGTAGGAAACATATATCATCATAACACAAACCTTATAGCTACTCCCGTCAAGTAGATAATCTGCACCTATATGGATAGAAATTGAGGAGTGCAAACCCGAAGTGGACGCTGAATGGCAAGAAAGATGTTCATTTTTCCTGTACAATATGGATGAAACAAACGTGTCAAACACAAAACTACAGGTTGCAATTCCGACCCATTCCTTAACATAATTTATAACTATTGTGACATTTTATAGGAAAATTCTTGATCAAACAAATCACATGTTAAAATTATGGACCAATCAGTTGAATATGACCAACTGCGCCAAGAACGATGCTTGTTGAGTTTCGCATCTTCGGATTCAAAACACCACGTTGGAAGCTAAATTCATGAAGCCTAAAGTCCCTATACGGAAATCAGAAAGAGAAGTTGTGTCACTCACGGTGGCATCTTCTTGATAGTACTGTTGGCGCCACGTCGTTTGTCGTTGAAAACTGACATTCTGGATCAGGTGCATGTACAATGATTGGAACAAAAAATAATTAAAGGCTACGTCGGTTAAAAAGTTTAGCATGGTTAATGCAAGGTTTAAAAGTACGGAAGGCGAGCCTCGAGGCGTTTTCCCTTAGCCTCAAGAGGCGTAAGCCTCGAGGCGAACCGAGGCGTAAGGTCGAGGCGGAATTAAAAAAAATATAAAAATTATATATCTAATATCTTATATTAAAAAAAAATACTTAGCATCAAATAAAGTTCATAATTAATCAAATAACATAATTTGCATCATCTCCCAAGTTATGATCTTCATGGCCCCTATGTTTTGGATTTGACATTTTCGGTCCCTCATGGGGAATAAAACCCCCACAACACACACATAAACACACTTTTACACACACATTTCTCTCTCATCTCTCTCTAAAATTCTGCTGACCGGAAACCTCCACCGCCGTCTTCTCCGGCCAATATTCCGGCCACCCGTCACCGGAAAATTACACCACCTATACCAAATGATAGATCGTCGAAAGGAGATCATTTTGACATAGGGTACGCGTGGTGAAACCCACCGACGCGCCCTAGATCTACATTTTAAGTTTCAGACTTTATGGGTTTTTGTCGCTATTCCGCCTCATACCCGCCTCACGCCTCTTCCGCCTCATACCCGCCTCATTCAACAGAGGCGTACGTTCCAATATACCACCATGAAGCGCCGCCTCATATGCGTTTTATGCCCGCCTCGCCTCGAGGCGCGCCTCGAGGCGCCGCCTCACACCGTTTTTTTAAACCATGGGTTAATGTACTAAAAAAGCCGAAACTTATCAGCATTTTAAACGTTTCATGTGTAAACATGACTGGCAGTGTCACATACATGTGGCTATAGCCAACCATTGAACTCCTACGCATTTAAGCGGGATATTTTTAGGTATGGTTGTTAGAGATGGTGGGATATTTTTCACCAGAATGAGCCACATACTCGCACTCATAGCTGCTGCAACTGCCACCGCTTTATATATCTCCATTAACCGATAAAACAATAATAATAGCTAGGATGGAATAGATAGAGACATGTTACCGTTGATGGAAGCCACAGAAATGTCAAAAAAAGCTTGCAACCGACTCATTTAACGTGGTTATTGACTGCAAAACGAAACACAGTAATCAAACTGAGAGAAATACGAACACTAAAAGCACATGAACTTCTGTGATCTTAATGAAGCAAAACCTTTACCACGTTGATTCGCACCTTTGGCAAACTATTATGATATAACACACACAGTCGACTATTGCAGGCACCATCAATACGAAAACACCTAAAATAATTTCATGTCAAATCAGATCTGGAATGTAATGAAAAAAAAGGACCAAACAACGATCAATGGAAAATCAGGCTACCTTTAGTAACATGCAGTGTTTGTTTATTATGAATCTGGAATTGGAAAATGTTATTCGCATTTGGGAAAGTAGATTTTTAAAAACATCATCTTAAGATCACTGAAATACCTTTTCTTATGGTGGCCATGGTGGACCTTTTCTTATGGTGGCCATGGTGAATAACAACGACGTCGGTTGCTGCGTTAAATTTAGTCCAGTTTGTAGACTGGCTCAGCAACTACTGCTCGCGATTCAGCTCGTGCCTTTGACAATTCTAGTTCAGTTCTGGCTTCATCATTTGCTCGCGATTCAGCTCGTGCCTTTGCCTCTTCCTAATTGTAGATTCTTGAACACCTTCTTTGTTTGAAAGTTCTTCACCTATCAATGAAAATAAGATAATGAAACCAACATTTGTATAACAGTATCATGAACACTACAATCAGACTTGCACACGAAAAAAAGTGTATTCAAAATCAGTGTTCTGTAAAATATCATTCGAATACTCAAAATAGTAACTTTAAATATTCAAAGACCACCAAATTATCTAAACCTTCCTGCCTAGTACAGCTTTTAATTTTACACACACCCATTGTCTTGATTAGGAAGGTCATCCTAAACCGATATGCGCTACTTTAAACCATCATCGAAAGTCATGGCATAAATAGTCCACTAAAAGATACAAAGTCTATACAATCGCCTAATGAAGTATCAATTTTCTTGTTTGTTGTTTAACAGCCAAATAAATAAGGTCCGCCATATCTATACACATTATCAGAGAACATCTACTCTAGGTGGAATAAGTAATCAGGAATACCTGATCTTTCTAGTAACGGTTGCTTTGAGCAACCACATCGTGTCCCATAGTGGTTGACCCATGTATCGACTGACTAAAACATAACATCTTTGTACGCATCACCTGCAATAGTCATACTAAATCAGATGAAATGCATACTACAAAATATGGGTACCAATCCTCAATTTACACATACCTTTGCAATTCATAACGAAATTCGAAGTCGGGCTTATTAGTTTCCCTTCTCCATTCACCCATTGACAATACTGAAACTGCAAATCAAAATAGAATATTATCACAGTTATAGTATTATTAATTTAAGAAAATGCTTAATTAACTAATACGTATACATGTATTCATCACTTTCTTTCATCATATAGCAGCGGGCAACTACCATGTAACTGTTACAACAAATAGGAAAATAAGCTTCTCCAAACATCCGCTAACAAAACATCAACATTTGCAGGATTAAACCTTAAAATCAGAAACATTTAATAAGAACTTTTAAAAAAACCAATAACTAATCAGTTTCAATTTGGTACCTTGACAACGGTCGAAGAAAGTCACCTTTTGGGGGGCCGTCTGGTCTTCTTCATCCCTATCCACCTGAAAAAAATCATCAATTATTCAATAACCAAAAAAACTCCACTCCAATACCAGTAAGTACGCATTTGGATTAGCTTATTTTCAGGTATTAATTACCTCACAAATAACCCATAAGATAAGACAACAATATAATCAAATTCAAAACATTAAACGAAAAAAAATGGGCTTGCAAATACTTCAAATCTCAACCTATAAAATGTATCTATCTTCCCATTTAATCTTACCTCATCTCTCCTAATTTCATATAAGATGGTTTTTTTCATTGTCCTGTGGGTCACCTGGCAGCCCAGAACTACCTGATTATCCATTAACCACCAACACGTTATAAAGGATTGAGATGTTAACATAAACTGAAACTAAAAATACTAATCAAAATAATAAAAAAATCACTACCCCAACAAAGTTCTAATTGCCCCCAAATATCTTTTTATAAAAAAGTAAAAACAAACCTTTGTATAATGTTATTCTTCTTTTATCTTAATGTTATTTTGAAGTCAATCTACACAAATACCTTTTTAACAATGGTCCACAACAATCTACGAAACATTAACATAAATTTTCAGAAATCATGATGAAAACACACAAACCAACTTTCCTAAATTATATTGAACTTACATACATTAAAAAATAGGTGAAACATATTTATTACAGTATATGTTTATTTTTAAGAAACCAAACAATAAAAACATAAAAGATTAAAAAAAGATGAAGAGCAGCACGTTTAATATGGGGTGCTATTTTTGTCCGTCAAGAAGTCATCATCGTCGGTCACCTAATCTGAAAAGGGTATAATAAGATTCAATCAGATCCGTAAAAAAAACTGCAAAAAGATTGAGAAAAACCAATCCAAATAGATAAGAAGATGTCAAAGTAGGTGATGATGCCGATAGCAAAACCTGATTGACGTCGGTTGTTGAAGAAGATGAAGCAGAGAAAGTTTTGATACCGCAATTATTGAGAAGCAGAAAAGTTTGATACTCAATTATCGAGAAGAAAGCGGATATATCCTATATGTCGATAGCAGAGAAGAATGGGCTGAAGAGGAAGAAGGAGCCCGCCCAAAAATACGTTAGCCCTAAACGACACTGAATGGCACCGTTTTGTGTCCATAAATTCTATATCTTATAATAGTATACTTAGAACTCTTGTATTTAAACAAAGTGGGCTGAAGAAAAGAATAAAAATGAAAATGGGCCTAGAAGCCTATAATCATCACTTCATCAGCGAAAACCTAAAAGCCCAAGAAAAGTGAAGACGCTTCTTCTTCTTGTTCCTTCTTCTTGTTTCATTCACACAAACAAATTCAAATCTGCTGCTGGCTAATCGAATCACTTCATTCACTCACTCCTCTATAATTCGTAAGTAAATTTGTTTCTTTATTTATATAAATCTTGTTGTAAAAGTAAAGTTGTTGAAAGATATAATAATTATTTTTGTAAAAACAGGTGGTTAATTGATTGAGAGAAACAGAAAAGAAATGGGTTTGCAGACGGGATCGTATGGGATACAAGGAATGTTGAAAGAAGGACATAAACATATGTCGGGATTAGATGAAGCGGTTATTAAGAATATCGATGCTTGTAAACAGCTTTCCACTATTACCCGAACCTCACTCGGTCCCAATGGTTGCTACCTTTTACTACTTTTCTTATTCTTATTTTATATTCTTCAATTTTATGTTATTAGGTTAAATTCAAATGATAGATCTGTAAAGCTAGGTTAAATCGTTTATTATAGAGCTCGAGCTTTTTAAAGCCTTTTTTTAGCTCGAGCTCATTTCACAAACTCACACTCGGCTCGACTTGTTTAAACTTGGCTTGTTAAGCACGCTAGGCTCTAGCTTGTTTATTTATTTTTCAACTCGTTTATATTGTTTTGAGGTTGTTTATACATAGTTATATGTATATACGTTATAATATGTATATATATTTCTAAGGCTCGTTTAGGCTTACGAGCCTGGTCCGTATTTATATATAAAGCCCGAGCTCGAGCTCGATTATTAAAAGAGCCTCAACTTATGCACGGCTCGTTTCGATATCCTACTTTTATTTGGCCATTATGATTTATAAAATAGCTCCTTTTGTTGCTTGTAAATATGTTTGATGCATCACTTTGCCATTTGATCCCAAAATTATTCTCCAATAAAACATAATTAAAGATACGTGCAATAAAAATTTCATGATAAAGTTATCTAAGGGCAATATTAGTAAGTTATAAATATTTTTGTTGAAAATTTATCAGTCTTTTTTATTGAACTATACTTTTGGGAATTGGGACAAGGGGATAGTTTACACTTTACATAACTTTTGGGTTATTTTTCTATAGTGTACTCAGATTTAAAATAAAAGTTAACGCCTAATTCCACTGTACATGGTTTTTGTATTACATGCGAAACAAGTTTGCTTCATGTATGATATTTTATTCTTGTTTTATAATATTAGGTATGAATAAAATGGTTATTAATCATCTGGACAAGCTATTCGTGACGAGTGATACTGCAACAATTGTGAACGAACTCGAGATTCAGCATCCTGCAGCCAAACTATTAGTATTGGCAGGGAAAGCACAACAGGAGGAAATTGGTGATGGAGCGAACCTCGTGGTCTCAATTGCAGGGCAACATCTTGAGGGTGCCGAAGAGCTTATCAGGATGGGACTGCATCCGAGTGAAATCATTATTGGTTACACAAAAGCAAGTAACAAGGTAGTTTGTTAAACTCAAATTATTGTCAATGTATATAAATGTTGAGTTTTCTTTATTAATATGCTTGTTTCATTGGACCAAGCTACTCTCTTTGTGCATCGAGAGTTGAGATATACGTGGTTTATTTATATGAGGCACATATTTTATAATGTATTTTCTATACCCAAGTGTGTATATGGTTTATATATTCTAATCCCAGCAAACAACATACCTAATAACTGTAAGCCCTTAATGTTTTGATACATAGTATCAATTTGTTGTTGGAGAAAATTGTTGCATTTCACATAAAATTAAGTTTTTTTTTTGCATACAGCGTGCTTTTTACACGAATTGGTATTTAATGAAACCAAATACATACATGGTAATCTGGATGGCCTTCACATACATTATACTGTACATAACTTTTGGATCTGGAACTCACAGAATTAAGACAGATAAGTTGCTCGTGTTTGCTAAAGTAAACAAATCGACCCTAACCTATACTCTTTGTTTGTTTACAGCTTGGTGAGATTTTAGAAAGTTTGGTTGAGGAGGGTTCTGAGACCATGGATGTGAGGAATAAGGATGAAGTCATTTTAAGGATGAAAGCTCCTGTTGCCAGTAAACAATACGGAAAAGAGGGTGTTTTGTGCTCTCTTATTGCAGATGTACTTCTCTTTTTCTTCTTATCAAAAAGTTATCATTTGGTCAAAGCTCAACTGTGTTGATGACGGGTTTGTTAATCTTTGATTGCAGGCATGCATTCAAGTTTGCCCAAAGAACCCGGTAAACTTTAATGTTGATAACGTGAGAGTTGCTAAACTTTTGGGTGGAGGTCTGCATAACTGTACAACAGTTAGAGGCATGGTTCTAAAAGGTGACACTGTTGGGAGTATAAAGAGAATTGAGAAGGCAAAGGTTAGTGTGATTTTTAAAATTGTTTTAGGCAGGGTGAACGTTCCTAACTTCTGGACGTTTATCTATAGTTTTGGCATATTTTTGCTTTGCCAAATTAAATCTTTTATGCACCTACAAGCATGCGACGGAGATGATAGATAAATCGGAACAAATAATTGAATGTGATGTGCATGCTAAAATTGCATAGGATATAAAAGTGGCAAAATGGGTGGGTTGGATAAAGGGTCTATGTGGGTTTGTGTCAAATGAACAAGTTTTTGATTCAGGCCAGACCCAGAAATGCTTACACTGATCATGTCTCTTGTTGAATTTTGTTTGATACTTGTGTGTTTATTCTTGAGCATGAATAACTAAAAGTCCAAAACTATATGTATTATGACAATAATCTGCTTTTGTTACAAAATGAATCAAGGATTTTTATGCTTTTCAATACACTCCTGAACTTATTGACTTCTCCTTTATCTAATTTTTAAAATTTCTTCTTTTTGATCTGTTAGAGATAAAATCTATTTGTTTGGTCAAAATTTCCATGTTCAAAAGAAAATATTGAGATGTTAGGGTCACATATGGTCTTGGCAACGGAAAAAAGTGTTAATAGATTACAAACGGAGTGGTAATATGTTATTCTGACCAATTATTCGACTGCTCATGACATTATCTATCATCGATAAAGATTTATTGTGAAACCCATTGCATTATTCCACCTAAATAATGATGCCTTATTAGTTATCTTATTATCATCCACTTATATTTTTCTTATTGAAGCTGAAAGTGTTTATTGGTTTTGAAGGTGGTTGTTATAGCTGGTGGTGTTGATACAACTGCAACAGAGACCAAAGGAACTGTCCTGATTCACAGTGCTGAGCAGGTGCATTCCTTTATTCCTTAATTTCTAAACATGTTATGTTGCAATTAGGAAAATATGTTTCGTTGTTTAGGAATGTGTGCTCGCAATTAGGGTGCTTTACGTGTCTTGCACTCGACTCTTGGTCAGAGTCGTCAAACATACTAAAGAGAGACAGGTGTCAGTGTGTTAGTATATTAGGCCAATTTTGTTTACTGAAATAAAATAAGGGCTCGTCAAACATTTCTCAACTGAAATTTAGAACAAAACAGCAAAGGCATTTTAACTTATTGTATACAGACCACTAATAGTCGCCAGACATACTAAAGAGAGACAGGTGTCAGTGTGTCAGTATTTTAGGCCAATTGTGTTTTACTGAAATAAAGAAAGGGTTCGTCAAACAATTCTCAACTAAAATTTAGAACAAAATAGCAAAGGAATTTCAACTAATTGTATACAGATCACAAATAGTTAGTAGTTGCTGCTATCTTAAAATACTGATTTACTGACGCACAGTTGAAGTAATGTATCCCTTTTTAAAATAAATGTAACAGCAAGTTGCCATCTAATGTGATTTTTTTGACCATAAATATATTCTACTTGATTTACAACAGCTTGAAAATTATGCAAAAACCGAAGAAGCAAAGGTTGAAGAGCTGATCAAAGCAGTTGCAGAGTCAGGTGCAAAGGTCATAGTTAGCGGAGCTGCTGTTGGAGAGATGGCTCTCCACTTTTGTGAACGTTACAAGTAATCATGCTTAGTCCATACCTGTTTCCAAATAGCTTTTAATATTTCAAAAGCACAAGTTTCCAGATTTTTATATATACTGGATAGAAAGTTGCATTATTTTAAATTGTGTTTTGTTCTTTCATTTACAGGATCATGGTCTTAAAAATTGCTTCCAAGTTTGAACTTCGCCGTTTTTGTCGCACAACTGGTGCTGTTGCTCTTGTAAGCACAGCATATATTACTGCATTTTAAATGAAATTTAGCTTATGTTAACCAACCTTTGCTAATAAATAATTATTTTAATTTGCAGTTGAAGCTTGGGAGCACTGTAAACCCTGACGATCTTGGATACGTTGACTCCATTTCAGTTGAGGAGATTGGCGGTGCTAGGGTATATCCAACAGTTTTTTCTTTCTAGTTGCTGCTGTTTCTTTCATCTATTACCTAACGTAATCGATTTGAATATTTATTATATTTGTTTAGGTAACTGTTGTAAGAAATGAACAAGGTGGTAACTCGGTGACTACTGTTTTGCTGCGAGCAAGTACTGATAGCATATTGGATGATCTCGAAAGGGCTGTTGATGACGGTGTCAATACTTACAAGGTTTCATATTAGTTTGAATCTCTGTTTTATTTTCTACTAGTGACCTTAATATTAACTATTCTTGTTTTAGGCATTATGCAGGGACAGTAGAATTGTACCTGGAGCTGCAGCCACTGAGATCGAAATAGCCAAAAAACTGAAGGAGTTTTCTTTCACAGAGACTGGGTATTGCTATATTATATTTTTATAAACCTAAAATGTCTAATATATGTTTTGGAATCATAGAAATAAATTTGAGTTTGTGATATGATAATTTGCAGATTAGATCAGTATGCAATTGCAAAGTATGCTGAGAGCTTTGAACTGATACCAAAAACATTGGCTGAAAATGCTGGTCTAAATGCAATGGAGATCATATCAACTTTGTATGCAGAGCACGCATCTGGAAATGTTAAAGTTGGTATAGACTTGGAACAAGGAGCTTGTAAGGATGTCTCCTCACTGGAAATATGGGATCTTTACACCACCAAGTAAGCAGCTAGCAGCTCTCCACACATTACTTGAATATATATGCAATCTTTCACATGGTGTAGTTGAGCTTGGTTCTTATATACGTATACCCATTTAAATGACTGAATTTTCTTCTAAATACAAGTTGGAAACAACCCAATAGCACTAACATAAAAAAAGCTGTTTGAAATGATCAGTTTTAAGTCTCAAATTTAAACACCAGTAACACCAAAACCTTATAATAACTGAAATAACTTGTAACCTTGATGTATGCTGTATTGCTGCATACTTATCTAGTTATCTTTTTTGTTTTAATTTAAATGACGATGCTAAATCCTGGATCCATTCTTAAACTACTATTATTGCGATTTTAGTTTCCGGTCTCAAGTTGTCTTACATGTTTACTTGTAGGTTTCATGCGCTCAAGTATGCAGCTGATGCAGTTTGTACTGTCTTGCGTGTTGATCAGGTACTTGACGTTATCTTATTATTCGTGCGATTTTTATTCATCAATCATTGTACCGATACTTGTTTATTTGGATATAGTTTTCTAAAATTTCTTTCTTTAGATTTTTGTTCTTTCTACTATAATTCCTTATTCGGGTGGAGCGTATTATGTTTTAGTCAGAAATGAAAATAAAAGATTTAATTCTTTGAGTAACTTAATATCATTCCATGATATAAAGAGGAAACTAAACTGATAATTGCATTCTACTGTATAAGGAACCTTTCAGTTAGATGATACTATTGCTAAATGTATGAAAGAATCTAATTGCTTATAAAAATGATAGGTAGGTAGTAATTCGATTTTGATATCAAAATCATACTAGTCCCAATTATCAGTTTAGAGCAGTTTTTTAATATAATTACGTTACGTGCTACAATTTATTTCATATACAAGTTTTCAGTTTTGTTTGCAAGCCCTGCTGGGTAAGATGTCATATATTTGTCTTAAATCCACCACTCTTAAGTCTATTGTGCATCAAGTCAAGTATGGGCATCTTTAACGGCTTGCTTTATGTTTATTTATACTATGTCATTCTGCGTTGTTTTACATTTGTTTTTAATTAGCAAGCTTTGTTATAGTAAATTGGTTCTTGTACGGTTGAAGTTGCAAAATCTAATGTGTAGTCTTTCTGGGTCTGACAATGCAACTTGGTTTAAGTATATGGTCAAAAAAGCAATGCAGGGGATGTTGTACCGACCCCTAATAGAATTATCCGGGGTCGGTACAACATCCCCAACAGTGCTTTTCATGTATAACATGTAGGCTGATGTTCACACCTGTAATTTTGTTTTTTTGTTGAACAATCTGCAGATTATAATGTCAAAACCAGCTGGAGGGCCAATGAGGAGAGATCAACCCGCAGGAATGGATAATGAAGATTAGGATTATCAAGATTTTGGAGGTGTTTTGTTTTCCTTGGAACTTAAAATCGTAGTTGGTTTAGAGGAGTGTGTAATACGCAATGGATCAGTCTTCTCAGTGGCTTGTTTACCATGGAGATTGACATGTTTGAATGATCGAATCACCCTTGGCAACTAGATATTCTGCTTGTATTGTAGTTGTGTGGCAAGTTTTTGTCTAGGAATTATGTAATTGGCACTTGATTGAATGGCCTCTGATGTTTTTAGATTTTTTGAATGATTTTGGTTCAGCGTTTTTAATGTTTTGAGTGACCTTATTATGTCTAGAAGACTTTTTTATGATCGTATTAGATGCATACTTCAATTTCAAGCCATAACATACACGCCTAAACAAAAATTTCATTTTGTTGAGTTTAGTGGTTGACTAATTAAAACTTCTTTAATCCCAACTTTGTTCAATAACGTAAAATAATGAAGCCACTGAGATAATGTCAAGTTATGCTAAAGTTTATTACAAGTCTGTACGCGTGCATAATAATGAGATTATGTCAAGTTATGCTAAAGTTTATTACAAGTCTGTACGCGTGCATAATAATGAGATTTTCTAGTAGCAAATAGTTACAATTATGATATTGTGGTTAAGTATCTCGTGTAATGTTTCTACCAAGTAGGGTTGGATAAGTTGGAAAACCCCTTGCCTCTCAACCGAGAGGTCAGGGGTTCGATCCTCACTCCCTACAAAAGGCCGGAGGTCCTTTCTACCTTCGGTAGAACTGGAAGCAGCCTCTCTACCTTAGGTAGGGGTAAGGCTGTCTACATCTTAACCTCCCCCAAACACCGGAAAGGGTATTGGGTACCCATAACCCGTGGAAGACGGCATTGGGAGTTACCTTTTTTTATCTCGTGTAATGTTATATATAAAACGTAAAATAATTAAAACTTAATAGAAAACAATTGTAACATGTGATAATTCAACTAAAAGAAAAAGAAAAATTCTTAGAAATTATCAAAGAACACATAAAAACATTTAGTGAAACTGAAAATAAAAACTTCTTGATACACGACAATTGAGTTGTAGACTCTTTTTTACTGAACTCTTGAACAAGCTTCACTGGTACTTTGCAGTTTTGCGTGATATCTATCTAGACAACGCAACATAAAGCTGGCCATGTGAAAAAATAAAGTCCGACAAATAGACACCCATCTTTGGAATTGTTTGGCTTGAGATTTATTGATTGTCATCGCAAAGGCGCACATGAATTGTCTTCTCTTTAGTTTGAAAAGGAACACGTCTTCTCAGATATAGTAAGAGGATTCTCGGCAAGAGCACTCTAATTCTAGCGTGCTGGGCGACAACAAGCGTGTTGGTTGACAACAAGCGTGCTGGCCGGAAACAATCTCAGCATTGATGACACTATGATAAAAACGTTTACATACCAACCTCGTGCCATTACATAATCCATTTGTCTGATCGAGATTCTTTAAAAGAATAATCGGGCATCCAATTTTCAAGCGCAAGTAGTGAGGGACAATCCGCTAACGTTGAGCAAGTTTAAGAATTCCATAGGATAAAACTTGTTTGTGTCGTCTTCTGCTTCATCAAAACTATAGTAAACTTTATCTTCGCTCGGAAATTTGTCAATCAACTAATCATTAATGATGTCAACATGTTCATTTTTAATTAATAAGAGCGCTTTTGAAATTATATCAGCGGACGGATGAGCGTTGGTGGCCAAAGAAGGAAATATTTCATTCATCAATGCTTCCTTTAAGGTAGCCTTGTCAGTGTATGGAATGGTCAGATATGCGTACATAGTTTTCATCGATGACCTTTTCAACTCAGTCACCGAATCGTAATAGAAAGTTTGAAAACATCAAGTACCAAAACTTGATTCACCATAAAGTTCTCAACAATTGGTGTTGGCATGTCATCTTCATCATCATCCGAGATGAAAATAACATCATCTCAAATTCTCAATTCCAGTTTAAAAAATTGGGATTGAAAAACATGATGAGATTGAGAGCAAGAATGGGATGAATATGTAAGATATGCAAAAAAGAAATATGGTTATAGATTATTAAAACAAAAGAACACAATAAATAAAAGATCACAATATACTAACCTTATTTTTGTTTGAAAATTGTTCAACAATAACATCAATATTTTTTTTTATTATCCATTTCTATCAACTTATAAACTATATTAACTTAACTATGAATTAACACAATAGTAAAAAGAAGTTTATGTTGTGTTATATACTAAAGATGCGGATGATTTTTTAGAAATTATTAATGTTATAATTAAATTAAAAAAAGCCTCATCTTTTGATTTAAAAACTACATTAAAATCATAGTTAACAAAAGTTGTAATGTATAGTTTTTGAAGTTTAATGTGAGAATATTGTTAGGCAATTTTTTTAATAAAAAATTTGCAACATTAATCATGAGATGAACGAGTAATTAAAGACTTGTGACTCCACCACATTGCAATTTACTGGATTCCTACACTTTTCTGTATTTGATGGAGTATTTACATGGGATCTCCTATACCAATAGAAAAATAAGGCAACATTAAGTCAAATATTTAAAAACCTGCCATGTTTTTTAAGTTATATTTTTGGAAATTTAAGTTTTAAAAGGATATTATTTAACTATCTTACAATAAAAAAAGACATTTTTTTTCTTCAATGTATTAATTTTAAGTAATATAAATTAATATGCAATATGTACAAATGATTAATGCTATGTATAATACAATAAAGAATCATATTTTAACACATAATTATTTAGTGCATTCATTAATGTAAAGTTTAATGCCAAATTTTTGTTTGATTATAAATATTTAACTTATTTTTATAAAATCGTACACGTCAAAGTACAAAGATTTTCAGATGATTATAAAGTATGAAACCGTGTAAACATATAAAGCACGAAGATTCTCTATATTTACACGTTATATAATAAAGTGACAAATATTACATAACATCTACTCATTAGCAAGTACTTTTCACTGTCAGTCAACACAGTCTCATAATACTAGTGACTAACGTTTTGATATCGCCATTGCATTGCGATGCACGTATGCTTGACATTTTAATATGAAATAATGTGTGATAAAGTTATTCCACAAAATTCTTGCTATGCATAAAATTATTATCACGAAAAACATGTGATCGAAAAAAAATTGAAAATTTTGATTACAGGGTACCGGTTGCCGCAAAGCGCGGGTACCCGATTAGTAGGTATTAAACATTCTTTAATTTTAAGAGTTTTAAGTTTGAGCAAAATTATGTGTGCATTGTATGTGATAGAAATATGAACAGAATCATCTTTGTTCCGAAAGCCTAGCGAGTTAAGCGAGTTCCTTTTTTCTTTTTACAAAGGCAGTCTTTTTCTTTCCCCTGACCGATGACTCGCTTGTTTAAATGTGTTTCTTTTCTAATTATTGAGTAAACCAAAACCCTTGTTTCATCTTAATAGGGAGACTATCACTTTTGAATAAGTGGTCAAATAAGACATTACCCCCAACCACTTAAGTTATGAGTAGTTAAAGGGCCAAATATACAACTATCTGGTTAATGTAAAGAGAATTGATACTCACACCACATTTTTTTATGCATCCACCCCAATTGATGCATTACAGTTTGTACATACAATATTGTAATGCACAAATTGTGGTAAATGCATATGAGGTGTGAGTATCAGCCCTTACGCTGCGTTCTAGAGTTCCTTTATTAAAAGAAAGAAAAAATTACATGGTTGGTCCCTGTGGTTTGCTCATATTACAAGTTTAGTCCCTAAGTCATTTTAATTACCCTACAGATACCTATTTTTGAAACGTTGCACTCTTTTAGTCCATAATTTGGATGTCCTGTTAGTTTCATCGTTAAGTTTTTTAATTGTGAGGGCATTTGGGTCTTTTCAGGTTATCTTTAATATAAATTCCACCCAACACACGCTGACTTATTCATTTCCCTCCATTATCATCACTGATACCCCCAAATCAACCCAAATCCCAATTCACAAAATACGATCATACATAAACCCTAGAAATCAAAATCCAAAAATTATTCTTGTCTTTTAAATCAATGGTTGGTAAAAGTTGGAGAATACGAGAGAAGCATGAGGGAAAGGCACCCCTGAAAGCATACGGTAAAAAAAACAACCACATTTTCCAATTTTGTAATTGTTTTGCATATTCTTGTCTTAATTAACTGTATTTTTGTTATTGTGTTTTCCAGATGGACACCCTACAATGTTTTCTATGAAAATACACCATGCTGGAAAGTTTAAAGACTATGATGAAAGGAGGTATGTTAATGGGTTAATTTCGTATGTGGATGGCTTTGATATGGATCAGTTTTCAGTACATGAGCTAAATGATGTAATGGAGGAATTAGGTTATGTTAATGATGAAGAACCTATTTACTATCATTATTTGATTCCTGGGACTGATTTAGAAATTGGACTAAGAGCTCTAGGAAATGATATTGATGTACATGGTTTGGCTAAGTATATTAAGGATGATAAGATGATTAGCGTATATTGTGAACATTTGACATCAAAACTACTCATTTATTTGAACCCCCCAGTTATAAGTAATGTGGTGATTGAAGAGTTACCATCTGACACTCCCATTCCCACTCCCTCCCAATCCAACAAAAGGCCCCCATCCTAGAAAAGGTTGTTGTTAGAATATCATAAACCATCTACATCTGAGATCCCCAATCCCAGTTCAAGCATTCCCACTCCAACCATTCCCATTCCCACTCCAAGCAATCCCATTCCCACTCCCACTCCAAGCAGTCCCACTCCCACTTCAACCATGCCTGAGACTGTGGAATCTATTGTTGAAGGACTGTTGAACATGAACTATGAATTTGATCCCTTTGAAATGGAGAATGCAGGACCTAGTGTTGTTGTGAATGAAATGGAGAATGCAGGACCAAGTGTTGCTGTGAATGAAAGGGAGAATGTGGAAGGGAATTATGAACCTTTAGAAAACTTGGTTGAGAATGTGGAAACTAATGATGTGGATGACTCAGATGAGAGTGACACTAGTTCAGATGAGGATGATTTTGACTATTTTGTTGATGAAGACAACAATGTAGAGGAGATTAATGTTGATATGCATGATTACCACTTTAATATAGATGAAGATGTTGAGTGGGTGAGACACACAATGATAGGAGAAGAAAATGATGATGCACCAATAGAAGAAGATGTTGAGGAGTTAGATAATGAAAACCTTGATAGTGGTTCAGATGAGGAAGAAACTGAGATTGAAAAGATTAGGAGGAAAAAGCCTAAAGAAATAGAAAAGGCAAATAAGAAAGCAGAAAACATTATGCATAAGCATTACTTCTATTTTGGTCAAAAGTTTTCTAGTGCTGCTGAAGTGAAAGAAAGAGTGAGACTGCACTCAATTGAAACAAGGAGAAAGTTGCAGTTTGTAAGGAATGATAAAGAGAGGGTGAGGGCAAAGTGTATGGGAAGAATTCCAGTGTTTACAACTCAAGGTGATGGGCCTAGTGATCCTGCAACTGATGCAGCAAAAAAGAAACCATCAAAGGGAAAAGGTAAAAAAGGAATTGGCCTAGTGATCCAGCTGAGTCCAGTAAGGGAAAAGGTAAGAAAGGTATAAGTTTAGGAGGTAGAGGTAGGCCCAAACCATTAGCAGAAGATGAATGTCCATGGGTCTTACTAGTATCAAAGATTAGGAATTCAGAGACTTGGGAAGTTAGAACATATGAGCCCAACCACAAGTGCCTACAATCCAGAGATATAAAGGCTTGCACTTCCAAATTCATGTCTAAGGGTATCATTGACCAAATAGATAAAAATCCAGATGTTCCCATTAGAGCACTTCAAGACCAGTTGCAGAAGCAATATGAGTTTGGTGTGTCCAGAATGAAAGCTTTTAGGGCTAAATCAGCTGCACTTAATCAAGTAAAGGGTGATTACAGTTTACAATATTCCATGTTGAGGGATTACTGTTTAGAGTTGAGAAGGGCAAATCCTGATACAACTGTAAGGATTGAAGTTGAAAGAGACACATATCTTGAACTAGAAACAAGAGTTTTCAAGAGGATCTACATATGTTTAGGTCCATTAAAGAAAGGTTTCAAAGAATGTGGAAGGGATCTATTAGGCCTTGATGGTGCATTCATGAAGGGACCATATCCTGGACAACTTCTGACTGCTGTGGGATTAGATGCCAACAATGGCATATATCCAGTAGCATATGCAATTGTGGAGAAAGAAACAACCAGTTCTTGGACTTGGTTTTTGGAGTGTCTTGGTGATGATCTAGATCTGAGCAGGGAATCTAATTACACTTTTATAAGTGATAGACAAAAGGTAAACATTTGACTTATAATTTCAACTATGGTCCCTATGTAGGGAATATAAATGGTCATTTAATATTATCATTTAATATTCTAACATTTGTTTATTTACAACAGGGAATCATACCTGCACTGGCTAAGGTATTTCCTTGTGCTGAGCACAGGTTTTGTCTTAGGCATATACATGAAAATATGAAGCACAAGTGGAATGGACAAGCCTATAAAGATCATCTTTGGAGGTGTGCCACTGCAACAACAGTATTTCATTTTGCTCATGCAATGGAGGAGTTGAAAAAGTTTAACAGTGCAACATTTGACTGGTTATCAGCTATTCCTGCTCATTCTTGGTCCAGGTCCCATTTCTCAGGTAATACTTGTTGCATTTTACTTAAGTTACTCATAATTGTATTTAAATAGTTAAGGCAATTTACTTAAGCAACTTAATTATCCTGATAACAGGTAGAGCTAAATCTGACATCTTGTTGAATAATTTATGTGAGGTCTTCAATGGGAAAATATTAGATGCTAGGGATGCACCTATAATCAGTGCATTAGAATACATTAGATAGTATTTGAGGAGAAGGATTGTAAATGTTCTAGGTGTGATTAGAAATGGAAAACTGTCAAGGGCATATAAAACTGTAACATGCAACAAGTGTGAAAACCTTGGGCACAACAGCAGATCTTTTAAAGGTCAAGGAATGAAGGAAACAGTTGGTTCAGGTTCACAACCTGCTAGTGGTTCATCAACACAGGCTGCTGGTCCATCTGCACAAGCTAGTGGTAATCCTCCAGCTGCTAGTACTCTTCCATCAACACAGACTGCTGGTTCAGGTTCACAAGCTAGAAAAAGGTCCTCAGCTTGTGATGCAAGTGCCCCAAAGAAAAAGAAAGTTGCTGATGCAAGTGGGACAAGAAAGAAAAAAGCTACAATTGGTGGTAATGGAGGATCACAGAAGAAAAAGAAAGTTGCAGGGTGATCTGTTTTGTGTCTGTTTGATGTATGTTTTATGTATGTTTTGTGTCTGTTTGCAGTATTGGTTAAGGTAGACTTTTAGTAGTATGGATTCTGTTTTGTGTCTTGTGAATTCTGTAATGTGTATGGTTAAGTTTGACTATTAGTAGTCAAACTAGTTTTCTATAAAAAGCACAATTCACTTTAGCTATTTCCCTTTTAGCACAATTGAAATATGCATCCAATTTATGTTTAGTAATGGTTAAGTTTGACTATTAGTAGTCAAACTAGTATTGTAAAAGAAGTTACAGTTGACATTTTAGTAGTCAAACTAACCAAATACAAATAAAAAAACTCACAAAATTACCCAAATCTAATCTTTTTCATTCATTAACACAAAAGGCGCCTACATTACAATAATACTTGACCTTTACATATCAACTTAGGCCAAGATGTACATTACCACAATACTAAAAAAACCTAACCAACTAAACATCAAATACATCTTTGTCTTTCTCAGTTGACTTTTCAATTCTTCAATGGCACTTTCATGCCTGTTCCTAGCCCTTAACAATCCAGGGATAATTTGAACAGCACGCTCACACATTGGAGGATCAAACCAATCAATCCAACCACATCGTGATCCCTGTACACAGAAAAGAAGACAATTAAGTTTTTTGGGTTTTGATTAAACCACATACTTCGGATTTTATAACTTACAGGAATGGGGCAACCGTAAAAACGGCACCCTGGATTTTCCACTGTCCAAGAAGTTTTGATTATGCATACTCGACCACACCTACACCAAACCATGATTGGAAAATAGTTTTTTTGTGTTTTAGGGTTTTTAATTTTGGGTATGTGTGTGATTTAGGGGTTTAATTTTATCTGGTAGGGTTGAGAGAATAAATGGGGGCGGGTATTATAAAGGGTGTGAAAGAATATGAGCTGAAAAGACCCAAATGCCCTCACAATTTAAATACTAAAGAATATGAGCAAACCACAAGGACCAACCGTGTATTTTTTTCTAAAAGAAAAGAATAGAAGATAAAGGAGAGAACCTCTCTTCCTCCCAAAATCGGAAAGAAGATCTCATACAACAAAAACAATACACAACTTCCTTCCACTTCTCTTTTTCTTCCCCAAAAAAAATCTCAGAACACAAAACTTTTCTGATTTCTTTCTTTTTCTTTTCCTTTCTCCTGTTTATGGATCTCAAGATCACAGAGTTAATGTAAAACCCTAGAAAAAAAAAAACATGTTCTTTGTTTTCCACATTGTCATTTGCAACTGAAACACTAGAAAAATATCCAATATTTCATACTCTTTGTTTTCAACTGTTAACTAAACCCACAAAACATGTCAGATAACATCCCCTTTGAAATTCAAACAGAAATCATCAAAAGGGTCCCTGATGTCAAGTCATTGATTCGATTAAGGGCCGTTTCTAAACCATGGAAGTCTTTCATTGACAGCCCTGAGTTTATCGCTGGTTACCGCGCCCGCAAAACGCAGCCGCATACTTTGCTTTTAAGGTACACAAATAACTATCGGCCAAAATATCTCTCTGTTAATAATGATACTTTGACCCAACATCAAGACCTTGCTCCAAATTTCTCTGCCCTTATGAAACAACTTAATGATACAGTTGTAATTGGTTACTCTCGCGGTTTGTTGTGTTTGTATGCTTTTGATAAAGGGGGGATGCTCGTTCTGTGGAATCCTTCAATTAGAAGATCTGTTGGTATTCTTGGGTCGAGATACTTTGGTGTTTTTGGTTTTGCGGTTTGTCCCATCACTAATGAACCTACCATTGTCAAGTTTTCATTTCCTTGGAAAGTTCAAATCTTTACTTTGAGCTCTAAGAGATGGACTGATATTCAGTGTCGCATGCCTCGTAAATCAATCACAATTCATGAAGGGTCACACGTTGTTATAGATAGTTGTATTTATCGGGTTGCTTATGAAACAATTCATCTTCCGGATGGTTATTTTACTGATCAATATATGATCGTCTCATTTGATTTGATTGCTAAAGAATTCAAAGCCATAGACTTACCCGATAAGATAACAAACCCGTTTACCACACCTGTACGTTTCATCTTATCTAAGTTAAAGGGGTCTCTTGTTGTGATTGTACCGCATAGAGAGGTCAAAGTATGGAAAATGGAGCCTGATTGTTCTTTTACACAGCTATTCACTAATAACACACCTGATTCGTCGATACGTAATATAGTGGGATTTAGGAAGAATGGTGAACTTGTAATTGAAACTCAAGATTGGGGTAGATGGTGGGGTTTTTGTGACGAGGAAAAGGATTCTGCACTTGGAGTTTATGATCCGTGCTCACAACACATTAATAATCTTGGGTTTTCTGGACAAAACGGTTCATTCTTCATTAGCTCTTACAAGGAAACGCTACATTTGCTTGATCACTCGGATTCTTGCGTGTATCCTGAAATCAATTGATTACGGCGATGATGGCCACATTGCAAGGTATGAATTTACAAAGTGATATGCTTGCTCATTAGGGACGGATCTCGTTTGTAGTTATGGTGTGAAAAAATCACCTTCGTATGTTTTTCACTATTGTTTTAGTTTAGACAAGTAATGTCATGCTTGGTATCATCTTTATTGTGTAGATTCATCAATATTCCGCACGTCGATGAGTATCAAGGTTTATGTATCTGCAGTTAGTATGGCTACTGAATAGACTTTGCTGGTTTAGATCGCATTTATCTCTTCATACTCTATTATTTAGTATGGCTACTAAAAAGATTGCTTGCTTTTAGTGTTGCTTCTGGTCATTGTATGCGAAACATTTCCGGTACGGCGGATGTCCTTTATACATGCCTTTGTTGCATGAGTAATTGATGCTATGTGGATAGCATTTTTGGCTTACTTATATGTATGTTACATTCTTCTCTCATCTTGCTTTGGGGCTACATTATTTAATTTGTATGTAGATACTAGTTGCATATATGTGTGAAACTGCTAAATATGAAATCCTAGCAAGTTGCTAGACAAAATACAAACTGTCAACCAAAACAAACAGAGCATAACTAGAGCCATTACCAGCGCCTACATTAGTCATTTAGTGGGACTGCAATCAAGCTCTTATTGCACTAGACTCCCACTAGTGTGCTATAGAACCATTCAAACCATGAAACTTACGACTCTTACTGTGAAGATATTGTGAATACTGCTTCGGAAATGAATTTAGAAAAATATATTAAGATGTTACTGTCCAGCTCCAGCGGGATTGGGTATTGTTGTTGTGGTTTTAAGATGTTATTTACAGTTAGTGAATGAAACAAGAGGAAAGGAAAGACTACAGACCCATGGATGTTCTGATCCCAAAAGAAAATATGTCAAAGCCAGTTTTTCTTGGTTATTTGCAGTTACTGGATGAAATCTTCCTATATAAACCTTGTAGCCTAGCTTTTAACCTTTGTACATCCTAGTGTAGGTGGTGAACTGATATGAGAATTTTTGGGTATGTAATAAAACTTGTTTTGTGATGAATTTTTCCAAATTAATTATGGATGCTTATGGTTAAGCATACTTGCAAAATGAAGATTTACAAAGTAATATGTTGTCTCACGAGGCAGGCCCTAGTTTGTAGTTAAGACGTGGAAAAAACACATTAATGTATTTTTCATCACCGTTTAAATGCAGACAAGTAATGTTAAGCTTGGTATAATTTGAGTGTGTACGTAGATTTCATCATTATTCCTTACACATCAATGATTATAAGGTTCTATCTATTTCAAGTTAGTATGACTAGTTTTTCTCGTATATTTCTGTTATCTAGTAAGTCAGCCTTGTAGATGATTATAATTTGTGCTTTTTCTGGTCATTGTCTATGATGCATTTTTCAGAGTTATCAATCAGGGAGTGGCCTCTTTTGAAGTTAAGGTGTGAAACAATCACCATATAGTTTTTGTAACAATTAAGTTTTTCCCGGTATCATCTTGAGCATGCATTTCAAGTTTGTATGGGTACTAAAAAAAGATTCCTTTAATTTAGATTTCATTTCTTTCTTTTTATTATTTATTAAGTCAGAATTGGTGATGATAATTATCGTTTGCTTCTGATCATTGATGGCTATGATGCGTTTATCGACAACGGAGGATGACTTGGTTACAATCGTGTTAGATTCTCCTCTCATTGATGCTATATTACTGCACCTGCATTAGACTTCCCACCAGTGGGTTATAGCACCATTCAAACCAGTTCACATGACCCTTACAAATCCTCTGGTGGCATTGTGAATAAGCCTTGCATCTCTGACACCTTTTTTGCTTCTTAAGAGTGAATATACAAAAGATAGTAAGATGTTTTTGTAAATGATTAGAAATTGATCATGAGGAGTCACATCTCATTTTGTGTTTGTATAAAGATTTGTTTTTATATGTTTCCCGCTATCGTTCTTTCATAGTCCATGATGAGTCAAGACCATGTGTTTATTTATCATACCCTCATTAAGGTCATAACTGCTTGTATGTATCCATGTTTGCATAGAACAAGTCAAATTTGAGGAAAGGAAATAACTCAGACCCATGGATGATATGATCCGAGAAGAAACTTGTATTTTAACTTTCGTTCATCCTATTGTGGGACTGATATGAGACTATTTTGGAATGTTATGGAACTTAGTTTGTGATGAATTTTTCGAGGCTTCTAATGTTTATGGCTAAGCATGCTTGTTTGAGGAAATGAGCTCAGTGATGTGGTATATGGTCAAAATAGGTGATTTGTGTAACGGGTCGTATTATGATACACCAGAAAAACGCATTAGGTCGGGTTGAGTAGACCTGCTATACAATTGTCTTACTAAATATTTTAGCTGTACTGTATTGTATGAAAATTATACAATTGTCTGATACTAAATACGCAACACTGACGTAGCGTTTAGTATGCTGTAATCAAAGTGGGAATGAAAAAGGACTATTACGCTGGAATGCAAATATTTTTTGTTTACAGTTTTTAATGTAATGGTTCATTACAAAGAATGACTCATTCCATCATTTTCATTCCATACGGGTCCCCTCTTTTTTCCATTCCATCTTGTAATGAAAATAAAATTACACAATAGTCCAATATTAACTAACTAAATTAAATAAACTTCCTATCATCAAGGGTAATTTAGTTTTTTTTATTGATTCCATTATGTTCTATCATACCAACCAAACATAATTAATAACGGTAATGAATCATTACATTATATCATTTATTTCATTATATCGTTTATTCCATTCATTTTACATTTCACTTCATCCTACTAAACGAACTCTGCTTCTATTTCACGATTACAACATGTAAATGTTGTTTGGCTTTTTGAACAATAACTAGTCGAAGATTCAGCCAATGGGCGCGCTTTGTAGTAGTTTCAGCCGACGCCAGCGCGGTATTCTAGCCGAAAGTAGCTACACCTAGCGGCAACAATATCTATTTTCAACCAAATTTCGACGGTGAATAAATTTTTCGACAAATTATTTTTGTAGCGTAAGGGACTCACTTTGCGGTATAATTTTGACGACGAACATCCGACGACGCAAAAAAATTTCAACAGATAGTTTCGACCAAGTTTTGTGCGTGAATAAGTTTTTTTCGAAATTCAAAGACTGATTTTCTGATGGTATTGTTTGCAAAGCATTGTTTTACACATAACGACTATCGTTATTTTTTGTTAAGTAGTCGATTAAAGATTGTAATACAAACAGATTGAAGGATGATGATAAAATTTTATTTTAATAACCTTAATAAATTACACATTTACATGACCTCAACAACATTGTATAACTTATATTACGGGTTGTAATATGTATTTGGCATTTAAAAGTATAAAAAATTATAATTTAAAAGTATCAAGTGTTAAAAATCTGAAACATTTAAACTTTCGATTTAAGATCATTTGAGGACAAAAGATTTTCTACATACCAAGGGATCAATCTCAACCCTCCATTTTTATTAGATCTAATGGATGAGATTAATCCCAACAATTAAAAAAACCCACTTTCATCTTTTTTTTTTCAAATGTAAATATCTTTCAAACCGATAATCGTCAAGCGAAAAAAAAAAATACAATTACAACGAGCATTTAATTGTCTTTTTTATAGATAGACATTTTGATATACTTTCGACAAAAAAATTTTTTTCTTCGTGTTTTTCAACTTTTTTTAAGTTTGTTTCCTTTTTTTACATTACTGAAATTTGCATGGAAAAATCATATATGATTAACACTAATTTGAATATCGCATCTGATATTAGTGTTAAATCATATATGATATGTATATCATTGGTGATTTATCATATATGATTTAACACTAGTATCACATATGATATTACATATCATATGTGATTTAGCACTAATATCACTTCAAATTAGTGTTAAATCATATATGATATTTCATGCAAATTACAGTTTCGAAGAAAAACGAATAAAAAAGACCAAAAAATCGTGAAAAAAGGTGAAAAAAATGTTTTTTGCTTAACGATGGTGTAATTAAATGCTTGTCGCGATGGTGTAATTATTTTTGCTTAACGATTAACGGTTTAAGAGATATTTAAAAAATAAAAAATAGGTGAATAATAAAATGCTTTTAATCTCAGCCATTGATTTCTTTTTAAATGGATGGTAGAGATGAGTCCCTTGGTATGTAAGAAATGTTTGGTATGTAAATTAACTCTACTCTAAGATTTAATACTTAAACATAAGTCCATGTTTTTTCGTTTCTTTTTATTCACATTTTTTTCGTTTTTTTAATTCACGCTTTTAATTCGCTTTTCACTTTTTTTTATTTGTGTTTTTACGTTTTCCTGTTTTATACGCTTGTCCGTTTTCATCTGCTGGCCCGCTTTCCAATGTTTTCCTCCATTTTCTTACGCTTCCTCGCTTTCGCTTTCATAATGCTTTCTCCGCTTTTTCAACGTTTTCGTTCATTTTCATATTATCATAAAACACAAAAATCTTCCTAAATATTTTCAAAAACACAAATAAGAAAAATGAACAAAATCATCATAGTAATATAATAAGTGAAGTTTATTATTATTTCTTTCATATATACTTGGTAAAATACTAAATTCTTATCACATTTGGTATGAATGTAATATTTCACATTCTTAGTTGAGTTTTCAATAACGATACACATACATGATGAAGAATGTAATACTCTTCATCTTTCTTACAGTGTTATATTATAAGAGATAAATAAGTGTCACTTAAAAATATCAAAATGAATAAAAAGGAAGCAAACTATGAAAATAGAGACTTGACATATTCTCAAAATCAAACACGTGTTGCATTAAATTAGCATTTTTTTGGAACAAAATAAGAATTCACCCAAAGAGACTTTAACCATTTTATTTCTACTAAGAGTATAATATCACAAGTGATATATAACATTGGTTGCATTAAAAAAAATATGCGCTTGTCAATTGCGATGAAAGACACAAAAACTATCTTGTAACTGAAAATTAAAAAAATATTAGAAAACACATAGGTGATAATGTATAAAAATATATAGAGCAATGAAATATCTCAAGTGATATTAAAGGTTAAAAACATACTTGTTTGTTTATGAGATATCACAAGTGATATTAGACATTAACTTCTTTATTTTTTTATGTAAAATATCACAATTGATATTAGACATGTAATATAATAAAGTTTAATAATATGCATGAAAACATATGAAAATAGACGAAAACGTATAAAAAAAATACAAAAAATGGACGACAGCGTATAAAAACGGACGAAAACGTCTGAAAACGAACAAAAACGTATAAATACAAATGAAAAGGGACAAAAACATCTGAAAATGGCCGAAAACGTATAAAAATGGATGAAAATGGACGAAAACATACGAAAGCGTCTAAAAATGGACGAAAACGTAAAAAAACGTATATAAACCTATGAAAACCGATGAAAATGTATAGAAATCAAACAAAACGTCTGAAAACGGACGAAAACATATAAAAACGGACGAAAGTACATGAAAACGTAAAAAAACAGACGAAAACGTATGAAAACTGACGAAAACGTAGGAAAACAAACGGAAACGGACGAAAACGTATGAAAACGGACAAAAACGTAAGAAAATGACCGAAAACGTCTAAAAACGAACGAAAATGTATATAAGCCTATGAAAACAGATGAAAACGTATAAAACCGACGAAAACGTCTGAAAACGGACAAAAAGTATAAAAACGGACAAAACTACATGAAAACGTAAAAAACGGATGAAAACATATGAAAATGGACGAAAACGTATGAAAACGGACGAAAACGTATGAAAACGAACGAAAAGGTAAGAAAATAGACGAAAACATACGAAAACGTATGAAAACGTAAGTAAATGGACAAAGACGTTGGAAAATGGACGAAACAAATGAAAACGGACGAAAACATATGAAAACAGACAAAAACGTATGAAAGTAAAAAAAAAACGCGAATTATAAAAATAGTGAATAACGTGGAAAAAAAATAATAAAATAAAAAAACGTTAAAAAAACGTGAATTAAAAAAAAAAGACAAAAAAAAAAAAGTGAAATAAAAAGAAAAACAAAAAGACAAGAAAAACATGAACATAGGTTTATCTATTAAATTTTAGATTAATCCTCACCATTAGATCAAACTAGATTGAAGGCAAAGATTTGTCATTTGATAAGAATGAATTTTTAAGTAAGCAAAATAAAGTGTCTCTTATTAACATATAAAGAGTATTTATGTTATGAACATTCAATTGTAAGTGGCAAATTTGATGGATGATATCTTTTGACCATAGTACCATTACCATATAAGGTGAACAGTTTTTATGATTTGTCGAGTACGACGGTTCTAAATTCAAAATCCTTTTGAATTTTCACAGTATCCAATGACCACACCAATGTCGGCTTTCGGTTAAAGTTTACCTATATCGTGTTATCATAAACTAATTCATTAGTAATATTTGTGTTATTATATATCGAATAATGTGATTAATTTCCATAATATATAAAAAACACTAATATAATTGTTAATGAATTGGTATTAACATGGTCATACTAAAATATTCTCAATTTGTACTTTTAAGAAATATAACCATTTACACTATACATAGTCTCGACTTGATAACATTTAGCTAAATACCTATATTAACAATAGTGTATATAAATGCATCAAAATACCTTTAACAAAAGAATATTATACGATAAGTATATATTCGTACCTATTTAGTCTTTGTAAGTAATAATACGTCCAGAGTAATTGGTTAGTACCAAATTATTTTGTTATACAATCACAAAGGAGCAATATGATCTATCCACTTATATACTATTACGATTTGTATATCCATTTTGCTTTTCCATGGTATATTACTATTAATATACCATGTTACATAGTCATACTTATATAAAGTGAGGTAAAATTGTTTAATATACGTTGTTATCACTATCTATACTACTAAATAAAGTGTTTGAAACTTTCATTAAAAGAAAGTCTTAAAAGAATAAGCCTACACACTTACTATAAAAGGAAGGCTTAAAATTCAATACATCACATTATTCAATGCACGTAATTTTCAGACGCACAAGACAAGAAACATAGTGTACATCACTTTAATACACATATTAAAAAACAAAACATCACATTAATGCTATTTAATATAGTCAATTAATTTACTTGTCAATAAATACAATTAATACAGTTATTAAAACACCCCTTACATAAGAAGTACAAATTATCATACATACTTTACAACCAAATTAAACACAATTGCTGCATTAAAATGTCACTAATACAAATAATAAAGCACATTATACAAATATTTAATCTCGAACGGGCAACAGGCCAAATGGGCTTGAGCCCGAACGGGCACGGGCTAAACGAAATTCTTGATATCTGTAAATTTATAGTAAAAAAAACATAAAAAAAGAAGATGTCGGTCGTTTTACTGTGCTTAAAAGGTCACATGAAAAGCATTTGTTCGCTATAAAAATAGTTATCGGGTACCCGCCGCCGCATTGCGCGGGTACCCTTCTAGTGATCACTTAATGTATTATCTAATCTACTAAAAGATTCGGTGTCAATATTGAATGCAAAGTCATCATGATTAATGTGGGTAGTGTTGGGGAACTTTTCTTCACGCCTAAACCAACCGGAACTCAATGCAGTCATCAATGGGGGATTTGTAAAGGTTTTCAGTTAATCGGTTCATTAATTTTGCGCATTATTGTGCAATTACAACACAGGTTTGGGAATTTTAGAAGTCGACATTAATCATATATAATTACATCAAACTCTCATGATGGGTCGCATATCTATAAAGATTGTGATCATTGCCCATGTTGTGCACATCCCCACCTGCATTTGCTCCTCTTTACAATTGAATTGCTTTAAAAAATGGCAGACAGGTCCAGCCAGGCATGTACAGGTAAGGCCATTAGGTCAGACATGCCAATTGAGGCCAAGAAGGAGCTTTTCCTTGATGAACTGGAAGTTGGTGTATCCGGAACTATTGTAGTCATGTTGTGTTGAAAATGGGATGTCAATGCTAAAACTGGACGTTATTTGAGTACCGATTTCATTGTATCTGATAGCAAGGTAATTCCCGCATTTGTTTTCCTGCAAATTATTAAAATTGTTATGCTGAAATATGCTTTTATCAAATATGATTCACTAAATAGCTTTTTCTTTTTGCAGGGTAATATTATGCATTGCACCTCAAAAGCTGCGGTTTCTCATAATTTTGTAGGCAAGTTACACAATGGCATGATTTACTCCATAAAAGATTTTACCGTGATACAAAATAAGGAAGAGTACAGGGTAATCAAAGATGCTCAGTACATGATTGAATTTTATGGATCCACGCCCGGTAAGGAAATCTATTATCGAGTCAGATGGTTTTGTCAGACATCCATTTCAATTGGTCCCTTTTGATAGCATTGAAGCGACCAACAATAAATTTCTAATTGGTAAAGACATTTCTGTTAGGATTTAGAAAATCCATGGTGAAGAGTCGGTCACCCCAACTCTAGTCTAGCATATGTTAGCTCGTAGACATTACATTATTTATTAGTTATTTAGTTTAGAGCAACACCGTGGAGGACGGACGGGTCTTTACCCAATGCATGCCTGATCCACATCCAAGGAGGACGTGTAGTATGTAACTATAAATACCCTCTACCTCCCAAGGTAGAGGGTTGGACCTTTCAATTCTAATCTAACCTTTTCTCTTTTGTTTACTTTCTCTCTCTAGAAAGGCTCCCATCTTCCACTTTCTCTCTCTAGAACCTACTCATATTCGAACCATATTGTGTTATGTGATGTGTTTATGAAATCCAATATGTTACAATTTCCCTAGAATATTTAGTTTTGATATTGACATTATACATACTATTCTTACTATGGTACAATGTACATATGTCGTAGGTTACATCGGCAACGTTGAGAGGTTAACTTATCAGAAAACAGGTTCTAGAAATCTTGATTTCTATATTGCCAATCAAAGGTATGTTTATTTGTGTATGGTTGGTACAACTAATCGAGTATGCCTAACCACATGTTTTGCATCGTGTTCCGTCACCAGTGGACAGTCAGTTAGGGTGACGCTATGGGGGGGGGCTTTGCGAAGTGTTGGTTGAGAAAAAGGCGAAACATACAGGATTATGTGTCGTGATCCTGACTGCGATCAATGCTAAACACTACAATAGTAATTGTTCATCCCACCTAATGTTTTCAAAATGTTAAAACCATACAAGAATTGAATTGGTATTTGTATTTAGCTTTCAGATAAGCTCTATTTGTCAAGTAGTTCATCCACACAGATTCTCGAAGGCGATGACATCCCAGCCCTAAAAGAATTCAAATGAGGCGTTAGGTATGCACAGTAACATTTTCCATGAACATTTAATAATTTGTCACATGGTATTGATTATCATTAATGGTACATGCAGTGGTATGAATCCAAGGAAGGAAACCGTACCTGTTGATCACTCTATACCAAAACCAGGGACACTCGAGAATGTGCTTATGTGGGCAAAGAATAGGAGAAATGATGTACATATCTTTCAGCCTCATACTTAGTGTATATAATTATTTCCCCGCTTCTTTGATTAATATCCTTTGTTCCTTTTCAGACATCAACTTTCCATTGCAAAGTAAGGATCAATAATGTGATAACCAGGAAGGGGTGAAATTATCCATCATGCGGGGGTGAGCAATGCAAAAAAGGCCTGACCAGGCAAGACGGTCAGTTTTGGTGTGACTCCTGCAATTGAGCCACCGATTATTCGGTAATAAGGTCATGCAAGTTTTATGTCTATAGAAACGATAGTGTGATAACAAATGAAATGAACTAATTCTTACCTTTTATGTGTAATAGCGGCTGCGCAGGTACAGGTTAGAGGTTGGTATATCGGACGAGACGGCACAGACGGTTGTTGTCCTCTTTGACGAGGCGGCCACCGAATTGGTTAAGCATCCAGCGAGTTCACTCTTTGGGACATAGGATGAGGCACATTAATATTCAACCATATAAATTCAATTATTTTGTCCAACCTATTCCTCTCTTTGCAGGATTCAGTTGATCAAGCTATGCTTTGGCATGCCATTGCCAACGTTGTGGGTACTACACACACACAATGGAGATAAAGACTCATACTTACTACGAACATGGGAGCTACGAGAGCTTCACATGTTGTGGGATTCGCAAGGACCCGGAGACAGTTGAAAGTGAAACCTCCACCACAGTGTAAGACAGTTCTCCGATGGAAGTTCCTACTCTGACATCGGTTTCTGAAAACAAAAAAAAGAGTAAGGCAACTAACATACTGCTCATGTTCACACATATTTTACCATAAGCTGCCTAACGTGTTATTGCGGTATGTATATTTTAAGGGCTCTACCCGATATGCCGGAAACTAAAATAGAAGACGTAAATGTGGCTGAAACTACTTCTATGGAAAAGCGCCATTTGAAGAAATTATCTAATGATCCATCTTTCTCTACTCCATCAAAGCCAGCTGAGGAAAAACCGCACGAGAGGTTAGTCAATGATGTATATAATAACATTTAACTAAAGTTTATAAGTTAACCAATCGAATCTCATTAATGGTTGGTTGTTAAAGGGGTGAGCTTGAGGATTCAGAATCTGAAATAGATGATCGGAAGAAGACACGAAGGTTTGTATGGCATAAATATGTTTTTCAATCAAAGTATAACCTCTAATGACAAGTAATGTTTTTGTATGTTAGGTATGTTATTGAAGATTCAGGGTCGGATGAAGAAGAGATAGAACATGTCAAAGATGGGTTAGTTGTTAAAAAGAATATCAAGAAACGGTATATTTGAAATTGTAAAATATGAATTACTTAACCGCTATGTTGTTGTTGTAATTAAAACGTCTTTAACGGATGTAGGCTCTTTCTGGAACACCCCACAGATGAGAAAACTGAAGACATCAATGGGAGATCTTCTAGGAGAAGAGCTAAAAAGAAGTAGGAACAAGGATTAAATTTACCCATTTCTTTGCTATTGTGTTACATTTTACGGATGATTTTTTCCAACGATTTGTCAAAGATAATGACCCGGCATCAGCTGCAAAATATACATCAAACAAATAAGGGCTTTGTAGCAGCAACGGAAAACAATGACCTATGAAGGGAAGGTTTTCATTAATAATCTGATAGTAAAGTTGTAATAAGATGGGTCATTATAGTTGATATGATCCTGAATTGGTGTATCTTTGAATTAATTGCGTTAATGTCAATTTCATTGTCTGCACAAAGAGTTAATAAAAGTAAACATTATGTAATAGAGACTGTTTACCCCAATATTGATTGATTATGCATGATGACTTGATGCGGGTTCAAAAGATCAACGTTATAAGGCTTTTACTATCTATTGGCATATGTATTACCCAAAAGTATATCGATAAAAATAAGTGGATAGCTAGGAACACTAAAGTACCCAAAGGATTCTTATGCAAACACATCTACCAAATTACAAGTATTTATTATTTCTTAAATTTAAAGCTAACACATACACATACAACTGCTCAAATTGCTACATTTTTGTTGTATATTGTATACAACCTAAATTCTTAATTTTGAGAGATATCAATTCTGCCACAACAAGGGAACAAAGAAACCCAAAGATATTTATGTTACATTGTTCAGGAAATGAATGTAAAATAGCTATTGAATACATGTTCATGTCTATTCAGTTGCTTATCAATAAATGCTTCAGTTTAAAAATACTTCTATTTCATAGTATAAATATTAGATTGATGCTTATTGTTAATACAAATAAGCTGTAAAACGTTTATTTATATTTTACGATCTTCTAATGTTTTGTCGATAACAAACGTAAAATCATTTTAACGAAACAAATAAAATACATAAATGGTTTGAGCCAATAGTTTACTAACACACTTACGTTTTCACATAAAACACTAAACAAGTAAAAGTGGTTTTATGATTTAGTAATACATATGTACAACAACTAGTGTTTACATATTGGGCAAATATATACATAACTAGCATGTATCATAATGGGTTATACAATGGGTAAAAGTTTAAGTATTTAACTCATTGACCAAATAGATTGAATGTTGTTGAGTAAAATCCAAAGTCCATGACCCATGCCCATGGAGCATAGCCCATAACCCATTGCATGACATCATGCATAAGTCATATATGGATATTATCCATGACCCATGGTTTTAACTCATGACCCATGGACTAGATGCATTGCATCTTGTAGATACATTGTATCTACTTGGATACCCATGGTCCAATGCCTAGGACCCATGACCCATAACCCATGACCCAAAACCCATGGGCAAAAGGGAGCGTCCTACGGATCCCCAGGAATACACTGGACGGATCCCTCAAGTGAGGGATCCATGGGATCCGTGGAACAGTAGCTAAAATTCCTCTATAAATAGGGAGCCATTTCTTTATTTTGGATTGCCACTCCCACACATACTTTCCCCAAGTATTGTAACCTTCTAACCTCAGATCCTAAGGATCTCTCTATTAGTTTGTATTTTGTTTTTGCGTGATTCTCTAGGTTCCTCTTAAAGGCGAGATCACCACCTCTTGAAGTCGAGCAAGCTCAAGTCCATGAGTTGCCATGCTTCGTCATCATCAAGACTACTGATGTTCTCTTGTTGATACTTCTTTCTTTCTCCATAAAAGTGTTGTGTTAAAGGCATTAGTGAAGGATGCCAAAAGAGTCAAGACGAAAGCATTAGTGAAAGGTGCTTAACGTCCTTGTCAAAGGCATTTGTGAAGAGTGCCAAAGGAGTTAAGACGAAGGCATTAGTGAAAGGTTCCAAACGTCCGTGTCAAGGGCATTAGCGAAAGATGCCTAGAAGTCAAGTCAAGTGGTATTAGTGAAAGATGTCAAGGGTGTATAATCGATGAGGTGCATCGATGTACAAATAGAGATAGGTTGTATCCAAGGATATTGATATCCTTGATAACGCTACACGCGTCGTTCGGGGTCAAGGAAACTTCCTTTTCTTCGAGCAAGTTTTATAACACCCTAGGCAGTGAACCTAATCGTTGTAGTGTAGTAATTAGGGTAAGCCACGGGTATTGATATCGTTCTCTAGGGGAATAGGAATGCTAGTAAGGAGTTACTACGCTAAGGTTAAGGTTGAGGAAGATTATTTTTTGTATTTTTATATTTTATGAAATGGAAAGGTACGAATCTCGGGTATTGGATTGGGGGTTGGTATTTCTACCGATTACTCTACTATTATCTAATTATCTAAACTAAGGTTGTGGGAGTCTATATCTAATTAATGTGTGCTCGTATGATAGTTTAAAGATGCGTTTACTTAGGTTGTACTACTCCTTAATTATCTCCTATTGATGGTTGAGTTGTCACGTCCTTATTCTTAGTTGCGTTGTGTGGCGTTGTGTGTCTAAAGTTGTAGGGTATGCGGTTCTCCCTAACTCTTTGAACTTACCAAAGGGTCTCGTCTACAAAACCCACTAGGGATAATAAACTCTTACTCTAAGGCACTCTTTGGATGGTTTAGCTTACAACTACACAGGTAATTATATTCTAAGGTTCACAAAGATGAATCAAGCATTAAGTACACAACGAATGACCTATCGCATTACTAGATCATTAATCAACTAAGATAAGAAACAACCAATCAATATTCAATAATTAAGTTTCATACTTCCTAAGCAAACACACAAATAAATTAGCCGGACATGGAGAACATGCAAGCATACACACAAATAATCAAAGACATAATTGAATTAATGAAGTAAATACTTATCTTGATGTAAGATAGGGTTTAAAACCCTAAAATACTGTATAAGACACCTTAGGTTCGGTTTTAGGTTTTCACTCCAAAAGACTCTCTAAAACTGAAAAATTCGGATTCTATATATAAGATTACATATGCGACGGCGTCACCTAATGTTTCGTGACGCCGCCGTCGCCGCCATTATTGGGTTTCGTCTTGGCCACGTTAACCTTGCGACGGCCACCTTATGTCTGACGCCGCCCTTCAGCTTCGACGCCGTTCGATTGCATCTAGGCCGCCTCGAGTAGCGACGGCCTACTCTTTACAACCGACGTCGTCACTTGAAAATACGAGTTTTGGGTTCTGAACTGTCACAAAAATCTTCGGACGGCGCTTCGCATTAGCACCTGACGCCGCCGCCTTCTATTTTCAGCACTGCTTGAGTGTCTCGATTTTGACTTTAGCCATTTTCTTCATATATTCGCGCTTTTCGTCCAAATAAGTGCCATTCCAGCATTTTGCCTTCAAGAGACCTAAAAGTGAAAAGGAACGATATTAAGCAATAACGGATACAAAAGTGATCAAATAAGGACTAAAACGACCCCTCAAAATGGTACCTTTTAAAACCTTATCAAATTTCCCTACACTTGTTATTTGCTTGTCCTCAAGCAAATGTGCTTTTAACCAATTAATTTATAAGTTAGGGGTCATGAAGCATTAATTCAAAACGGTCCATAACACATATAAGCCCTCAAGAAAGTCATAACAAGCACGGAAATTACATACTAGCACCTCACATGGGGTGTTTGGATACTCACATCTCTCTCGGGTGTATATATGAAATATAACAAATAGGAAATGGAAGATAAACACTCATTAACCGTTCCTAGTACATAGATTACCATAGGCTTGAGAATAGATCAAACCTCCATCGCTTTGGCGTAAGCACCTAGGAAAGACTATCAAAGAGGTCTTTTAAAGGGTTGTAATGTTAGGCTTACGGTAGGGAAACAAGGGTTTGGTAGGATAGGCTATTTAGTGGTGGCAAGTCAAAAATCTATATGTTAAATGCATATGAGGAATGGCGTTGCTAAGCCAAGACTCGACACTCTAAACTCTAGATAACTGAAATAAATAAACATAAATTCAAAGATAGATGTAGGATGGTAGCCTTTTTTTTTTTTTTTTTTTTTTTCATACACTTTTACTCTACCATCCTCTACGATAACATCAAAATACTAGGGATTTATAGGCATATCCCTACACTTGAGTTTTTATTACTCTAACACTAATTTGACCCGATTTGAAAAGATCAAAACACTTGGGGTACATTATTATGCAAACAAAGGGAATTTGAATTTAACGTTCCCTTCCCGTTATTTCATAAACTTTAACTTTTCCCATGAATCCCAATCGTCCCAAAACTGTATACAAAGGATATGACTCGACTTAGCAACTTATGCAAGCAACTAGATAATTGAACTAAGGGTTTAGGGTGATAACAAACATTTGCACTAAAAGTGAGTGCATAAGGGTAGGCTAAGGCGATTTGGGTGTATATTTGGGGGTGGGGTTTAAACAATGCTCTTCATTGATATTTTCGAAAACCGAAACATCACGAGAACCGCGAAAAGGATAGGCTCTGAGGGGTTAACTAGGGTATCGTGTACTAAATATGAGTACAACGCAGGGTGTGGGGAATTACTCAACCGATATGGAAGAAGTAATTATATTACGGTATCAAACAAGGGTTATCCTAATGCCTCTTATCATTTAGTTATTCCTAACTACACAAGTGTAGCCTCACTTGCGATCTCGGAATGCATCACAAAACAAGTTCTAGAATCTAATATACTACCGGTTCACACTCTAAGCATTGAAGATGAATGCTTTTAATTCCTACTAATCTAAGGGCGATCCTCACATTTTGGTGGAATTTGGGTGGTAAAGGGTTTTTGTGCTAGTCATGCAACTTCCTATCCATGAGACGCTTTTGTTAAGACTAATGGCCCACTCCTATATGTCATGAAAAATTTTAAATTTGGTGCCAAAATTACCCTAACCGACATTTTCTCATGGTTTATTACACAATCACAATTGGACAAAGCAAATAGTCAAGGATACACATAGTTTCAAAGTTCCCGTTTTATTTTCCCTCCCTACACTTAAACTGAACATTGTCCCCAATGTTCCCTAAAAGTATCAAAGTTATGATAATGGAAGGTAATTAAAAACGAAAGAAACTAATACTCCCCTAATTATCTCGGTAGGATCCGTAAAGTGGTGGTTAAATCCTTTTCAAGAAGAATTATTGCGTGAAAAGCTCCTTCCAATCTTATGTAACTTCTTCTTGACAAACTAAACCTGCACACTTGAAGAAAACAAACGAAACCTTCGCGTAAAATCGGCGGTAATAATATATATAAGACTCGATTTAAACTAGGATATAATGCTTGTGGAATGGATGTTTACAGAATTTATAAGAAAATTAAGACTGAAAATTTCAAAAAATTTATAAGTAGCTCAGAAAACGAGAAAAAAGTAATCTGATGTTTTACTCCTTCCTCGACGCCACGTTATCCGACAAAACGGTCTCAACTTTTCTCGAAAATTTACATCTTTAGAATCTGGAAAAATTTCTGCAAAACATCCATTATGACTCGATACAAGCATTTGACTCGAACAAACAAATATAAATATCTTTTAGTTAATTGTTATTCTCATGTTTACGTTTCTTTTGAAAACGTGTGTAATCCTCCCTACACTTATCCTTTATGTAAAATACCTTTATATGCAATTAAGACGAGGTTAAAAACAAAATAAAGCATTTTTACAAATTTAAACATGAGGATAAACAATTAATAAAAAGAAGAAAGATAAATCACACTAACAAGCAAACAATTAAGCATGGGTTGCCTCCCACGAAGCGCTTTTCTTTATTTAAGAGTCTTGTAGCTAGACTCATAGTCGTGCTCCTACGTTTCCTCACCACCGCCCTCTTGACGGTCTCTAATGGGGGATTCCATGTTGTAGAAGTGCCCTAAAATGCACTTCTCTAAGAGTTCATCCTCTCCCCAATCGGTCCTATATTCCGGTCCTAGGCTCAAGCAATCCTTATAGAATCCAAAAATCTTAGCCATAACATAATCAACACCTTTTTCCCTATCCTCATCATTCCTATAATAGACCGACAGTTTAAGTTCCTTTTCATCATTAGAGAGTGATGAAAACTTCTCAATCTTAAACGGCATTTGGTAAGCTATGTCATCGGTCTCATTCTTGAATCGCACTACTCCTAACGAGGGGTCATAGGTCATCCCGGTGCTTTCTATGAAAGGTTTTCCTAGAATAACATGGGATAAGCTAGGGTCTATGGCCGTGCTAATATCATCCACAATTATGAAGTCCGTAGGAAACGTGAAACTACCTACATAAACGGGCAATCCCTTAATTCTTCCGAGAAAATTGCAACTAACATTAGGATCATTGGGGTCTTGCCTAGTTGGAATAGGCTTCTTCAATTTCCAATTGTAGTAGGTGCTAGTCATTATGTTGATTGGGGACTTGCGATCAATGTAGGCTTTTGTCACAAAAAGGTGTCCTATGAAACATGGTATGTTAAGATTCCAAGGGTTCCCAAACTTGATTCGAGGACTTTTCCTAACATACATGTGACGAAGGTCACGCACTAAGTGAGGGTGGCGAGATAGTTCTTCCTCCGTAGGAAATTTGTTGAAATAGTCAATGTCTACTTCATCTACCTCCTCGGGTGTTTCATCATCCACAAGTGTATAGTCCTCTTCGTCATTTGTTTCATTCGGTTCAACTAAGGCGATGGTATTGACGAATTGGACATGCTTAGTTAGCTTGCTTGGATCCTTAATCTCTATACCTGAAGGCTCGGGAGTTGAGATAGCACTAACCTTCTTATCACTATTAGTTATGTGATTGGTGCAAAACCGTCAAGTTTTCTCACGCAAGCTAGCCACTTGTGAATGGCTAACCGTAAGCAACTTAAAACAGCTCAAACACCAAATACAATTTAGATCAGGAGAATACAGTGGATTCCCGGGTCGTTAAGTCCCACGGAGGATGACTGGTGTTTAACACAATCAGATGTCGAATAACCACTAAGGATAGTGGTCAGTAAGGATTTTGAGTTATTTTATAAATTACAGGGGCTTAAATGCAAATTAAAGAAAATTAAAAAGATTAACTATATTAAATAAACGCTATCACTAATTTTAAACTGATGTTTTTGATTTTATGTTTTTATAAAACTTAATTTAAAACTACGTGACGTACAAATAAAAACGTGAAACTTACACAATATTAATCCTAAAAATATGAAAATGATATTTTTACAAACCTAATGATATGAGAAACTTTTTAGAAAAAGAAAATTATTTTTATAACTATTTAATTAATTATTATTAATTAAAAACTATTTTTAACTATTAAATAATAACCTAAATTACAAGAAAATAGGAAATAAACCTAGAAAAATAAAATTAAGACTTGGAAAAATCTAAAATAACAAAAGAGAATTTTAAAAACTATTTTTATAATTTTATGATTATTTTTCTATTTTTTATGAATTTTAAACTATTAAAAACTAATTAAATTACTAAAAATTACAAAATAAACTATGAAAAATCTAGAAAATTAATTTTTTTACTTTTTATATTTATCTAAACTTAATAAAAATGAAAAATTATTTTTTTGAACTTTTTCTGAATTAATTGTATTAAAAGCTATTTAAAATTACCTAAAAACTGTTTTTAATTAAGAAAAATAGCAAACTGTTATGAAAACTTATGAAAATTTCAGGAAAAGTCTAACTTAATATCCTGAATCTAAGAAAAATAGAAAAACATGGGTTTGTTTGTGAGAAATTGAAACTGCAAACCAAGTGCTTATGAAATAAGCACTTAAATAAGCCAAAGGGTACCAAATGGGAACCAACCAACACGAAGCTTTGTTATGCTAAAAATAGCCAAATGCAACTAAAAACAACTATCTTTAACCTCTGATAAGCTAACTCAACAGATTTGGATGTTTTGAGTTTTATGCTAAAAACAGATTTGAGTACCACTTTTAAGCTATACAACAAGCACTTGAATAAGCTGGAAAATGAAAAACAAATGTTGGGGACTAAAGAAGACCTGGCTAAGAACCCTTAAACCAAAAATCAGCCCTAGAGAAGCTCTCAGGAGCTCTGACAACCTTGCAAAGCTCACTGAGAAAGTCACTGATCGAGTAAGGTGAGCAGGGCACTTAAGCCCTCTTAACAAGCTTGTTTGGAGCTTAAGAAAAATTGCTAAAATTTAACAAAAATCATGATAAGTAACTTGACCAGTTGAAGTTCTTAATCCCAAAGTTTTACTTGATTTGGCCCAGTAATGAACCTGTGAAAAATCTTGCTAGTTGGGCTAAAAACTAGTTTTTGCAAATATTTTGACTTTTGACAGATTTGTGAATTTGACTTTTGTGAACTTTAATCCAATTTATTGGACTGATGTAGATGATATATGGTTAAATGAAACTAAATTAGGCTATGCTACTGAATTCCAAACATGAAACAAGCATTTGATTGCTCAACTCCTTATCAGATATGTCATTAAGACAGATTACTAAGAACTTTGACTTTGGTTGTTCTAGTGACCAAATGACTGACTAAAGTGATTCAAGAAACTTATATTAAGACTGCAGAGACAGGTTACAAGCATAAACCAAAGCTAAAACTCAAATAAACCATCAATCCAAACACCCTTATTTTAACTGTTTTGTAAATTTAAACTGAGTAAACTACTTAACTAGTATATATTATCACTAGCACTAATTATAATTATCCTAAGTACAACTAAGTGGACAGGTATTGAAATATTTGATGACTACAGATTCCAATATGAGCACAATTTGAAAACTGCATAAAAAATATGAAAATGAGATCAAACTCACTACTTATCCAAACTTATGTTGCAAAGATGAACAGTAACCCAAATTATGCTAATTTAACCAAATCCAATCCAAACCAAGCTCAGAACACCAAATTCCAAGCTTATACCCATTTTGCTTTCTCTGTTGACTTTGTTGACTTTCAACCCATTGTGCTTGAAATCAACTCCGTGCTTACGAAAGCTATATTAAGCTTGAATAAGCTGGTGTGACTTTAATATAAGCTATAAGAAGCTTTAAGACCAGGTTTTTAAAATTGAAAATCTAAACAAGGGACATGAAACATGAATTTTAAACTCAAACTTGAATTGATGCTTGATAAATGAAGTACAATGAAATACTTGAGTTTGATATAATTAAACTTGAAATTACAATTTTAAAGCTACTTAAAACATTTTAAAGGAAATGACATTACATACAAAAATTTAAAAACTAAAGGACTCCCTTTCTCTCTTGTTCCTCTTTCTCTTTTATGCTCTAGAATTCTTCCACGTGGCCTTCTGAGAGAATCCCACCTCTGAAATTGGCCAATGGATGAGTAGAAGTGATTTTAGCCATTTTATCAATTTGGCGGGAAAGGGTGGATTTGACTTGTAGCTCTGAAACTAGCACTAGGGGGGGTGGCATTTATTGTGGGGGGTTTGTGATGATGAGGGAGGTGTGGGCGTGGAGAAAAGGTGATGGAGAGGGCGTGTTGTTGCAGTGCAATGGGGAAGACAGCTGTGTACATGTGATGCGGCGTAACCGTTGTTTGACTTGGTTTGACCAGGCAGGGTTCAAAAAGGGCATTGACAGGGGGTCACAATTGGATAAGTGGCAGGGTCAATTTGGTTTTGACAAGTCTTGGCTTAGGCTTATTATACAAGGACTAAAACTGCCACTTTCTGAAAGATGAGGGACCAAACTGCCAATTTCTCAAAGTTAACATAAGGACTGAATTTGACAAACTTTAATAGTACAAGTACCATTTTTGACATTTTCTAATTCTCAAAGGACCATTTTTGCCAAATTACAAAGTTCAGGGACCTAAGTTGTAATTTTGTAAATTTGAATCTCAAGGACCAATTTTGACAACTTAGGAATCCCTAGGGACTTAAAATGATATTTTTCTTTATTTAGAATTACCAGGGACTGTTTTTGACAACTTTTGAAACTTGGGGGACTAAAACTGCCAATTATGCAAACTTGATACGTTTTTTACCAGATTTTGATATTTTTGCATTTAAAACACATAAAACACTTATTTGTGATATTTGTATTATTTTGATGCATTTCGAGTGTTTTCGATGTTTTTGCAGCTTAATTTAGACAAAAATGATGAGTATTTAGACACTCATCAATCCCCCTCACTAAGATATTGCTAGTCCCTAGCAATGATTTGAGAAAAATTAATGGATTTCATCTCTTTACCAAAAGCCATTACTCCTGGAGTAGCCAAATATTTCAGTTCAAGTAAGAACCTTGGTACACTGATAACCAAATGATTTTGAGCAAATCACCGCTTTCCAACGGATTTGATTTGTCTTTACCGTAGCCGCTTGCTTCTCGACTAGCCAACTCTTAGATAAAATATCTTTGGTGAGTCGATTACCAATTATGGTTTTTTCCAACGCCTTTACCACAAGCCATAAACTTGCGGGCTAGCCAACTCTTCACTTTTAGATATGATATGGTGAGTCAATACCATACAATTTTGGGCAAATTGCAAGCCGCCAACGGATTTGATATATCTTTACCAAGAGCCGCTTGCTCTCGGATTAGCCAATCCTTTTGTTTATTAGACAAGGCGGATTGATAACCATAAGATGAGTAAGTGTAAAACACTTACTCCAAAAAAAAAATTTTGGCCAAAAATGGGGGAATTAGGCGGTATAATTACATGATAAGATTCGTGAGAATTCCCCCCCACATTTAGAAATGAATATTGCCCTCAATATTCAAAGTACCGGCGGTTATGCCGAAACATAGAACGTAAAAGGGAAATACTAAGGCCATTATTTAACATAATTTTATATATATATATATATATATATATATATATTTTTTTTTTTTTATTTATTTTTGTGAAACTCTTATATATATACACACAACATGGGGCAACTCCCCACACTAGGGTGGTACACACGGGTGAAAACCCATGTTTAGCTACTGTTTTTGATTACCGAGTCGCTAGCTTGACTCGATCCCCGCATTCATTGGTTCATGGGGAAAGTTTGTAGATCTGGGACAATCACAAGAGGAATGTCCTCTCCAAAATAGTGCTTCAATCGATGACCATTCACTTTAAAGTTTGGACCATCGGGTTGAGATAACTCAATGGTGCCATAAGGATAAACCTTAGTGATAGTGAATGGACCAGACCAACGGGATTTAAGCTTTCCTGAGAAAATCTTCAATCTTGAATTGAAAAGAAGGACTCGATCACCAACGTTGAAAACGCGGTTCTTGATTTTGGAGTCATGAATCTTTTTTGTCTTTTCTTTATAGATCAAAGAGTTCTCGTATGCTTGATCACGGAGTTCATTTAATTCAGTCATTTGAACTTTCCGTGATCACCACCGTCAATATCGGTTGGCATGCTTCAAGGCCCAGTATGCCTTGTGCTCAAGCTCAATTGGCAGATGACACGCCTTTCCGCATACAAGCTTGGAGGAGTACACCATGGGTGTTTTATGTCGTACGGAAGGCCCAGAGTGCGCCATCTAGCTTATCCCCAGGCATTCCACCCGCCAACCGTCCTCTCGCCAAGAATTCTTTAATCCCCTGCGGTTGGAAACTTCCACTTGCCCACTTGTTCGGGGTGGTACGCAGTAGAGAGACGCTGAGTTACACCATACTTCGCATGACTCTTTCAAACCGGTCATTGCAGAAATGCGTACCACGATCACCGATTATAGCTCGTGGAGTTCCAAACCTAGCAAAAAGAGATTTCAAGAATTTCACAACAACTCGGGCATCATTGGTAGGCAAAGCCTTAGCTTCAACCCATTTTGACAAATAGTCAACGGCCACGAGTATGTACTTATTACCGCGAGAAGAAGGAAATGGCCCCATAAAGTCAATGCCCTAGATGTCAAAAATCTCACACACTTGAATGGCGCTTTATGCATTTCATTTCTTTGTGAGATATTCCCGTGACGCTGACAAGCCGCCACATGGGCTTTGACAAATTCGTGGGCATCCTTGTAGATTGTGGTCCAATAGAATCCGGAATCAAACACCTTTTTGGCGGTGTAGTTGGGGCTATGATGTCCCCCAAGAGGTCCAAAGTGGCAAGCTTTGAGAATGTCAATAGCTTCCCTCGACCATACACACATCGCCTGATGACTTGATCCGCGCAAATTTTGAACAAGTAGGGGTCGTCCCAGAAGTAATGTTTCACATCCTTAAAGAATTTGTTTTTCTGTTGGGACGACATCCCTTTCACTATGAAGTTACCCGCATGGTAATTTGCAAAGTCAGTAAACCATGGGGTAGAAGAGTCTCCATGAAAAGAAACTGCATTGAGTGTCTCGAGAGGAAATGTTTCATTTATTTCCTTTTTCTCGAACACATCTTGATGAGGGTTCTCTAATCGGACAGATGATCGCCAGCAGTGTTCTCAGCTTTTTTATCACGTATAATGATATCAAATTCTTGCAAGAGGAGAACCCAACGGAGCAATCTCGGCTTTGCATCTTGTTTTGCAAAGAGATATTTGAGTGCCGAGTGATCCGTATACACCACGCATTTGGTCAATATAAGGTATGGAATAAACTTCAAACGCATACACCAGCTAATAGTTCTTTTCGTAGTGGTGTAATGGGTTTGAGCTTCACCATAGTTTTGCTTGCGTAGTGGATAGGCTGAAAATGCTTGGTTTTTCGTTGCCCCAAGACCGCACCGATAGCAAAATCACTTGCATCGCACATGAGCTCAAAGGGTAAATCCCACGCCTGGGCAACTAGAATGGGTGCTTCCGTAAGCTTTTTCTTTAGTGTTTCAAAAGCTTCGACGCACTCAGGTGAGAAGATAAAAGGAGCATCTTTTTCAAGAAGATGGGTCATAGGCGAGCGATTTTAGAAAAATCTTGTATGAATCTACGATAAAACCCGGCATGACCAAGAAAACTCCTAATACCTTTGACGGTAGTAGGATGAAGCAGTTTAGCAATAACATCAACTTTTGCTCTGTCTACCTCAATACCGTTGAAATCTTATGGCCAAGGACTATGCCTTCTTTGACCATAAAGTGGCTCTTCTCCCAATTTAGACATAGATTGGTGTCTTCACACCGTTGAAGCATTTTGTCTAAATGGGAGAGACATGTCTCGAAATGAATCCCCAATGACCGAGAAGTCATCCATAAACACCTCCATTGTTTCCCGATCATGTCGTGGAAAATGGCCATCATACATCGCTGGAACGCGCTGTGAGCATTACATAAGCCAAAAGGCATACGTTTGTAGGCAAAAGTTCCATATGGGCAAGTGAATGTGGTCTCTTGATCCCGTGGATCAATGGGGATCTGAAGTAACCCGAGAAACCATCAAGGAAACAATAGTACTCATTCCTCGCTAATCTCTCAAGCATTTGGTCCATGAAGGGTAGAGGAAAATGGTCTTTACGGGTGGCGCCATTCAACTTACGATAGTCAATACACACACGCCATCCCGTAACCAATCGAGTTGGAATTAACTCTTTTTCTTCATTCGTGACAAAGCTTATGCCACCCTTTTAGAACACAAATGAATCGGGCTAACCCAAGGACTATCCGAGATTGGGTAAATCAATCCGCATCAAGAAGTTTGATAACCTCTTGTTTGATAACATCATGGATTTTTGATTCACCCTTCTCGATGTTGAATCTTGTCAAGTTTGAAGTCATCCTCCATCAAAGATTTTGTGAGTACAAAATTCGTGGTTGATACCCTTAATGTCGGAGAGTTTCCAAGCAATTGCTTGCTTGTGTTATTTCAAGACCTTTATGATGAGCGCTCTTTTCATCTTTACTCAAATCTCGAGCAATAATGACAGGCAATTTATCATCACCTTCAAGAAATGCATACTCGAGGTGAGGAGGTAAGTCCTTAAGTTCGACTGTCGGAGAAATTCTTCTTTCTCAACCGACTTGACTTCCTTGTTATGAAGTTTGACGGGAGGGAGTGGAGGAGAAGTGTCCTGATTTAACAACTTCTCAAGAGTAAGAATATCTCCTCCGATTAATCTCATGGTGATTAATCTCTTCCGGAATTGCATCACTAGTGTGAGGGGTTGATGAGTGATCATCTTTAAGCAACTTCTCAATGAGAAGTATATCCCCCTCGATGTCAATTGAGCGGATCAATTTCCCATGGAACAGAATCACTAGCCAAGTATGCTTCAATCCCTTCCAAGATGAAGTCGCCCTCAAACGGAGGAGAGAAGGAGTAGAATTGGCTATGATAGGTTGAGAAGATGTGGGATCCCCACTCACGTAATTATGAGAATAACCAAGAACTTCTTGAGAGTACTCCTCAGAAGCAACATCAATGATATCTATTCGTTAACCGACACGTAATCATAGTTTGCGGAGTACCTCGAAGTTTGATCAAGGTTAAAGGTGACACCTTCATTACCAACACGTAATGTGATTTCTTGCTCAAATACATCAATGAGAGCACGGCCCGTTCTCATGAATCCTCTTCCAACAATTAGAGGAACCCGTGGATCAGCATCGAAATCAACAACTACAAAGTCAGCTGGAAAATGGAACTTTCCTACTACAAATACGCCCCGGCAATTCCAAGAGGACGGGATATTGTACGATCTGCAAGCTTGAGAGTCATGCATGTAGGAGTAAGGTCCGGAAGAGAAAGTTTCTTCCATATCAATGAGGCATCGTTTATGCTTGCACCAAGATCGGCTAAGGCAAAGCATTCAACCATTCCTGGAAATACACAAGGTAAGAGGAACTTTCCAAGATCTCCAAGCTTTCGAAGCTTTTTCAAGATAACTGCAGCAGCTTCTCGCTCGAGGAGTTTTAGCCATTTCAAACAGCTTTTCCTTATTGCTTAACATGTGTTTGAGAGTTGATGCAAACTTGGGCATCAACATGATAGCATCCGCGAAGCTTATGTCAAAATGAAGTTCTTGGAAAATTTGAAAGAATTTTTCCATTTGTTGACCGCTTTCGCGAGAGCTTTTGCTCATGTAAACGTGATGGGTAAGGAATAGAAGATTTGGATTTGGTATTTTCAATGGGAGCAACAGGAGGTTCAAAACAACTCCCGATTGGATTTTGGTTTCTGGACAACCCGAGGATGGACATTTTGGTACTTCCGCTATTAGTAGGAAGTTCCTTGTCCTTTGTGCCTCAGTTCACTTTCCACTACCTTCGGGAGAGAAGAAGAAGAGGTAGTAGGAATAGCGGGTCCATCATATGAAGCACCACTTCGGGTTGTGATCGCCTTTGCATCGCCCCTTGGATTAGCGATCGTGTTGCTAGGTAAAGTACCTGAGCCCGAGGGTCATCATTTAAAGACTCTTTAATTCACCGATCCGACCGACTAACACCCTGCTTGTCTCCTCTTGAGTCTTCATGAATTGCTTTAAAAGTTCATCGATGTTGATACGGAGAGAGAGAGGGACAATTTGAGGCCGTATGTTCCGTTATAGCCAATTCCCTTGATTAGATTCATATTCCCTGAAATTGATTCCCTCGATTGTAAGTGTTTTGATTAAGATTTCCTTGATGTTGGAAACCTTGATTGGGTCCAGAATAGAAATTACCTTGGTTTTGATAACCTTGGTTCATTCTTGGTTGGTTCTCGATTCCTGCTAGATTCTCGTTGAAACCGGTGGTGCCTCGATAAGTGTTAGCACGGTAGTTTGGTTCATTATGAGGACGGTATTGATTACCTCCTTGATTTGAAGTACCGTCTATAGCATTAGCTTCAAACGGACTACCATCGGTGGCAGGACAGTTGTAGTATGCATGAGGACCACCACAAGTAACACAAACTTCAACTTTCTTTACTTCACCATATGATGGTGTCTGTGTGAAAGTGACTTTCTTTTGGTTAGCAAGAACCAAAGCTTGAACAATATCCGTGAGTTTGTCAATCTTAGCATCGGTGCTAGATGTACTCACATGAGAGGAAGTAGAAGGTCCAAAGATTAGACTCAGATGATATGTCTTTGTGCGAAAGGACGGACTGGGACTTGTTTTCAATTATTTGCAAAGGCTTCTTTTGTGGTCTTGCTCAGGAAATTACCTCCCCGCGAGGCATTTAGAGAGTCTTGATCGTTGGTCCGGCTTAGACCATTGTAGAAAGTATCCATTTGCATTAACTCGGTAAAACCATGATGCGGACACTGGCGGAGCAAGTCTTTGTAACGATCCCATGCCTCCCCAATGATTCATCAAATCTTTGAGAGAATTTCATTATCTCATTCTTAAGACTTGTAGTTCGGGATGGAGGATAGAATTCGTTAACAAAATTTGTGACAAGATCTTCCCATGTCTCAATGGAACGAGGGGGTTGTTTCTCAAGCCATTCCGGCTTGTCCTCTAGAGAAAATGGGAACGAAGAAGCTTGATGGCTTCATGTGGGACATTCTTGTACTTGATGGTAGATGCAATCTTGTTAAACCATCGAATGTGTGCATGAGGATCATCCCAAAACCATAGAATTGGCTTTGGGTTACCGATTAAGTAACCCGGTTTTGAGCTCAAAGTATCGCCACGATGGTCGGGACAACAATAGCATCTCCGTAACCCTCGATGGGTGCTTGGAGAAGCTCATTCATCGGTTTGTCTTCCGCCATTATGGCAGTGGTGGTGGTGGTAGACGCTCCTCAGCCACGGCCAGGAGTTGAACGCCCTCTACGCTCTACGAGGAATCTTTCCAAGTTCTGAAGTGGAGTTGTAGAACTGGAAGAACGAAAAGCATGCACTAAGTATAAAAATCAGTTTTCAAAACAAATGCGAGGCAAAACGACAAGTGAACTTAACCAATAATCACAAATGAAATGGCTTCTTTGAAAAGGTACACCAAATCACAAGGACACAAAGGCAAGTTTTAAATCTGATGTTCGGGAACTGATTATGGTCACACCCCGCTAGTAGGTGTACCGCCTTGATTTGCGGTGGTTGATTTTATGTATATATTAAGTACCACTGAAAAGACGTAGGTATAGATTTGTGCTGATGGGTTTAAAAACTTTTGGACAATATTTTTGGTATCGTCTCGTTTAACCAAATCGTATTTCTTTAAGAATCACCTTAAAAGAAATACAAACTAGAAAACGTTACGATTGTTTTGTTGTTTTATATTTTGTTTGGTGTTTTTAACACTTTAGGAAAAGTGTTAATGAACTTTTTGATTTTGTTATAAATTTACAAAAAACTGTTTACAAACAATGGTATATGTGCAAGTACGGGTCTGAAAAATGTTTAGAACACGCTACACCTCCCCAAGCAGGGCGCCAAAATTTGATTGGTGCAAAACCGTCAAGTTTTCTCACGCAAGCTAGCCACTTGTGAATGGCTAACCGTAAGCAACTTAAAACAGCTCAAACACCAAATACAATTTAGATCAGGAGAATACAGTGGATTCCCGGGTCGTTAAGTCCCACGGAGGATGACCGTGTTTAACACAATCGATGTCAATAACCACTAAGGATAGTGATCAGTAAGGATTTTGAGTTATTTTATAAATTACAGAGGCTTAAATGCAAATTAAAGAAAATTAAAAAGATTAACTATATTAAATAAACGCTATCACTAATTTTAAATCGATGTTTTGATTTTATGTTTTTATAAAACTTAATTTAAAACTACGCGTGACGCATAAATAAAAACGTGAAACTTACACAATATTAATCCTAAAAATATGAAAATGATATTTTTACAAACCTAATGATATGAGAAACTTTTAGAAAAAGAAAATTATTTTTATAACTATTTAATTAATTATTATTAATTAAAAACTATTTTTAACTATTAAATAATAACCTAAATTACAAGAAAATAGGAAATAAACCTAGAAAAATAAAATTAAGACTTGGAAAAATCTAAAATAACAAAAGATAATTTCAAAACTATTTTTATAATTTTCTGATTATTTTTCTATTTTTTATGAATTTTAAACTATTAAAAACTAATTAAATTACTAAAAATTACAAAATAAACTATGAAAAATCTAGAAAATTACTTTTTTTACTCTTTATATTTATCTAAACTTAATAAAAATGAAAAATTATTTTTTGAACTTTTTCTTAATTAATTGTATTAAAAGCTATTTAAAATTACCTAAAAACTATTTTTAATTAAGAAAAATAGCAAAACTGTTATGAAAATTATGAAAATTTCAGGAAAAGTCTAACTTAATATCCTGAATCTAAGAAAAATAGAAAAACATGGGTTTGTTTGTGAGAAATTGAAACTGCAAACCAAGTGCTTATGAAATAAGCACTTAAATAAGCCAAAGGGTACCAAATGGGAACCAACTGAACACATAAGCTTTGTTATGCTAAAAATAGCCAAATGCAACTAAAACAACTATCTTTAACCTCGATAAGCTAACTCAACAGATTTGATGTTTTGAGTTTTATGCTAAAAACAGATTTGAGTACCACTTTTAAGCTAGACAACAAGCACTTGAATAAGCTGGAAAATGAAAAACAAATGTTGGGGACTAAAGAAGACCTGGCTAAGAACCCTTAAACCAAAAATCAGCCCTAGAGAAGCTCTGTGGAGCTCTTGGTGTGGCTGCTGGGATTTTGAGCTCCCCGGCAGCGGCGCCAAAATTTGGTTGGTGCAAAACCGTCAAGTTTTCTCACGCAAGCTAGCCACTTGTGAATGGCTAACCGTAAGCAACTTAAAACAGCTCAAACACCAAATACAATTTAGATCGAGAATACAAAGGATTCCCGTGTCGTTAAGTCCCATGAGGATGACTGGTGTTTAACACAATCAGATGTCGAATAACCACTAAGGATAGTGGTCATAGGATTTTGAGTTATTTTATAAATTACAGGGGCTTAAATGCAAATTAAAGAAAATTAAAAAGATTAACTATATTAAATAAACGCTATCACTAATTTTAAACTGATGTTTTTGATTTTATGTTTTTATAAAACTTAATTTAAAACTACGACGCATAAATAAAAACGTGAAACTTACACAATATTAATCCTAAAAAATATGAAAATGATATTTTTACAAACCTAATGATATGAGAAACTTTTAGAAAAAGAAAATTATTTTTATAACTATTTAATTAATTATTATTAATTAAAAACTATTTTTAACTATTAAATAATAACCTAAATTACAAGAAAATAGGAAATAAACCTAGAAAAATAAAATTAAGACTTGGAAAAATCTAAAATAACAAAAGAGAATTTTCAAAACTATTTTTATAATTTTCTGATTATTTTTCTATTTTTTATGAATTTTAAACTATTAAAAACTAATTAAATTACTAAAAATTACAAAATAAACTATGAAAAATCTAGAAAATTACTTTTTTTACTTTTTATATTTATCTAAACTTAATAAAAATGAAAAATTATTTTTTTGAACTTTTTCTGAATTAATTGTATTAAAAGCTATTTAAAATTACCTAAAAACTGTTTTTAATTAAGAAAAATAGTAAACTGTTATGAAAACTTATGAAAATTTCAGGAAAAGTCTAACTTAATATCCTGAATCTAAGAAAAATAGAAAAACATGGGATTTTTTGTGAGAAATTGAAATCAGAAAACCAAGTGCTTATGAAATAAGCACTTAAATAAGCCAAAGGGTACCAAATGGGAACCAACTGAACACATAAGCTTTGTTATGCTAAAAATAGCCAAATGCAACTAAAAACAACTATCTTTAACCTCTGATAAGCTAACTCAACATATTTGGATGTTTTGAGTTTTATGCTAAAAACAGATTTGAGTACCACTTTTAAGCTATACAACAAGCACTTGAATAAGCCGAAAATGAAAAACAAATGTTGGGGACTAAAGAAGACCTGGCTAAGAACCCTTAAACCAAAAATCAGCCCTAGAGAAGCCTCAGGAGCTCGACAACCCTGCAATAAGTCGAGAAAGCTCAGCTTTGACGAGTTGTGTGAAGCAGGCACTTAAGCCCTGTTACACAAGCTTGTTTGGAGCTTAGGAAAAATTGCTAAAATTTAACAAAAATCATGATAAGTAACTTGACCAGTTGAAGTTCTTAATCCCAAAGTTTTACTTGATTTGGCCCAGTAATGAACCTGTGAAAAATCTTGCTAGTTGGGCTAAAAACTAGTTTTTGCAAATATTTTGACTTTTGACAGATTTGTGAATTTGACTTTTGTGAACTTTAATCCAATTTATTGGACTGATGTAGATGATATATGGTGAAATGAAACTAAATTAGGCTATGCTACTGAATTCCAAACATGAAACAAGCATTTGATTGCTCAACTCCTTATCAGATATGTCATTAAGACAGATTACTAAGAACTTTGACTTTGGTTGTTCTAGTGACCAAATGACTGACTAAAGTGATTCAAGAAACTTATATTAAGACTGCAGAGACAGGTTACAAGCATAAACCAAAGCTAAAACTCAAATAAACCATCAATCCAAACACCCTTATTTTAACTGTTTTGTAAATTTAAACTGAGTAAACTACTTAACTAGTATATATTATCACTAGCACTAATTATAATTATCCTAAGTACAACTAAGGGACAGTATTGAAATATTTGATGACTACAGATTCCAATATGAGCACAATTTGAAAACTGCATAAAAAATATGAAAATGAGATCAAACTCACTACTTATCCAAATTTATGTTGCAAAGATGAACAACCCAAATTATGCTAATTTAACCAAATCCAATCCAAATCCAAGCTCTGCAACACCAAATTCCAAGCTTATACCCATTTTGCTTCTCTGTTGACTTTTGTTGACGCTCAACCCATTGTGCTTGAAACCGAACCCGTGCTTACAGAAAGCTATATTAAGCTTGAATAAGCTGGTGTGACTTTAATATAAGCTATAAGAAGCTTTAAGACCAGGTTTTTAAAATTGAAAATCTAAACAGTGGACATGAAACATGAATTTTAAACTCAAACTTGAATTGATGCTTGATAGCAGTTGAAGTACAATGAAATACTTGAGTTTGATATAATTAAACTTGAAATTACAATTTTAAAGCTACTTAAAACATTTTAAAGGAAATACGACATACAAAAATTTAAAAACTAAAGGACTCCCTTCTCTCTTGTTCCTCTTCCTCTTTTATGCTCTAGAATTCTTCCACGTGGCCTTCTGAGAGAATCCCACCTCTGAAATTGGCCAATGGATGAGTAGAAGTGATTTTAGCCATTTTATCAATTTGGCGGGAAAGGGTGGATTTGACTTGTAGCTCTGAAACTAGCACTAGGGGGGGTGGCATTTATTGTGGGGGGTTTGTGATGATGAGGGAGGTGGTGGGCAGGAGAAAAGGTGATGGGAGAGGGCAGTGTTGTTGCAGGCAACTGGGGAAGACAGGTGTACAGGAGGTGGCGGGCAACTGGTTGTTTGACTTGGTTTGACCAGGCAGGGTTCAAAAAGGGCATTGACAGGGGGTCACAATTGGATAAGTGGCAGGGTCAATTTGGTTTTGACAAGTCTTGGCTTAGGCTTATTATACAAGGACTAAAACTGCCACTTTCTGAAAGATGAGGGACCAAACTGCCAATTTCTCAAAGTTAACAGAAGGACTGAATTTGACAAACTTTAATAGTACAAGTACCATTTTTGACATTTTCTAATTCTCAAAGGACCATTTTTGCCAATTATTAAAGTTCAGTGGACCTAAGTTGTAATTTTGTAAATTTGAATCTCAAGGACCAATTTTGACAACTTAGGAATCCCTAGGGACTTAAAATGATATTTTTCTTTATTTAGAATTACCAGGGACTGTTTTTGACAACTTTTGAAACTTGGGGGACTAAAACTGCCAATTATGCAAACTTGATACGTTTTTTACCAAATTTTGATATTTTTGCATTTAAAACACATAAAACACTTATTTGTGATATTTTTATCATTTTGATGCATTTCTGAGTGTTTTCAGATGTTTTTGCAGTTTAATTTGTACAAAAATGATGAGTATTTACACACTCATCATTATGGCTTTCAAAAGGTTGTCTATTTTCCTATCCATCTCGGCTTGTTGATGGTTAAAGTGGTCCGAGAGCTTAGCCATTTGGGTTTCTTGGGATGCAACTAGGTTTTGCAACATCCCTTCGACGTTTTGTTGGTTAGGACCGCTAGGTGGAGGCCATGAGAAATCATTGAGGTGAATTATTTGGTTTGTCCCCCAAGAGAAGCTCCGGGCTTGCCTTTCCATGCCTCTCGGGTTTCATTGAAATTCCTAGGTCCGGATATTGTAGGGAATCTTCCTCCCGTTCCATTAATACGTGAGAATGCGTGAGTCAACGAAGCATGTTCGGGGATCGAAAGTGCTAGTGCGCGTGTTATGAGGATCACAAAACGGCTCACACGAGGAAGAAACTTTGTTCACATGGTGTGAAGATTTAGGATTTTCGTAGGAGCTCATGAGGAATCTAACTTGATCTTCAAGTTCGATCATCCTTCGGTCGGAAGGGGGCAAGGAGATTGCCTTAACGGTTTTGGGCACCACGGGGTCATCCCAACTTTCGTTGTCATAGAGGGCGAGGTCCTCTATTATACCCCATGATTCTTCTGCGGTGAGATCACTAAGTTTTCCACCTGCCGCTTGGTCAATGGATCGCTTAGTGGGGAAGTTGACATGATCATAAAAGATTTGGACTTGAAGCCAAAGATCAATGCCGCGGATGAGGACTTTATGATGTAAGTCCTTGAATCGGTCCATGCTTCAGAGAGATTCACCTTGATGTTGTTGGAACATCAAGATGTCATTCCTAAGCTTAGTGGTTCTCCCTGGTGGGAAAAGTTGAGCAAGGAAGCGAGAGGTAAGATCATCCCAACTTGAGATGGAGCCAGCTGAAAGTCGCTCAAGCCAATTACAAGCTTCGTCCCGTAGAGAGAATTGGAAGAGACGCAGGCGTGGTCTCCCCGAAAGTAGTAGCATCAAGGTCGATGGAATCGACGATTTTGAGGAAATCCTCGTGATGCTCGATTTGGATCTTCTGAACAAGTCCATGGAATGCACATCCGCTTTGCACCAACCGGATGGTGTCGGATCGCAGGGCCGTAGTTTGGGCTTGGTCGGAAGCTCAATGGTGTTCCTATAGCCTAGGTGGCTTGGTCTCGAGTATTCACCAAGAGTACGGGCTCTTGGCCGGTCATTTGGTGGTGGGTTGATGAGTGGTGGTTGGTTATCACCTTCCATGACAAAAAGTGATGGGATTACTTAACAAAGGTCACGTAAGAAGGGGGATAGACTAAAAGAAAGCTAAAAATGAGAAAAAATTTACTTGATAGGGATCAAGCAAAGAACCTAAACGAGGTGGACTACTAACTAGCTATTCTATTCCCAGCGGCGCCAAAAACTTGATAACGCTACACGCCGTCGCTCGGTTCAAGGAAACTTCCTTTTCTTCAAGCAAGTTTTATAACACCCTAGGCAGTGAACCTAATCGTTGTAGTGTAGTAATTAGGGTAAGCCACGGGTATTGATATCGTTCTCTAGGGGAATAGGAATGCTAGTAAGGAGTTACTACGCTAAGGTTAAGGTTGAGGAAGATTATTTTTGTATTTTTATATTTTATGAAATTGAAAGGTACTAATCTCGGGGTATTGGATTTGGGGGTTGGTATTTCTACCGATTACTCTACTATTATCTAATTATCTAAACTAAGGTTGTGGGAGTCTATGTCTAATTAATGTGTGCTCGTATGATAGTTTAAAGATGCGTTTACTTAGGTTGTACTACTCCTTAATTATCTCCTATTGATGGTTGAGTTGTCACATCCTTATTCTTAGTTGCGCTTGTGTGTCTAAAGTTGTAGGGTATGCGTTTCTCCCTAACTCTTTGAACTTACCAAAGGGCCTCGTCTACAAAACCCACTAGGGATAATAAACTCTTACTCTAAGGCACTCTTTGGATGGTTTAGCCTACAACTACTCAAGTAATTATATTCTAAGGTTCACAAAGATGAATCAAGCATTAAGTACACAACGAATGACCTATCGCAATACTAGATCATTAATCAACTAAGATAAGAAACAACCAATCAATATTCAATAATTAAGTTTCATACTTCCTAAGCAAACACACAAATAAATTAGCCTGACATGGAGAACATGCAAGCATACACACAAATAATCAAAGACATAATTGAATTAATGAAGTAAATACTTATCTTGATGTAAGATAGGGTTTAAAACCCTAAAATACTGCACAAGACACCTTAGGTTCGGTTTTAGGTTTTCACTCCAAAAGACTCTCTAAAACTCGAAAATTCGGATTCTATATATAAGATTACATATGCGACGGCGCACCTTATGTTTCGTGACGCCGCCGTGTCGCCGCCATTAGGGTTTCGCCTTTGGCCACGTTAACCTTGCGATGGCGCTCACCTTATGTCCGCGTGACGCCGTCCTCTTCTTCTCGACGCCGCTCGATTGCATCTAGGCCGCCCGAGTAGCGACGCCTACTCTTTACAACCGACGCCGCCACTTGAAAATACGAGTTTTGGTTCTGAACCGTCACAAAATCTTCGGACGGCCGCAATTAGCACCTGACCGCTTGCCTTCTATTTTCAGCTGTGAGTGTCTCGATTTTGACTTTGGCCATTTTCTTCATATATTCGCGCTTTTTCGTCCAAATAAGTGCCATTCCAAAGATTTTGCCTTCAAGAGACCTAAAAAGTGAAAAGGAACGATATTAAGCAATAACGGATACAAAAGTGATCAAATAAGGACTAAAACGACCCCTCAAAATGGTACCTTTTAAAACCTTATCAATCCTTGATGATGTTGTAATAAGGAGTGAGTCTCCTTTGGGATAGGTGTTGTGTAGTGTTGGGTAGTAGTTCCTCCATTGGAATGGAACTCGGTACTTAGCCTAGTACCGGATAAAGGATAGGCGACGTTGTGATAGGTGTGGTTCTACCTTGTGGAAGAACCCGGTGTCTAGCCTAGTACCTGAAAAATAGTAGGCGACGTTGTGAAGGCTTCTCCGCCATAAGGAGTTGGTGTAGTGTAGTGTTAGGTTCCCATTTATGTAACACAAGCATCAATATGAAGAAATGAGGTAAGAAAGGATCGGATGAACACACGCACACTTATGCGTATAAATATGAAGAAAGTTTATGCATAGAATAAATGTGAAAGTGAACAACCAACCTTCAAATGAAGGTTTACAAGGCTATTTATAGGAGAGGGAGCTAGGGCAACACTCCTAGTCCCTTCCTTTCCTTAATGGATATGGGCCAAGGCTTATGGGCTTTCTACATAAGCCTTGCCTTTAATACTAACATAAAATCCCAATTAAGCTAACTATTGCATATTAATTACTAACACTTGTAATCTAGTTTAGGAGTGATTCCAACAATCTCCCCCGAAGTGTTGGTGATTAATGATTTGAGTGATAACGTTGTAGGTGCTGATGTAATAGTAGCTTTGACGCTTCTCGACATTCTTCTTTATTGTGAGAAGAAGTGTCTTGATTCCAACAATCTCCCCAGTGTAGGGATCTTGTTTACTTTGAGTTTTTCAGCTTTGACGTCTTTATTTTCTTTGTTCTTTGATCTTTGTACTTTGTGATGAAAGTGATAGTATGTTGTGGTTTTCTACACCAGGTCCGTTTCGTTGCTCCAGTGTCCCCACATCTTTCTCCAACATGCTCACACGCTCTTTAACGTTGGATTTCAGTACTTATGTAGTTCTCTTAGTCTTTAAACATTGTAGATTCTTTGGCTTTGACGAAGAATCATTCTGACTTTGTGTTGCCTTTTGAGAGAACTTCAATTAGTGTTGATGTTGGTATGAGCATGTGGAGAATCTGCACGATCTTTTCCACCCACGAGCATCCATAAGAAGAAAACATAAAACATGGGTTAGAAATAATCCAACACTTACAAGTTTGAACTTCGAGTGTGTTAACAACATAGTGTGAAAACATGTCTCTAATTCTCACAAAGGCTGTTCCTGAACTGGAGTCCCACAAGTGAGATAACGCGATGTACCGAAGTACATCTACAGTTCAGATGAGTCGTTGAGGTACACCGAAGCATCACCCCACGATCAGAGACCGCTTGAGACACACTAAGCATAACCCACAAGGAGTTACCGAAGTGACCCTGCCGTGGTTTGATGTTGACCCCGGCAGAGTTTTCATTCAATCACTGAGGATCACATGTGTGAACCTCTCATAAATGTTCTCGACTGATTGCTAAGATCTGTGTAGGACTCGATAATGTATCACTTGCGTCCTTATTGTTGAACGACAAGTGATGAAATGTCAAGTGTACCTAAGAGATCTTTTGATGAATCTCGTGGCGCTAGACTCAATAGTGCGCTTTGGTTTTCCTGAGCGGAAACTAGGGAGAGGGTCTCCTTCTTTAATACCAAAGAATCTCTAAGAGAAAGCCGATAGTTTACGTACGGTTCCCTGTGAGAATGAAACAATCTTCTGTTGAGAGAAACTTGAGTGCTAAGAAGGTTTGGTGCATGCGTCACTGGGTCCATGACGACTTTAGTCTTCAATACCGGTGTCATCAAGTGACAACCAGTAGCATATGAATTGAACCCGGTGTCTGCCCTAAGTTGAATAATCTGGAGGGCTATTTATTTTCACCATTTTCTTTACTTTTCTTTTTAATTCTTCAACTCCTTCTTTCTCAAATTCTCATTTTCTCCTTTTTTATAATCATACCTAAGGACTTCTAATTCTAGCTATTGTTGGTGTCCTTGGGTAGATCCCTCCAGCTCTGGCGGATCATAGGACGGTTATTCCTAACCTTAGTCACCTTATAACTCCATGACTAACCTATGTTGCCGTAAACCATTTTCATGAAAATCTCTCAAAGTGGTTATGAATAAAAGCATTTAGTACCACTAAGAGAGTTTTGTATTTTGCAAAAATACTCCCCCTCCACATGTTCTTAAGTATTTTGACAGAAATTTGCACGGTGAGAGAAGAGCGCGCACTTTTGAATTGATCAACTCAAGTTAGACAATCCCCCGCGAGACACGGTTACATTGCATAGTTAAAGAGTTACATTGTCAGCTTTTAGGTGACAACTAGCTCTAATAACTACCTTGAAGGTGTGGAAAAACCTCGAAAGGTTGTCAAACCCGTCAAAGTTCATGTCTACCAAGAGTTTCTCGAATGGTACATTCTACTAGGACAAGTCCTTTGCGAGACACGTTTACATCACTAGCGAACTAGCATGAAATTATTACCCGTCCCGGACAAGTCTTTTCGAGTTACTAACATTTAAGATCTCGTCAATTCATTGGTTAAGTCTTTGTCACAACGATTCATTAGCAATCCACAACATATTTCTTATCACATAATTTTTCTCCCCCTCAAAAATGGCATATAAGTGTTATTTTTGACGAAATTTTGATATCGAATGTGTCCATTTCGAGTTTAGTGGGAAGAGTACCACAAAGAACAATTTTGTGAACAAAGTTTATAAGCAAATACTCTCCCTCAACAAGTGATATAAACTTTTGAGGTTTTGAAAATCATAAGGGGAGGTACTTGTTCTTTTGAGCAAAACTTTGAAAAATGAAAGTTTTGATTAGTTTTACTCAAAAGTAAGAAGCTTTCGCTCCTTTTAGAGGATTGTGGCACTGAAGCGTACCACAGGGTCCTTTCATTACAAGTACGGGTTGTACACTGTTATGTGTGCACAAGCCATAGTCAAATATAAATCACACATCCAAAATATGATAAGAGAAACAGATCAAGGGTTACCAGAGAATCGTGTTTTCCAAAGAATAACTCCGGGAATGCGTTCTGGACGTTGATAGCCTATGAGAGATATGCTTGGACGACCACCAACGAAATTCTCCAATGTTCTGAACTGATCCTGCCAAAACAACCTTTCATCTATCTGTGTGATGATCTTCCTAACATCCCTTCTATCCCTCGAATTCCATCTCTTCGATGACCCTATTCCGTCATGTATCTCCTTTAACCGATAAGCTAAACCGTCTCTGACTTTCTTCAATGTGTGATCCCCAAACTTGTGTAGATCTTTGCATGCCATAAAGCAATTGTGGTGTAGTTCACTTCTGTAGACTACCCAAAATGGTTTCTTGATAAGGGTGTATTGAGCGAGTTGGTTTATGTCGGGAAGATCGAGTTGTGGTTTTGTGATATTAACGCTTCGGTATGATTCCACGGCAAGTTGAATATCTTCTACACGCTCTGGATCATTTATGCTTCGATGAAGATTAGTAACGACTTGATGTACTCGCGTTGGATATTTGTAAAGAAATGTCGCATTCATCCTTGTACCTTGGCAAGATACATATCTTCAATGTCATTTAGCGACATTCGCGGAAAATCCACTTCACAGAAGTCATATTCTTCTTCATCTTGTCATTTGACCACTATTTTCTTAAGGAATGTGTATTCCCACTTTGACGAAAGGGTAACATGTTGACTTGCAATGATCCGTTTTTCACTGAACACTTCCTTCCTTTAAGAACCGGCAAATTTTGTAGTAGATTCTTCGGCTTTCAGGCCAATGATGAATCCCATACAATGCATCGATGTCATACTTTTCCACTTTGTTAGCAAACATGTGTGTGGCGTCTTCCTCGATGGCTATGTTATTGGAGTATATTGCTGCCGGGAAAGGGAGTGTGAGTGATATAGCGTATGTCTTTGAGACATCGCTACCGTGTAGAAGAAACTCTAGGTCGTTGTTGAAGAAATAGCGGAATGGAATTGGTTGATCCGTCTCGCCAATGGTAGGTAGAGGTTTGGTCCGCATAGCTGTAGTATAGAGCTTTATCCGTCCGTGAAGTCTATGTTTGATTCGTGATTGAGCCAATCAATGTTTTTAGACATGGCTCGTGTAATGTTATCAAGATGATATTCACTTCAATTGCACCGTCTCGAAATGTTTTGAGAAGATGCAATGCATCATTCTTTATTCGCCTCAACTCTGCCTTAGTCATCTTCTTCACTTTGAACTTTTCCTGTATAAGCATCACATGCTCCATTGTACGGCCATCTACCAGTTCTTGACCTTCTGGTAATGAGGGGGTAGCATCAACAAGTTTAGAAAACCAGTCATATTCTTCGGTAGTATCTTCATCTAGCCATGAGACAACAATGGTCTTCTTCTTCTTTTTCTTTGGCTTTGATGATGATTTTGGTTTCTTTGTTGTGGTAGGAGAAGTGGGTTGCTGTTGGGGTTCAGGGACATCTTCATCATCACCACCAGTGTATTCAAAGTGATCATTGGTTTTCTCTGTTTGTGGTGGTGACTCAGAGTCCTGAGGTTTATCAGTGGCAGCAGAACGTGGAGGAGATCTTCTTTCGGTGGAGGTTCTTTGGGGTGGTGGTGGCATATAGGAGGATTCACCAGACTTCTTATTACGTTTGGACTCTTTATCCTTATCCTGATCATCATCGTCTCTGGGACGCTTTGGCCTTTCAGCTGCCGCTTTGCACGAAGTTTTAAGTTTGTATTCCAAAAATGTGTCAAATAGTTTAGCTTCGTCAGAAGTAAACATTGCAGATCATTGAGACATTTGTAGCATAAGCTTGGAAACCATTTCAGCATCAGAGGCAACTGGAGGCTCAGTTGGGTTGATTGTTATTGTTAAAGGCATTGTTTTTATTGTTTGCTTGACCAACTGCATGAGATTCGGATAGAGTTGTCTGGTGAACATCTCTCTTGTAACACCAGGAATAGTGTCGAGAAGGAACTTATGAGTATATTCCTTAATCGTCTTTTCCATTTCCCCTTGGATATCTCTGTTTAGAAACTGTTGAAGCTGTTCTCTTTGTCCCAACATCTCGTTTATCGGCTTTTGAAGAAGATTGATTCTGTCAGCGAGCTGATTCAGTTTTCTGTTAACAATGCTAAGTTTCTTTGCTTTTCTGACAGCATTGACAATCTTCGTCTTGGCACGTGATGCCCAAGTGTCGGTTGGCTTCTTTATCGATCTGGATGCGGATCTGGTGGTGCCTTTGGATGGTGGAGGTGATGAGTGAGAAGATGAGTCTGATGATGATGAGACATGAGGAGGCTAAGGTTCCTTTGGTGCCTCAGAAGTTTGTTCCTTGCTTCGTACGGGACTATCAAGAATGTAATAATTGGCTTCCTTTTCCGCTTGAGCCTTTTCTTCTGCCTTAACCCTAGCTTCTTCATCCGCTTGAGCTTGAGCTTCTTCGCTTTTTCTTTAGCCACGACTCAACATCTTCATCGTGAATTTTCTCGACTTATCCATTTCGTTCCTCAAAGTCATAGATGATAGAATCCTCTAATTTCTGTTGTTGTTGTTCGTGGGTGGTGGTACCAGTTCCCTTATCGGGTTGATTAACCGCATCCGAAACTGGTGTAGTTAGTGCACCACCACTTGACCCTCCGGGGCCACGAGTTTGTTGCAGATTGAACTCTTTAGCAACATGTTGGAGTCTGAGATTATTAAGCTTCTTTTTGTAGTCTCTGTCTTCATCCAGTGGCTCTTCTTCTGAGCTCTCTTCTTCCTGCTCTTGCACTGAAGGTTTCCCTTTATCAGACTTGGGACTTAGAGGTTTTTCAATGGTTGGTGTATTGTCTGTTGCAGATTTTGAGTAGATGATCTCTTCATCTGTTTCAATGTCCTCCGAGTCCTCGTCCATTAGTTTTGGTTCTGGTTTAGGAATAGGGATGGCTTCAGTAAGAGGAACTCTCTTTTTGAGTGTGTGAGTTCTCTTTGGGTACCTTCTCGTACACTCAGTGCTTGCAATACTTCAAGCACTGCCTCTCCTGGTCTTCCTGACAGGTGTACCAGAAGACTTAACATCAATGAAACTTACTTTGCCTGCTTCAACTGCTACTAGATATCGTTTGTATGATTGAAGTCCTTTGATAACATCAGTAAGAAGATAATCAGGAAACACTACACCCTGTTTCTTCGTAGTTGATTCTTTGAATCTTACCATGTTGAGTGTAGGTTCAAGTAGCACGGAGTGATGGTTGGGGTCTTCAAGTCTTTGGGGAATATCTGGATTGGTTACAAGAATCCTTTTGATCAACAATTTTGTGTATCTGACATAAGGGTTCTTGGAGCCAGGCATTTTCAGGTATGTCATCATGTCGTCCCAGATCAGAGCTGCAAATTAATGTGTTTTATTAACCATGCCCCAAAAGATTTGAAGTTCCATGAGCTTCGGATGCTCATAGCCAGTGTCACGTCCGGAAACGGATTTAGCAATCATAATGTACAGTGTTCTCCATGGTTGAGCAATCATAATCTACTGAGGAGTGTTTTGTGATAACCCCAACAGCTTCATCATAGCCGATGTCGACCATGAATTGGAGAACGACCTCTTCCGTAGGAGTAGCAAAGAAATATGTAGGCTCGATGGTTGGAAGAAGGAGAACAACCCTTAAATCTGCAGGAGTGATAGTGACTTGTTTGTTGTTAAGCGTCACCGTCACAAAGACTTTGACCTTTGACCTTTTGTATCGTGTGCCAAAGATTAGTGAACATAGATCCCCGACACAGTAGCAGAATTTGTGAGCATGTTCTGGTAAGGGTGAGTCTTCAGAATATCCATCGCAATCTGACAAGAAGACTCAGAACATGTGAAGTTATCAAAATTGACTCTGAGGTTGTTCTTTCCAATCTTCATTGTGTAACCGCCGGGAAGATGTCTTCCATTGAGAGAACATTTGGTGCATCAAAATTTTCCATTTGGACGTCCATATCGTGATCTGAAAGATATTTGGCCAAAAGAACCAACATATCGAAAGACATTACATTAGTCAAAACTTGATTTTATTGTCTAATTATTGAATAAGATATGTTGATGAATGTTACGAGTCCAATGTCACTTGTTTGTCCAATAGTCCAAGGTAGTCGTGAAAAGTATCGTGAATTTATTAACTTTTAGTTTTGAAGTCCAAATTTTCACATATTATCACAACATATTTACCATTTAAGCTTATTAGTGACATTTAGGTTTCGTGACGTTATGATTTATTTGTTTACAAGTTTGTACGCGTAACAATTCACAATTTTGGTTAAAAAACTAGGCTTAGGCGTAGGATTTGCAAGCTTATGCGTAAACAGTAAACCATACGCGTAGGCATAAGCTTATGCATAAACCATAAGAAATATTACGCGTAGGAAAAGAGAGCCTTAGGCATAGAGCTTACGCGTAAGCGTATGTGGGAGTATACGCGTAAGGTTTACTCGTAAGGGTAAACCTTATGCGTAAGACTCAAGTTTACGCATATCCATCACAGGATACGCATAGTCCCCTTTGTAGAACCTTACGCATAAAGGTTACGCGTAAGATTCCTCTTACGCTTAACATTCTACGCGTAAGGTGATCCTTATGCGTAGGAGCACAGTTAACCTTGATTCTGAATATTTCATGCGTAAAAACATGAAACAAGTTCATCATAACACATTTATCAACATATTATTCAATCCCTTTCAGTTTTCATATGAACTAAAAGTCCAAACAGTTTATGCGTAAAATCACTCTTACGTGTAAAGGCTAAACCCTAAGAACTCAATTTTTACGATTAAGAGATTTAGCCATAGAAATGACACCAAATGATTTCTGTGATATCTTAGATGCCTAATGAGTTGTTCTAAGCATGTTTTAGCATCAAAACCCTTGTGAATCAAAAGTACCCATTTCATATGAGCATAAACCCTAAATTTTAATTTCTCAACATTTGTTGTTTTTGGGTATGATTCAAGTTTGGATTTTATCAATTAAACATGTCTAAAGCATAACACAACCATCTAATTGACCAGAAACACTCTCATATGAAAACGCCCAAATCCACGCATGAACCCTAAATTTTGAATAATGATTGAAAACGTTTTCTGGGTGGATTTTGATGTTGAAAAAGATTATAACACTTGTTTTTAAACGTTTTGACTCCAATTTTATCATCAAAAACATTAAAATGGTGATTTTGTGTTCATACGCATACGCCAGAGAACACAATATCATTTCAAACACAAAATCTAACCGTTGGAATTGTTTGAAAATCAAAACCAATGTTTAGAAATACATATCAATCATTAAAACACTTACAAAGATGAAGATTAAAGCACGGATTTGTGGTTTGATTTTTATGCGTGGGATGGGTTGTTGGGTAATAAATGATTTGAATCAAAATGTGTTTTGAAAAATTAGGTGGAGAGTTTTGTCAAAAATAGTTTAAGCTATTGGCAATCTTAGTCCCTCCACCTCAACCATTTTCATTCACAGCCCATAAGTTCCACTTTTGGTTACGTAAAGTATGTTATTTGTAAAGAAACTTGACGACACTCACCCTCGACTTAAGAAATAATGAAATTTTATAAATTTGAGTCCGGGGAGTGTCAGTAAACCAGAAATGTGACCACCATTATCAAAGAAACAACCGGAATAAGGTAACGTGCAAGTACAAGGTTTTATGAAACCGAAAAATATTTACTTTCTCCCCCTCAACACTTGACCGAGAAAAATACTGGATTTTGAAAGAGTAAAGTGTTGACGGAAGATTTGTACTTGCCATGTTTGAAAAAAGTTAGATAGGAGAATATTTTTAAATTTTATCAGATTTTATATTATTGTATTTTGTTTTTGAAAATATTTACAAAAGAGGTTTTGGTGTTTGACAGGTTTTAAGATTGCTTTAAAAGTTCATCCAGTTCCTATGGAGTCAAACACCTCATACCAATCCGATGGATCAACTCAGTAAACCTAGCAGGGGCTAAGGCTTTGGTGAGATCTACCAGTTGGTATTCAGTACCCACAAAGTATAATTCAACGGTACCCTTTTCCACATGCTCCTTGATGAAATGATATCGAAGGTTGATGTGCTTTGATATTGAATGTTGAACAGAGTTGCACGAGATTGCAATAGCACTTCGATTGTCGCAGTACATCGGGATTCTGTCAAATACGTAACAATAGTCTTTGAGTTGTGTTCTCATCCAAATGACTTGAGAACAACACGCCGACATGGCTACATATTTTGCTTCTGTTGAGGACAGCGATGTACAATCCTCGCTTCTTCGAATGCCATGACACCAGCTTTATCACCAAGAAATTGTAAAGCCCCCAAGTACTTTTTCGAGAATCTAAGCAACCTCGTGATCAACGCCCTAAAAAGCTATTAGTTCAAAACCGTAATCCTTCGGATACCGATCCCCAAGTTAATGGTTCCTTTGATGTATCGGAGGATTCTTTTAGCCTCAGAGAGGTGAGTTTCAGTTGGTCTTGACTGATAACGTGAGCAAAGATATACAAAGAAAGACAATATCAGGTCACCGGCCGTTAGATACATGAGAGACCCAATGATACTTTGGTATTTAGTAGCGTCCACCAATTTACCATGCAAATCAGCGTCTAGTTTCTTGGTATGTGCCATTGGTGTGGCATAGGTGTCACGCTTTGCATTCCATTTTTGTTTAAGATTTCAAGGGCATATTTGGAATGACTTAAGAAAATACCACGGGTGATTGAAGAACTTGCGTACCCTAGAAAGAACGTAAGTTCACCCATCATGGACATTTCAAAATGTTTTTTCATAAGTTTTGAAAAAGCGTTTGAGTATTTTAGATTTGTTGACCCAAAAATGGTGTCATCCACATAAATTTGAACGATTAAAATGTGTGCCCCGTGATATTGTATGAAAAGTGTTGGGTCGACCGAACCTTTAACAAAATTGTGAGATAATAGAAAGGAGGATAACTCATCATACCACGCCCGAGGGGCTTGTTTGAGACCGTAGAGAGCCTTGTTCAACTTTTAGACATGGTTCGGGAACTCTAGATCAACGAATCCTTCTGGCTGGCTAACATATACCGTTTCTTTCAGTTTTCCATTAAGAAAAGCAGTTTTGACGTCCATCTGAAAGACGGTGATGTTCATGTGAGCCGCAAATGCCAGAAAAATCCATACAGCCTCAAGACGAGCAGCCGGAGCGAATGATTATTCAAAGCCAATACCCTCTTCCTGTCTATAACCCTTAGCCACCAGACGTGACTTATTTCAGATTACGGTTCCTTTAGCATCCAATTTGTTTTTCCAAATCCATTTGAGACCAATGATGTAGACCCTTGTTGTCAACCAATTCCCATACTTCAAGACGTTTAAACTGATTGAGTCATTCTTGCATGGATTCAATCCAGTTGTCTTTGGTCATTGCGTCTTTAATGTTTTAGGTTCGATTGGCAGACAAAGGTGAGAGCATAAATGCAATGTTCACCGCCTCGTGTGAAGACGCTTGTCTAGTTACGATGGTTGATTCGGTTACCAATAATGTTCACAAGAGGATGGTCTTTCGTCCAACGATGTGTGGAAGGTTGATGTTGATATACATTCTGCAGATTTGGAGGATTTAAATGGCTTGTAGATGATTCCGCAACATCAGGTGTGGCAGTTTCATTAGCAAACGGATTGAAGAACGCATTTGGATAATAATCTGCAGGTGGGGGTACTTCATTGTTCAGAATATCATCAGCTGGTTCAGCGCCGTTGGATGCGCTTTGTTCGACCGTTGTTGTAGAATCAACTGGTGGTGCTTCCTCAATAGTAGTTGTTGTAGGTGTGTATTAGGTATTGATTTTGATCATTGAGCAATGGAAACATTTGATACAGCCGAGCATGTTCATCAATATCATCACTAAAGAGAGGAGCAAATAGTCTGCTCCATTTGACGCCAAGTTAGTTGTAAACTAGGTTCAGCTGATGATGGGGTTTGAGGGAAGTTTAGACGGTTATGTCCGGTTCCAATGTTATGCTCGTAAGCCATTTCTAGTAAGCTCATCAAAATTTGCATGAATCGTTTCCATAATCTCCCTTGTACGACGATTACAGATCTGGTAACCTTTTGAGTTTTCACAATATCCAACAAAGACTCCAATGTCAGCTTTGGCTTTGAGCTTACCAAAGTCATCACGATCATTATTCGGATAACAAAGAGATCGAATTACATGAAAGTGTTTGAGATTCGGTTTTCGGTTATGGGTAAGCTCATAAGGTGTTTTGTTGTGGCGTTTGGTAATCATTGAACGGTTCTGAGTGTAGCATGCAGTTGACACGGCTTCAGCCCACAAGTAATCTAGAAGTTTAGCATTAATTAACATTGTTCTTGCAGCTTCCAATAACGTATTGTTTCGCTCTTTCAACTACTCCGCTTTGTTCTCGGTGTTCATGCAATAGATGTTTGATGCTAAATTCCTACTTTCTCATAAAATGCACTAAGAGTTTGATTCACAAATTCAGTTCCTTTGTCTGTTCTGATTTGTCTGACTGTGTTCCTGAGTGAACTTGAATTTTCGTGAGAAAGGTGATGATCATCTGTGGAGCTTGATCTTTACTTCAAGAAAATAAACCCAAGTCCATCTTGAGTAGTCATCAACAATTACCAAGATGTAGGCTATTATTAATCGCCTCGCGACGCGCATCGGGCCACACAAATCCATGTGAAGAAGATGAAGCACATGCTATGAGCTATGTTCCACTTTTGAAGGAAAGTGAGCACGAGTGCTTTTCCCTTGTTCACAAGCTGAGCACAAGTGATCTTTAGAATACCGAAATCTTGGGAGACCTTCAACAAGTTTGTATCGTGCAAGATTGGTTATGGTTTGAAAGTTTAAATGGGAGAGACGACGACGGTGCCATAGCCAAGATTTTTTAGATGTTGCCTTTGAAAGTAGACAGATGGGAGATGAAGCAATCATGTCTTGTATTGAGATTGTATAAAGACTTGAATTGCGGGTGCCAGACATAAGATCGTTTCCTTGTAGATCACGAATGAAACAAGTTTTCTCCTGAAAAGCAACTTCCAAATCTCCATCACAGAATTGACCAACTGAGAAGAGACCGAGACCTTCCACATAATAAACCCTGCTAATTTCGATGTTACCATTGATGTAATCTCTGTAGCCCATGATAGCTGCGAAGTGATCATATCCGAATCTGACAGTGCCAATGAACTTTGCAACAAAGTTTGATAACAGTTTGAGATTGTATGTCATGTGTCAGGAAAACCCGTTATCAACAATCCAAAGAATGATCTGTATCACCTGAATTACACACAGACGACATAGATGGAATAGAAGTAGATGTGGAACCCGAAGAGTTAGAGGGTTCCGAAGCAGTTATAGTAGAAACACACATATTCATGATTTTAGGTATCCATTTAAATCCAAGTGTATTGTGTAACCATTTCTGCCATCTCCAACTAGTCTTAGCTTTGGTCTTAGTGAATGCACTAAGTGATAAGTTCTTCCTAGGAGGTGAAGGTGGTTCTATGGGTACATCAATGATCGTAGCCGGAATACTAGAGGGTGATTTACCTAGCACGGACTTAGAAGCATTAGTGGGCCTAGAGGTATTCCATTTTCTATTATTCCGCTTACGGTTCAAGATAGCCTTAGCAACACATTTATCATGACAACCATAAAACATGCTTTTACGACAACCAACACAAGAAGCTTCAAACAAACATTAAGAGTACTTACAGATTCAACATTCGTTACATCACTTTGTTCATTACATTTGTCAGACGCAATATCTAAAGTGGGTGCAACTTAAGTTTTATTCAAATTCCTAGGGTGTTCTTCTACTTCAGCATTCTTTAGTGTTACTATCCCTATCTTGCTTAAATTTCACCAACTCTGCTTTTAGATCATGGATTTTGTGTAACAAATCTAGATTTTCAGAACGAGTGAGTCCATCTCGTCGTAAAACATCTTTGGTGTATGCAAGATGATCATCAAGGTATTTTGATGCTTTATCACGAAGTCTTTTGAGTAAATCAAATATGACACCATATTCCTTTTTAACATTTGAAATTTCTTGTTCATATTTTGAAATTTGACACTTCAAAGACGTGTTTTGATCATTCATTGCTCAAGTTTTGATTAAAAGTTTTGTATGCAATGGTTGATTTTGTTTTGCAAAGCGAAGTTCTCGATTTTGACACCATTGAAGACGACGCTTGCATTTGAAAGCTCTTAACAATCGCTCATTTTCAGCTTTTAAAGACTTGATTTGTGACACAAGATCGTATTCTCAACATTTTCAACATAATCAACGTAATCAGAGAGATATAATCAAATGCATACGCAACAGACGGTAGTAACACAACATTATGGATATCAGCACATATAACATCTTCCAAGAGTCGATCAACATCTTTTCTTAACATTTTCTTTTTGCGTTTTGTATTTGAAATCGATGTTTCTGTTTGTTTGAAAACTCTTTTCATAAGTCCAAGTTCCTTGTGAAAATCCCTTTCCCAATATAATGCACACATTTTCAAATTCCGGACATGAGGTAAAATTCTTTTCTGAAAAATATCTCTTTGTTCTCTCGCATGAGGTGATTGAAAATGTTCAACTTTAATTTCAAAGTGGAATTCAATTTCACGTTCCAAAAGTTTGATGTCCGAAATGAATGTTTCAAAATATTTAATAATTTGACATTTTTCGGGTAAGGTTTTGACTTCACTGAGTGAAGGTAAAGGACCATTAACTTGTGCAGTATTGGGTTGGGGACCAACATTAGAAGACTCAAAAATAGGTGTGATAACCCAAGGTGTGTTTGAAGTATCCTGTTGTTCGACGAAAGTGATGGCTTTTGAATAGTTAAATGGTTTGTTATAAACAACATTTTCTAATTTTGATCGACTCTCGTCTTCTGCATCTAATTCCTCTTGACTATTATATTAAACAACACTCATAATGGAATCATCAATTCTATGTTCTCACATTGTAAACTTCGGATTTGGTTTGAATGCTCTATTTGAAAACTTTGGTTTGTAATCAGCAAGATTCGGTCCATATCCATTTGGATTTGGTTTAAAAGCAAACTTTTGAATAGTTGTGATTGATTCACCATGTTTATAAACAACATTTCGAAACTCTTTGATTTTGTTTTGTAAGCCGACAATTTCTTCAAGATAGTCATATATGTGTTTCATTGAATGCTTTTTGTACTCAAAGAACTGTTTTTGACAAGTTAACAACTCAGACTTGGCTTTTTGAGTTTCCAAAGTGAGAGCGTTAAGTTGTTGTTTATGATCATATTTCAGTTGTTCTATTTGAGACAACAAAGCATTCTTAGTAGCGACTAGATCACGTATCTGTTGTTCTAATGATTTTTCATTTTGATGAGATTTAGCAAAAGCGACTTCAAAACCTTTTTCACGTTTTTCTTGTGTTTGAAAAATGTTGAGTTGAAATTTTAAGCATTCATTATCCTTAGTTAACAGTGCATTTTTGTCCTTTAATTTCTTATTGATGTCTTTGCATATTTCCAGTCGAGATTCTTGGTCATTGAGTAAGGTCATGAGCTTAATATCTAGATTAGACGAAAGCTCAGCTTGTTCAACGTGAGTCTCAACATGATCATTAGTCAGATCCTCAAGTATAACCACGGAGTCAACTTGATTATCAATGGTAACAATCAGGTCATCTTGATCGTCAAAGATAACTACGGGATCTATTTGATTATCATCGGAATGAGATGTAGACGGCTCATGTTGAACAATTTGATCCTTGTCGTATGCGATGTTGGCGGAGATATCGACAAGAATGAATATAGTTTGATCCGTACTGAGACAAGCCATCGTGTCATACACTGGGCATGTATCACTCATGTGGAGTTCGTGCATGTTGGCCATCAACATAACTGCTGCATTAGCTTGCAAGTCCTCCATATCATCATCAGAATCTGCATTTGCCATGAAGCTCTATTCCTTGTTGGTAAGAGTTCCACCAGCTTGATCCTTGAGAGCCAAGAGTAAAGCCTCTTTGTGATAAGCGCTACCTCTTGTTCTCGGCTTTGGGCATGCATTAGCCAGATGACCCTTCTCATTATAGTTATAACAACGAAGACCATTAATCCCATTTTTAGCATTACCATGTTCAACCACTTGAGCCCTTTCTTGTTGTGGGGCACCCATGTTATTCCTTCCCATTGGATTAAACCCTTGACCACCATCCATCTAACGAGCAATTCATGATTCTCAACTTCAACACGTCCATTGTTAACAACAGCCTGATTCCTTGTGTTTGATGAGGTACGAATGCAATTGTTGGATTTGTTTGAATATCGGCCGAAAGCTCTAGAAATCATGAGAAACCCAAGCTGCAATGCATCGAAAGCTTCTGTATCCTCATTAGATTCACTGTAAAGTGCTTGATCATTGTTGTTGTTGTTGTTGTATTGAACCAATTGAGTTTCTTGAGATTGGTGCTATGACGGATCATATGGTGTAATTGTTGCAGTTGGTTGTGGAGGATTTGTGAATGTTGTTGGCAAATTCGAGAATTGAGGATAGCATACTTGAGCCCACAAAGGTAATTGTTGATTATCTGGAAGTGAAGGTGTAACACCCCCAAATCTCAGTACAGCGGAAGACTTAATCAAGTTTTTGGGCGTTACTTTTTGGATTGGTATCGCACACAAGTAAAATGAAAGATAACCATTTAACCATTTAAAACCAATCCCAAATCAAATATTCAAACATTTAATCCGAAGATATAAATTTTAGGCCCAAAACATAGTTTAACAAAATAGGTCCCCCATTGTTTATCAGAGTCAGAAAATGATCCTTGAACCACGCCTCCACGCCAAGCTCCCACATATCAAGTAATCCAAACATCTCTCAAATACCTGAGAAATCACGCTAAAAGGTTAGCTTACGCTGGTGAGTTCATAGGTTTAAGTTCAACAAAATCATAGTGGACCTGTAAGAGTTGATTTGCTATGCAAGACCTAGATAGAATAATACCGTTTGTACACGCACAGATCCTACCCGGATCACCATCCATATAATCACTTACTCGAGCCCCTGCGACTCTAGTCCAGCACTGTCGTGGCAACCTCTAGAACAGTTGCCAACCCCGGGCTAGGTCGAGATAGAAGTCTATTCTTAGTTAGGCACGGTAAACCTAGACTAAGGCCACAACTATCGCACATCTATCTACTCAGTCAAGCATATAAGCAAATCCAAATAGTTTTAACGCTCCAAAAACAGTAGCATGATTCTCACCCCAAAATAGTTCAAAACGTAGTTTAAATGTATATATAAAAGTGGGGCTATGAAACTCACCTCAAGCAATCAACGCACAATCAACGCACAAATATCACTAGCAGAATATAACAGAAATCACAAGACAAAGAACTATCGACTCGGACAACCTATTAATGTAGACCAACTTAATATACATATTCCTCAAAATCAACGTTAACTACCCCAATATATTCAATTCCTTTATTTCCAAAAACGTCTCGTTTCACCATTAATCCTAGTGTTTGGTATCCTCAAGTGTGGGAGTATCGACTCAATATGATGCCATGAATGCACTCAAACAACCAATATATAACTCAATGCGACACAATGAGACCTCTAAACGATAAGCTCCATAGTTCAATAAGTTTCGGAATAAATAGTAGACCTTATCGAATTCGTCAACTCGATAAACTCATTCATTTATTCATGTCGCTTATTATCCCATAAATCAATCGTATCCTAAAGAGTCATAAGGATAATTCACCGATTAATAAGGTTACCCAACGTACCTAGCGGGCTCTTATTAGATTCGTCAACCTAATAAGTCCGCTACCTACGTGGATCAACAATATTAATGCTAGGTTATCCGTAACCCATGCACACATAACACAAATAAATAATTACTTATCCAACATTAAATGTCCACAATTGACATTTATTAATAAACGTGTACTCGAAATGTTAATTATTTATTTATTACAAAACCTTTCCAATTTAGTCGTTAGTTTCCATTTAAAACTAGTAAATAACAAGATAAATCTGGTTATTAATATTTTTGGTACAAAAGCCCATTATTATTTACATTTCATAGTTTTATTATCATTTTCATATAATATATATATTTTGTCAAATCCCATTATAAATCTCATGTCGTTAATCGTTTCGAGTCCACAAGCACGAGTCATAACTTCTCGGCTTTTAATCAATCAATTTTCCAAATTATACTAAAGTCCATGTTACGGCTTTGTCGAAGTCAACTATTGACTAAAAAGTCAAAGTGACGCCGACGTAGCTCAAAGCCATAATATATATATCAAGTCCATAATTAAAAGTCATAACGTCGCAATTCAATCCCAAACCAACTCAAAACAATCTCGCCAACCAATCAATCAACCAATTATACTTGAAACCAATGTTATGACCCTAATGGTCATGACACGGTCGCGGTCAAGACCACGTGAACCAAACAAGCTTCTAAAAGCTTTTCGGCTCCACGCGTCTCATCCAAACCTCAACTAAACAATCAATAAGCTACCAAATTGACCCGACTCGGACCCAAGACCCAAGTGGGTCACGTACGAAACCAACCAAGACCCATACGTGGGCTTCTTGGCTCGTACGTCCCATATCACACAACCAAACACAACCAATTCAATTCTACAACACTCCAATCCAATCATTCAGGCTCCAAACACTTACTAAACACAAAACCCATCAACTATCATTACCTTCTCTAATCACCAATTACAAAAGCCCTTTGAAATCTTTTGAAACCCTAAAAGTACGAATTTTAATTCGTGAATTTGGAGGTGTTAATGAAATCCAAATCGAGTCTATGATATATGGTTGGAAAGAGGAGAAAGAGATCTTGCTTTTGATGGTGGAGGTGAGATGACACTCACCAGAATCTGACGGTGGTGGTCCAAAAAAGTGGCGGCCAAAGGTGGTGGTGGTGGTTTAGGGTTTTTTAGAGTGAGAAACTAGAGAGATTAAGTAGTGTGTGTGTTTTTCTAGTGAAAGAAAGAGATGGGGTAAATGAGACTTGAGTGTGGTATTTATATCCATGAGCTAGAGACCTCAAAATTATTAAAAATGAGGGGGGGGGGGGAGGGCGCCAACTAAAAGTAAAAAGGGGAGGGTTCAGGTTGAAACTTTTCGTATCTATCTCGTTTACCCATTCCCGAGCTCACATATCGTCCCTCGAGTGTCCCACTACATTTATTTAACTTTCCAACATCGGTACTTACGTTTTTCCGTGAATTTTGACTATTTATTTGTCAATTTTGACTAAAAGTTACAATAACTCTTGTTTTAGGCTTTTCTAGTGCCGAATCGAATAGTGCCTACCAAATAGAGTTAAAACTCATACGATAACTCATTTAATAATGAAATAAACCATAAAAACCAATCGACGATATAAAATCAAGTCACGGTTTATAAAATAGTGTTAAAGGTAAATCTCAGTTTAATTTAACGTAATGCGGTTACCTAAAATAGACTCCCTAAATTTGCCAGCTTGTCACAGCTCTCCCAAATAAGAAACCCGTCCCGGTTTCACTCGAGTTGCTTGGTGTCATAAACAGTTTAGGATACTTCCTACGTAAAACGTCCTCACATTCCCAAGTGAACTCCGGTCCATGCCGGGAGTTCCAATGAACCTTAACAATCGGAATACGGCTATTCTTCAGCCTCTTAATCTCACGATCCATAATCTCACTGTTTCTCAACAAAATTCAATTTCTCATCAATACGAATATCTCTTAATGACACAACTATGTTTTCCTCCGAAAGACATCTCTTAAGATTACTAACATGAAAGTCATTGTGTACACTACTCAGCCCGATGGTAGCTCCAAGAGGTATGCTACCGGTCCGATTCTTTCCAGGATTGGAAAGGGACCAATATATCGGGGATTGAGTTTTCCACGCTTTACAAAACGAATCACTCCTTTCCAAGGAGAAACTTTCAACATAACACGATCTCCAACCTGAAATTCTAAAGGTTTCCTCCTCTTATCGGCATAACTCTTTTGTCTATCACGAGCGGTTTGCAACCGTTTCTAATCTGTACTATCTTCTCAGTGGTTTCTAGGACAAGTTCGGGACCTGTAAGTTGACTCTCGCCAACTTCAGCCCAACAAGCAGGAGAACGACATTTTCGGCCATACAGTGCCTCAAATGGGGCGGCCTTAATACTAGAGTGATAACTATTGTTGTAAGAGAATTCGCCAAAGGGAGGTGTCTCTCCCAGCCTTTGCCGAAATCGATAACACATGCTCTAAGCATATCCTCTAAAGTCTGAATGGTTCTCTCGCTTTGATCATCGGTCTGTGGATGGTAAGCGCACTCATATCCAAATTCGTTCCTAACGCTGTCTCAGAAGACTTCCAAAAGTGGGATGTAAAACGACTATCCCTATCAGAAATGATAGATATCAGTACTCCATGACGCGATACTATCTCCTTAAGATACAATCGAACAAGCTTATCAAGACTATCGGTTTCACTAATAGCTAAGAAGTGAGCAGAGTTAGCTAAACGATCAACTATTACCAGATAGCGCCATTGCCGCTAACGTTCTCGTAATTTAGTGATAAAGTCCATGGTTATTCGCCCCATTTCCATTCCTGAGTTCGTTGAACTAAAAGTCCTGATGGTTTCATGTTCGGCTTAACTTTAGAACAAGTCGCACCTACAACATATGAGCTATCTCGGCTTTCATATTAGGCCACCAGTAAAATTTCTTAAGATCCTGATACATCTTATCGGCTCCAGGATGAATAGAGTATTTTGATTTATGCGACTCGTGCATAATCAACTCACGGATTCCACCATGAAATGGTATCCAGCTTCTGTCTCTAAAGCATAATGTTCCATCAGAATGCTTCAAGAAGCCGTTTTCACTTTCTACCATTCCATGAAGATTCTCATAAGGACGGTTCTCTTTCGTCAATGCCCCTGCTTGGGCGGCTAAAATCTGGGATGGTAAGGGTGAAACAATGATCATTCCTAAGGATCTAACAAGTAGGGGTGGAATGTCCTCCTTACGACTAAGGGCATCAGCCACAACGTTAGCCTTACCAGGATTATAACGAATCTCACAGTCATAATCACTAAGCAATTCTAACCAACGACGTTGTCTCATGTTCAGTTCCTTCTGATCTAAGATATGCTTCAAACTCTTATGGTCGGTAAATACTACACACTTGGTCCATACAAGTAATGTCTCCAGATCCTAAGAGCAAAAACTGCAGCACCTAACTCAAGGTCATGGGTGGTGTAGTTTTTCTCATTCTTCTAAAGTTGTCGGGATGCATAAGCAATCACCTTCTCACATTGCATCAAAATAGCACCTAAGCCTTTATGCGAAGCGTCGCAGTACGCGACAAAGTCTTCGCTTCCTTCGGGCAAAGTTAGGATGGGCGCACTATACAACTTCTTCTTCAGAAGTTGGAATGCTTCTTCTTTCTTTTCTCCCCATTCATACTTAACATCCTTATGGGTTAGTTTGGTCAGCGGTTTAGCTATCTTGGAAAATCCCTCAATGAATCTCCTATAGTAGCCTGCTAAACCTAGAAACTGTCGGATTTCTGATGGGTTCTTAGGAGCTGCCCATTCCTTAATGGCCTTAATCTTAGCTGGATCAACATGAACACCTCGACTATCTATCACATGACCTAAGAATTGCACAAACGGAATCCAAAACTCACACTTAGAGAATTTGGCATACAGCTTCTCCTCTCTTAGCAATCCTAAAATGAGCCTCAAATGCTCTTCGTGCTCCTCACTACTATTAGAGTATATCAAGATGTCGTCTATGAATACTATCACAAACTTATCTAGGTACGGCTTACACACTCGGTTCATGAGATCCATGAAAACCGCTGGTGCATTGGTTAAGCCAAACGACAACACTTGGAATTCATAGTGTCCATAACGAGTCCTAAACGCGGTCTTAGGGATATCCTCTTCTTGAACTCTAAGCTGGTGATAACCAGATCGTAAATCGATCTTAGAAAACACACTAGCTCCTTGGATTTGGTCGAATAGATCATCTATTCTAGGTAACGGATATCGGTTCTTCACGGTCAACTTATTCAATTCCCTATAATCAATACACATCCTAAACGATCCATCCTTCTTCTTCACAAACAACACTGGTGCTCCCCACGCGACGAACTTGGTCGAATGAATCCCTTCTCTGACAATTCAGCCAACTGTTTAGACAGTTCCTCCAATTCTCTTGGAGCAAGTCGATAAGGTGCCCGGGCTACGGGTGCCGCACCAGGTATCAACTCTATTTGGAATTCCACTTGTCGAACAGGTGGAATCCTTGGCAGATCGTCGGGAAACACATCCGGAAATTCTCTAACGACGGGTACATCATTAAGGTTTCTTTCATTCTTCTCCTCGCTTTTCTTTTCGAAAATTCGAGCTAAGAAAAGATAACCTCCTCTATCGATGTACTTCTGAGCCTTAATACAAGAGACGATGCCCAACCGGGAAGGACTTCCACGGTCGCTCCGATCTCCTTGTATGCTCAGAACTTTTCCTCCATATGGTAAACGCACAATTTTCTCATCACAAATGATGTGTGCACCGTTCTTCGATAACCAATCCATTCCGATAATGATGTCGAAACTTCCTAAGGTAACTAGCAACAGATCTATACTAAACGGGCGGTCTAGGAAACTTAAGGTACAACCTCGAACTACGGTGTCTATCTTCTCTCTATTCCCATTTGCTATTTCCACATCATAACTAAACCCTAGAGGTGTTTGGGATATTCCTAGTAATGGCATAAAGTTGGTGGATGCGAAACTCATATCCGCACCAGTATCAAACAGTATGGAAGCATAGCGATTATTAAGAAAGAACGTACCCGTAACTACGTTAGGGTCCTCACCAACTTCCTTCTCAATAGCGTAAACACGCGCTGATTCCTAACACCATTGTTTCCCTGGTTTCCTACAACCTCACGCTTCACAGGGTTTAAGCCATTACCTCCTACACCTCGGTTAACAAATCCTCCTACATTACCGGGATTTCCTCTCATCCACGGCTCCGACACTCATTCTTAAAGTGTCCCTTCTTTCCACATCCAAAACAGGTGACAGTGGCCTTCCTGTCCGCTCCTTGTGCAGTTTGAGCTGCAGCAAGTGGTCGGGACCTATAGTCTTTGGCCATGTATCCTACCTTAGAGCACTTCCTACACACAATCGGGCACGGTCCATGATGGTGTCGGTTACAACGACCACACACAGGCTTACTACCTTCGTAACTTTTCTTATCTCCATTTCCTATGGCGAACACTCTGGTTGTCTCTTGCCGTTTGTTGCCATTCCCTTTTATAACTTCATTCTTCTTCCTCTTATCGTTCCTATCACTCTTACCCTTATCTCCTAATTCTAACACACAAGAGTCTATCAGACTCTGAGCCACAACAATTGCCTCATGCAAATTGACTGGCTTTGCAGCGATGACATCATTTCGAGTAGCTAAAGGTAATCCATCAGTATACCTTTCAATCTTAAGTTCTTCGGTACGAACCATCTCAGGGCAAAGCAAGGATAACTCTTGGAAACGACGAGTGTAAGTCGCCATGTCAGTACCCTTAACCTTATGGTTCCAGAACTCACTTTCTAACTTCTTAATTTTATTCCTAGGACAGTAAGTCTTAATTAGGAGAGCCTTAAACTGAGTCCAAGACATACTATAGGCTACATCAATTCCTACTGATCTGTGGTAGTTATTCCACCAAGTCAACGCCTCATCCTTCAAAGTGAAGGTTGCATACTTAACCTTACAATCCTCATCAAAGTTGCTCACAGCAAATACAGATTCAGTTTTCTCCAACCACCTAGTTAGGTAAACTACCCCAGCCTCCAAACTCAATGGGACCACAGAATCGGAACTCCTTATAGGTACAACCTCGAGTTCAATTCAGCACTTGGGTTCCACTAGAAGTGTTAGAAGATTAGCCTCAGCTAGCAGTTCAGCGACACACTGCGACACTAGCTGGTCAATGTGGGCTGGGTTCACAGGTGGAGGGTTTTGTGGAAAATGACCATTCTCAGCACGGTCATCCACATTCAGGTTCCCTACAGCTGGGTTATCAATGTTCGGGTTCTCAACATGAGGTGTGGTCGGGGTCGGGCGACGACCTCGACGACCAGGGGCAACAACAGCAGCAGGAGCTGCTCGGTTGTTCCAAAGCGAGTTTCGTCATGTTGCCACCATTCTGGGGGCAAGAAGAACAATTTTATAAGTTCACAATTTACGCCCAAAAATAGAGTTGGGTTCCAAGGGTCACTACATAATGCCTGAATACATACTCAAGGCTAACAAGGATAATGCTATACCAAAGCGAAATAATTAAAGACCACATCATAACTAAGGATTCACGTTCCAATAACCATAACTCATAGGTTTCACAAGTGGAAATATACAGAAGGTTTCGAAGAAATCAAAAACGATCCTAACAACGATAACTATAAACAACTAGGATAATCCTACATCTCGAACTAGGTACTGCTTAGTTTCAAGATGGCACAAAACCATAAACCTAATACCATCTAGCCACGTCTACGAATATCACTCACTGATCTCCTAACATCGTCAACCTCTCTCCACAAAGAGGCTAACTCAAAACGCCGAGCGTCGCGACGCTCTTAAGCTTTTATGCACTCTCTCTCCAACTCATCAATCCTACACCAAATCGCTCTATCAGCATCATGTGCTATCGCGAACCCTCTAAGCAGGTCCCCAACCTCTCCTCGAGCTCTGACATACCATCATGCAAAACCCTAGTCCCCCGACTATAGTACCCATATCATCGCCTCTAAGATCCTCAATACTAGCTCTAGACACTCCAACCAAACGCTCCGTCAACTGACTAAGTCTAGTACCCTAAGAGGTAATCCTCTCCCACATCAGACCTGTCTTACCATACGCCTCGGGTTCTGAAGCCATCTTTGACGGTATCTCCGATCCTAACGGGCTACCTATATAAGGTGAGTAAGGTGGTGAATCGATGTCTAAAGGCTGTCAAGGGGACTCAGGCTCAGGCAACGGAGAACCTGGTCCAGGAGAATGTGCAGGACTCTGAAAAGAAGGAGTACCCCCTTCTGGGATATCCTCATCATCCTCCTCCTGAGGATCCTCATCCTCATCAACATACTGCTCCTCAATCTCATATCTCATTTCCAAAACCAATAATCATACCTCATTTCCAAAACCAATAATCATATCTCATTTCCAAAACGTTTAGGAATACCCCTAAACATATCCAAATCATAACTCAAATCTCTAAATTATAACGTTTTCATAATCAGCCACAATATCCTCTAACATATCATCTCATAATTCAAATCGCATTTCATACCATAATCAAATAAGAAGCTTTGGCTTGGCAAGCTGGCGCAAGGCGTGCGTCAATGAGGATCAATTTTTCTTAAAAGCGGTTATAGTTTAGGGTTTATAAAATACCTAGTTCTATATAACCTTGAGCTCGATACCAATCTGAACACCCCCAAATCTCAAAGACAAATGAAGACTTAATCAAGTTTCGGGCGTTACTTTTGGATTGGTATCGCACACAAGTAAAATAAAAGATAACCACTTAACCATTTAAAACCAATCCCAAATCAAATTTTCAAACATTTAATCCAAAGATATAAATTTTAGGCCCAAAACATAGTTTAACAAAATAGGTCCCCATTGTTTATCAGAGTCAGAAAATTATCCTTGAACCACGCCTCCACGCCAAGCTCCCACACATCAAGTAATCCAAACATCTCTCAAATACCTGAGAAATCATGCTAAAAGGTCAGCTTACGCTGGTGAGTTCATATGTTTAAGTTCAACAAAATCATAGTGGACCTGTAAGAGTTGATTTGCTATGCACGACCTAGATAGAATAATACCGTTTGCACATGCACAGATCCTACCCGGATCACCATCCATATAATCACTTACTCAGGCCCCTGCGACTCTAGTCCAAGATCGTGGCAACCTCTAGAACAGTTGCCAACCCCGGCTAGGTCGAGATAGAAGTCTATTCTTAGTTAGGCACGGTTAAACCTAGACTAAGGCAACAAATTCCGCACATCTATCTACTCACCAAGCATATAAGCAAATCCAAATAGTTTTAACGCTCCAAAACAAAGAGCATGATTCTCACCCCAAAATAGTTCAAAACGTAGTTTAAATGTATATAAAAGTGGGGCTATGAAACTCACCTCAAGCAATCAACGCACAAATATCACTACCAGAAGATAACAGAAATCACAGCACAACAACTATCGACTCGGCACAACCTATTAATGTAGACCAACTTAATATACATATTCCTCAAAATCAACGTTAACTACCCCAATATATTCAATTCCTTTATTTCCAAAAACGTCTCGTTTCACCATTAATCCTAGTGTTTGGTATCCTCATGTGTGGGAGTATCGACTCAATATGATGCCATGAATGCACTCAAACAACCAATATATAACTCAATGCGACACAATGAGACCTCTAAATGATAAGCTCCATAGTTCAATAAAGTTCGGAATAAATAGTAGACCTTATCGAATTCGTCAACTCGATAAACTCATTCATTTATTCATGTCGCTTATTATCCCATAAATCAATCGTATCCTAAAGAGTCATAAGGATAATTCACCGATTAATAAGGTTACCCAACGTACCTAGCGGGCTCTTATTAGATTCGTCAACTAATAAGTCTGCTACCTACGTGGATCAACAATATTAATGCTAGGTTATCCGTAACCCATGCACACATAACGCAAATAAATAATTACTTATCCAACATTAAATGTCCACAATTGACATTTATTGATAAACGTGTACTCGAAACGTTAATTATTTATTTATTACAAAACCTTTCTAATTTAGTCGTTAGTTTCTATTTAAAACTAGTAAATAACAAGATAAATCTTGTTATTGATATTTTTGGTACAAAAGCCCATTATTATTTAAATTTCATAGTATTATTATCATTTTCATATAATATATATATTTCGTCAAATCCCATTATAAATCTCATGTCGTTAATCGTTTCGAGTCCACAAGCACGAGTCATAACTTCTCGGCTTTTAATCAATCAATTGTCCAAATTATACTAAAGTCCATGTTACGGCTTTGTCGGAGTCAACTATTGACTAAAAAGTCAAAGTGACGCCGACGTAGGTCAAAGCCACAATATATATATATCAAGTCCATAATTAAAAGTCATAACGTCGCAATTCAATCCCAAACCAACTCAAAACAATCTCGTCAACCAATCAATCAACCAATTATACTCGAAACCAATGTTATGACCCTAATGGTCATGACACGGTCGCGGTCAAGACCACGTGAACCAAACAAGCTTCTAAAAGCTTTTCGGCTCCACGCGTCTCATCCAAACCTCAACTAAACCAATCAATAAGCTACCAAATTGACCCGACTCAGACCAAAGACCCAAGTGGGTCACGTACGAAACCAACCAAGACCCATACGTGGGCTTGTTGGCTCGTACGTCCCATATCACACAACCAAACATAACCAACTCAATTCTACAACACTCCAATCCAATCATTCAAGCTCCAAACACTAACTAAACACAAAACCCATCAACTATCATTAACCAAGAACATGCAACTAAACCCTAAAATGCAAAACCCATCAAATTAATGCACCACACATGTACCAAACACTAATTACTTGTTTACTTAGTCACTAATTAGCTTTAATTTCATGTTCCACCCAAAAGCCCCAAAAATAATAATTAGGTCGAAACCCTAATTACCCATTTCGTGGCTTTTTATTGTTCAAACAAGCTCAAAACATGTTCTATTT